>CAMTDV010000027.1:69466910-70135243 GCA_947069175.1 Scalesia atractyloides
TAAACACATCAGAAAAATATTTGAACATGAATAAACACAACAACAAATATTTGAATCCACATTCTGATAGCATATATGTTTGAATGGTGGAAGTTCCTCTCTCGTTTGTTATGATGGAGAGGTTAGTTTATGTAGAAATGGAACACAATCCAATCTCTTTAAATAACATGTTGATATAAATGTAACACAAATTCCAACCAAGGCAATACTAAATCCTACATGGAACTTCTCATAACCGCCTGATAATGCCTCTGATCCTTTGGCAAGAATACTTATATATAGGAAGTACCAGCGGCGTATCCACCATATTCTTGCCAAATTTTCGTTAGTTTTATCCACAAGTTATGATTGGTTACCAAGAAACTAATAAATCCTACATAGAACTTCTCATAACCGTCCGATAATGCCTCTGATCCTTTGACAAGAATATTTATATATAGGAAGTACCAGCGGCGTATCCACCATATTCTTGTCAAATTTTCATTGGTTTTATCAGTGAATTATGATTAGTCCTATAACTCTACAATCAATACAACAAACATAAATTACTGAAATGAAATATATCTGTGCGATCAAGGCTCAATCGAACGGAGCCGATCGTATTGCATGTACTGAAAATGAAATGGATGTGCGCTCAAGGCTCAATCAAACGGAGCCGAACGTATTGAATGTACTGAAATTGAAATTGTGTGCTCAAGGCTCAATCGGATGGAGCCGAGCGTATTGCATGTACTGAAAATGAATAACTTAACCACACAAACAGCCTATGCATGGAACCTCTCATAACCGCCTGATAATGCCTCCGATCATTTGACAAGAATACTTATATATAGGAAGTACCAGCGGCGTATCCACCATATCCTTGTCAAATTTTCATTGAATTTATCCGCAAGTTATGGTTAGTTCAATGCGACTCTACTATAAACACCACAACCACAAGATACTGATAATGAAATTGTCTGTGCGCTCAAGGCTCAATCAAACGGAGCCGAACGTATTGAATGGAAATGTATGTGCGCTCAAGGCTCAATCAAACGGAGCCGAACGTATTGAATGTACTGAATTTGAACAACTTAATCTAAACAACCATCACACAATCAGCCTATGCATGGAACCTCTCATAACCGCCTGATAATGCCTCCGATCATTTGACAAGAATACTTATATATAGGAAGTACCATCGGCGTATCCACCATATCCTTGTCAAATTTTCATTGACTTTATCCGCAAGTTATGGTTAGTTCGATGCGACTCTACTACAAACACCACAGCCACAAGATACTGATAATGAAATTGTCTGTGCGCTCAAGGCTCAATCAAACTGAGCCGAACGTATTGCATGAACTGGAAATGTAAATTGAAATGTGCGCTCAAGGCTCAATCAAACGGAGCCGAACGTATTGCATGTATTGAAATGTAAAATGAAATAACCGATCAAGGCTCAAACAAACGGAGCCGATCGTGCGGGCACGCCCTGATCAACCGCATAATAAAATGGGGATCAAACTCAACCTCGATGGATGGGGAGCTACGGCCTCGGCAAAAGCATATACTGAAAACAATAAATAATATATAATATACCATAATTACTCTAACAGTCTACACATGTGATAAGGAAAAACATAAAACTAAACGATAGGAGTTGAATCTGGATCTTCGGCGAAGAGGACTAGCTGAGTATCTTCGTTTGGGTCGTCATTATCTTCGACAGGATTGGCGTTGATATTGAAGACTCTTCCTCTTGCTGGTGGCATAGTGGTTGGGTTTTCTTGGTTTACTTGGTTAACTGGGTTTGATTGGGCTTGAGTGTTGATAACGTTAACCAATTGAGGGCATGTGTTTCTAAAGTGGGTAGGGTCGCCACAATTGAAACAAGCTCGAGCATATGGGAACATGGGGTATTGGGGTTGGTGATAAGTTTGGGCCATGTTTTGAGTAGGGGAAAAGGTTTGGTTTTGAAAGGTGCGACAAACATTGCTCAAATGACCATAGCGTCCACAAGTTGCACATAGACGACAAGGTAGGGTATGGGGATGGTTATAAAAACAGTTGTTGCATCGAGGGTGAGGTCCAAGATATGGTTTCTTATCTGGGTAAGCTGAGTTGGGTGCCACTTGGGTGATTGGGATAGCTCGGATGGGTATGGCGTGTAAAACTGGTTGATTTTGTTGAGTAGTAGCGAAAAGTTGCCCGACTCTTCTTCTCTTGGGGTTAGGTTGAGAAGGGGATTCAGTTTGAGTGGAGTCGGAGGTTTCAGTCGATTCTTTATCCTTCTTCTTCTCCTCCTTGAAGTCTTTGTTTCGGATTCGGTTCTCAGTGAGCTCTGTTGCTAGCTCCATTGCTGCTTCCAAAGTTGCAGGCTTGGTACTTATTACAAGGTCTTGAATCTTTGACGGAAGACCACGAATGTAGTGCTCGATCAAACGGTAGAGGGGAGTGAACATGTTGGGAACCATTTGATGTAACTCGAGGAATCTTTTGTTGTAGGTGATGTGGTCTCCTTCCATTTGCTTCAATGAGTAAAATTCATCTTCTAACTTCTTGATTTCGCTCCTTGGGCAAAATCGTCTGGTCATGATTTCCTTCAATTCGTTCCAAGTTAAGGTCATAGCATCTTCCACACCTCGTTTGGCCTTCTCTGTGTTCCACCAAGTAAGTGCTATCCCATATAATCGACCGGTAGCATATCGTACTTTGCGATCGTCAGGGCAATCGCAATTTAGAAAAGTGTTCTCCATTTCTTCAAACCAATGGAGAAGAGCAGTGACGCCTTCAGTCCCTTTGTATTTCGGAGGGTCGCATGATTTGAAATGCTTGTAGGTGCATTTAGTGGTATTTGGGGGAGAGTTGAAAATGTTTTGGTTTGCTTGATTGACAGGATTATTGGTAAGTGCTTGTTGAACTTGGATTACAATATTGGGTATTACGGCAGCCATTTGTTGAGCGATTAAGGCAGCCATGCGCTCGCGGGCTTTTCTTGTTCTCGTCTTCCTACGGGCGAGGTTAGAAGACATCTACAAGGAATACATGACAAGAGTATGAGTTGGATGCTTTTGGGTTCATGGGTCGCATTAGGAATGAACATTCATAAAATAATTATAGATAAATAAATTACTACATCCATTGGATGTCTTGGGCTTTGCTCGCTGTTAGGCCCTTCATGCCGCCATACTTTACCTGTGTAATCATGTGGGCCCCCATGAATACCGGTTTTTCATATGGTTCGCACGATTTCTGCCTGGTTGCGTACACAAAAACCCGGAGAAAATCGAGAAATATGTATACAACGTGTGATATTCGGAATGTGTCCAGGTGTAGACACGGTGACACCTCAAAGTAGGGTTAGTTCGAACGACGTTTGGTGTGGCATGCTTTGGCCTAATAGGTCCTTCGTACTCTCATCGTTGGTCCCCAGGTAGGCAAACTGGTCCGTTATATTGGATTTATACGAATGCCAGCCTAGACAGGACGTTCCGACTACCGGTACTTGTACCCTTCCAGTTACTACATGCCCGTCGCAGAACTTACTTTGATGAGATTTGAAAATTGCACAAAATCTTTGGATAATGAGAGTATGAAAATAAATTGAATACATGAACATCGATATATGTATAATGAATATGTATATATGTATAATGAATATGTATATAAGCATGTATGTTTGACTGTAAATGTAAACAAATATGAAACAAATAAATATCATAAGTTTGTATGTAACCACCTAATCAATTAAAATTTAGGCAGACTATAGTATAGGCTCTAAGGGTCTAATAACTTATCCTATATCCCTATAGTCATGGCTCTGATACCAATCTGTCACACCCCGACCCGCAGCGGAAAAGGTGATCGGGGCATGATTGGGTTATCATCAAAGCTCATGACATTTATTAAGCGTTTCATATTCATTAATACAAATTAAATGGAAATTTACAATAAATGTTACATCATGATCTAACTAACAATCTAAACTTCTTTGTTCTCTTCTAAGGCATATCCTATGTTTTCCTTGCTTCAACCTGTTCAACTGTATCATGTGTAAAAAGGTTTTTTTGGATCAACATAATGTTGGCGAGTGAATCCTATGGAAAACATTTGAACAAATTTATTTGAATTGATTATGAAATATGTGCACAACCAAACATGAGTAAAATTAGATGTATCTTAATCAACAATCATAAGATATTAAATGAAACACTCATGAACAATAATGGAACAATTAGAGGCACGCGATGCTCAACTCGTCTCTCACGAGGAACTGAGGGGCCTGATGAATGAATTGCATAAACATGATAATATGAATGACACAACTACAAACAATATAAACTCAATGATACACACATGAACAATAATGAATTTGATGTGAAGCACGCGATGTTCTAGTCGTCTCCCACGAGGAACTGATGGGCTTAATGTATGAGTTTCATATAATTTGATAAAAGGAAATAAGTAAATCACAACAATAAAAACAATCTAAGTTTAGGTCATGATGTGGTATGGCACAAGTTTAAATAAATAAATTAATTATTTTCATAACACATGACACACCCCAAAACGTATAATTTAAAAGGGGGAGTTGTAAGATTCACTCACAGTGGGTGCGTTCGGTTGATGACGTTGAATGCACGCGACGTGGTTTTAACCACGAGTGAGATTTAACCTAGATAAATCGCATTATGGTTTGGTAAGTAAACGGGTTTTATTAATCTATTTTAGTAGGATTGTTGGGTGTATTTTTGTGAGTTTGAGGCTATTTTCTAACCTTAAAAATGTTATTTTTAAGTATTTTTACTTGATTTTTGATTAAAATAATTAAATAAAAAATAATAATAAAAAATTGATTTTTTTCTGACCGTTGACCATTTGACCTGACCGTTGACCTGACCGTTGACCGGTTCAATTCGGAATACAAGTGCGCTGAGTGAGGCTCGAACCCGAGACCTCCCGTACGCGTGCACGCAGCTCTACCAACTGAGCTACGTGTCTAACCCGTTATAAATCTGATTTTAATTATATATATATATTAATTAGTTTAAACCGAAAATCATTTTATATTAAAAACAGTTTTAAGCGAATCGGACATACACTCCACAGGTCTCGAACCCGGGACATATGGTTTAATCTAACACACAGTCCACCGCTGGACTGTGTGTTTAACATGTTATATATTTCTACTTTTATTATACTTAAATACAAATTATCTGCTTTCATTTATGACTCTATTTAAAAAGTTAATAATTGTCCGGGTCGATGTAGGAGACCGGACTCGAACTTGTGACGTGCGATTAAACATACACACAGTCCACCGCTGGACTGTGTGTTTAACTTGGTTATTATTCCGATTATTAATATACTTAACATATATCTAAGGCGACTCCGGTTCAGTAAACAAAAAAAAATGGTTTTTATTAAGGCAGCGTGTGTGAAACCGGAATCGAACTCGTGACCTTGGCGTTATATGTGCACACAGTCCACCGCTGGACTGTGTGTCTAACCCGATTAATTTCTTGATTTATATTAAACTTATATGATAACGAATACATCGTCTTCTTCACTGAAATATAACCAGAGATAAAGTCTGACTGTTTCGAGTTTTATTCAAGTTCCTTAGCGTCTTTCAGTTCCTTAAGGTGAGATAAATGGGAAAAGGAAAAGAAATTGGGCGGAGAAGGTATACCGACTGGACCCTCTGTTTTCCGGCAGAACTCCGGCGACAGCAATCAACTCCGGCGTCAGTTGTCTTGCAGCAGCAAGTCTCCGGAAAGCTTGGAAAAAGTATGGGTATCTCCGGTATAAGCTTCAGGGGCTCAGTGAGGCTCGGCAATGGGGAAAACGGTTTTCCGGCGATGAGCAGAGAAATTCCGGCGAGTGGAATTACGCCGAGAAAAGGTGTGTTTTTGAGCGAAAAGGTTTGCAGTCGGTTGTGGGTGAATTTATAAGGCAAAACGTTGAAGAATCTGGTCTGATTTCCGTCTGTGTTCGTATATCATAAAAACTCCGGCGGTTATGGTTTGGTCGCGGACTTCAAACATCGGTTATAACCGATGTCTGGTTAATAGTTTACGTTATAACGTAAATTGTAGTTAAGACTCGCGAGATTTCCGGGATTCCGACGACTGAACTGTTTGGGCGCCGGTTTTAAATTCGTAACGTCCCTTTATGAATTAAATGATTCTATTATTCATCAAACAGAACAAGTGGCGCAGTGGTTTGTGTGTATGTGTTAAGTCCGTTTGCTGACTCGGTACAGACCCGGGTTCGAAACCCGGCAGAAGCAAATCATTTTTATTTTGCGATTTTTGACAGTTTTTCAAAAACTAAATATATATTCCCGTATAATAATTGATTACGGATCGTTTAAAAATATTTTGGGCATTTAATTCGTAACGAAATTTTTTGACTGACTGTTCGGTTGATAAACGGAGCGGGTTTGGTAAATCCGTTTTTGACGGATGTTACATTCAATTTAAGTATTTTAACAAGATAACTTTCATGTATTTTCTTGTGTACATCCTTTTATATTAATTCCTGACTCTAACTCATAATCAATCTCCATTGACTTGCACGCCTTCGTTTCCCCAATGTAGGGTAACCTTGGTGTTCCTAAAACCTTTAAGACTAAATCAACTCACGTTTGTGGAAAGCTTTGCAAACCATGAGTATACTCGATCCTTTTTTCCTTTTAACACACTTTGGGTGCAACATGTAAACTATATTATAAATCACATACGCATGATTAATCATATATACACAAATACTCTATTCATAAATACATGATACTTGCCATACTCTTTGTTTATACGTGTTATACCCATTACTGTGTACTATTTACTCATTAACTTTGCTAGCCTACTTAACAATTATAGCGCTATAGGATTAATGCACCGCCTGTTCATGTGGTATTCTTAAGTAATATATTTCACAACCTTGTCATTTCGGCGACAAGGATACGCATGATTGGTATACTTTGGTTTGACTTATAATTTACACTTTCTAGTATGTTATGTAACAATGTATGTAAATTTCCATGTTGGATATGAGACAACTCTTATTTACACTTACGCTATGTAAATAAACTTGTATACTCGCCAACCTTATGTTGACTTTTACTTTAATACATGTTGCAGGAAATTAGTGATGATGCATGAAGAATATTATTTACACTCAAACTTTTATTTATGTATTTTGCTTTATAGCATTATGTTTAAATTGCAAGATGTTATATTTTCCATTTCAAGACAATGTACTCCAGTTTAGTATGCAATTAAATTTGGATTATTTAAATATAGTCACAATTAGCAAGTTATTAAGTCTTGAGCAATCTCGTTTCTGTCTCACTCTGATGTTTCTGCCATCGGTTGGGGTGTGACAATCAGCTCGTGGGTTGAGCAAGAGTCGAGTTTAACGATAATGAAAAATTCAAGTCCGTTAAAGTTGGGGAGTCATGTTTGTTGTCATTTGAAGGGAGTAATAAAATTGGATCATTGGTAATAGATATTGAAGTTGAAAGGTTAAATTTATAAAAGAAGTATCACTTTTGTTGAAAATTTGATTCTAAGGCGTCGTAGGTTGCCTGCTTTCATGAATTACTAGCCACATGTTTAGACCCAAAACTAAGCGTTAGCATTGGTGGGTGTTTAAGAAAAATTTTAAACAATGAGTATGTTTTCTTGAGAGTATTTTACACAAGGTGGGTAAATTGAGTTCGTAACTCTAATAGAAAATTAGATTTTATGGGAACATTTAAGGAAAACGAGCTTATAGACAGCCCAACTCGTGCATAGCTTGAGTCATTAAGTCTAGGGCATGCATACGTTTTGGGTTTGACTGGTGGGATGGATGTAGTAGGTTGGTTGAGTGGTAGTTGGTGGTATGGTGATAGTTCCGGCTAAATGACCATAGGTATTACACTTGGTGTACAACGACACGGCGTATGAGTGAGATTATGGGACTTACCAGTTATATATAATGGAGGTTTCCTAGGTATGACTTTTATCGGGGTTTTCTAGTCTACGGGTATAGTTGGGGTTGTAAAAGTTTATTTTCGATTATTGGTCTCGAGTTTTAGGTTGTTCACCCTTATCCTAAGGTGTTTGGTAGGGTCACCGGTAGGAGAGCTAGTGTAACATTTGTCGAAAAACGGGTTTTCGAAACCCGCTTCGTTTAATAACCGAACAATCAGTTTTAAATTTTTTTGTTGCTCATTTACGGCTTATTTTTAATTTTAGACAATTCATAATTGATCAACAAATTAAAAGATATAAATTAAAATTTTAAAAATATAAAAACGAATTAATTAAAAAGGAAGACCGGCTGCCGGGAGTCGAACCCGGGTCAGCCGGATATTTCCTCAAAGACTTAACTCGCGTGCCATAAACCACTCCGCCACTTTGATTTTCTGATAATATAATGAATCTATTAATTCAAATATTAATATGCGGAATTCAAAACCCAGTCAATTTGCGCCCAAACAGCAGTCGTCGGAAATCCCGACGACTTCGCCGATAATTTACGTTTCCGCTCGAATTAACCATTAAATTAACTCTAACGACGGCTATAACCGACGTCTGAACCCGCGACAACAGCCGTAACCGCCGGAGAACGGCTGACTTCGAATTAAGACCGAATTCAGACCCCATTCACCTCGATACTACCCTATAAATTCACCCACAATTCACCAGAAACCTTTTCGCTCCCAAATCGCACTTTTTCTCGACGAAAATTTACTCGCCGGAAAACATCTGCAAGTCGCCGGAAAACCGAGACTTCCACCTGCACGGTAATTACTCCGATTTTTCTGGCTCATTCCTTTATTAGACAAATTCCAATATAAATCCCTCACCCAGAATCCTTTGCAGTCGACGTTGCCGGATTATCTGATTCGCCGGAGAAATTTCTGAACTTTTAGGGGAACTGCTGATTATCGGTATGATTCTTCTATTTCACTGATAGTCATTACCCAGTAGTCCCACTTCACATCTAATCCCTCCAAATTGTTGGTAGATTCTATCAGCCGCAACTCACCTAGACGGAGCCGACGACCTTCCCGGACATCTGAAGAAAAAACGAGCAGTTGGTACAATCAACCCTCCAATCTCTTTCCATTCATTTTCTTTTCGATGGCTCATAACCTTCATTGAGCTAACTTAGCAAATAACAGTCTTTTGATCGATGTTTATGTTTTGAACGAAGAAGATGAAGTGTGGTATAATATAAGAATAATTAAAATCGGTTTAATAAACGGGTTAGACACACAGTCCAGCAGTGGACTGTGTGCAACAAACACACACGAGACGCGAGTTCGAATCCTGTCCCAGCTTTACTCACTGAAATAAAAATCTGCCTTTTTAACTGAACCGGGTTGACGCACAGTCTATGTTAAGTATAATAAAAACCGAGTTAATAACCAAGTGACACACACAGTCCAGCGGTGGACTGTGTGTACGCTAACCCACAGGTCCCGGGTTCGAGACCTGTGGTCAGCACCGGTCCGTTACGTTTAAAAGCTTTTTAAAAATAAATAATTTTCGGTTTAAAGTAAATAGTATATAAGTATAATTAAAAACAGAATTATTTCGGGTTAGACACGTAGCTCAGCTGGTAGAGCTGCGTGCACGCGTACGGGAGGTCTCGGGTTCGAGCCTCACACAGCGCACAATTTCACACAATTAAACCGGTCAGCAGTAACGGTCAACGGTCTCGGTCAACGGTCAAAGTCAACTTTTTTTTATTATTTATTTTATTTATTTTAATCAATTATTTAAATTAAAAATCAATTAAAAATACTTAAAAATAACGTTTTCAAGGTTAGAAAGTAGCCTTAAACTCACAAATTTATACCCGAAAATCTTATTAAAATAGTTAATAAAATCCACATACTTACCGTGCCTTTTCATTACTTATTTGGTTAGTTATCTCTCGTCGATCAATCCCCTAAACTCGTGCGCATCCAACATCTTCAAACAAACGCATCCAATGTGAGTGAATCTCTACCAATTCCCCGTTTTAATCACATTTTGGGGTGTATCATGTGTCGTATTTATTTATTATAATTAAACATTGTGCATCCATCATGTTCATGATCAAATGTGTATCCAAGGTGTATTCATTGTTTGTGTGGTTGAAGTTTAGATTAAATTTTATCATTTCAGTACATACATTTCATAGGCCGCCGCTCCCCATTACCTATGAGCGTGAGCTGTTCCCCATTACCTATGAGCGTGAACCAGGCGTTGCCAACATAAGATCGGCTCCGTTTGATTGAGCCTTGATCTCACATACATTAGCATAGGCCGTCCGTTCCCCATTACCTATGAGCGTGAACGGGACGTAGCCAACTTATACATTGTCATTCTTATTTCATGCTTAAGCAAGGTGGTTTGTGATTGTTATGTTTACATACATTTGTTCATATATGATTATTGCACAATTTTCCCAAAATTAAATTAAATAATAAATCAATAACAAATGTTTTAAACAAGGTTCACTCGCCAACTTTTGTTGACCCAAAATTTCCCATTTTTACACATGATACAGGTGATCAAGTTGAAGCAAGAAACATATAGGGCGGCCTAGAAGAATAAACCAGTTTAGATTATGGATTTGTTTAGTTAATCTTTCCTTTCCTTGTATTGTATGAATTTGACTTGGAACTTTGAAATGTAATTTGGATTTAATAAATATGAAACATATTAGTAAACATCATGAGCGTTGGTGATAACCGAATTATGCCCCGACTCTTATTTCCGCTGCGGGTCGGGGTGTGACAGATTGGTATCAGAGCCATGACTATAGGGATATAGGATAGGTTATTAGACCCTTAGAGCCTATACTATAGTTTCTTAGAAAATTTAAATTTTTGTGTGTTACATGCAAATTTCATGATGTTTGTATGCTTTATGTTTATTGTTACATTCGATGTTATGCAAGCATATTCATAAGTATATACTATCATATATTGCTTATCATGAACCATACTCTTATAACATATCATATCCATGAAAGCACACACCACATCATTTTCATGATTGTTTTACAATGATTTATGTATTTTCAAATCCCATCAAAGTGAGTTCCCACGACGGGCATGTAGTAACTGGAAGGGTACCAGTACCGGTAGTCGGAACGTCCTGTCTAGGCTTGGCATTCGTATAAATCCAAAATAAAGGACCAGTGTGCCTACCTGGGGACTAACGATGAGAGTACGAAGTACCTATTAGGCCAAAGCATGCTATACCAAACGTCGTGTGAACTAACCCCACTTTGAGTTGTCATTGTGTCTACACCTGGACACATTCCGACCATACACCTTGTAAACATATTTTGTGGTTTTCATTCGGGTCATGTGAGTGTAAATCGCCAATACTAATGTGAATCCTACCAAGCCAATAGTCATGGGGGCCCACATGACTATACAGGTGAAGGTATGGGGGACATTTGAGGCCCAACATGAGCTAACCCAAGACATCCAATGGATGTGATTGCATATTTGATATTTATGTTAATTTCATTTTTTTTTTGACACATGACCCCTAAACATTCCATAAACTCACCATCTTCCTATGTATATTCCTGTAGATGTCGGGTAGGCAGATACGTGGAGGACGGAAGTCAGGAAGGTCAAACGAACGCCTGGCCGCTCAGATAGCAAAACAAATGGCCACAGTACTTCCTGATATTGTAGTTCAAGTTCAGCAAGCTCTCACTGCAAATCCTGTCAATCCACCAAACCAAGAGGATCAAAACATACCCCTCCTCCAAGAAGTGCTCCTACAAGCACTTCAAGTCTTGCGATCCCCCGAAGTTCGAAGGGACCGAAGGTGTCACCGCCCTCCTCCACTGGTTTGAGGAGATGGAAAACACTTTCCTAAATTGCGATTGTCCCGAGGATCGCAAGGTACGTTACGCGACTGGGAGATTATTCGGGGTAGCCCTGACCTGGTGGAACACCGAGAAGGGTAAGAGAGGAGTGGAAGACGCGATGGCCTTAACTTGGGAAGAGTTAAGGGAAGTAATGACAAAGCGCTTCTGCCCAAGAAGCGAACTCAAGAAGTTAGAGGACGAATTCCACTCACTGAAGCAAAAGGAAGGGGATCACACTTCCTACAACAAAAGATTTCTTGAGCTGAACCAGATGGTTCCAAACTTGTTCACCCCCGTGTACCGATTGGTGGAACACTATATTCGAGGCCTTCCCTCGAAGATTCAGGACTCAGTCCTCAGCGCTTCGCCTGCAACGCTCGAAGCCGCCATGGAATTAGCCACCGAACTTACCGAGAACCGCATCAGAAACGGTAAGTTCAAAGAGGAGAAAAAGAAAGCCCCCGTTGAGGGCCCAACTTCCAACCACCCCACCTCATCCTCAAAATTTTCAAACAAGAGAAAGCGAAATACCAGAAATTTTGCCGTCACTCAAACAAATTTCCCCACCCCTGTTGCCCCCATCACACAAGTTACTCCTTCACCCGCACCACACAAAAGGCAATACTCTGGCCCTTACCCAAAGTGCACCCGTTGCCAATACCATCACTCCCCCGATTACCCCTGTCAATACTGCACCGGCTGTGGCCGTGCAGGGCACACCATCCAAGCCTGCCGCACACTGCAACGGATGAACCGCAACCAACCCACAACTCAAACCCACCATCAAATGATGGGTCAAACCCAACAACCTCTACAACCACCGCCTACACAACATACAACCCAAACCTACTATCAACCCAACTACCCCATGATGCAACCCATGCGGGCTTGCTATAATTGCGGTGACCTAAACCATTTTAGAAACACGTGTCCACGCTTGGTAAACATCATACATGCTCAAGCTCAAGCGAACCCAGTGAACCAAGCTAACCAAGCCCCTCCACCTGCTAGAGGAAGAGCATTTAACATCAACGCCAACCAAGCTAGGGCCGACAACAACGTGGTTAACGGTACGTTTCTCGTCAATGGCAGTTATGCATCTGTATTATTTGATACTGGCGCGGATAAGAGTTTTGTGTCCTTAGAATTCGAACCCATCCTCAATCAAACACGTGTCGAGCTTATGAAATCCATAACGGTAGAAGTTGCTGACGGAAAGCCGGTCTCATTAAACTCCATTATCCGGAACTGCACCTTTACTCTAAACGATCACGATTTTTCTGTTGACCTCATTCCTATGAAGTTGGGAAGTTTCGACATTATAATCGGCATGGACTGGCTCAGCCAACATCAGGCTGAAGTAGTATGCCGTGAGAAGTTCATTCGCATTCCTCTTGCAGACGGTCAAACTCTACGAATCTTTGGAGAAACCCCTTCGAAAGGACTCAAGCTGATGTCCTGTCTTCAAGCCCGAAGATATCTCCGCAAAAATTATGTAGCATTTCTAACCCACGTTGTCAAGAAAGGAGGCAAAGAGAAGAAACTCGAAGATATACCCGTAGTGAAGGAATTCCCGCAAGTTTTTCCCGACGATATCGCCGGACTTCCTCCCAAGAGAGAAGTCGAATTCCGTATCGACCTTATACCTGGCGCTACACCCGTCGCGAAATCATCTTATAGGTTAGCCCCATCCGAGATGCAAGAGCTGGCCAATCAATTGCAAGAACTGACCGACAAGGGATTCATACGTCCTAGCTCATCGCCTTGGGGTGCACCTGTTCTGTTTGTAAAGAAGAAAGATGGGACTTTTCGCATGTGCATTGATTACAGGGAACTCAACAAATTAACAGTCAAAAATCGCTATCCGTTACCTCGCATCGATGATCTTCTAGACCAACTCCAGGGTGCCTCTTATTTTTCAAAGATCGACCTTCGTTCCGGCTATCACCAACTCAGAGTACATGAAGAAGACGTTCCAAAGACCGCTTTCCGAACTCGATATGGTCACTAAGAATTCATGGTTATGCCATTTGGTCTAACCAACGCTCCAGCCATCTTCATGGACTTAATGAACAGAGTTTGTAAACCCTATCTTGATCGCTTCGTTATAGTCTTCATCGACGATATTCTCATTTACTCAAAGTCTAAGACTGATCATGAGCGACACCTTCGGCTCATCCTCTCACTTTTGAAGACCGAAAAGCTTTATGCTAAATTCTCCAAATGCGAATTTTGGTTAAAAGAAGTACAGTTCCTTGGTCATGTCGTCAATGACAAAGGAATTCATGTCGACCCTGCAAAGATCAAGGCAGTACAAGAATGGCAAGCGCCACGTACCCCAACCGAGGTACGATCTTTCCTTGGGTTGGCTGGTTACTATCGTCGCCATTTCTCTCGTATCGCTGTACCACTCACGGCTTTGACACATAAAGGAAAACCCTTCGCATGGGGACCTAAACAAGAAGAAGCCTTCCAAACCCTTAAGCAAAAGCTTTGTGACACTCCTATCCTCACACTCCCCGAAGGTTGCGAAGACTTTGTAGTATATTGCAACGCATCGGGACAGGGATTAGGCTGTGTCTTAATGCAAAGGGGAAAAGTGATAGCCTATGCTTCTAGGCAGCTCAAAACTCATGAGAAGAACTACACTACTCACGACCTAGAACTTGGAGCCGTTGTGTTCGCTCTTAAGATATGGAGACATTACCTCTATGGTACCAAGTGTGAGATTTACACTGACCACAAGAGCCTCCAACATATCTTTAACCAAAAGGAGTTGAATATGAGGCAACGAAGATGGGTCGAACTTCTTAATGATTACGACTGCGAAATTCGGTATCATCCTGGCAAGGCAAATGTGGTGGCTGATGCACTCAGTCGAAAAGGTTATGCGAACTCTATTCGTCTTCTATGTTCGCAAATCATGACCAACATCAAAGACCAAATCCGAGAAGCTCAACATGTTTCCATAACAGAATACGACATACGCAATGAGTTATCTTGTGGAGCAGAACTTAAACTCGAAACAAAATCTGATGGCATTCTGTATTATCTCGATCGCCTATGGATTCCTGATCACAACAATCTTCGCGATACCCTTATAAAAGAGGCTCACAAGACACGATACTCTGTACATCCAGGAGCCGACAAGATGTATCAAGACCTTCGATACACCTACTGGTGGCCTGGCATGAAGAAGGATATTGCTGTTTTTGTTTCCAAGTGCCTTACCTGTTCAAAAGTGAAAGCTGAGCACCAAAGACCCTTAGGACTTCTGGTCCAACCTGAAATACCCGTATGGAAGTGGGAAAATATAACCATGGACTTCATTACCGGGTTACCTCGCACTCCTGGTGGGTACGACACAATATGGGTAATCATTGATCGTCTTACAAAATCAGCTCACTTCATTCCAATTCGCGAGGACTTCAAAAATGAGAAGCTAGCCCGCATCTACATCAGTGAAATCGTAAGCCGTCATGGTGTACCTTTAAGCATTATATCAGATCGTGATGGTCGTTTCACTTCACGCACATGGCAAGCTGTACAAGCCGCTTTGGGTACGCGATTAGATCTCAGCACTGCCTATCATCCCCAAACTGATGGTCAATCTGAACGCACCATTCAAACTCTTGAAGGCATGCTTCGGGCATGTGTCATAGACTTCAAAGGGAATTGGGGACGCTCACTTACCATTAGTTGAATTTCCGTACAACAACAGCTTTCATTCAAGTATCGGCATGGCACCTTTCGAAGCGTTATATGGTCGTAAGTGCCGATCACCTATATGTTGGCACGAAATTGGAGAAGCTCAAATCACCGGTCCAGAATTAATACAAGAAACAACTGACAAGATTCATCAAATCCGAAACAACCTGTTAGCGGCACAAAGTCGTCAAAAGAGCTATGTTGACAAGCGACGAAAGCCCTTGGAGTTTAACGTTGGCGATCAAGTACTTTTAAAGGTATCGCCGTGGAAGGGAGTAGTTCGTTTCGGCCAAAAAGGCAAGCTAGCACCACGCTACGTAGGTCCTTTCAAAATACTCGAAAGGGTAGGACCTGTAGCCTACAAGCTTGACTTACCAGAGGAACTCAACAGAATTCATCCCACATTCCACGTATCGAACTTGAAGAAGTGCCTCGCCGATGAAAATCTCCATATTCCTCTAGAAGACATTCAAGTTGATGAATCTATGCATTTTATTGAAAGACCAGTAGAAATTATGGACTTCGGAGAAAAACGTTTAAGAAGAAGCCGCATCCCAATTGTCAGGGTACGCTGGGAGTCGAAACGAGGACCTGAGTTTACTTGGGAACGTGAAGACTCTACTTAGGAACGTGAAGACTCAATGCGCGAAAAATACCCACACCTTTTTCCTGTATCTACTACTACTTAAATTTCGGGACGAAATTTCTAAAAGTAGGGGATACTGTAACATTTGTCGAAAAACGGGTTTTCGAAACCCGCTTCGTTTAATAACCGAACAATCAGTTTTAAATTTTTTTGTTGTTCATTTACGGCTTATTTTTAATTTTAAACGATTCATAATTGATCAACAAATTAAAAGATATAAATTAAAATTTTAAAAATATAAAAACGAATTAATTAAAAAGGAAGACCGGCTGCCGGGAGTCGAACCCGGGTCAGCCGGATATTTCCTCAAAGACTTAACTCGCGTGCCATAAACCACTCCGCCACTTTGATTTTCTGATAATATAATGAATCTATTAATTCAAATATTAATATGCGGAATTCAAAACCCAGTCAATTTGCGCCCAAACAACAGTCGTCGGAAATCCCGACGACTTCGCCGATAATTTACGTTTCCGCTCGAATTAACCATTGAATTAACTCTAACAACGGTTATAACCGACGTCTGAACCCGCGACAACAGCCGTAACCGCCGGAGAACGGCTGACTTCGAATTAAGACCGAATTCAGACCCCACTCACCTTGATACTACCCTATAAATTCACCCACAATTCAACAGAAACCTTTTCGCTCCCAAATCGCACTTTTTCTCGACGAAAATTTACTCGCCGGAAAACATCTGCAAGTCGCCGGAAAACCGAGACTTCCACCTGCACGGTAATTACTCCGATTTTTCTGGCTCATTCCTTTATTAGACAAATTCCAATATAAATCCCTCACCCAGAATCCTTTGCAGTCGACGTTGCCGGATTATCTGATTCGCCGGAGAAATTTCTGAACTTTTAGGGGAACTGCTGATCATCGGTATGATTCTTCTATTTCACTGATAGTCATTACCCAGTAGTCCCACTTCACATCTAATCCCTCCAAATTGTTGGTAGATTCTATCAGCCGCAACTCACCAAGACGGAGCCGACGACCTTGCCGGGCGTCTGAAGAAAAAACGAGCAGTTGGTACAATCAACCCTCCAATCTCTTTCCATTCATTTTCTTTTCGATGACTCATAACCTTCATTGAGCTAACTTAGCAAATAACAGTCTTTTGATCGATGTTTATGTTTTGAACGAAGAAGATGAAGTGTGGTATAATATAAGAATAATTAAAATCGGTTTAATAAACGGGTTAGACACACAGTCCAGCGGTGGACTGTGTGCAACAAACACACACGAGACGCGAGTTCGAATCCTGTCCCAGCTTTACTCACTTGAAATAAAAATCTGCCTTTTTAACTGAACCGGGTTGACGCACAGTCTATGTTAAGTATAATAAAAACCGAGTTAATAACCAAGTGACACACACAGTCCAGCGGTGGACTGTGTGTACGCTAACCCACAGGTCCCGGGTTCGAGACCTGTGGTCAGCACCGGTCCGTTACGTTTAAAAGCTTTTTAAAAATAAATAATTTTCGGTTTAAAGTAAATAGTATATAAGTATAATTAAAAACAGAATTATTTCGGGTTAGACACGTAGCTCAGTTGGTAGAGCTGCGTGCACGCGTACGGGAGGTCTCGGGTTCGAGCCTCACACAGCGCACAATTTCACACAATTAAACCGGTCAGCAGTAACGGTCAACGGTCTCGGTCAACGGTCAAAGTCAACTTTTTTTTATTATTTATTTTATTTATTTTAATCAATTATTTAAATTAAAAATCAATTAAAAATACTTAAAAATAACGTTTTCAAGGTTAGAAAGTAGCCTTAAACTCACAAATTTATACCCGAAAATCTTATTAAAATAGTTAATAAAATCCACATACTTACCGTGCCTTTTCATTACTTATTTGGTTAGTTATCTCTCGTCGATCAATCCCCTAAACTCGTGCGCATCCAACATCTTCAAACAAACGCATCCAATGTGAGTGAATCTCTACCAATTCCCCGTTTTAATCACATTTTGGGGTGTATCATGTGTCGTATTTATTTATTATAATTAAACATTGTGCATCCATCATGTTCATGATCAAATGTGTATCCAAGGTGTATTCATTGTTTGTGTGGTTGAAGTTTAGATTAAATTTTATCATTTCAGTACATACATTTCATAGGCCGCCGCTCCCCATTACCTATGAGCGTGAGCTGTTCCCCATTACCTATGAGCGTGAACCAGGCGTTGCCAACATAAGATCGGCTCCGTTTGATTGAGCCTTGATCTCACATACATTAGCATAGGCCGTCCGTTCCCCATTACCTATGAGCGTGAACGGGACGTAGCCAACTTATACATTGTCATTCTTATTTCATGCTTAAGCAAGGTGGTTTGTGATTGTTATGTTTACATACATTTGTTCATATATGATTATTGCACAATTTTCCCAAAATTAAATTAAATAATAAATCAATAACAAATGTTTTAAACAAGGTTCACTCGCCAACTTTTGTTGACCCAAAATTTCCCATTTTTACACATGATACAGGTGATCAAGTTGAAGCAAGAAACATATAGGGCGGCCTAGAAGAATAAACCAGTTTAGATTATGGATTTGTTTAGTTAATCTTTCCTTTCCTTGTATTGTATGAATTTGACTTGGAACTTTGAAATGTAATTTGGATTTAATAAATATGAAACATATTAGTAAACATCATGAGCTTTGGTGATAACCCAATTATGCCCCGACTATTATTTCCGCTGCGGGTCGGGGTGTGACAGCTAGCACTAAGTTGAGGGTTATCATTTTGGTTGGTGCCTCTAGGGCGTGTGGGTTGACTCACTTATGTTCCTTGATTAGGGCAACTACTAGTCAGTTACTGTTCACTAACTAGGTGGGGTCGACACTTGTGCAAATGAAGAAGCATCTATAAGAATCATACGTATATGAGAAAAATAATTTGTCACACCCCGAATTTCCAACCAAATCTCGGTGGGCCCGAGTGGGGGAATATTGTGACGTAAGTTGATATCATCATAGTCAATTACCACAGCATAGCAGAAGTCTTGGAGTTTAAAAGACTATTACAAACCAAAATGTCCAAAGTTCGAAAATAATATACAGACGGTTTGTAACTAAAGATCCACAGGCGGATCGTAAAATATATAAAAGATGTACAACAGACTTTAGGCAGATCCAAGGATTTGCAAGATCCTCTTATATCACTACCAAGCAGCTTCCAGCCTATTTCGTACTGTACCTGCAACTTAGTCTTTTGAAAGTATGTCAGTTTTCACTGGTAAATACAATTAACTGGCTCGTTTTGAAAACATTTCAAAAACTGATTTAAGTGCACAAGGCACATAAAATCTTTTTATAACTTGGGAAAGTTAAGCTTTTAACCTTGTATATAGATTCACATGTTTGTCAATATATATGGGGCACAGTATAGAAACCGAGACATGATTAACTGACACGCCCTTTATAAACCCACGAAGGAGTTATCCCCAACGTGTTGATAAAATGTATTTTAGCATTTGCATCTGTCAGGTGTATGCCTACACCCCGTGCTTTGGTCGTGGCCATAGTAACTTAAATGAGTCAAGGATATCCAGGACACGGTCGTTAACCCCAATGTTTAAGTTATCAAACAAAACTGATCAAAACGAAACATGCGGATTTACTAGCCATAATTCAACATTCAATTGATCTCATTCCCGACCAAGTGGTAATAATTTACCGTATCTCAAGCCCGTATAGGGAAAATAAGTTAAAAGTATTTACCTGAGCTAGCACTTGACTTTAAATGCAAAGTTTATATTAACTCAGCCTTTTAATCAATAGATAAGTGCATATAGCATTTACTGGAAGGCTTCTAGTCTGGAATGATAGCATAAACTAACCAATTAGAATGCTAATGTTCCTATTTAAGTCATAGACTTAGATCGACTAGCTTAAAGGATCAAAACAGCACGATTCGCTGGATTAAGCGGTGACCGGATATAATGTAGTTTAAACCCAACAAGTACTAAGACTTGTATGATATGGGTAAACAATTAACATTCTGGAATTTGAGATTAAAAGGATAAGGTTAAACTCGTTTCGGTTAATTTTCGTAAATCAGTTACATAAACTTAACCGTACGCATATAAGCGATATCGGGTAACCAGATGAGTCATTAACAATTTCTATATGTCATTATACTTTAAATAAGTTGTAATATCATTAGGATATCAACTTATATGCCCATTGAGGTTTTAAAACGAAACTACGCCTTATAAGGCGTATTTATCATTATGTGACGTATAAAGGAACTTGCATATATCCTGATGTTATGATCATAAACGTTTTGGAAAAATACTTAATTTATGATATATTATCAGTAAAAAGTCATACACAGTGTGGTTTATAGTTTAGGACCAAACTATGCATCAAAAGGGCATTTTGGTCTTTTAAAAGCATAAGTTTCGATATTATAATAAAACTTAGTTTATGATCAGAATAATAACATCATAATATGTTAAATATATTAACATATCAGTAGGTAATTCCTTTGCAAGTTCGTTGTTGATTAAAACCTTGTTTTATGTAAAAAGGACATTTTAGTCAAAGTTTGACATTTTAGCGGAACTTGTGCATAAACTCATATTATGATAATGATCATGTAATATAACCTCAAAGGGTTATGCTATACTATATTACGATCATAATGCAACCATAAATCAGTAGTAAAGTAATCTAAGTCGGGTCAGAATCGAAAGTCAAAATAGAAGTCAAACTTTGTGACTTCCGGTTGTGAACCAACTCTAAGACTAGAATTCACGAGCCGAACATTTTTCTCATGTTCTAATAATTATTACCAACTTGTTTAAGTGTCAAAAACATATTTAAAATATATAAAAACTCAGATTATATTATTTATATAATCTGACCCGTTTGACGTTTTAAAACATTAGCTTTGACCCGTCAATTGACCTAATAAATGTGATCCTTAGGATTTGCCCTTTTAAAGGATTAATACCTACCTAATTACGATCACTTAGCCATGTTCATCTTGAACAATTAATGATCTTAACCGAAAGTCAAAGCATTTGTCAAAAATGCTTGACTTTTGGCTATTAAAAGCCCATAAAAGAAAAGAGCAGAGATGGAACACTTATAAGTGATCTAAGAGGAAGTTTAAACTCAAAGGGATGCTCCTAGATGACCAGGAACTTCCAAGAGTGTAATAGAGAGAAGAAAAGGAAATGAGCAAGGAATAGAGTGTGATTTGTGGACTATTTATAGTGCAAGAGGGTAATTGAGGATGATGCCAGGTGTTAGAGGTGTTGTATGATCAATACAAGTGGCTAGATAGGTGTCACGAGCTGCAAGAGGGTGGCATTTTGCAGGATATGTGGCAGCTTGGCATAAATTTGGCATTTTGACACTTTTAGTCCCTCAATTATAGATTTATTAAATGTCATGAATTGTCCCTTGACTTGTATTCAATGACATAATGACACAACTAGTTCTTTTCATTCAACACGTGGTGTATTGAAGAAGAGTGTGAATAAGCAAACATTAATGTGTGTTATACTATGTACTTTAGCGACTTTTAAGTGGTTACTAGCTTTGAATACGGTGAATACGAGTTCTTATGTTTTTATGGGTTAAGTTACCTAAATTAGTAAATTTAAAGGTTCGTGATGATGTGGAACACTCAAGGATGGTAATTCAAAAGATATCACCTCAACTGAGAGTTCGTTTAGGTCGAAATATGGCTTGATTATGTAGAAAGTATGAAATTAATGAAGTCTAAGGGCCTCCGGGTCATTCGTTGAAAGTTAAAATAATGAAAAAGAAAGGGTTTCAAACCTCGCCGTAGGCTACGGTCACCAGACCGTAGCTTACGATTAGTATAAAAACAATCCAGCAAGACTAGACCGTAACCTACGGGTCTTGACCGTAGGTTACGGTTAGGTTTAGTTTTTGGTCAGCAAAGTCGAACCGTATCTTACGGTTTGGGACCGTAGCTTATGGTCCAGAGCATGAAAATTTTGGCGAATTGGACACGTTTGAGCGAGTTGAGCGTCTAACTCATTTGTGGTATCATCCGAGGGTTCGTACACGTGTTGGTATCGTACCGGACGTGAATTTTACGAGATGTTACAAAATTGTGGTTTTGTTTAAGACAAGGTGACCAAAATGGATAACACAATTGATTATTAATAATTGGATTAATTATGAAAGTTTGTGGGCAAGAATTCACTAGGTCGAGGAGATCGATAGGTAGTATATTAAAATATTAAGAAGAGGCTTGTAAGTGAAAATAATTAAGGCGTGAAAAGAATTAACACACATCGTGTTATATAGCGTATTGGCATTAAAAGAAAAGAACAGGGCCGGATTGAGGACTTTCGAGAAACTGATGAGGTTTTGGATTAAAGTCGAATCATTGACATATTCGAGATAGAATGTAATTGTAATTGTGTAGACAATTCGTCGCTCTTAAAAAATATAAACAATAAACTAACAAAGTAAGATGGTGATCGATTACAAGGTTTAAGAATTCGAAAACCGATGATAAATGGATAAGAAAAAGGAAAGGGGATTGAATCAAATGGTTAACATAGAGTGGGTTGAGATAATACTCCCATAATTAGAAGATTTAGGTAAAATTTGAATGTTCCCATTTTGTTATATTAACTAACCGAAAATATGAATTTGAAAAGGAGAAATGTTGAAACATAAATTGCATAAATAAGTAAGTGTAAAAGAGGTTAAATTAATGTTTTGAATGTTCCATATCAGAGCTAAGATTAATCCAAAGTAATCAAAGTTTCTTTTGATTTTGGGAATCATGTTTTGGCCTAATAGGTGGAATACTCTCATCGAAATTTCGGTTAACGGTATCCATTGAATTTGAACCAATGCTTATGCTTCGTGTTTATTTGATACTGGCACGGATAGAAGTTTTGCACCGTTGAATTTGAACCAATGCTTAAGTGTAGACGCTCTAAGTTGCCAAAATCGTTCAATGTCGAAGTCGCTAATGGTAAATCAATCACCGTTGATTCGGTTCTTTCTAATTGTTCTCTTGATCTCAACGATCACAAGTTTTTGATTGACTTCATACCCATGCAATTGGGTTGTTTTGATATCATCATAGGCATGGATTGGCTTCATAAAGTCATGCTGAAGCCGTTTGTTCTGAGAAATTCATTCGTATTCCTCTTCCATCTGGTGATTCTTTGCACATCTATGGTGAGAAACCTTCTAAAAGTCTTAAACTCATTTCGTGTACTTAAGAAAACAAATACTTTCGCAAGGAGTACTTTACCTTTCTTGCTCACGTTGAGGAAAAGAAGGATAAAGGAAAAAGCGTGAGTGATGTTCCTGTCATTTGCGATTTTCCCGGTGTTTTCCCGAAGACCTACCTGGTCCTCCTCCTTGTTTTGTTGACTTTTTCATTGACCTCATTCCTGGAGCTACACCTGTTGCTAAATCTCCTTATCTCATCGCACAATCAGAAATGCAAAAGCTATCGAGACAACTTCAAGAATTACTTGATAAAGGCTTTATACGCCCTTAAACTTCTCCTTGGGGCGCTCTAGTTCTCTTTGTCAAGAAGAAAGATGGTTTTTTCGTATGTGCGTCGACTATCGTGAACTCAACAAACTCACTCTCAAGAACGATTATCCCCTTCCTCGCATTGATGATCTCTTCGATCAACTTCAAGGCACAACGTGCTTTTCAAAAATCGATCTTCGTTCTGGCTATCATCAACTTCTAGTCCTTGAAGAGGATATTCCTAAAATCGCCTTTCAAACTAGATATGGTCATTTCGAATTCGTAGTTATGCCATTCGGTTTAACCAATGCACCCGCGGTCTTCATGGATTTGATGAACCGTGTATGTAAGTTATACTTGGATCTCTTTGTGATCGTTTTCATAGGCAATATTCTCATCTATTCCAAAACCCAAGACGAGCATAAGCAACACTTGCGTCTAATCCTTGAACTCCTACGTGGTGAACAACTGTACGCCAAATTCTCCAAGTGTAAATTTTGGCTAAAGAAGTTGTGAACGAGAAAGGCATTCACGTCTACCCTGCCAAAATCGAAGTTGTCAAGAACTGGATTACACCAAAGTCTCCATATGAAATTCGTTCGTTCCTTGGATTGGCGGGTTATTATCGTCGACTCATTTCCAACTTTTCGAATATCGTCGTTCCTCTCACCCCCTTGACTCAAAAAGATAAACCTTTTGTTTGGGATTCTGAACAAGAGGATTCCTTCCAAACGCTCAAGGACATGCTTTGCAATGCTCCTATTCTAGCTCTTCCCGATGGTAACGATGATTTCGTCGTGTATTGCGATGCATCTAACCAAGGTCTCGGTTGTGTTATATGCAACGAGACTAGGTTATCGCATACGTTTCGACACAGCTCAAGATACATGAGAAGAACTATACTACCCACAACCTTGAGCTTGGTGCAGTTGTTTTTGCATTAAAGATTTGGCGACACTACCTTTATGGTCTAAGTGTATGGTCTTCACCAACCATAAGAACCTCCAACACATCTTTAATAAAAAAATAACTCAACATGCGTCAACGTCAATGGGTGGAGTTGCTCAACGACTACGACTGTGAAATTCGCTACCATCCTCGTAAAGCGAATGTTGTGGTCGACGCTCTTAGTCGCAAACTCACGTGAAGAGTATTTATTGTTTCCAAATTCTTAGCAACCTTCGAGACCAAATCCGCGAAGCACAATACTCGTCCGTCAATGAGAACGACTTGTACAATGAGATGAAGTGTGGTGCTGAAAACCAACTCGTATCCAAATCTGATTGTATTCTTTACTATCTCGACCATGCTTAGATTCCAAACCGTGACAACCTCCATGACTTCTTGATGCGAGAAGCTCACAAATCCCGATACTCCATTCATCTTGGCGCCAACAAGATGTACCAAGACCTTCGCATGTCTTATTGGTGGCCTGGTATGAAGAACGATATCACTACCTACGTCTCAAAATGCCTCACTTGTTCCAAAGTAAAGGCTGAACACCAACGTCCCTCTGGAAATGGGAGAGTATAGCTATGGATTTCATCACCAAGCTTCCTCGTACTTCTTCTGGTCACGATAGCATTTGGGTAATCATCGATCGTTTGACCAAATTCGTCCACTTCCTCCCTCTGGCTTGATTGAACAACCAGAAATTCCAGTCTGGAAATGGGAGAGTATAGTTATGGATTTCATCACCAAGCTTCCTCGTACTTCTTCTGGTCATGATAGCATTTGGGTAATCATCGATCGTTGACCAAATCCGCTCACTACCTCCAACATTTGTAAAGATTACAAAGTTGAGAAATTGGCTTGTATCTACACAGATGAAGTCATTTGTCGTCATGGTATTTCCATTGACATCATTTCAGACCGTGATGGTCGTTTCACCTTGCGTCTTTGGCAAACCTTTCAAAATACCGCTTTTTCTCCCCAATCTGACAGTCAAATCGAACGTACTATCCAAACCCTCGGGGATATGCTTCATTCTTGCGTAAGCGATTTTGGTGGCAACTGGGATATACACTTGCCTTTGGTAGAATTCTCGTACAATAACAGTTATCACGCTAGTATTCAAATGGCACCATTCGAAGCATTGTATGTCGTTAATGTTGTTCACAAATCTGTTGCCTTGAGATCGGAGAAGCTCAAATCACCGGTCCAGAGCTCATACAAGAGACGACTGACAAGATCTTGCAAATTCGTGATAACTTGCTCAAGGCTAGAAGTCGACAAAAGAGCTACGCCAACAAACGACGTAAGCCCCTGGAACTTAATGTTGGTAATCATGTACTTCTCAAGGTATCCTCCTGGAAAGGCGTGGTTCGATTTGGAAAGAAAGGCAAACTCGCTCCTCGCTTCGTAGGTCCTTCAAGATTCTCGAAAGGATTGGCAAGGTAGCGTATCGACTTGATCTACCCCCAAAAACTCAGCAATGTTCATCCGACATTTCACGTTTAGAATATGAATGAATATCTAGCTGAAGAAGGACTTCAAGTTTCACTCGACGACATACAAGTCAATGAGTCCTTGCACTTTGTGGAAAAACCAGTCGAAATCATGGACCGAGGAACCAAACAGCTTAGGCGCAGTCATATTTCCATAGTCAAAGTTCGATGGGAAGGCAAATGTGGCGCTAAATTCACTTGGGAACTCGAGAGTGAGACGAAGACTGAGCATCTGCATCTTTTCGTTGAGTCTTCCTCTTGAATAAACTTCGGGACGAAATTTCCTAAAGTAGAGGAGACTGTAACGCTTCGCATTTTTGTACTTTCCTTATTTAGAAAATTTAATCGTATTTCTATTATAGAAACTTGTATTCATGTCTTGTTTGTATTCATTTCCAACCTTGTAATCCAAGACATTGATCATAATGAAAGATTCATACTTTATTCATACTTGTTTTACATGCAATCAATCATTTAGATACATACTTTCATGCAAATCATACTTATTATACGTGCGATACTCATACGTTACAACATCATACTCGAAAACCGGTTAAAATACGTAAAAAAAGCCTGAACTAACACTTCCATGAGAGTTGGACCCCCTTCGCACGAAGTGGGTACTCACTTCGCACGAAGAGCCACTTCGCACAAAGGGGAGCTAGCAACGAATTTCCTCTATAAATACAACCTCACTTCACTCCTTCAAACTTTCTGAACTTCACTCGTTCACACTGAAATTTCAGACTTTTGGCACATTATTCTCAGCCATTCTAAGTGACTTTTAGCTCACTACTATCTTTATACTTGTAAATTCTTCTTTAAACTTTTCTACCTTTTTTCTTTTGTACCAAGTGTGAAGACTGAAACCAAGTTCAACATAGATGAACTTGTGTTCTAGCTAGTGTGAGAATATTGGGAGTCTTGGCTTTCCGAATTAAGTTCCAAATCTCACTTGTACACTATTTCGTATATTTCAATTTCTGTAAACTTAGTGCTTTGGTGAATCATATAATGAGGTTTCATACCTCCTTACTTGACATCTATGACGTATCTGACGAACTAAGGACATAAGCTATATATATTACGTACTTTTCTTATAAATCTAGTCAGGACCATGATACTATCGAATTATAATTAAGTGTTATGACCTTGGACTGTTCTGCCTCGTTCCTAAACTTCTCGTTCAGAAAAATCAGTGTCGAAACGAATGTTAAACGAGCTACATCATTTCAAAACTGTCCACTTTACACGAAGTGAACAGTTACCTCGCATGAAGTGAGAAACGCTTCTCACGAAGTGAACACCCACTTCCTACGAAGTGACATTTTTCTACTTTTACTTTTAGTACTTTCTGTACTTTTAATTCTGAACCCGAATACTCCCTCCAACTCGGAATACTCACACCCTCTGTTCCCGTATAGGGTAACTTCGGCTCTCTACTCGTCAACATAACGACTCGCGGTTTGCTTGGAACGCTTTGCAACACTATGAGTATGCTCGAATCCCGTTTTCGTCTTTGAACACTTTTAGGTGCCATAGATGTATGCTATCAAAATCACTAACTCACGATACTTATGCTTAAACACAAAACAACATTCAATCATACATGGTTAACATGAATACTTGCAAACTTGTATATGCTAGAATCGAATGCTTTATACTATGTCATTAACTATGTACAAGCCTCCCTTAACATGTATAGCGCTACAGGATTAATGCACCGCCCGTATTCATGAGGTCATGTTAAGTAAACAAAATGATCTAGTCATTGTTATGATTACATTATGCTATCGATAAACTTTGGGTTGACACGTTAGTTTGAGTATCGTTTATGCTATGTGGAATGTTGAAACTTTTACATATTTAGTATTGAAACTTGTATACTCGCCAATGCCTTGTGTGTTGAACTGTACTTTAACATATGTTGCAGGGATTTGATGACAATGAAGATACATGGAATCTAGTAGGATGAACTAGAAACCCATTTTAAATTTAGATGTATGAAGGATCATGTTTCTTGATTACGTTGTTGTTGTACTTTATTTTTTAATGTTATACTTTTTTTTCGATGTTATACTTTGTTTATGAATATTGTACTTGAATTAGAAATGAAATGCAATCTTGTTATTTAAATACTTGTCATATTATAGTGTTATGACGTCTCGAGCAATATATTTCGTCCCGCCCTGATGTTTCCATCATCGGTTGGGGTGTGACATTTGGTGAGGCCGTTTCGTTTGTGAAGTACGAGTGTCTTTGTGACATAACATAGTTTTCCCTTAGGAAGGACATAATTTGAGACAAAAGATAGATAAGAAGCAAATTAGGAATAATCAAATATTTTTAAGCACGATACGAGAATGGTCAAATAAGCACAAGTAACACTCATGTGGGTTTTCTTAACTACAGTCTATGTCAAACATTGCAATTTTTCCTAATTCCGTATAATTATGGCTCTGATACCAATCTATCACAACCCAACCGATGGCGGAAACATTAAAGCGAGACGTAATAGATTGCTCAAAGACAACATAATGCTAAAATTGTGACAATTTATTAAAATTCAAAATTTCATTCCATTCATCGAATAACACGTTACATTGTTAAAAGAAAGAAGTACAAATGGAAACCTCATACTAAGCAACAAAATATAAAAATAAAGTTTTGGTGAGTTTCTAATCCACCCAAGTAAATTTCTTGAAGAATCATCATCAAATATGTAACATTTGTCAAAAACGGGTTTTCCAAACCCGCTTCGTTTGTAATCGAATATTAAGTTATAAATGTTTCGTTGCGTATTTATGGTTATTTTAATTTTAAACGATGCAAAATTTATAAACAAATTAGAATTTAAAAACTTCAATTAATAAAAGGTGAAAATAAAATAAATAAAAAAGAAAACCGGCTGCCGGGATTCGAACCCGGGTCAGCCGGGTGAGCCTAGCAACTTAACTCGCGCACATATAACCACTCCGCCACTTGATGTTTTTGTGAGTACTAGGAAACAATTAAAACATATGTACAACCGTGAATCAACCTGTTGCGCCAACTGAAACCGATATCGGCTTTCAAACCGTCCAAGACGTTTGAGTGCTCGCGGAATCTTGATCATAACCGGTAAACCGACATTTTAAATCAATTCCATAATCACGCCGTGAGCCGGTACGATCATTTAAACCTACTGATAATCGTTGCTCAGTAGTTCAATTTCATATCTAATCAATCAGAACTGTTAATTGATCCTAACAGCCGAAGTTCACAAAACAGAGCCGACGAATCATTGCCGGAGTTCTGTGAAAGACACCTGTTCGGTACATCCTTTCCCCAAACCCCCTCCGTTCATTACCTTTCATTTTCTTATAATATTCGTTACCGAATTAAACAAGAAACAGTTGGTTTAACCGTTGTCTGTGATTTGAACGAAGAAGATGAAGTCTATTATGATTATAAGATTAATTAAAATCGGTATTATAAACGGGTTAGACACACAGTCCAGCTGTGGACTGTGTGCAAACAATACGCATACGTCCCGAGTTCGATCCCTATCACGACCCTATTCTCGGAAATAAAAATGTTTTTTTTGTCCCGAACCGGGTTAACTCACTTAAGATGTTAAGTATAATAAAAATCAGTATATTAACCAAGTTAGACACACAGTCCAGCGGTGGACTGTGTGCAACACTAAATCACAGGTCCCGGGTTCGAGACCTGTTACGCGCGCCGGTTCGATGATTAAAATCCTTTTTAGAAAATAAATGAATTTTGAATAAATTAAAATAGTATATAATATAATTAAAAACAGAAATATTTAGGGTTAGACACGTAGCTCAGTTGGTAGAATTGCGTGCACGCGTACGGGAGGTCACGAGTTCGAACCTCACTCAGTGCAAACCATACATGTAACATCCGTAAAGAAACGGATTTTACCAAACCCGCTCCGTTTATTAACCGAACAATCAGTTAAAAATTTCGTTGCATATTTAATGCCCAAAATAATTTTAAACGATACATAATTAATTATTATATTGGAATAAATAATTTGTTTTTGAAAAATTGTTAAAAATAATGAAATAAAAATATAATGTTGCTGCCGGGTTTCGAACCCGGGTCAGCCAGCGATTCAAACAAAGATTTAACACTCAGCCGTTCAACCACTGCGCCACTAGTGTTTCTTGTGAATTAATGGAAACAATTAATTCATATCATAAATATCGAATTCAAATACGACGCGCCCAATTGCAGTCGTCGGAAATCCCGGCAATCTCGCGAGATTGGACGGTTTCTTTTATTCTTAACGTAAACTTTAACTATGACATCGGTTATAACCGACGCCTGAACCCGCGACACAAGCTATAACCGCCGGAAAGTTTCTAACCGACGAATCAAGTCGGAAATCGGACCAAATTCATCGATGACCTGCCCTATAAATACCTCCTCGAACCTCTGCAAGCTTTTTCGCTAAAAACCGCACCTTTACCCGACGTAATTCCACTCGCCGAAAAAGTTCTGCACATCGCCGGAAAACCGAACCCTTCACTTCTGAGCCTTACTGAACCCCAGAGCTTATACCGAAGTCACCCACATCCATTTCAAGCTTGCTGAAGACTCTCTGCCGCAGGACACACGTCGCCGGAAGTTTCTGCTGTCACCGGAGTTTCGCCGGAGAAACAGAGGAGTCCAGTCGGTATACCTTACGCTTAAATCTTTCATTCTTTTTATATATCTCACCAGTAATTAACCTCAAAACACTAAAGAACCTGATTAAAACATCGAACCAGTCGGACTTCCGATTCTGGTTAAATTCAACGAAGAAGACGAAGTTTCACTTGTGTATATGTATAATTAAAATCAAGTTATAACTCGGGTTAGACACACAGTCCAGCGGTGGACTGTGTGCACATTAGACACGTAAACGTCTCGAGTTCGATACATGTCCCACGCACACTCGCCTTAATAAAAATGTCTTTTTTTACCGAACCGGATTCACTGCTGATATATGTTAAGTTTAATAAAAACCAGAATAATAACCAAGATAGACACATAGTCCAGCGGTGGACTCTGTGTATGTTTAATCAAAGGACACGAGTTCGAGTCCGGGCTACCGCACCGGTCCGGACAATTATTAAACTTTTTAAATAAGGCAGAACTGAAATTATTTAATTGTATATAAGTATAAAAAAATCAGATTATATAACAAGTTAAACACACAGTCCAGCGGTGGACTGTGTGTTAACCTAAACCACAGGTCCCGGGTTCGAGACCTGTGGAGCGCACCGACTCGTTAGATTTAAATCGTTTTTAAAAATAAATGATTTTCAGTTTAATCTAATTAGTATATAAATATAATTAAAAACAGGAATATTTCGGGTTAGACACGTAGCTCAGTTGGTAGAGCTGCGTGCACGCGTACGGGAGGTCTCGGGTTCGAGCCTCACCCAGCGCACACAATAACACATACGAACCGGTCAACAGTCAAAGTCAACAGTCAATGGTCAATGGTCAAAAAAGTCAACATTTTTTATTATTTTTATTTATTTATTTTAACTAAAAATCAATTAAAAATACTTAAAAATAACATTTTTAAGGTTAGAAAATAGCCTTAAACTCACAAAAATACACCCAACAATCCTACTAAAATAGATTAATAAAATCCGTTTACTTACCGAACCATTATGTTATTATCTAGGTTAATTTCACTCGTGGTTAAAACCAACTTCGCGTGCATTCAACATTATCAACCGAACGCACCCAATGTGAGTGAATCTTACAACTCCCCTTTTTAATTACACGTTTTGGGGAGTGTCATGTGTCATAAAATTAACTCGTTTATTTAAACTTGTGCCATACCATATTGTGATCTAAACTTAGATTGTATACATTGCTTGTAGTTATGTATTTCATTTTGTCTATTTATATGTAATTCATTCATTAGGCCATCAGTTCCTCGTGTGAGACGAGTTGAGCAACACGTGCCTCAAAACAAATCCATTATTGTTCGTGTGTGTATTATTGAGTTTATATTGTTTGTAGTTTTGTATTTCATATTGTCAAGTTTATGCAATTCATTCATTAGGCCCATCAGTTCCTCGTGAGAGACGAGTTGAGCAACGCGTGCCTCTAAACGATCCATTATTGTTCATGTGTGTATTGTTTAATATTAAATTGATTGGTGAATAAGTTTACATCTATTTTTACTCATGTGTGGTTGTGCACTTTATTTTATAATCAATTAAATAAACTTGTTCAAATGTTTTCCATAGGATTCACTCGCCAACTTTTTGTTGATCCAAAAACCCTTTTTACACATGATACAGGTGAACAGGATGAAGCAAGGAAAACACAGGAAATGCCTTAGAAGAAAACAATGAAGCCTAGATTGATATTTAGGACATGATGTAATATTGATTGTAATTTTCCATTAAAGTGTATTAATGAATATGAAACGTTAAAATAAATGTCATAAGCTTTGATGATAACCCAATCATGCCCCGATCACCTTTTCCGTTGCGGGTCGGGGTGTGACAATACAAACGACCGAACCGGTCAACAAGTCAAAGTCAAAAAGTCAACGGTCAACCCAGAAAAAAGTCAACATTTTTTTATAGTTTTATTTATTTATTTAAATTCAAAAATCAATCAAAAATACTTAAAAATAATGTTTTTAAAGATAGAAAATAGCCTTAAATTCACAAAAATATATCTAAAAATCCTATTAAAAAATTATTAATAAAATCCACTCATTTACCATACCTTTCGTTATTATTTAGGTTAGTTAATCCTCGTCGATCAACCCTCTAAACTCGTGTGCATTCATCATCTTCAACCGAACGCACCCAATGTGAGTGAATCTCTACAAATTCCCCGTTTTAATCACGTTTTTGGGGTGTATCATGTGTCTTATTATTTTTCACATTTAAACTATTTTGCATCTGTCATATTCATGAACAAATGTGTATTCAACTTGTATCAACTGTTTGTGTGGTTATCGTTTAGATTAAATTTATCATTTTCAGTAGATACATTATCATAGGCCGCCGCTCCCCATTACATTATGAGCATTGAGCTGTTCCCCATTACATTATGAGCGTGAACCAGGCGTTGGCAACATACGATCGGCTCCGTTTGATTGAGCCTTGATCGCACAGACATTTATCATAGGCCGTCCGTTCCCCATTACCTTATGAGCGTGACCGTGATGTTGCCAACATATACAGTTTCATTCATGTGTTATATTCATGCAAGTTGGTTTGTTATTGTATGTTATTGTAAGTCGTTGTTTGTTGTTGTTATTGTTATTGTATGATTTAATTACGTTTGCTCACATATGATTATTGCACAATTTTTCCTGATAAAGATAACAAGAGATCAATAATAAATGTTTTTCTAACAAGGTTCACTCGCCAACTTATGTTGACCCAAAAACCCCCATTTTTACACATGATACAGGTGATCCAGCTGCAGCAAGAAACACATAGGATGGCTTAGAGGAATAAACTGGTTTAGACTTTGGATTGTTTAGTTGATTATCTTTCTTTGTATTTGTATGAACATGTTTGGAAAATTGAGGATGTAATTTTGAATTTAATAAATATGAAACATATTAGTAAATATCATGAGCTTTGGTGATAACCCAATTATGCCCCGACTCTTATTCCGCTGCGGGTCGGGGTGTGACAGATTGGTATCAGAGCCATGACTATAGGGATATAGGATAGGTTATTAGACCCTTAGAGCCTATACTATAGTTGATTAGAATTTTTAAAAATTTTTTGTGTGTTACATGCAAAATTCATGATGTTTATATGTTTTATGTTTAATGTTACATTCAATGTTATGCAAGCATGTTCATAAGTACATATTATTATATAATGCCTATCATGAATCATTTCTCATAACATATCATATCCATGAGAGCACACACCACATCATTTTCATGATTGTTTTTACAATGATTTTTTGTATTTTCAAATCACATCAAAGTGAGTTCTCATGACGGGCATGTAGTAACTGGAAGGGTACAAGTACCGGTAGTCGGAACGTCCTGTCTAGGCTTGGCATTCGTATAAATCCAAAATAAACGACCAGTTTGCCTACCTGGGGACTAACGATGAGAGTACGAAGTACCTATTAGGCCAAAGCATGCTATACCAAACGTCGTGTGAGCTAACCCCACTTTGAGTTGTCATTGTGTCTACACCTGGACACCTTCCGACCATACATCTCGTAAACATATTTCATGGTTTTCATTCGGGTGATGCGAGTGTTAAACCGCCAATACTAATGTAAATCCTACCAAGCCAATAATCATGGGGGCCCACATGACTATACAGGTGAAGGTATGGGGGACATTTGAGGCCCAACATGAGCAAACCCAAGACATCCTATGGATGTAGTTGCATTATTAATATTTATGTTATTTTTATTTTCTTTAAGACACATGACACCTAAAAAGACTCCATAAACTCACAATCTTCTTATGTATGTTCCTGTAGATGTCGGCTAGGCAACAACGAGGGGGTAGAAGATCAGGAAGGTCACACGAACGCTTGGCCACTCAAATCGCAAAACAAATGGCCGCGGTGCTTCCTGACATTGTGGTTCAAGGACAACAAGCTCTCGCCACAAATCCCACCAATCCTCCCCAGCAAGAAGACCAGAACATCGGCAACCCTCCTACCAAAAAGTGCTCATATAAACATTTCAAGTCTTGCGATCCTCTGAAATTTGAAGGGACCGAAGGTGTCACTGCTCTCCTCCACTGGTTTGAGGAAATGGAAAACACTTTCCTCAACTGCGATTGTCCCGAGGATCGCAAGGTACGATACGCAACCGGGAGACTATTTGGGGTAGCTCTTACCTGGTGGAATACTGAAAAGGGTAAGAGAGGAATCGAAGATGCAATAGCCTTAATGTGGGAGGAGTTAAGGGAATCATGACGAGACGATTCTGTCCTACAAGTGAGATTAAAAAGTTAGAGGATGAATTTCATTCGTTGAAGCAAAAGGAGGGAGATCATACTTCCTACAACAAGAGGTTTTTAGAGTTGAACCAAATGGTCCCTAACTTGTTCACCCCAGTTTACCGCTTAGTCGAACATTATATTCGAGGGCTTCCCTCGAAAATTCAAGACTCAGTTCTCAGCACTTCGCCAGCAACACTTGAAGCTGCTATGGAACTAGCTACTGAGCTTACGGAATCGAATTTGCAACGGTAAATTTAAAGAGGAGAAATAGAAAGCCCCCGTTGAGGGCCAAACTTCAAACCATTCCACCTCCTCCTCTAAGTTTGCTAACAAGAGGAAACGTAACACCAGAAACTTTGCTGTCACACAAACAAATTTCCCTATCCCTGCTGCACCCATTACCAAAGTTGCCCCCTCACCTGCACCATATAAAAAGCCATACTCTGGCCCATTCCCAAAATGCAACCGTTGCCAATACCATCACTTTCCTGATCACCCCTGCCAACATTGCACCGGCTGTGGTCGCGCAGGTCACACTGTTCAAACTTGTCGCATACCTCAGCGGACGAACCGCCACCAGCCCTCAACCCAAACCCACCATCAAATAATGGGTCAAGCCCAACAACCTCTACTACTACCACCTACCCAACATTTAGCCCAATCCTACTACCAACCCAACTATCCCATGGTGCAACCTATGCGGGCTTGCTACAATTGTGGAGACCCAAGCCACTTTCGAAACACTTGTCCACGTTTGGTAAACATTATACATGCTCAAGCCCAAGCAAATCCGATGAATCAGGCTAACCAAGCTCCTCCACCTGCAAGAGGAAGAGCTTTTAACATCAACGCCAATCAAGCTAGGGCCGACAACAATGTGGTAAACGGTACGTTTCTCATCATTGGTAGTTATGCATCCATGTTATTTGATACTGGCGCGGATAAAAGTTTTGTGTCCTTCGAATTTGAACCCATCCTCAACCAAACTCGTGATAAACTCATGGAATCCATAACAGTAGAAGTTGCTGACGGAAAACCGGTCTCATTAAACTCTATTATACGCAATTGTACTCTCACCCTAAACGATCACGAGTTTCCAGTTGACCTTATACCTATGAAGTTGGGAAGCTTTGACATTATAATTGGTATGGACTGGCTCAGCCAACACCATGCTGAAGTTGTATGCCGTGAAAAGTTTATACGCATTCCTCTTACAAACGGTCAGACTCTACGAATCTTTGGAGAAACCCCATCGAAAGGGCTCAAATTAATGTCCTGTCTTCAAGCCCGAAAATATCTCCGCAAGAATTATGTCGCATTTCTAACTCATGTCGTCAAAAAGGGAACCAAGGAGAAGAAACTTGAAGACATCCTAGTAGTAAAAGATTTTCCACAAGTTTTTCCTGACGACATTTCAGGACTTCCTCCCGTGAGAGAAGTCGAATTCCACATTGATCTTATACCTGGAGCTACACCAGTTGCAAAATCTCCTTATAGGTTAGCCCCCTCCGAAATGCAAGAGCTAGCCAGTCAATTGCAAGAGTTAACTGACAAAGGATTCATACATCCTAGCTCCTCGCCTTGGGGTGCACCTGTCCTTTTTGTGAAGAAGAAAGATGGAACGTTTCGCATGTGCATCGACTACAGAGAACTCAACAAGTTAACGGTCAAGAACCGCTACCCATTACCTCGCATCGATGAACTTCTTGACCAACTACAAGGCGCCAGCTGTTTTTCAAAAATCGACCTTCGTTCTGGTTATCATCAACTCAGAGTACATGAAGAAGACGTCCCAAAGACCGCCTTCCGAACTCGTTATGGTCATTATGAATTCATGGTCATGCCATTTGGTTTAACCAACGCTCCAGCTGTCTTCATGGATCTAATGAACAGAGTCTGCAAACCCTATCTCAATCGTTTTGTTATAGCTTTCATCGACGACATCCTCATTTACTCAAAGTCTAAGTCTGATCATGAACGGCACCTTCGTCTCATCCTTACACTCTTAGAGAATGAGAAGCTCTACGCCAAATTCTCCAAATGCGAATTCTGGTTAAAAGAGGTACAATTCCTTGGACATGTCGTCAATGACAAGGGAATACATGTCGACCCCTCAAAGATCAAAGCAGTACAAGAATGGCAAGCGCCACGTACACCAACCGAAGTAAGATCATTCCTTGGTTTAGCTGGTTATTATCGCCGTTTCATTTCAAATTTCTCCCGCATTGCTGTACCACTCACGGCTTTAACTCATAAAGGGAAACCCTTCATTTGGGGACCCAAACAAGAAGAAGCCTTCCAAGCCCTTAAACAAAAACTCTGTGATGCACCTATCCTCACTCTTCCTGAAGGTTGTGATGACTTCGTGGTTTATTGCGACGCGTCAGGGCAAGGACTAGGCTGTGTTCTAATGCAAAGAGGAAAGGTGATAGCTTATGCTTCTAGACAACTCAAAACTCATGAGAAGAACTACACCACCCACGACCTAGAACTTGGAGCCGTTGTGTTCGCTCTTAAGATATGGAGACATTATCTCTATGGTACTAAGTGTGAAATATACACTGACCACAAGAGTCTTCAACATATCTTCAACCAAAAGGAGTTAAACATGAGTCAACGAAGATGGGTCGAACTTCTTAATGACTATGACTGTGAAATTCGGTATCACCCTGGCATGGCAAATGTGGTGGCCGATGCACTCAGTCGAAAGGGGTTATGCGAACTCCATTCGTCTTCTATATTCGGAAATCATAACCGACATCAAAGATCAAATTCGAGAAGCCCAACATGTTTCAATAACAGAAGACGACGTACGAAAGGAGCTATCCTGTGGAGCTGAACTTAAAAATTGAAACTAAATCTGACGGTATTCTGTACTATCTAGATCGCATATGGATTCCTGATCACAACAACCTTCGTGAATTCCTTATGAATGAGACACACAAAACACGATACTCTATACAACCAGGAGCCGACAAAATGTATCAAGACCTTCGATACACCTACTGGTGGCCTGGAATGAAAAAGGATATTGCTGTTTTTGTTTCCAAGTGCCTTACATGTTCCAAGGTGAAAGCTGAATATCAAAGACCCTCAGGACTCCTGGTCCAACCTGAAATACCTGTATGGAAGTGGGAAAACATAACCATGGACTTCATTACCGGGTTGCCTCGCACTTCTGGTGGGTATGACACTATATGGGTAATCATTGATCGTCTTACAAAATCAGCTCACTTTGTTCCAATCCGCGAAGATTTCAAGAACGAGAAGCTAGCTCGTATTTACATCAGCGAAATCGTAAGCCGACATGGTGTACCGTTAAGCATTATTTCAGATCGTGATGGTCGTTTCACTTCACGAACATGCCAGGCCGTACAAGCCGCTTTGGGTACACGATTAGACCTCAGTACCGCTTATCATCCTCAAACTGATGGACAATCTGAACGCACCATTCAAACTCTTGAAGATATGCTTCGAGCATGTGTCGGAGACTTAAAGGGAAATTGGGACGCTCATCTACCATTAGTTGAATTTTCGTACAACAACAGCTATCATTCAAGTATCGGCATGGCACCTTTTGAAGCTTTATATGGTCGTAAGTGCCGAACTCTAGTATGTTGGCACGAAATTGGGGAAGCTCAAATCACCGGTCCAGAAATGATTCAAGAAACCACAAACAAGATCCATCAAATTCGAAACAATCTTCTAGCGGCTCAAAGTCGTCAAAAGAGTTATGCAGATAAACGACGAAAGCCTTTGGAGTTTAACATTGGTGATCATGTACTTTTAAAAGTATCACCGTGGAAGGGAGTAGTTCGTTTTGGACAGAAAGGCAAGCTAGCACCACGTTACGTAGGACCTTTCAAGATACTCGAAAGAGTAGGACCTGTAGCATACAAGCTTGATCTACCAGAAGAACTCAACAGAATTCACCCTACATTCCACGTATCAAACTTGAAGAAGTGCCTCGCCGATGAAAACCTCCATATTCCTCTGGAAGATATTCAGATTGACGAATCTATGCATTTCATTGAAAGAGCAGTAGAGATCATGGACTTCGGAGAAAAACGTTTAAGACGGAGTCGTATTCCAATTGTTAGGGTACGCTGGGAGTCGAAACGGGGACCTGAGTTTACTTGGGAACGTGAAGACTCAATGCGCGAAAATACCCGCATCTTTTTCCTACTACTACTACTACTTAAATTTCGGGACGAAATTTCCAAAAGTAGGGGATACTGTAACATTTGTCAAAAACGGGTTTTCCAAACCCGCTTCGTTTGTAATCGAATATTAAGTTATAAGTGTTTCGTTGCGTATTTATGGTTATTTTAATTTTAAACGATGCAAAATTTATAAACAAATTAGAATTTAAAAACTTCAATTAATAAAAGGTGAAAATAAAATAAATAAAAAAGAAAACCGGCTGCCGGGATTCGAACCCGGGTGAGCCTAGCAACTTAACTCGCGCACATATAACCACTCCGCCACTTGATGTTTTTGTGAGTTCTAGGAAACAATTAAAACATATGTACAACCGTGAATCAACCTGTTGCGCCAACTGAAACCGATATCGGCTTTCAAACCGTCCAAGACGTTTGAGTGCTCGCGGAATCTTGATCATAACCGATAAACCGACATTTTAAATCAATTCAGTCGTTAATGAACTTGAATTCAGGTGATGTTTGGTTTTTATAACCGAAAACATTCATTTCTGGAATTACTTCAACAAAATCCTCATCTCGCGATTCAATTACATTCCCAGAGCTTCTGATTTCACGTTTACTCTATTTTCTGGTCGTCGGAATTACTTTCTGATCATCGCCGGAATTCTCTGCAAGTCACCGGAAAACCGAGACTCACCTCAAAACGGTATATACCTCGACTCTTTCTGTTCCATTCCATTGATAGACCATTACTAACATCAATCCATCACCCAGAATCAATCCCAGACGACGTTGTCGGAAATACTGCTTTCGCCGGAAAACTTCTGAAATTTCCAGAATCACGCCGTGAGCCGGTACGATCATTTAAACCTACTGATAATCGTTGCTCAGTAGTTCAATTTCATATCTAATCAATCAGAACTGTTAATTGATCCTAACAGCCGAAGTTCACAAAACAGAGCCGACGAATCATTGCCGGAGTTCTGTGAAAGACACCTGTTCGGTACATCCTTTCCCCAAACCCTCTCCGTTCATTACCTTTCATTTTCTTATAATGTTCGTTACCTAATTAAACAAGAAACAGTTGGTTTAACCGTTGTCTGTGATTTGAACGAAGAAGATGAAGTCTATTATGATTATAAGATTAATTAAAATCGGTATTATAAACGGGTTAGACACACAGTCCAGCGGTGGACTGTGTGCAAACAATACGCATACGTCCCGAGTTCGATCCCTATCACGACCCTATTCTCGCAAATAAAAATGTTTTTTTGACCCGAACCGGGTTAACTCACTTAAGATGTTAAGTATAATAAAAATCAGTATATTAACCAAGTTAGACACACAGTCCAGCGGTGGACTGTGTGCAACACTAAATCACAGGTCCCGGGTTAGAGACCTGTTACGCGCGCCGGTTCGATGATTAAAATCCTTTTTAGAAAATAAATGAATTTTGAATAAATTAAAACAGTATATAAATATAATTAAAAACAGAAATATTTCGGGTTAGACACGTAGCTCAGTTGGTAGAGCTGCGTGCACGCGTACGGGAGGTCACGAGTTCGAACCTCACTCAGTGCAAACCATACAAACGACCGAACCGGTCAACAAGTCAAAGTCAAAAAGTCAACGGTCAACCCAGAAAAAAGTCAACATTTTTTTTATAGTTTTATTTATTTATTTAAATTCAAAAATCAATCAAAAATACTTAAAAATAATGTTTTTAAATAGAAAATAGCCTTAAACTCACAAAAATATATCTAAAAATCCTATTAAAAATTATTAATAAAATCCACTCATTTACCATACCTTTCGTTATTATTTAGGTTAGTTAATCCTCGTCGATCAACCCTCTAAACTCGTGTGCATTCATCATCTTCAACCGAACGCACCCAATGTGAGTGAATCTCTACAAATTCCCCGTTTTAATCACGTTTTTGGGGTGTATCATGTGTCTTATTATTTATCACATTTAAACTATTGTGCATCTGTCATATTCATGAACAAATGTGTATTCAACTTGTATCAACTGTTTGTGTGGTTATTGTTTAGATTAAATTTATCATTTTCAGTACATACATTATCATAGGCCGCCGCTCCCCATTACATTATGAGCATTGAGTTGTTCCCCATTACATTATGAGCGTGAACCAGGCGTTGCCAACATACGATCGGCTCCGTTTGATTGAGCCTTGATCGCACAGACATTTATCATAGGCCGTCTGTTCCCCATTACATTATGAGCGTGAACGTGACGTTGCCAACATATACAGTTTCATTCATGTGTTATATTCATGCAAGTTGGTTTTTTATTGTATGTTATTGTAAGTCGTTGTTTGTTGCTGTTATTGTTATTGTATGATTTAATTACGTTTGCTCACATATGATTATTGCACAATTTTTCCTGATAAAGATAACAAGAGATCAATAATAAACGTTTTTCTAACAAGGTTCACTCGCCAACTTATGTTGACCCAAAAACCCCCATTTTTACACATGATACAGGTGATCTAGCTGCAACAAGAAACACATAGGATGGCTTAGAGGAATAAACTGGTTTAGACTTTGGATTGTTTAGTTGATTATCTTTCTTTGTATTTGTATGAACATGTTTGGAAAATTGAGGATGTAATTTTGAATTTAATAAATATGAAACATATTAGTAAATATCATGAGCTTTGGTGATAACCCAATTATGCCCCGACTCTTATTCCGCTGCAGGTCGGGGTGTGACAAAATATTTCATGCAACCTGTATAAAATATCCGTCAACACAAATTATGTCGGTGTGCATACTAATTTGTCTACATAGCATAAGTATGAATAAAGTCACAACATGTTAATTGTATACTAAGTTATATAAATCATACTAGCATGCATAAGTTAAACACAAGTCCAAAGTATCCACTAGCATAATCTTATCACCGAGATGAATAAGACTATATTGATTGAATACTTAACAATGATCCAACAAACGGGGCAGCGTGCTAATGTTATAGCGCTATACATGTTAAAGGAGGCTTTTTCAAGTTAATGATAGATAGCATGCATAAGATTGTCCTAGAGTGTATAAACAAGTAGCATAACAAATAGCATAATTAAGGATTGAGTGTTTGTATAAAATTGATTGTATGTGTGATTTTGATTTTAATATGGATACATGTTACAACCCAAATAGTGTGTAAAGCGTCAATCACGGTTTGCGAAAATTTCCACAAAAAAGCGAGTGTGGGGTTTTGGAGGATGGAATCAACAAGTTACCCTAAAAAGGATAAACAAAGGTGTATGAGTTTGATGATTTGGAGACTGGGGTAAATGGAGTTTATAAGTGTGAAATTACATAAAACATATATTTCATAGACACTTATTTGGACACTATTATATGTAGTGTTTTTCATGGGTACTATATATATATATATATATATATATATATATCATGTATAAGTCGGTTTTGTATTAAAACATAAATTCGTGAGTGTTTACATATTGTGCATGCCTGATTAAACAAGTATGATATAAAAATGTGATTTCCATTATTATCAATTCTTGAATTACAAAGTATTGAAATTAGAATACGAATAAAAAATAACGTGGAAAAAGCTTGAAAAAACGGAAAGTTACAAAAGTCATGTAATTTTTAGAAAACTATAGCAATATGTTGCACAGATTAAAGAGAATAAAATGCTCATTAATACGTTGTAATTTTTTTAAAATATTAGCATATGAAAAAGTTATAGCCGTTTGAAAATTAGGGGATGAGGAGTTCAAGTAAGAAAGGACCAGAATAAATTTTCTCTATTTGTTTCTTCAATTGTTTGAACATCATATTTACGAAAATATCATTGCCTATTTTTGAGTCATTCATCTCACTGTCACCTACAATTCATACAAGAAATCTCTTGTACATGATCGGTTATCTAGATAACAAATGGATTAATTAGATGGACAACATTCAGCTTTCATTATAAACTAGGTTTTCCCCCGTGTTACGGGGCGGGAATTTGATCATTTTTTTCACGTGGTATGCGACGTGACTTTAATCGTTATCGGCTCAACTCATTGAAAACCATAAAAGCAAAGATAGATGAAAGCAAATATCGATACTGGGATTTTCCTTCACGCTACGCGGCAGGGTATGATTGGTTTTCTCTCGTGTTATGCAACGTAAATTTGGTCATTATCGGCTTGACTCGTCAGAAAACCATAAGAGTGAAGATCAATAAAAGTGAATATTGATATCAGTCCCGATAGTACTAATTAATAAAAATAATAACAGGCTTTTCCTACCGCGCTATGCAGCGGGGGTTTGATCGTTTTTCTCGTGCTACGCGACATGACTTTAGTCGTTATCGGCTCTACTCATTGAGAACCATACAAACAAAGATTGATAAAAGCGAACATAAATACCATTTCCAATGATATCATTAAAAAACAAAAAAAAACTACTAAAAGTCAAAAGCCATAAAAGACCAAAAGAAAAAACACTACCGTTCCTAAAACCTGTTGTTCCTAAAGTCTTTCATTATTTGTTACTAGTAGGTTTCATCCGCGCTTCGCAGCAGGGACGAACCGATATTTTAATAAATTTTGAAATGAAAAAGTATACGCAATAGTTAAAATAACGTTAATAGTTAGAATCCAGTCAAGATTGATTCAATTTATTAGCTTGACATAGTAATATTAAGTTGGTTTCATTCAAATTATGTATATAATTTATCAAATTCTTAGATATAGTAAAACATTATTGTTTTTTGTTTTTTTGGTGTGTTTTTGTCCTTTTGTGTGTTTTTGTATTTTTGTGGCTTATTAACTTTAACCTCTAAAATTCAGAGACGAAAACTTTTGTACACCACATGTGAATTGAACTCACATATTTAGTGCATTGAGTGTTATTAGGAAAGAGAATGGGCATATTTAGTTATTTATGTATTTTTTAGAGATTAAATATTAAATTGAGATAGCTTAACTTCTTAACAATGATATTAAATATTAAATTGAGATAGCTTAACTTCTTAACAATGAAAAGTTGTTTCATGTATTTATATATAAAAGAAAGTCTCGAAAGAATGAAAAGTTGGTTCATTTATTTATTTATATATAAAAGAAAGTCTCGATTAATAGAAATATAAAGTTTTAACATTGTATTTATTTTGACTTCTACTGAAAATTGATATTGTGCCACTATAGTTGTAAATCGAACGAAAACCAACAGTCAATAGCAATTTATTTATTTTATCAAAAACTATACGCGTGCCTATAACAATGTTAAAAGTTCGCATTTTTAATCGTAAACTATACGAGTATCGATGCGTGATGAACCAACTAATTTAACCAAACATCGGTACCAATATTGGTTGTATCAAAACCGATATTTTTTATGGTTTTCGATTGATATAAAACATGGGTCAATATCCTTATCGGGTCCGAATTTAAGTCTCTTAAAATATTTTTAGTTTCCTCTTTCAGTTGTTATAACAAGTGTCATTACCGAAATAAACTTAACCGATACCAACTGAGTTCCTGCCACATAGCGCGGGGAAAACTACTAGTTCTATAACCATTCCAATGCTAGGTTTTCACCAGCCGTGCATTGCGGCGGCATCATATGCAACGTGATAAATTATAAAGTACAATCAACCCGACTCATTTCTGAACTAAATTTACATTGAAACGTGGGGTAAGCCGAATTTATGTCATTGGATGAAAATGTATTATGTTTGACCCGACTTGTTTCCAAACAAATTTTACGTGGAAACGTAAACGAACTCATAACATACATAAAATAAACACGTGTTGTGGCGTTGTATGCGACGTGATAAAGTATAAACTACAATCAAACGAAAAACTGGGATGTTTTATTGGTCGAACCGGTCAGACCGTTGAACTAGATTTAACAACCGAATATTATATGTTCAATACAATATATACAATTGAAACCAAGTATAAGGGTATTAATTATTCTAAATGTTTAAAACATAACTAAAGGGTTATTTGACAACTTTGAATGAGTAAGTGTTGAACCAGTAACATGTTTGAACCATTAAGTGGCTATTTGTTTTGGTTCTTAATGGGCTTCTAATGGTTCAGACATTTTATTGGTTTAACACTTAATGGTTCAGATTGTTTGCTTCCCTTGGTTCAAACATTTACCTTTGAATTGTTAAGCATTATACTGAGTTTAAATGATTAAAACCACCTATTAAATTAGTCAAACATTTATATTTGAATGATTAAATATTATATTCGCTCTTAATAGTTTAGACCTTTTACTCGTTTAACATTTACCCATTCAAAATTACGATGAAATATCAAACAAATTGAGAAAATAAAAAGAAAATACACACTGCACCACACTTTCACATTTTTCTCTTTTAAAACAGAACCCTAGACTTTCACCTTCTTCTACCTACCGTCATTTAACCCTTGTCCATTTTTCATTTTATTTTTCAAACAAAGTCCTTTCAATCCTTAACTTCTTCTTCACATTGCTAGCAAAGTTGAAGATGTTTGCAAGAGATTACGATCGTCGCTCTAGCATTTATTGGACATCGCATCCAACAAAACTTCGATTAAAGGGGTGTTTGGGTTAGCTTATTTTGGAGCAACTTATAACTTATTGACTTATAAAAGTTAATAAGTTGTTTTTATAGTGTTTAGGTTAGCTTATTTAAAATCATTTTGTGTGTTGATAAGTCATTTTTTGATAAGTTAATATTTGTAACTTCTCACTTATAACTTATATAAGTTAACAAGTACTTTTTGAGAAGGAATCCTAAACACCCTCAGTGTAAACACAGGTGATTTTTAGAAATTCATGTATACCACATGGAAAGTACAGATAGGTGTATAGATATTGTAATTTTTGGTTTAGTTTTTCATTTGATTAATATTAAAATAGTCATAAGTTATTCTCACAAATCTTGTCTGTTGATGCATTTGAACTCTGATTTACAACTAAAGAAATAATCAACCTAAACAAATAATCAAAAGTAGTTACTACCTTTCATCGAAAATGCAGTGTACCTGTAAGATTTAAAAACCATGGTTAGTACATAAGCTATCAAAACTTTTTTACAATATTACTTATTCTCCACTTCATCACAAAATAGAAAAGACCTTTGTTTCGATTGTCAGCAACTTCTTTATCGGAAGAATAGGATGGAAGCCCTAAAATCTTCATACAATTCTTTTCGCCACCACATCTGCTAGTTTGAAATCCCTACAAATGCAGCATTCGTTTCTTCCCCTTTGTTTTTGAAATGGATTGAAACGAATCCCTGCAAGTCGCGGTGGTCAGAATGGAAACCGAGTTTATAGCAAGACCATCGAACCCCACCTACATTTATTCTTCAAGCTCTTCCATTTTTTACTCACTTTCATGAATCAAAGTTTGTATTTTCTAAACCGATTTGAGTACCTGATTATTGAATTGTTTGGATTTGAGTGTTGATCCTTAAGAGCAATGAAGGAAAGAAGAACGGTGAAGGGAGGATACATGTGATGCGGCTTAGTATCTCGATGCAATCCTACATAAACTAAATAAAATTCAGACACAATTTAACATCAATATCGATCTGCAATCCTCAGATTCTATATATATATATATATATATATATATATATATCAATATAATAATACTTATGCTTGGTAAATAAGTAAAAGTAAAATGTGACAAGAAAGATTAATACGATTAAAATTTATAGCGTTAAAACCGTAACAATTACATCGAGTACTGAACTAAGAAACTTTCAAATCTAATAATAACAATCAGAAATTTGAAATTCTAACAGCAAAAATTAAGAAATTTTAGCTTCAACTCCATTGAGTGCTGAACATCTCGATGTATATCCTTGAGCTTCGCCATGAACTCCACGCCTCTATCACCGCACTCTATATTACTGACGACACACAAGTCATGAACGGAACTCGAAGGCATCACCATCAGGTTTGAAACCTAGTCTCTCGTGAACAGACCAAGGTGCAGTCCATCAAAACACCACTTCGGCTCTTGAAGAGTAGCCCTATCCGCATAGACTTGCTCCTCAACTTGCTTGATAAAGAGCTACTTTAAATCATCAGACTGTGCAGAAGTGTATGATGACATTTTATGTTATTACTCAACTTATGTGAAAGAAAGGTATCATGAAAGTAAAATGTTATGGAAAACAGGTGAATTGGCAATGATATTATATAGTGAAATATCTAACAACCCAAAGGTCAGATTTAAATGCAACCATTAAATAAAAATTTATATTTAAATTCTCTGTACATTTAATAATCTAGGAGGGAAAACATATACATTTAATATAAACATGTACATTTATATTTAAAACAACGTGCATTAATATAAAACCTTTCAAAAATAAGTTTTCATGTGAAAGCTAATAAAATTAAATATCAAGAAACCCAAAGGATCAAATTTTAAACCTAAAAAAAACAGGTTATCATAATTACGAATAACCTCTTCATTTACCATAACACCCATTTTAAATACTACAAAAAGCTAATGATTAGTTTAATTGAAAAATCAGCAATTCACTTTTAAAAACTGTTAGTCAAAAAACAAACCAAAACCAGCAACACCAGTAATACTCTAGATGGCAAACAGAGGCTTCTACCACTAGGTAGACACCAGCGTTGTTAAAACACAATTCTCTAGATGGTCGCTCGAAAAAAAGAGAGCAGATGAAGAACTAAACAGAAAACTCGGTATCATCATTGAAAACAACTACAAGCAAACTTGGAGCAACATCGGATTGCTTGATGAAGTCCTCCACTCTCCTCCATCAGACTTTAAGAACAACGCAGAAGACTTTAACACACAACTCCTGAAACATGATCAGAAGATCTGTGACATGCTAGCCGATCTGCAAAACAAAAGAAAGAATGAAATTGCGTGGAAGAAGGCGAGAGTCGTCGAAATCCTAGGAAGTGTTAACTGTAGCGTGTAATATTTTATGCATATTCTTAAATTTGAGTATTTAATCTTTCTTTATATTCTATAAAATCAATATCCACATTAACGTATTCTCAAATTTGAGTATTAATAAAAATTATCAACAGTTGTTTGTCCATAATCAATTTAAATAAGTATAACTACAGTAAAAAATAACCTACAAACCTAACATACAACTAACTATCAATAGATTAGGTGAAACAAACACTAAGCACCCTGTATATAATTAATTAATCATGAAGTATATTAAACCAACAAAATGTGATCTTTAGCAGCCCTTTGAACATCTGTTCAGGCTTAAACCAACTGGAGGGATTTAAACCTCTGTTGACTTACCAAACAACTGTTCAGGCTTAAACAGATGTTTGGCCTTCTATATCAGTGTCTTGTCTCTAACAGGGCTTTGCCCTTAGAACATACTTTTCTTATTCTTCAACAAACTTTTGAAGTTTTCATAACATAATTTAATTTCATCCGTATGATCATCATACCAGCTCCATTATCTAATGTACACAGTTAAGAAACAATGCACTAAATAATAAAGTAACTATAAGAGGCCTACTACATAATCAAATAAACTGATTGTTGCAGGCGTAAAGAAAACTCACAGAATATGACTTTAGTCACCATTGCTTCGGGAAATCCCATTTTGAGAAAGTCATTAACAACCTTGGAGGGATGATTGCTAGAAAAACTTGACTACATCCACCAAATCAAAGAAACTATAGTAAGTTTGCAAAAAAACACAAAATCTAATAACAACCCAGGTGGACTAGTGTGTGGAATTATATTTATAACTACCTCCCCAACTTCAATTGTAACTCCTACTGCATTAGGAGTGTACTCACGGAAAATGACAAAGCTGATGATATATCCGCTATCTCAAGCTCATCTTAAATATTCCAGTCAATGTTATCACTTCCAACATGAGAAGAATTGTCATCATACATAAAGATAATCATTTAAATTACATATATTAGATATAACTACATATATTGGTTATTTGTATTATCATTTATTTGGACATTTAACAAACAAATCTGAAGCAATTATGAAAGCATCAAAATGACTATAACCATATCTGCCACACCATGGCGATTTATGATGTAAGAAACAACTATAAAATGTTACTATTCCTAATTTGGTGGTATATGATGTAATAATGAGATAAGAAAGATATTGTTGGAAAGCCTATCTCATTGCCATGTCAGCATGGTGATGTCATGCTCATATCTTCTTTATTAGATAGGGCCATTTAATGACTACATAAACCATTACTCATTTGCTCCACCATAATAAATCCAAGCTTGTTACCATTACAACAATATTTGCTCACTACATTACAATATACATGAGCTTCTAAAAAATAGGCAACAATGAACAAATTCTTTCAGGCTCAGAGCAAGCAAAAGGACCAAGTCGTTATGGCAGCAATAGGGGTTCATGGTACTAAGCGACCATCCTCCATAGCTGCCACACCATGGCGACATATTGCCTTAATTTTTTTTATGACTCATCACAGACTTTTTATAATAACGATCCATTTAAACCAAACACAACTAATATTCCTATTTAACGGTCGTTATGGCTACAATAGGGGTTGCAGGTACTAAGCTGCCATCCTCCATAGCTGCCACACCATGACAAAATATTTCCTTAATCTTTTTATAACTCATCATAACCACCGTGTAACAACGATCCATTTAAACCAAACACAACTACTATTCCTATTTAACGGTCGTTATTTAACAGTCATTAAATTACTTGTCACACCCTGACCCGCAGCGGATATGGTAGTCGGGGCATGATTGGGTTTTCATCAAAGCTCATGACATTTACTATTAAAAAAGTTTCATATTCATTATTCCAAATTTAAATAAAATATTTCAATCAACACATAATTCATACAAACACTATAATGTTCCAAACGAGCTTGCAAATAACAATTTATTTTCTTCTAAGGCTCATGTCCTATGTGATCCATGCTTCAAACCTGTTCACCTATATCATGTGTAAAAGTAGGGTTTTGGGTCAACATAAGTTGGCGAGTGAATCCCAAATAATCATTAAGAAAAATGATATGTTTATTATCTTTAATAAAATGTACATTAACCAAATATGATAAACGTATATGCAATCTAAATCACAAACCACACAATCAAATAGCTATGTACATGTGAGCATGATAAGCGATGTGCAGTGAGATCAAGGCCCAATCAAACGGAGCCGATCTAATATATTAGGCAACGCGACGCTCCACCCGTAAGTAACGGAGAACAAATGGGCCTAATGTGAGAGCTTGACTATAGTGAGAAATATAAACACAAATAACAATAAACAACAATATCACATAGCACGTTAGATCACATAATGATAATAGCACGAGGTTTGAATCAGTGAGATAAACAAAAGCGACACATGACACACCCCAAAAACATGAATAAAATGGGAGTTGTAAGAATTCACTCACAGTGGGTGCGATAATGATTTGACGAAGACTGCACACAATTTAGCGTTTGAGATATCAACCGACGAGAAAGGCTAGCCTAAATATTCACGTAATATTTTAGATAAGTATATACTTTTTGGTCAAAATTAGTGTTTTTACTTTGCTTATTATTTACACAACTTTATTAGAATTTAAGTTAATTTTTATTGTATTTATTACTATTTTTATGAGCTTAAAAAGAGATTATTTGATTATACATTTTATAGTTTTTTAAAAAGGAAATAATCAAAATTTTAATTAAAAAAATATGTTTCTTTTTGGATCGAACCGGTCGGAATTATACGCAGCGTGTGAGACTCGAACTTGTGACATCCTGTTTACGTGCACGCAGCTCTACCAACTGAGCTACGTGTCTACCCAAATTATATTGAGATTTAATTATACATATACACATACTACAGCTAACATATTTTTATTTAATTTAAAAAGGTTTGGATAATTTCAGGGACAGTGTAAAGAACCGGATTCGAACTCGTGACCTCGGCTTCGTGTTGCACACAGCCCGACCAATTAGGTTGTGTGTCTAACCCGAAGAATATAAGATTTATATTAATCTTATACACTTACAGTGCTGGTTCAATATTGGGTTTTAAAAAGACTTTGGTATAATTAAGCGAATCGAAAAGCGTATACAGACTTAAACCGGCGACCTTATAGTGCATGTGCACACAGTCCACCACTGGACTGTGTGTCTAACCCGGTGTAAATACCGATTTTAAATTCTTTTAAACACAAACTCCACTTCATCTTCTTCAGTTCAAATATCCAGTTTGTTAACCCGTTAGAACTTATTTAATTTAATAATTAGAACTACTACTGATGAAAGTAATTAAAAGGAATGAAAAAGGATTTAAGTGAGTTTATACCGAACAGAGATGGCCTTCGATTTCTCCGGTAAAGTTCCGGCGACAAGCGATTGTTTCCGGCGAAGTGATCAGAAGCTTGGAAAGAGTTTAGGGAGAGTGTGCGAGAGTGTGTGTGTCTTCTAATGATTTCGGAATTCTCTATTTATAGAGAAAGGTAGCAGCTTGATTATATTTTCGGTTTCGGTCAACAATTTATGGTTGAGATAATTGCATAACCGATTTGATGAATTGACTCGGAAATTGAGTTGAATCTCATGATTAGAAACGGTTACGCCCGTTAATTGCAAAGGAAAAACGGATCTTTGATGATTGCTTGATTCAAGCTTCGGCTGTTACAGAATGGGTGTTTTGAAACTGGATTTCGAGTGTCGTTTTGATATAAAACTTATTTGGTTTGGGGTTGTATCAGATGTGTGTGTGTGGTTTAGTGGTGTGTTGTGTGTACGGTTTAGGTGGAGACCCGGGTTCGATCCCGCGGTCCACCATTTTATTTATTTTTGGACTAAATCCATATGATATTTATATATTTTATTTATCATCATTATTTTATTATTTTTATTATTATTTATTTTATTAATACTTAAAATATAACAGATTCCTTAAATGTTTATCATAAATGCGTAACGAACAATCATCACATACTTGAATTACAAAACAGAGCGGGTTTTAGAACCCGTTTTTCATCAGATGTTACATTACTATTCCTAACCACCGTACAACCATTTCACCACATGGTACAACACCAAACAGCTATAAAATGTTACTGATTAATCTTGTATCAATTATAATTCATAAATGAAGATACTAATGAACCAGCATCGACATAAGTCCAACAAACCCTAGCCACCATGCCCGGAGGCGGTGGCTAGGTATTCCAAACCAGTTTATCAAACTCCTCTCTTCCTCAACTGAAGAACACAATGAAGACTTGACATTCCATCATCAATAATGGTGACATCAGGGTCTTCAGATGCAGGAGCAGTGAAACCAATAATGAAGACTCATTATCAGTTCTGAAGCTAATTCCAGGAACATATTTCAGCCAAACTCTAGAATCCTCTGAAAGAATTAATACAAATAATTTTTAGTAATTTTACATAATATTAATTATTAAGTGTTAAACCCTAAAACTAAAAGAAAATTCCAGATGTAAGGCATAAACATTTGAAAATTATTTCTAAAAAATTACCGAAAATTCTATTCAGCACAAACATAAGCTCCAATACGGAGATGAGCATAAAGCCCTGCTAGCATACAAACATAAACAACATCTGAACAATCTGGTGTTTATGATACAAACCAAGAATTCCTAAAAATATATAATCAAACATATATATCCATGGAATGATCTTTAATATATTTATATTAAGTATAATGTTAATAACATATATGGAGAGTAATTTGAAATTTAAAACTCATACGGATATGTAATATGCATTTAATGCAAATCAGAAGCATTCATATCAATCTCTTACTCCTCTTCTCAATTCATATAAACTTCCATCTTCTTTCTTACTATCCATTCTTCACTTTCAGTTGACGAATACAAAATCTGAATTCGTCATATAAACTTAATGACATAAGCTTAATATAACACCATTACTCATTTGCTCCACCATCATAAATCCAAGCTTGTTACCATTATAACACTATTTGCTCATTACATTACAGTGTACATGATTTTCTAAACAAATAGGCCACATTGAACAGATTCATGAGGCTCAGAGAATGCAAAACGTCCAAGCCGTTATGGCTGCAATAGGGGTTGCAGGTACTAATCTTCCATCCTCCATAGCTGTACACCATGGCGACATATTGCCTTAATTTTTTATAACTCATCAGAACCTTCGTGTAACAACGATTCATTTAAACCAAACACAATTAATATTCCTATTTAACTGTCGTTATTTAACAGTCGTTATGGCTGCAATAGGGGTTGCAGGTACTAAGCTACCATCCTCCATAGTTACCACACAATGGCGACATATTGCCTTAATTTTTTTATAACTCATCACAACCTCCATTTAACAACGATCCATTTAAACCAAATACAACTATTATTCCTATTTAACAGTCGTTAAATTACTATTCCTAACCACCGTGATGAACAGATTCATGAGGCTTAGAGAATGCAAAACAACCAAGCCGTTATGGCTGCAATAGGGGTTGCAGGTACTAAGCTGCCATCCTCCATAGCTCCACACCATTGCGACATATTACCTTAATTTTTTTATAACTCATCACAGCCTCCGTGTACAACGATCCCTTTAAAGCAAACACAACTAATATTCTTATTAATTATTTAACAGTAGTTGTGGCTACAATAAGGGTTGCAGGTACTAAGCTGCCATCCACCATAGCTGCCGCGACATATCGCCTTAATTTTTTTATAACTTATCATAACCTCCGTTTAACAACGATCCATTTAAACCAAACACAACTATTATTCATATTTTGTCACACCCCCGACCCGCAGCGGAAAAGGTGATCGGGGCATGATTGGGTTATCATCAAAGCTCATGACATTTATTATAACGTTTCATATTTATTATTACAATTTAAAGGGAAATATACAATCATAATTACATCATGTTCTACGCATCATTCTAGACTTCATTATTTCTTCTAAGGCATTTCCTATGTTTTCCTTGCTTCATCCTGTTCACCTGTATCATGTGTAAAAATAGTTTTTGGGTCAACAAAAAGTTGGCGAGTGAATCCTATGAAAAACATTTAAACAAGTTTATTGAATTGATTATTAAATAAAGTGCATAACCACATATGAGTAAATGTAAATGTAAATATATTCACAAAACACTTAATATTAGATATTGCACACACATACAACAATTGATCGTTTTTAGGCACGCGTTGTTCAACTCGTCTCCCACGAGGAACTGATGGGCCTAATGAATGAGTTTTAAGGCGCGCGTTGTTCAACTCGTCTCCCACGAGGAACTGATGGGCCTAACAAATAATTTGCATACAATTTGACAATAAGTAATACATAACTACAAACAATATTTACATTCTAAGTTTAAATCATATTATGGTATGGCACGAGTTTGAATAAATGAATTAGTTTAAGTGACACATAATACACCCCAAAACGTGTAATTAAAAAGGGGAGTTGTAAGATTCACTCACAGTGGGTGCGTTCGGTTAATAATGTTGAATACGCAACGAAGTTAGATTTAACCACGAGTGAAACTAACCTAGATAATAACATAATGGTTCGGTAAATAAGCGGATTTTATTGATCAATTTTTAGTAGGATTATTGGATATATTTTTGTGAGTTGAAGGCTATTTTCTAACTTTTAAAATGTTATTTTTAAGTATTTGTAATTTAAATAAATAAATAAAAGTATAAAAAAATGTTGATTTTTGACTGTTGACCATTGACTTGTTGACCGTTGACCGTTGACTTGTTGACCGGTTTTATTGTGTATATGTATGCGCCGGACAGGACTCGAACCCGAGACCTCCTGTACGCGTGCACGCAGTTCTACCAACTGAGCTACGTGTCTAACCCGAAATATTTCTGTTTTTAATTATATTTATATACTAATTAGATTAATCCGAAAATCATTTATTTAAAAACGATTTAATTGCATAACTCGGTGCTCGCCACAGGTCTCGAACCCGGGACCTGTGGTTTAGTTTGGCACACAGTCCACCGCTGGACTGTGTGTCTAACTTGGTATATATTCTTGTTTTTATTATACTTATATACAAACTAGATAAATTCATTTCTGTCCTTATATAAAAAGTTTGATAATTGTCAGAACCGGTGCGGTAGCCTGGACTCGAACTCGTGACATGTGGTTTAAACGTTCACACAGTCCACCACTGGACTGTGTGTCTATCTTGGTTATTATTCCGGTTTTTATTAAACTTAACATCTATTGCAGTGAATCCGGTTCGGTTAAAAAAGAACATTTTTATTAAGGCGAGTGTGCGTGGGACAAGAATCGAACTCGGGACGTAACTTGATTTTAATTAAACATATACAATACTGAAACTTCGTCTTCTTCGTTAGACTTAACCAGAATCGGTGTCTAACCCGGGATATATCTTGATTTTAATTAAACATATACAATACTGAAACTTCGTCTTCTTCGTTAGACTTAACCAGAATCGGTGTCTGACTGGTTCAACGATTTTAATCATGTTCCTTAGTGTGTTGTGATTAATTACATGTGCGATAAATAAAAAGAACGAGAGATTAAGTGTAAGATATACCGAACAATGGCTCCTCTGTTTCGCCGGCGAAACTCCGGTGATAGCAAGTTATTCCGGAGACGTGTGTCCTGCGGCAGAGGGTCTTCAGGGAGCTTGAGATGAGTGTGGGTGGCTTCGGTATGAGCTCTGGGTTTCAGTAAGGCTCAGAGGTGAAAGGCTCGGTTTTCCAGCGAGTTGCAGAAATTCTCTGGCGAGTGAATTTACGTCGGGAAAGAGTGTGATTGTGAACGAAAAAGCTAACAGAGGTTAGAGGGGGTATTTATAGGGCAGGACATCGACGAATTTAGTCCGTTTTCCGTCTTGATTCGTCGGTCAATAAGTTTCCGGCGGTTATGACTTGCGTCGCGGGTTCAGACGTCGGTTATAACCGATGTAGTAGTTAAGGCTTCGGTTAAAACAGAAGAAACCGTCCAATCTCGGCGAAATCGTCGGGATTTCCGAAGACTGCGATTGGGCGCGTTGGTTTTGAATTCGAGATTTATGTTATGTATTAATTGTTTCCATTAATGAACAAGAAACACAAGTGGCGGAGTGGTTGAGCGTGTGTGTGTTAAGACTTTGCTGAATTCCCTGGCTGACCCGGGTTCGAAACCCGGCAGCAGCCTCTTATTTTTATTTCCTTATTTTAAATACTTTTTCAAATGTAAATTATATATTCCAATATACTTATTAATTATGTATCGTTTAAAAATAATTTGGGCATTAAATACGCAACGAAATTTTTAACTGATTGTTCGGTTAATAAACGGAGCGGGTTTGGTAAATCCGGTTTTTGACGGATGTTACAGTATCCCCTGCTTTTTAGAAATTTCGTCCCGAAATTTAAGTAGTGACATATTTGTCTAGAAAGGATGGTGTTTAGTTTGACAGTTACATACTTAGAAAAAAAAGTAAGAGTTTAAATTTTGTTTGAGGTGGTAACGTCCCTTGTAAGGGTTAAGTACCCTGCTACAGGAATCGCTTTTTGTTGCCTACGGTAAAAATATTGATAAGCAGTGTTGATTCACTAAGTATGATTTCATACGTAAGAGTTTTGATATGTTTGGAAAGATAGGGTTATATCCTAAAACAAAATTTCTAATACTACAACCTACATGGAACTTCTCATAACCGCCTAACAATGCCTCTGATCCTTTGACAAGAATACTTATATATAGGAAGTACCAGCGGCGTATCCACCATATTCTTGTCAAATTTTCATTGGTTTTATCAGTAAGTTATGATTGGTTCTATGATGTGACTCTAAACATAAATAAACGCCACAACCAATGTACCAAGAAATTACTAAATCCTACATAGAACTTCTCATAACCGCCTGATAATGCCTCTGATCCTTTGGCAAGAATACTTATATATAGGAAGTACCAGCGGCGTATCCACCATATTCTTGTCAAATTTTCATTGGTTTTATCAGTAAGTTATGATTGGTTCTATGATGTAACTCTAGAACATAAATAAACACAACAACCAATATCTGAGTCCAAATTCTGATAGCATACATGTTTGAATGGTGACAGTTCCTCTCTCGTTTGTTATGATGGAGAGGTTAGTTTATGTAGAAATAGAACACAATCCAATTTCTTTAAATGGCGAGATGATATGAATGTAACACAAATTTCAACCAAGACAATACTAAATCCTACATGGAACTTCTCATAACCGCCTGATAATGCCTCTGATCCTTTGGCAAGAATACTTATATATAGGAAGTACCAGCGGCGTATCCACCATATTCGCATCAAATTTTCATTGGTTTTATCAGTAAATTATGATTAGTCCTATGTGACTCTAAAACATAAACAACACATCTAAATTCTGATAGTATACATGTTTGAATGATGACAGTACCTCTCTCGTTTGTTAAGATGGAGAGGTTAGTCTATGTAGAAAATGGAACACAATCCAATTTCTTTAAATAATGAGATGATATGAATGCTAAATCAGGGAGTATAACACAAACTTCAACCAAAACAATACTAAATCCTACATGGAACCTCTCATATCCGCCTGATAATGCCTCCGATCCTTTGACAAGAATACTTATATATAGGAAGTATCAGCGGCGTATCCACCATATTCTTGTCAAATTTTCATTGACTTTATCCACAAGTTATGATTAGTTCTATGTGACTCTACAACAAACACAACAACCACAACTTGAGTCTTAATTCTGATAGTATCCATGTTTGAATGATGACAATACCTCTCTCGTTTGTTGTGATGGAGAGGTTAGTCCTTGTGGAAGTGAGACATAGCTCAACTTCTTTAAATGATGAAATTGAAATACGCTGAAATGTATGATGAACAAACTTTGACCAAAACATACTAAATCCTACATGGAACCTCTCATAACCGCCTGATAATGCCTCCGATCCTTTGACAAGAATACTTATATATAGGAAGTACCAGCGGCGTATCCACCATATTCTTGTCAAATTTTCATTGGTTTTATCCGCAAGTTATGATTAGTTCTATGTGACTCCAAAACAAACACAAAAACCAAAACTTGAGTCTAAATTCTGATAATATACATGTTGGAATGATGACAATACCTCTCTCGTTTGTTGTGATGGAGAGGTTAGTCTATGTAGAAATGGAATACAATCCAATTTCTTTAAATGATAAGATGCCATAAATGCTAAATCAATAAGTACAAAACAAACTTCAATCAAGACAATGCTAAATTCCACATGGAACTTCTCATAACTGCTAGATAATGCCTCTGATCCTTTGGCAAGAATACTTATATATAGGAAGTACCAGCGGCGTATCCACCATATTCTTGTCAAATTTTCATTGACTTTATCCTTAAGTTATGATTGGTTCTATGTGATTCTAAAACATAAACAAACACAATCAACCAAAGCTTGAGATAACATAAAGAAAAACATAAAACTAAACATAAAACTAAACGATTGGAGTTGAATCTTGATTTTCGGTGAAGGGGACTAGTTAGGTGGTTTCGTTTGGGCCGTCATTATCTTCGACAGGATTGGCGTTGATGTTGAAAACTCTTCCTCTTGCTGGTGGCCTAGTGATTGGGTTTTCTTGATTTACTTGGTTAACTGGGTTTGATTGAGCTTGAGCGTTTATGATGTTAACCAATCAAGGGCACGTGTTTCTAAAGTGGGTAGGGTCGCCACAATTGAAAGAAGCTCGAACATATGGGAACATGGGGTATTGGGGTTGTTGATAGGTTTGGATCATGTTTTGAGTAGGGGGAGAGATTTGGTTTTGAGTGGTGCGGCAAACCTTGCTCAAATGACCATAGCGTCCACAATTTGCACATAGTCGACAAGGTAAGGTAAAGGGATGGTGATAAAAACAGGTGTTACATCGAGGGTGAGGTCCAAGGTATGGTTTCTTATTTGGGTAAGTTGAGTTGGGTGCTACTTGAGTGATTGGGATAGCTTGGATGGGTATGGCTTGTGAAATTGGTTGATTACGTTGTGTGACAGCGAAAATTTGCCCGTCTTTTTCTCTTAGAAATGGGCTGAGAAGGGGATTCGGTTTGGGTGGAGTTTGAAGTTTCAGTTGATGCTTTATCCTTCTTCTTCTCCTCCTTGAAGTCTTTATTCCGGATGCGATTCTCGGTGAGCTCTGTAGCTAACTCCATTGCTGCTTCCAAAGTTGCAGGCGTGGTACTTATTACAGAGTCTTGGATTTTTTAAGGAAGACCTCGAATGTAGTGCTCGATCAAACGGTAGAGGGGAGTGAACAAGTTGGGAACCATTTGATTTAACTCGAGGAATCTTTTGTTGTAGGTGGTGTGGTCGCCTTCCTTTTGCTTCAACGAATAGAACTAATCTTCTAATTTCTTGATTTCGCTCCTTGGGCAAAACCGTCTTGTCATGATTTCCTTCAACTCTTCCCAAGTCAAAGTCATAGCGTCTTCAACACCTCGTTTGTCCTTCTCTGTATTCCACCAAGTAAGTGCTATTCCATATAAACGACCGGTAGCATATCGCACTTTGCGATCATCGGGGCAATCGCAATTTAGAAAAGTGTTCTCCATTTCTTCAAACCAATGGAGGAGAGCGGTGACACCTTCAGTCCCTTCGTATTTTGGAGGGTCGCATGATTTGAAATGCTTGTAGGTGCATTTAGTGGTATTTGGGGGAGGGTTGATAACATTTTGATCTTCTTGGTTGACAGGATTAGTGGTAAGGGCTTGTTGGACTTGAATTATAATGTTGGGTATTACGGCAGCCATTTGTTGAGCGATTTGGGTAGCCATGCGCTCGCGGGCTTTTCCTGATCTCATCTTTCTACGAGCGAGGCTAGAAGACATCTACAAGGAATGCATATCAAGAGTATGAGTTGGATGTTTTTGGGATCATGGGTCGTATTTAGGAATGAACATTCATAAAATAAATATAGAAAAATAAATCTACTACATCCATAGGATGTCTTGGGCTTTGCTCGTAATTGGGCCTTGCATGCCGCCATACTTCACCTTCGTAATCATGTGGGCCCCATGAATACCGGGTTTTTCATATGGTTCGCATGTGTTAGCCTGGTTACGTACACTAAAACCCGGAGAAAATCGAGAAATATGTAACTGATATTCGGAATGTATCCAGGTATGGACACGGTGACACCTCAAAGTGGGGTTAGTTCGAACGACGTTTGGTGTGGCATGCTTTGGCCTAATAGGTCCTTCGTACTCTCATCGTTAGTCCCCAGGTAGGCAAACTGGTCCATTATATTGGATTAATACGAATGCCAACCTAGACAGGACGTTCCGACTACCGGTACTTGTACCCTTCCAGTTACTACATGCCCGTCGCAGAACTTACTTTGATGAGATTTGAAAATTGCAACAAAAATCTTTGAATAACAAAAGTATGAAGATGATTTGAATATATGAACATTGAAATATGTATGATGAATGTGTATGTAAGTATGTATGTTTAACTGTAAATATAAACAAATATGAAACAAATAAACATCATAAGTTTGTATGTAACCACCTAAACAATTAAAATTTAGGCAACTATAGTATAGGCTCTAAGGGTCTAATAACCTATCCTATATCCCTATAGTCATGGCTCTGATACCAATCTGTCACACCCCCGACCCGCAGCGGAAAAGGTGATCGGGGCATGATTGGGTTATCATCAAAGCTCATGACATTTATTATAACGTTTCATATTTATTATTACAATTTAAAGGGAAATATACAATCATAATTACATCATGTTCTACGCATCATTCTAGACTTCATTATTTCTTCTAAGGCATTTCCTATGTTTTCCTTGCTTCATCCTGTTCACCTGTATCATGTGTAAAAATGGTTTTTGGATCAACAAAAAGTTGGCGAGTGAATCCTATGAAAAACATTTAAACAAGTTTATTGAATTGATTATTAAATAAAGTGCATAACCACATATGAGTAAATGTAAATGTAAATATATTCACAAAACACTTAATATTAGATATTGCACACACATACAACAATTGATCGTTTTGAGGCACGCCTTGTTCAACTCGTCTCCCACGAGGAACTGATGGGCCTAATGAATGAGTTTTAAGGCGAGCGTTGTTCAACTCGTCTCCCACGAGGAACTGATGGGCCTAACAAATAATTTGCATACAATTTGACAATAAGTAATACATAACTACAAACAATATTTACATTCTAAGTTTAAATCATATTATGGTATGGCACGAGTTTGAATAAATGAATTAGTTTAAGTGACACATAATACACCCCAAACGTGTAATTAAAAAGGGGAGTTGTAAGATTCACTCACAGTGGGTGCGTTCGGTTGATGATGTTGAATGCGCAACGAAGTTGGATTTAACCACGAGTGAAACTAACCTAGATAATAACATAATGGTTCGGTAAATAAGCGGATTTTATTGATCAGTTTTTAGTAGGATTATTGGATATATTTTTGTGAGTTGAAGGCTATTTTCTAACTTTAAAAATTTTATTTTTAAGTATTTTTAATTTAAATAAATAAATAAAAGTATAAAAAAAATGTTGATTTTTGACTGTTGACCATTGACTTGTTGACCGTTGACCGTTGACTTGTTGACCGGTTTTATTGTGTATATGTATGCGCCGGACAGGACTCGAACCCGAGACCTCCCGTACGCGTGCACGCAGTTCTACCAACTGAGCTACGTGTCTAACCCGAAATATTTCTGTTTTTAATTATATTTATATACTAATTAGATTAATCCGAAAATCATTTATTTAAAAACGATTTAATTGCATAACTCGGTGCTCGCCACAGGTCTCGAACCCGGGACCTGTGGTTTAGTTTGGCACACAGTCCACCGCTGGACTGTGTGTCTAACTTGGTATATATTCTTGTTTTTATTATACTTATATACAAACTAGATAAATTCATTTCTGTCCTTATATAAAAAGTTTGATAATTGTCAGAACCGGTGCGGTAGCCTGGACTCGAACTCGTGACATGTGGTTTAAACGTTCACACAGTCCACCACTGGACTGTGTGTCTATCTTGGTTATTATTCCGGTTTTTATTAAACTTAACATCTATTGCAGTGAATCCGGTTCGGTTAAAAAAGAACATTTTTATTAAGGCGAGTGTGCGTGGGACAAGAATCGAACTCGGGACGTAAGCGTGTTTTATTTGCACACAGTCCACCGCTGGACTGTGTGTCTAACCCGGGATATATCTTGATTTTAATTAAACATATACAATACTGAAACTTCGTCTTCTTCGTTAGACTTAACCAGAATCGGTGTCTGACTGGTTCAACGATTTTAATCATGTTCCTTAGTGTGTTGTGATTAATTACATGTGCGATAAATAAAAAGAACGAGAGATTAAGTGTAAGATATACCGAACAATGGCTCCTCTGTTTCGCCGGCGAAACTCCGGTGATAGCAAGTTATTCCGGCGACGTGTGTCCTGCGGCAGAGGGTCTTCAGGGAGCTTAAGATGAGTGTGGGTGGCTTCGGTATGAGCTCTGGGTTTCAGTAAGGCTCAGAGGTGAAAGGCTCGGTTTTCCGGCGAGTTGCAGAAATTCTCTGGCGAGTGAATTTACGTCGGGAAAGAGTGTGATTGTGAGCGAAAAAGCTAAAAGAGGTTAGAGGGGGTATTTATAGGGCAGGACATCGACGAATTTAGTCCGTTTTCCGTCTTGATTCGTCGGTCAATAAGTTTTCCGGCGGTTATGACTTGCGTCGCGGGTTCAGACGTCGGTTATAACCGATGTAGTAGTTAAGGTTTCGGTTAAAACAGAAGAAACCGTCCAATCTCGGCGAAATCGTCGGGATTTCCGACGACTGCGATTGGGCGCGTCGGTTTTGAATTCGAGATTTATGTTATGTATTAATTGTTTCCAATAATGAACAAGAAACACAAGTGGCGGAGTGGTTGAGTGTGTGTGTGTTAAGACTTTGCTGAATTCCCTGGCTGACCCGGGTTCGAAACCCGGCAGCAGCCTTTTATTTTTATTTCCTTATTTTAAATACTTTTTCAAATATAAATTATATATTCCAATATACTTATTAATTATGTATCGTTTAAAAATAATTTGGGCATTAAATACGCAACGAAATTTTTAACTGATTGTTCGGTTAATAAACGGAGCGGGTTTGGTAAATCCGGTTTTTGACGGATGTTACATATTTAACGATCATTAAATTACTATTCCTAACCCACCGTACAACAATTTCACCACATGGTACAACACCAAACAGCTATAAAATGTTACCGATTGATGTTGTATCAATTATAGTACATAAATGAAGATTCCAGTGAACCAGCATCGACATAAGTCCAACGATACCCTAGCCGCCATGCCCGGAGGCGAAGGCTAGGTATTCCAAACTAGTTTATCACACTCCTCTCTTCTCCAACTGAAGAACACAATGAAGACTCGACATTCCATCACCAATAATGGTGAAATTAGGATCTTCAGATACAGGAGCAGTGAAACCAATAATGAAGACTCATTATTAGTTCTGAAGCTAATTCCAGCAGCATAATTCAGCCAAACTAGGAATCATCTGAAAGAACTAATACAAATAAATTAATACATATTCTAGATGTGAGGCATAAACATTTGAAACTTATTTTTTAAAAAAATACCAAAATCCATTTAGCACAAACATAAGCTCCAATTCGGAGATGAGCATAAAGCCCTGCTAGCATACAAACATAAACAACATCTGAACAATCTGGTGTTTATGATACAAAACGAGAATTCCTAAACATATGAAATCAGACATATATATCCATGGAATAATGTTATACAGTAACGGAAAACACATATACACATTCCCTTCTCATCAATCAAGATAAGATCCATCTTAAATGCTGGATTCCATTTTCGGATGATTCGCGCCTTAATGTTCCAGATGTCTCGAGCAGGATTCAAATCAACAATGAAACTCAGATTGTTATTCTCAACTGGCATTGACATGGTTTGGATTAAGATTCAAAATTCAAATTCCAGCTGAAAGTGAAGAATGGGGAGTAGGAGAGAAGATGGAAGTTTATATAAATTAAGAAGAATAGTAAGAGACTGATATAAAGGCTCCTAATGTGTATTAAATGCATATTATATATCCCTGTGAGTTTTAAATTTCAAATTACCCTTCATCTTTCTTTATTAACATTAAACTTAATATAAATATATAAAAGATAATCTGAAAATTAATTACTTATGATATAAATGAGATAAGAAACGTATTACTAGACAGCCTATCTGATTGTGAGATCAGAAAAGTAATGTCATGCTCATCTTTTCTTTATTAGATATCTGATTGTCACATCAGTATGGTAATGTCATGCTCATCTTTTCTTTATTAGATAGAGGGAGTAAAGTGCCATTTTGGTCCCTGAGGTTTGGCCAGTTTTACCACTTTAGTCCAAATCTCAATTTTTTTGCATTTGGGTCCTTGTGGTTTCAGTTTTGTTGCCATTTTGGTCCAAAATTGAAATCAGCTCAAATTCCCAAATTAAATCCTCATATTTTGTCATTTTGCTTAGGGGCATTTTGGTCATTTAGACCTACATCATCTTCCCCAAATACCCTAACACAAAACCAAACACCCACCTCTCTCTCTCTAACTCTTCACACACACCTCTGACTCTCTCTCTATAACACCACCGCCACCTACGAACATGATCTTGACGAAGACGGACAACAACCACCTGAACCCAACACCTCCCACCCACCGCATCAACATTCCTAGAGAGAGAGTGGAACCGAGAGAGATGCAGTGACGTCCGGGGTGGTGCACGACGGCAGCGGAGGTTGTGTGGTGGTGATGCAGTGACGTCCGACGTGACTCGGGTGGCGGTAATCTTCTTGTTTTGAATCTTTTTCTCTCTAAACACACACACTCTCTCTCTCTCTCTCTCTAAACACCCTCTTTCTCTCTGCTCTCTCTCATCTCTCTAGTATTGATCTGCTAACTTTTGTTTCATCCACAAACAAAAAAAAAAGATTCAAAACCGAATGATTCAGATGCAGATGCAGATCTGTTGAGAGGGGCTTCGGTAATTCAGATGCAGATCTGAGCAGTGAGTGGAACCTGAACCCCTGATGTTGCTTCACCAACCTCATCGCGATTCAGGTGCAGATCTTACCAACCTCGAATTTCCGGCACACTTTTCCGGCGATTCAGATGCAGATCAGATGCAAATCTGTGTTTGTGTGTGAGAGAGAAGGTGAAGAGAGAGAGGATGTGTGTGTGTTGGTGATATTACGCAAATAGAGAGAAAGAGGAAAGAGAGGTTTTTTGAAAATGATCAAAATGCCCCTGAGCAAAATGACAAAATATCAGGATTTAATTTAGGAATTTGAGCTGATTTTAATTTTAGACCAAAATGACAACAAAACTGAAACCACAGGGACCCAAATGCAAAAAAATTAAGATTTGGATTAAAGTGACAAAATTGTTCAAACCTCAGGGACCAAAATGATACGGAGATAATATGCAAGCACTATATAGTGTCTTTACAGTGCCTCTCACCTACCTCACCCTATGAAACATAATGTACCTTTATTTACTAACAACAGGAATGACAGTTTTGTAATTTAATTAATGCACCATAACTTGAAAATTGAAAAGGAAAAAAGATAGAAAGAAAAGGTGACCATGGATAGTGTTTGAAAATGTTATATATACAATATATAATATGTATAAATAAATATTAAATTATTTCTCAAATTTGTGTTAAATTTACACAACTAGTTCAAATGACTCTCGCGTTGCGGCGGGATACTGTTAAATCGAACTAAAAATAGATATAAAAACGTTCAACCATGTACGTACGTTTTGATGTGTTACTCGCTAACTTTAGACTGAAACGTATGACATTATGATAGGAAAGAATAACTAAATTAGAACGGTATAAAACCCATGTAATTATAGTATTTATTAAAATATAAAGTAACCATTATGGTTAATTTGTGTTCTTACTAATACTCCAACGAAAGAAGTAAAATGTATTACATGCAATAAAAGTTTGTATACTAAGTTTATAAAGATATATCAAACAAACGAAAAAAATAGGTGGTGGATGTAAGGTGAAATAGACCTAGTGTATCCCTAAATTTATTAGTAAAGTAGTGAATGCAATCTAAGTTAATAACTAATTAATATATAAGTTATATATTTAGTTGTAAATATGGTATTATAAAAGTTTAAAATAATAAAAGATAAATATAAGTTAACATGTGTGTGCCACCTCAACAACAAAAAGCCATATAATCATTTGTAATAATTATTCATTTTCCCAACATAAAAAGCCATATAATCATTTGTAATAATTATTCATTTTCACAACATACAAGTAAAGTTGATAGTATGTGGTGCATTTGTGTAAACCAATGAGAGAAACTAAAATTGAACACTAGAATAGTGAGTGGACACCAAATTGTAAAAGAATAGAGGGGTAATATGATACAAAAGGACGATAAAAGGTGAGATACATATAGCCCTAATAAAAGTACTATTAAGAAGTATGATATGATCACAGAGAGTTCCAAATAATTGAGAGTAGGCAAGTACACATACATATATACCCCCATTATGACAACATTCTACTTTATTTAATTAACATTAACACTAAACTATAATTCCCAGCCTATTTACAATCACCAAGTGTGTTCCTGAATAGAGACAACACAACCGTTTTGCACGCCTCATATGATGGGAAACAACATGTTATCATCATCGTCGTTCATGTCTAGATATTTGAAACCGAGGCTGCTAACATCACCATTAGGATCATGATACTTGAAGGATGGATTGACATAGCTTTTCATCTCATGAAACAGATTCAAATTGTCCACCAGTTTGTGAAATACATTGCACCCACAACACTGCACTTGAACGAAAAACATATAATTAACACAACACATAAACAACACAGATGTTATGATGTTAAGTGCCATTTACGTCCCTATGGTTTGTCCACTTTTGCCCTGACATTCTCGAAACATGCCATTTCAGTAAAAAACCAACCCCAGTCAAAGAACTCAGGGGTAATATGGTCACTATTCGGGAGTTTTACATATCCCCCACCATGCACCAACCTCCGACCCATGTAAAATGACCATTTTACCCCAGAGCTAACTGAGTTTTTTAACTGGGGTTAGCTTTTTGGACTGAAATGGCACGTTTCGAAAATGTCTGGGAGGAAAATGACACAATTTTGAAATTTGGCCTGAAATGGCAAAAGTGGACAAACCACGGGACGTAAATAGCACTTGACTCAATGTTACGCAAAATGTAACACGTTTAAGGCAACTAACAAACTGTAAAAAAGCAGGAATACCTGGACAAAGACGGTGCCATCAGTATAAGCATGGGGATTAATAGCACGAGTTGTCCGTTGACCACATACATTACAAGTGAAAGCGACACGCATACGACGTCTTGGAGATTTGGTGAAAAGAGACCATGGAAATGTGGAGATGTTCTCGGTATTCGATTCATTATCCCCGCTACCACCTGCAGGCACTGAAGGCCCTTCCATACCTGACCCTGTAGTCCAACCCCTAACATTTGCTGCACTCAACACTAATCCCATCGCATCATCCTGCAAGATCTTATCCAAAAACCACCATATGTAAATCAAACTAGCTTTGCTGTGGGTGAGTAGAAAACCGAACTGAAACCGAAAAAACCGATTTAACCAAACCCCACAAAAACTGAACTGAATAACTAAAAAATTATTTTTTTAAAGATAGTTATATATTGATTTAGGAATTATTAGTTTAATTCTTGAATGTTAAGTATTTATAATAAAAACATTAACATGTTTATTTATCTTTTAAATGATTTATCCATTGCCTACAAGAAATAATTAAATGATCTTCAAAGTATTATAAAAGGAAATATTTTAATAAAAACTTTGGAGAAATAAAAATAGATTAGAAGTTAGGTTTATGTGAACGATATAATTAAAAAGGTTAAACATAATAACTTAAATGTAAACATCTAAGAAAGATTCTTGGATTATACTTCTTATTTTTGAATCTTACGTAATTATGTTCCAAAACCGAACCGTTGCTAAAAAATCGAACATCCTGGTTACGTTTTTACCATAAAACCGAACCATACACACAACCTAGCTGCTACCAGCTACTACTCTTTTTCCTCCCTATGATCTTATTTTTTTCATACACCAAACTATGTTTTTATATGTGAGTACAAGAAAATTAACAAATCTGAATCAGATAATCAACGGCTTCACATTACGCCAAATTAAGTAAGTTAACCTTGGTTTTAAAACGCACACATTAGGAACAACATGATGCAGTCTAGTGCGTGAGGTGGTTCTTTATGCAGTTGACCAGTAGTTGAACAAATTCGAATTGGACAGTCAACGGCAATGGGTCTGACTTTTCAAATCTGATTGGACATATCCAACTATAGATTGGGCAATGGGTTCGAGTATTTGAACAATTAGACCACTGATTGAACAAACATGATCAAGAGATGATGACAATATCTTATATTTTAGTGTTTCAAGCTTAACAACTTAAAAAAAACTATCTTTAAAAAAAATTAGTAGCTTCTTAAAATCAAGCCCCTCGCATACAGCACAAACTTCACGCATTGCGCATCGACTTTTGGGATCAAAACACATCCGAGGGCCACATGCTATTGAAATACCAAGAACTCATTTTTTTCCAGTAATCAGTTTTCTTAAAGCAATCCTTATGTACTTCTTATATGATTATTCTCAATATAAGGTATTCCTGATTGCTTCTTATAACTGCTTTTCTGCTTATTATATCTTGATTAATTAATAAGCCTCTTTGACGTTATTTTGTTTGCTTTTCCTAACCGCTTATTCCACAAAAACAATAAACAAGTAAGCCGTTTCAAAAAGCAATCCCAAATACCCTTCCATAATCACTTTTTGCCTAACAATATAGCCACTTAAGGGGACACCAAAATTCCCCTCAAATTCATGTATAAAAACAGTGAAATCATCCAAAAACAAATTTAACCTAAAAAGATAAGAAAACAAAAAGCCAAAAGCTTACCTAACATCAAAATCATTCAAAACAATCAAATCAAGCAAAGCAGCACGTAATCATGCGAAAATGTCTCAAAACGGTCCACAAAATCAACAATAAACCTAATAACAAATATATACACAAATTAAAAGTAAAATGATCAACGATTACCTTGGAGAACATTCGGTAGGTAGAAATCGGAACAATACTCGCATCATTAGGATCCGATCGCATATCAGATTCATTTCCATCACCTAAAACATCAAATTAGCACAATCACGTACAGTAAGTACACAACAACCGATTAACGAACTCTATAGGTTACAAAATTGCTTACTTTTGGATGAAATTGGGAAGCGAAGGAGTCGTTTAGCAACATAATGTTTGAATTTTGGAGAGAAAACTTTGATGGATGTAGAGGATGAAGATACGATTGGTGCGAATGAAGCTAGGGTTTCCATTGGTGAAGTGAAGGTGATGAGAGAGAAGTGTGTGGAGGTTTCTAGAGGATCTGAAGGTTTGTGTTGATGGTGGAGACTTGGGGAAGAAGAAAGATTAGAAAATGAAAAAACTGGGGGTGGGTGATGTTATGAATGAATGAATGAATGAATGGCGGTTAGCTTTTGAGTTTTGTGACCAGTCGGCTAATCCTTTTTTTTTATTATTATTATCGATAAAAATAAGAAAATCTTCAATAGAAATAGTTTGTTAGGCATACATCCAAGTAGATAAATTATTATTACGTTACGGTTTTAAATTGGTCTAACAATTATTTCGTCGCTTTGATATTAATAGAGAGTTTCTGTATAATTATATTCTGATTACACATTGTTGTTCATTGTTTCACAAATCTGCATCGTGGCTTGGCAATCAAGATGGCAATTGTTGTGTAGACTTTTTGCAACCGCAGTCATGTTGGATTTGGGGAAAGACAAGTTCTATTGCTACAAGCCTCCGCTTGTTTGGCTAGAATTTTTCGATCTTGGTATTATTTCATTCATATTTGGTAGGGGTGTGCAAAGTCGGTTAACTGATGGTCGGTTAACCGAGGGTTCGGTTATTTGAAAAATATTAGCCATAGCCGACGGCCGTTAACCGTCGTCCAGTTAACCATTGGTTATGGATCGGTTTTGGTTAATCATCCAGTGTATATAAAACTTGTATTATAAACTCATGAATATAAAATTTGTTTATATACATACCACATGCATACTGGTAATGGACCCTCAAATGGACTAAAAGGTTAAAAAAGGTGAGGGTATTAATACATCCCTACTTTTTAAGTGCACATTCCCCCTAAAGGCAGCGTATAGGGCTATAAGGGGTGTATGAGGTATGAAAGCATTAATTGCGTTAAAAAAAGTAAGACTATACGCACTCATTACCCTATGAGTGGCGTATAAGAAGGTGGTAGTTGAAGCATTAAACTCCATACGCCTCTCATTGCCCTATGAGCGGCGTACAGGTACGATGTGGGAGGAATTTAAGGTAGTTCAGTCTAACATTCAGGTAGTTCATACTAAAAAAGCTGAAAAGGTGAAATATACGCGCTTATCGACTTATACGCGACTTATTGTCCGAGAATACGTTATTGATCCAAGCATACGTGAACTATTTCATTCAAATGTTGAAAACTCACAAAATAATGATGAAAATTCACAAAAAAAAAAACGTCTGATCAAAACGTGAAGCATAAAGATGTCGTCTTGGGACAGAGGTTATGTTTTTGGCGAAGATTCGAGCCAGTCATACGTCTCCGAAAGCGTTTAGTTATCCGATGTTGATCAAGGTGAGGAGGAGGTTGTGTTCGTGCTTCGTTGTGATGACGGGGGTGTGCGTCCCATGTTGCCCGATTTGAACCACGTGTTTGTAGATGAGGCGGAACCATCTTACGTGGCTCAAAGTTATCCGCAGCACGAATACGGGACTTACCATTCGTATACGAAAAACCAATATCTTTTTAGGTACGAGGAAGGTGCTAAGGATTTTGTGGAAAACGATAACGAAGTCGAGGAAGGTGCTAAGGACTTTAAGGAAAATGATCACGACGAGAAGGAAGGTGTTGATGACGACAAAGGTGCTAACGAGGAAGGTGCTAACCGTCACTTATGTTTAATAGGAATGATAAAACTAGAAAATGTATGACCTGACCCGAACCTAACCCAAACCCGATCCGAGATTTCATACAAACCCGAAAATTGTGTCATACATATTAACCCGAAGCCGATGTTGAACCTGATTTTTTTTTTTATTTTTTCCACAAATTAATATATTAATTTTATTAGGTATGAAAAAACTAGAAAATGTATGACCCGACCCGACCCTAACCCGAACCCGGTCCGAAATTTCATACAAATCCAAAGATTGTGTCATACATATTAACCCGAAGCCGATGTTGAACCCAATTTTTTTCTATAAATTAATATATTAATTTTGTTTATGTGAGTTTCTATTGAATTCATCCAACATACATAATTCTAATACACCGTTGTTTTAGGTATTTGGGTCACTTGAAGAGTTGAAGAATTGGGTTTACAAAAGAGAAGTTGCGAAAGGTTACGTCATTGTGACCCAACGAACGATAACAAAAGGTGAAGGTTCGTCAGCAAGTAAAGTGAAGATATGGTTGCAATGCGATCGTGGACGCGAATCGAAAAATAAAGCAACAGTTCGGGTAGCAAAAAGGTTGGCTGTCCTTTTAGTTTCATAGGGAAACTAGACGCAAGTAGTGGCAATTGGAGACTAGTGGAGAAGAAAAACAAACATAACCATGAGCCTGCAGAATTTCTCGAGGGCCACGCTTTTGCGAGAAGGCTAACCCCGGACGAAGAATCACTGGTGGAGAGCTTTATCTGCAAAACATGGAGCCTACGGATAGACATTTAACCATAAGGAAACAAAACCCACAAAGCGTATGCACTCTATAAGACGTACAAAACATGATAAAAAAGATTAAACACAAAATGTACGGTAATCGAACTCCAATGCAGATACTAGAGAAAATGTTGCAATAATAAATGCACGTTTATTTCACCATGGTGAATCCCTCCACAAATGTGGTTGAGGAGGTTTTTTTCGTTCATTGGTACTCATATAAGATATGGCGTGCATTCCCACGTGTGTTAATGATTGATGCTACCTACAAAACGAATGAGTATAAGCTTTCGTTCATTCAAGTTGTGGGTGTAACATCTACACACAAGTTGTTTTGTGTGGTCATGCGTTTGTCTCTAAAGAAAAACAAGATAACTTCCTATGGGTCCTCGAGAGGCTCAAAGAAATGTTGGTAGATTGTATGGAGCCACATGTGAAAGTCACAAATAAGGATCAAGCTTTGATGAATGCTTGCGATAAAGTATTCCCAAATGCTTCCAAATTGCTATGTAGGTGGCACTCTCACAGAATATTCTTGGGGTGTTCAGAATTTTCGTTTCGAATTCGAAAAATTCAAAATTCATTTTTATTTGATCCGATTAGCAAGAATTCGTTTCGATTTAAAAAATTCGAATAGAATTCGATTCAATTCGAGTCAGGTAAATCGAATACGAATTTATAATTTCGAATCGATTCGATTCGAAATTCGAATAAAAATTATACATTTTTATTTATTATTTTTATATATACTACATATATAACTTTTATTAAGCTATACTATAAATTATTTTTAAATTTTTTCCAAGTATTAAAATTACCCGTTACCAAACCCACTACATGACCCATAACTAAAACCTAAGTAACAAATCTATCAATAGATTTCTAACCCTAAAAATATTAACTTGTAATGTGGAGTGGTTATTCCCAACTTCTCGTTTTGAATTTTAGACTTATGGTACTTTATTTGGAACTTTTTAATGCGATATCGTGCTTTATAGCTGCTTTAAAATTTATGTTTCATTTTGATAGTTTTTAACATGTTTTTAAAGAATCTGAATTAAATCGAATTTATTCGAATTCGATTTTTTAATCGAATACGAATTGGGATTTTTATTCGAATACAAATTTGAATCGAATTCGGTAAGTTTTAATCGAATTCGAATTGAAAACAAATTCAAGGGAAAATAAAAATTATTCGAATAATTCGATTTGAATAATTTGAAAATTCGATATTCGACTCGATGAACACCCCTAGAATATTCTAAAACACTGTCGGACAAAATTTAAGGATGAAGACTGGAAAATATTCATGCTTTCTTGGTCTCGACTGTGTAGTTCTCCCACTCCGACGCTATACAATTATAACTTCGAGCGGCTTTACACGCGACTGGTCGACGATCGATCAGGTACATATTATATTATAGTTTACATACATCCATCCATACATATATACATACAAAGATTACAGATCGCTATATTCTAATATTTTTCAAAAATTATGGACTATTTGTATAATGTCTGGCTAAAAGAGTATAAACAAAGGTTTCTTTCAGTTTGGACTAACACAATCCCCAACCTTAGTCAACATACAACCAACCGAGTTGAAAGCCAGTATTCTAAGTTTACGAGATGCATTAAAGGGCCAAAAAACTCGCTCCATAGACTTGTGTGGCTTGTTGACAAAGTTGTAGAGTCACAACACATAAAAATAAGACTTAGTTTTCAGGAGAGCAAGTCCGTGCAAATGGGGGACCACATAATACCGTTTTTGGATAACCTACGCGGTAATGTTTCCAAAAAAGCCTTAGAGTTGTTGATTGTCGAGATGAAAAAGCTACATGCGTTGCAGGCAGCGGGGGGGACTTGTGGCCACCAGCTTTTTACGGGTTGTGGGTTGCCATGTGCTTGTCAGATGGAGTGATGGGAAAGTACAGGTAATATAACAACTATAATATACATTACATACATATAGGTTTTTTTTCTATAAGTAAATAATAACATTATAATTTGTATATAATTTTATTCATATACTTCGAACCATACAATATATCATCATCGTTATACTTCATTTTTTAACTATGATTTTTGAAATACAGGTTGCAAAATTCCTCTTGCCGCGATAGACAAATTCTGGACAAAATTTGATTTTTCGATAGAAATACTTAATCAAGACGATTGTAATCTTTAGGCGGAAATAGAAAGAGTCACACAACAACTACAGGCGACCTATAATGTTAAAAAATATGTTGTCGAAGATAAAATCCAAGTATGACCGACCTGCAACACCCTGTAAAATCGTGTCCAATAATATAGCGACACGTATCGTATTTTTATTTTTAGTCTATTAAAAACTAACAGGGACTAAAAGCGTCAACATGCTCAAACTAAGTCGCTGAGTGATCTTCTGATGTCAACATGCATAAACCAAGCCTCTGAGTGACCATTAGTGTCAACATACTTAAATCATAGCCTTTGAGTGACCATTAGTGTCAACATGCTAAAACTTGGCTTCTGAGTGACCGTTGTGTCAACATGCCCAGCCTCTGAGTGACATCGGAATCAACATGCTTATAATGAGCCTCTGAGTGATCTTTTACGAAGTCTTAACTCTCGTATGTTCCATTTGTTGGACGAGAGGGATTAAATCCGTAATTATATAAAAGTTGGACATTGGAGGGATTAAAAGTGTCAACACGTTAATTTATACCTCTGAGTGACCTTTAACGAACCGAGAGCTCGACAATGTCCGGACATAATCCCGGGTACGCCAAATAATGGCTACGGATGGCAAAATGTGCTAATAAGGTGTTTTAGGAGGTTTTATAAGTTTAGGTGCTAAAAGTGTCAAACTTTGAAACTGGCTTAGGGGCTCTCGCGGGGCGCAAGAGACATGGCCTGTGCCTCTCGCGGCCGCCAGAAACCTGTATCTACAGAAAAATTGCTTGGCCACCACACAAAGGTGCCAAAAACTATTTACTCGAAACCATGGCTTCCCAAACAGCTATGCCACGTTTTAGGACACTTGTAAACTCCCTCTTACACCCCTTAGCACCTGGCATCACCTCCTTCAAGCTCTCCAACTATAAATAGGTGCCAAAGTTCACCATTTCAACTTGCACCTTTCTCATTTCCAACTCTTCTCCCTCCTATAAAAGTTTCTAACTGAAAGGAGCATCCAACTTAGTCCTCTTGCATTCTAGGAACCCTTTGTAAGTGTTCCTTGCTCTTGCATTTTTCGTTTATTGGCATTTATAGCCAAAAGTCAAACGTTTTACGGAAAACGCTTTGACTTTTGGTTAAGACCATTATGATCAAGCCATTGTTCGTAACGAACATGGCTAAGTGATCCTAAGAAGGTAGGTGTTAATCCCTATAAAGGGCACCTCCTGAAGATCAAGTTTGCTAGACCAATTGACAGGTCAAATTTATGATATTAAAAAGTCAAACAGGCCATTTTTTGGAAAAACATATATTAATCTTATATATGTTATGAAACCTCTTTTGATACTTAAATAAGTTGGTATAATTATTAGAGCATGTAAGAACATGTTCGGCTCGTCAATTTCAGTTCTAGGGTCGGTTCGCAACCGAAAGTCGCGAAGTTTGACTTCTGCTTTGACTTTCGATTCTGATCCGATTAGATTAGTTACCTACTGATCTAAAGTTTCATTATGATCGTAATATAATGTAGCATAACCCTTTGAGGTTATATTACATGATCATAATCATAATCTGAGTTTATGCGCAAGTTCCATAATTATGCCATTTTTTACTAAAATGCCCTTTTTGCATAAATCAAGGTTTTAATGATAATGAACTTGACAATAAGTTTTCTACTAATATAATATTATAAGTAGGATTATTTGGGATGTCAAACCAGATTATAAACTGAGTTTACAAGCAGGTCCTTGAATTATGTCGATAAATGACGATTTAGCCCCTGTGGCTCATAAAATGGTTTTAACCAAATCTTTTCAAGGTAAATCTTTTACCTAGTGATATGTTATATTAAGTTACATATTTAAGACATTTTAATCTGACCTTAACATCAGTTTTCATTAAACATCGCATAAAGCGTCATTTTACGACATAAGCGTTGTTTCGGCGCATAGTATGGTTTTAAACCATATTATTTGACCAAGACTTGTTACCTACTGATTTTAAAACTTATTTTAAATATTTTTACAGTGGGTACATGTTATAAACTCAGAATCCCAAATAATTTATATACTTTGTGTGAAATGACCAAAATGCCCCTTCGGTGCATAGTTTGGTCATAAAAGATAAATTACACATATAATTGACATCCTACTAATATTCTATCATAAATAAATCATTTTTCCAGAATACTTATGGTTATAACATTAAATAATAATCAAGTACCTTTTATACGATATGAAATTACCAAAATGCCCTTATAAGGCATAATTTCATTTTAAAACCTTAACGGGCATATAAGTTGATACCCTACTGAGATTACAACATATTTAAAGTATAATGGCATATAGAACTTGTCCATGACTTATCCGGTTACCCATTATCGCTTATAAGCATACGGTTGATTATACGTAACTAGTTTACGAAATTTGACCAAAGCGGGTTTAACCTTATCATTTTAAGCTCAAAATCCAGAATGTTAATTGTTTACCCATTTTATATAAGTTAAATTACTTGTTGGGTTTAAACTACATTCTATCCAATCATCGTTTAATCAAGCGTTATACGTTTTGATCCTATACACTACTCGGTCTAAGTCTATGACTTAAATAAGACCGTTAATATTTAATTGGTTAGCTTATACCATAATCTAGACTAGAGCCTTCCGGTAAATGCTATCTGCACTTAGATCATTTGAATACGACTGGGTTATAATCTTGCATTTTTTAAACAAGGCTAATTCAGGTAAATACTCTTGACTTATTTTCCCTATACGGGCTTGGGATACGGTAAATTATTAACGCTTGGTCGGAAATGGGATCAATCGAATGCCGGATTGTGGCTAGTAGATCCGCATATTCCGTTTTAATCAGTTTTGTTTGATAACTTAAACATCGGGGGTTAAATTACCGTGTCTTGGATATCCTCGGCTCGTTACATTAGATAATGGTCACGACCTTAGAGCGGGGTGTAGGCATACACCTGGCAGACGCCCAAATGCAAATTACCGAAGACGTTGGGGATAACTCCTCTGTGAGTTCTAAGTGGTGTGTATTTAATCATGTCTCGGTCTCTGTACTGGGCCCTGTATGTATGGACAAACATGTGAATCTGTTAACAAGGTTACAAAGTAATTTTCCCAAGTTAAAAAAGATTTGTGCCCTGTGCACTTAAATCTAATTTCTAAAATGTTTTCAAAATGAGTCAGTCGGGTGTATTTACCAGCGAAAGCCTGCGTATTTTCAAAAGACTAAGTTGTAGGTACAATACGAAATAGGCCGGAAGCTGCTTGGTAGTGAAATAAGAGGATCTTGCAAATTCTTAGATATGTTCTAAAGTCTGTTTTATTTTCTTTGATTGTACATTTTACGATCCGCCTGTGGATCTTCTATTACGAGCCTGTATATTATTTTGTATTTCGAACATTTGGTTTGTAATAGTAATTTTACTCCAAGACTTCCGCTGTGCCGTGTTTAATTGACTATGATGTTATCAACTGACGTCACGATACTCCCCACCCAGGCCCACCGGTGTATGAATTTGGGTTGGAAATCCGGGGTGTGACACAACCATCAACCACCTGAGGTACAACAAGTTACCCGGGACCGCCCAACTATGAAAGCAAAACAACAAAGGAATGAGGAGGTTGCGAGACGAAAAGATAGACACACCCAATCACAGGGGAACGAGGACACTCAAAATCCAGTTGTGCTACGTAGTCGTTCAAAGAAAAGTGAAGCAAAAAGTACAATGTCGATTCTAGATAAAGACTTTCCACTGTTGGCGGGGGACATGTACATGCGTACATACATACATACATACATACTTACTTACTTACAAACCAGAAAAACGGATGAAAATCGAAACTGAAGCCTTACGGGTTGCAATCTTCAATACGCAATCTGAAGCTTCGATTTTCAGAACCGACACTTTGTGGTCTTCTCTTGTACTGCCTAGAATCGTCTCTCAAAATTTTGTGCGGAATGTTTCAGTATTTTAGAGATATAGCCTTTTTTAGATTCTATACAAAATAAATTTTAACACAAAAATACTTGAAGAGGACAAAATAGTTAGACAACGTTTTTTTCTCCTCAGTCAACGGTTGCATTTGTTTCTTGTTTCTTTCTACTTTTTGTCGTTTAGTGAAAAACATTTAATTACAAGATTCAACTTTTTTACATTTTGGACCCTCGTCTTTTAAGAGTTATTTTTATATAGTTTATCTTTAATTGCAATTCAGCCCTTTATCTTTCAAATTTATTTATTCCAAATATACTAATTAATATTATTTGTTTTTTTATTTATTAAGTATTATTAAAAATGTGCATATGTTTATTTTATTAAGTAATATTATTAAAAACTTCATACTTTTTTTAAATGTTTTTATAGAAAATGTGTAACATTATAAGATACCTGCGGCCGCCCAATTAATACATACATACATACATATATACATACATACATACATGATCGATCGTCTTCCCTTATAAATAGTTTCCTCTATGTATTTTCCAGTTACAGGTACAAAAACATGATCGATTGTTTTAAGGATTGGCTTCCCTCTATGTAAATGAGATACATAACACATATCGAAGATGCCCAGTCGGACGGTAACTGTGGGTTCCTATCCGTAGCTATGGGTTTGGGGTTGGAACAGAATGAGTGGAAGTGGGTCCGCCAAGAGCTACTCGACGGGATGTTCATTAACAAAGACCATAGAGGCCTATACTCAACTCTTTTGATCCAGGATGTTACGATGCAGTGTATCGATCAATAAATTGGTTGAATATGGAACCTGCACCAAAGGCATGCTGGATGTTGTTGCCTTACACAGGATTGTTGGTGGCTAAAAAATTTGGTGTGGTTGTTCAAGATTTAAGCAATGGTGTTTGTCAAACTTACTTCCCAATGTTCAATGGTCCGGTGGTTTGCCCGAACCATTCTGTTTTTTCGATTGCTTATGTGGAAGGTGGCCATTTTATCATGGTTAAGTTAATGGATGATTACCCTATGCCAATACCAAATGGGCTTTGGAGTGTATATCAAAATATAGAAGCTAAGGAATGGGAGACAATGTACATGCCTCGAATTAAACAGGGTAGAGCGTTACTAGGTAGTAACAGAAGTCAACGAAGGGAATTTATTAATTTGTCATAGGTTTTTTTTTGTAGCACTTAAAACTATTTGATCATAGTATTACGTGCTAAGAAAATTTGTTATTTACATTATGGCAATTTCATCATGGTTAAGTTAACGGATGATTGCCCAATGCCAGTACCAAATGGGCTTTGGAGTATATATTGAAGTATAGAAGCTAATGAATGGGAGACAATATACATGTCTCGAATTAAACAGGGTAGGGCGTTACTAGGTAGTAATAGAAGTCAACGAAGAGAATTTAGTAACTTGTTATAGGTTTTCGTTGGAACACTTAAAAATGTTTAATCATTGTATTACGTGCTAAGAAAATTTGTTATTTACATTATATGGCCATTTCATCATGGTTAAGTTAACGGATGATTGCCCGATGCTAGTACCAAATGGGCTTTGGAGTATATATCGAATTATAGAAGCTAATTAATGGGAGACAATGTACATGTATCGAATTAAACAGGGTAGGGCCTTACTAGGTAGTAACAGAAGTCAACGAAGAGAATTTATTAACTTGTCATAGGTTTTCTTTAGAACACTTAAAAATGTTTAACCGTAGTATTACGTGTTAAGAAAATTTGTTTTTTACATTATATTATCTTTTAAATATAGTCTACGCAACAATTTTTTTTTATAAAAAGTGTTAATTAGATTGTTTTATAATATAAAAACCCTTATTTACATCATAGGATTTTTTAAAAAAGGGCACCATATGCATCATATAGGTCAATGAGAAGCGTATCCTTGCAACTATACGATGCTCATTGACTAATACGCCTCCTCTGGTGGACAGTCTATATGCAGCGTATAGGTCAATGGGGGGTTTATACAAAACAAACAACTTTTCATTTTCACTAAAGAAGGAAAATAGATCAAAAGAAATTCAAACACACAGACCAAACACCCAAAAAATACATAAATCTCTCCCGTATACTCTGTCTCTCTCGTATCAAGCTATACGCTCCAGATTTTCACAAAAACTTAGTAACATCTTCATCTTTCCTGTGTTTCTTTTCTTTGTTTTTTTTTTTTTTTGATAATTTTGGCCGGTAGTGGTGTTTGACGGGGTTAGGGTTGGACGGTGGTGAGTTTGACGGTGGTTGTGTTTGACCATGGTTAAGGGTTAGGGTTGGACGTGGTTGACGGTGGTTATGTTTGACAGTGGTGGGTTTTGACGATGGTTAGGGTTTGACGGTGGTTAGGTTTTGACGGTGGTGGTGGATGACGGTGGTGGGGTTTGACGGTGGTTAGTGTTTGCCGGTGTTGGGGGTTTACGGTGGTTAGGTGTTTGACGGTGGTTAGGGTTTGACGGTGGTTAGGTTTTGACGGTGGTGGGGTTTTGACGGTGGCTAGGGGTTTGAAGGTGGTTAGGTATTTGGCGGTGGTGTATGATGGTGGTTGTGTTGACGGTGGTGGTGGGTCGGTTGTGGGGGTGATGGGTCGGCTGGGGTAGTGGTGGTGGTGGTGGGTTGGCTAGGGTGGTGGTGGTCGGCTGTGGTGGTGGTGGTTGTAACATCCGTCAAAAACCGGGTTATCCAAACCCGCTTCGTTTATTAATCGAATATCAAGTTATAAAAATCCATTGCGTATTTATGATTTATTTTAATTTTAAACAATACATAATTAATAAACAATTTAGAATTTAAAAACTATAATTGATAAAAAGTGAAAATAAAATAAATAAAAAAGAAAACCGGCTGCCGGGTTTCGAACCCGGGTAAGCGGAAGACACAAACATCAAACACTTAACCACTCCGTCACTTGCTGTTTTTGTGTAATCAAGGAAACAAATAAAACTTAAGTTCACCCGTGAATCTATCTGTTTGCGCCAAAACTGAAACCGATCATCGGCTTTCAACTTTCCAGACGTTTGAGTGATCGCTATTACTGATTATAACCGATGAAACCATTACGACCCACGTTCTTAATCAAATTCAGTCTTTATTGTTTCGATTCATATGATTTGGGAGTTAAAAACCGAAATCAGTTACTTCCTGATTTTCACTAACAATATCATCATCTCGCAACTCAAAAACACTCACAGAACCTTCAATTTCAATTGCGCTCTATTTTCTGTTCGTCGGAAACGCTTTCTGAAATCGCCGGACTTTCGCCGGAAAACCGTGACATTCGCCGAATCGGTAAAGTTCTCAATTCTTTCATCTTCTATCTATTGATAGACTTATACGAACTAAAAACCTTCAACCAGAATCAGTTCCAGACGACGATACCGGATAATCTGCACTCGCCGGAAAGTCTCTGAAAATTCCGACATCACACTGTGAATCGGTACAATCATTTAAACCTTCTGTTAATCCTTGTTTAGTAACCCAATTTCACAACTAATCGATCAAAACTGTTAATTGATTCAATCAGACGGAATATACAAATCAGAGCCGACGATCATTGCCGGAATTCTTAGAAATACAGTCTGATCGGTACATTCGATTCCTTAACTCTTCTTATCCTTTACATTTCAACCAGTAATATGTTCGATGAGCGATTTAATCAAGAACAGAAGAATATCGGTCGTCTGAGTCTTTGAACGAAGAAGACGAAGTCGACGATGTTTATAAGATTAATTAAAACAAGTTATTAAACCGGGTTAATGTTCGATGAGCGATTTAATCAAGAACAGAAGAATATCGGTCGTCTGAGTCTTTGAACGAAGAAGACGAAGTCGACGATGTTTATAAGATTAATTAAAACAAGTTATTAAACCGGGTTAGACACACAGTCCAGCGGTGGACTGTGTGCAAACAATTAGCACACGTCTCGAGTTCGATCCCTGACACAACCTCACTCTCTGAAATAAAAATGTTCTTTTTAAACCGAACCGGATCAACTCGCTGTAAGATGTTAAGTTTAATAAAATCAGTATATTAACCAGGTTAGACACACAGTCCAGCGGTGGACTGTGTGCAACGCTAAACAACGGGTCCCGGGTTCGAGACCTGTTGTGTGCACCGGTCCGACATAATTAAAACCCTTTTTAAATAAATGATTTCTGAATAAAATTAAATAGTGTATAAATATAATTAAAAACAGAAATATTTCGGGTTAGACACGTAGCTCAGTTGGTAGAGCTGCATGCACGCGTACGGAAGGTCACGAGTTCGAGCCTCACCCAGCGCATATATACACAAAGTCCGAACCGGTCAACGGTCAAAGTCAACGGTCAACGGTCAACCCAAAAAGTCAACATTTTTTTATATTTTTATTTATTTGTTTTATTTAAAAATCAATTAAAAATACTTAAAAATAACATTTTTAAAGTTAGAAAGTGACCTTAAACTCACAAAAATAAATCTAAAAATCCAATTAAAATTGTTAATAAAATCCACTTATTTACCGTACCTTTTCGTTATTATTTAGGTTAGTTATTCCTCGTCGATCAACTCTCTAAACTCGTGCGCATTCAAACATCATCAAACGAACGCACCCAATGTGAGTGAATCTCTACAAATTCCCTGTTTTAATCACGTTTTTTGGGTGTATCATGTGTCATATTATTTATTACATTTAAACACTTGTGCATCCATCATATCAATGATCAAATGTGTATTCAATATGTATCAACTGTTTGTGTGGTTAATGTTTAGATTAAATTTATCATTTTAGTACATACATCATCATAGGCCGTCTGTTCCCATTACCTATGAGCGGAACCGTTCCCCATTACCTATGAGCGTGAACGAGGCGTTGCCAACATACGATCGGCTCCGTTTGATTGAGCCTTGATCGCACATACATCATCATAGGTCGTCCGTTCCCCATTACCTATGAGCGTGAACGAGGCGTTGCCAACATACGATCGGCTCCGTTTGATTGAGCCTTGATTGCACATACATCATCATAGGCCGTCCGTTCCCCATTACCTATGAGCGGAACGTGACGTTGCCAACATTTACATTATCATTCATGTCATATATTCATGCAAGGTGGTTTGTTATTGTTTGTTATTGTTTGTTATTGTATGTTTATTTACGTTTGCTCACATATGATTATTGTACAATTTTTCCATATTAAATACAACAAGAAATCAAAAATAAATGTTTTCTAACAAGGTTCACTCGCCAACTTTTTGTTGACCCAAAAACCATTTTTACACATGATACAGGTGGACAAGATGAAGCAAGGAACACATAGGAAAATGCCTTAGAAGAAAAATAATGAAGTCTAGAAAGATGTATAGGACATGTTGTACTTGTATGATTTGATTGTATGATCTTCTTTAAAATTGTAATAATAAATATGAAACATTATAATAAATGTCATGAGCTTTGATGAAAACCCAATCATGCCCCGATTACCTTTTTCCGTTGCGGGTCGGGGTGTGACAGATTGGTATCAGAGCTTTTGACTATAGGGATATAGGATAGGTTATTAGACCCTTAGAGTCTATACTATAGTTGATTAGATTTTAATTGTTTATGTGGTTACATGCAAACTCATGATGTTTATTTCTTTCATATTTATTACATACACAAATGCATGCAAACACTTCCAATATTACATTTTGTGATACATAATGAATTATACTTAGAGTCAAACATACATACTTACATACATATTCATCATACATATTCATTTTTCAAATCTCGTCAAAGTGAGTTCTACGACGGGTATGTAGTAACTGTAAGGGTACAAGTACCGGTAGTCGGAACGTCCTGTCTAGGTTGGCATTCGTATAAATCCAATATAACGGACCAGTTTGCCTACCTGGGGACTAACGATGAGAGTACGAAGGACCTATTAGGCCAAAGCATGCCACACCAAACGTCGTTCGAACTAACCCCACTTTGAGGTGTCACTGTGTCCACACCTGGATACATTCCGAATATCATACGTTACATACATATTTCTCGATTTTCTCCGGGTTTTAGTGTACGTAACCAGGCTAACACATGCGAACCATATGAAAAACCCGGTAATCATGGGGGCCCACATGATTATGAAGGTGAAGTATGGCGGCATGCGAGGCCCAATTACGAGCAGAGCCCAAGACATCCTATGGATGTAGTAGATTTATTATTCTATATTTATTTTATGAATGTTCATTCCTAAATACGACACATGACCCCTAAAACGTTCAACTCATACTCTTGATATGTATTCCTTGTAGATGTCTTCTAATCTCGCTCGTAGGAAGATGAGATCAGGAAAAGCCCGCGAGCGCATGTGTCACACCCGACCCGCAGCGGAAAAGGTGATCGGGGCATGATTGGGTTATCATCAAAGCTCATGACATTTATTATAACGTTTCATATTCATTATTACAATTTAAAGGGAAACATACAATCATAATTACATCATGTCCTAAACATCATTCTAGACTTCATTGTTTTCTTCTAAGGCATTTCCTATGTTTTTCCTTGCTTCATCCTGTTCACCTGTATCATGTGTAAAAATGGTTTTTGGATCAACAAAAAGTTGGCGAGTGAATCCTATGAAAAACATTTGAACAAGTTTATTGAAATGATTATAAAATAAAGTGCACAACCACACATGAGTAAAAATAGATGTAAACTTATTCACCAATCATTTAATATTAAATAATGCACACACATACAATAATGGATTTGTTTTGAGGCAGCGTTGCTCAACTCGTCTCCCACGAGGAACTGATGGGCCTAATGAATGATTTGCATACAACTTGACATTATGAAATACATAACTATAAACAATATATACATTCTAAGTTTAGATCACAATATGGTATGGCACAAGTTTAAATAAACGAGTTAATTTTTGTGACACATGACACACCCCAAAACGTATAATTAAAAAGGGGAGTTGTGAGATTCACTCACATTGGGTGCGTTCGGTTGATGATGTTGAATGCGCACGAAGTTGGTTTTAACCACGAGTGAAACTAACCTAGATAATGGCATAATGGTTCGGTAAGTAAGCGGATTTTATTAATCAATTTTAGTAGGATTGTTGGATGTATTTTTTGTGAGTTTAAGGCTATTTTCTAACCTTAAAAATGTTATTTTTAAGTATTTTTAATGTAAATAAATAAATAAAAGTAATTAAAAAAATATTGATTTTTGACTGTTGACCTGTTGATCGTTGACTTGTTGACCGATTTTATTGTATAATTGTGTGCGCCGGGTGAGGCTCGAACCCGAGACCTCCCGTTCGCGTGCACGCAGCTCTACCAACTGAGCTACGTGTCTAACCCGAAATATTTCTGTTTTTAATTATATTTATATACTAATTGAATTAATCCAAAAATCATTTATTTCAAAAACGATTTTAATGACTCGCTCGGTGCTCTCCACAGGTCTCGAACCCGGGACCTGTGGTTTAGGTTAACACACAGTCCACCGCTGGACTATGTGTCTAACTTGGTAAATAAACTGATTTTTATTATACTTATATACAAACTAGACCATTTCATTTCTGCTTTATATAAAAAGTTTGATAATTGCCCGAACCGGTGCGGTAGTCCGGACTCGAACTCGTGACGTGTGATTTAAACGTTCACACAGTCCACCACTGGACTGTGTGTCTATCTTGGTTATTATTCCGGTTTTTATTAAACTTAACATCTATTTGTAGTGAATCCGGTTTGGTTACAAAAAGGAACATTTTTATTAAGGCGAGTGTGCGTGGGACAAGAATCGAACTCGGGACGTATGCGTGTTTATGTGCACACAGTCCACCGCTGGACTGTGTGTCTAACCCGAGATATATCTTGATTGAAATTAAACATATAGACAACTGAAAACTTCATCTTCTTCGTTGGACTTAACCAGAATCGGTGTCCGGCTGGTTCGACAATTTAATCAAGTTTCTTTAGGGTGTTGTGATTAATTACATGTAAGATTAATAAAAAGAATGAGAGATTAAATGTATGGTATACCGAACAGGGCTCCTCTGTTTCGCCGGCGAAACTCCGATGACAGCAGATTATTCCGGCGACGTGTGTCCTGCGGCAGAGGGTCTTCAGGGAGCTTGAGATGAGTGTGGGTGGCTTCGGTATGAGCTCTGGGTGTTCAGTTGTTAGAGTAGTGCACAGAGGTAAAAGGCTCAGTTTTCCGGCGAGTTGCAGAAGTTCTCCGGCGAGTGAAATTACGTCGGGAAAGAGTGTGATTGTGAGCGAAAAAGCTAACAGAGGTTAGAGGGGGTATTTATAGGGCAGAACATCGACGAATTTGGTCCGTTTTCCGTCTTGATTCATCGGTTAATGATTTTCCGGCAGTTATAACTTGTGTCGCGGACTGGACATCAGTTATAACCGATGTTGAGGTTAATGTTTACGTTAAGTCATAGATAACCGACGACGTTTGACGAAATCGTCGGATTTTCCGGCGTCAACGGATTTGGGCGCGTCAGTTGACTGGGTTTGATTTCTGTTTCATTATTTGAATTAATTGTCTGGATATATTACTAAAGAATACAAGTGGCGGAGTGGTTTGATGGATGAGTGTTAAGTCATTGTTTGACCAGTTTGACCCGGCTGACCCGGGTTCGAAACCCGGCAGCCTTGTTTGATTTTTAAACCACTATTTTTAATGCTTTTTCAAATATAAATTATATATTCCAATATATTTATTAATTATGTATCGTTTAAAAATAATTTGGGCATTAAATACGCAACGAAATTTTTAACTGGTTGTTCGGTTAATAAACGGAGCGGGTTTGGTAAATCCGGTTTTTTTTTACGGATGTTACAGCATGGCTGCCCAAATCGCTCAACAAATGGCTGCCGTAATACCCAACATTGTAGTTCAAGTTCAACAAGCCCTTACCGCTAATCCCGTCAACCCAATCAATCAAGAAGATCAAAATGTTATCAACCCTCCCCCAAATACCACTAAATGCACCTTCAAGCATTTCAAATCCTACGACCCTCCAAAATACGAAGGGACTGAAGGTGTCACCGCTCTCCTCCATTGGTTTGAAGAAATGGAAAACACTTTTCTAAATTGCGATTGCCCCACTGATCGCAAAGTGCGATATGCTACTGGTCGTTTACTTGGAATAGCACTTACATGGCGGAATACAGAGAAGGCCAAACGAGGTGTTGAAGATGCCATGACTTTGACTTGGGAAGAGTTGAAGGAAATCATGACAAGACGGTTTTGCCCAAGAAGCGAAATCAAGAAATTGGAGGATGAGTTCTATTCTTTGAAACAAAAGGAAGGCGACCACACCACATACAACAAGAGATTCCTCGAGTTAAATCAAATGGTTCCCAACTTGTTCACTCCTCTCTACCGTTTGATCGAGCACTACATCCGAGGTCTTCCTTCAAAAACTCAAGACTCCGTAATAAGTACCACACCTGCAACTTTGGAAGCAGCAATGGAGTTAGCTACAGAGCTCACCGAAAACCGCATACGTAATAAAGACTTCACGGAGGAGAAGAAGAAGGATAAAACATCAACCGAAACCTCAAACTCCACCCGAACCGAATCCTCTTCACAACCCATTTCTAAGAGAAAACAAGATGGGCAAATTTTCGCTATCACCCAACACAATCAACCAACTTCACAAGCCGTGCCTCTCCAAGCTATCCCAATCACTCAAGTAGCACCCAACTCAACTTACCCAAATAAGAAACCTTACTTTGGACCTCACCCTCAATGCAACACCTGTTCTTATCACCATCCATTTACCTTACCTTGTCGACTATGTGCGAATTATGGACGCTATGGTCATTTGAGCAAGGTTTGCCGCACCTCTCAAAACCAAACCTCACCCCCTACTCAAAACATGATCCAAACATATCAACAACCCCAATACCCCATGTTTTCATATGTTCGAGCTTGTTTTAATTGTGGCGACCCTACCCACTTTAGAAACACGTGTCCTCGATTGGTTAACATCATAAACGCCCAAGCTCAAGCAAACCCAGTTAACCAAGCAAATCAAGAAAACCTAACCACTAGGCCACCCGCAAGAGGAAGAGTTTACAACATCAACGCCAATCCTGTTGAAGATAATGACGGCCCAAACGAACCACCCAACTAGTTTTCTTCACCAAAATCAAGAATTCAACTCCAACCGCTTAGTTTTTATGTTCTCTTTATGTTTATCTCAATCTTCACGTATCTCAATTATAAATTGGAAATTTTATCCAAGAATCTTATGCGAATTACTATTTCAGTTTTGTTTTATACTCATTGATTTTACATTCATATCATCATACCTCACGACGAATTTCAATCTCATCATTTAAAGAAGTTGGGTTGTGTCTCACTTCTACTTAGACTAACCTCTTCATCATAACAAACAAGAGAGGTACTCTCATCATTCAAACATGTATACTTTCAGAATTTAGACTCAAGCTTTGGTTGTTGTGTTTGTTTATGTTTTAGAGTCACATAGAACTAATCATAACTTACTGATAAAACCAATGAAAATTTGACAAGAATATGGTGGATACGCCGCTGGTACTTCCTATATATAAGTATTCTTGCCAAAGGATCAGAGGCATTGTCAGGCGGTTATGAGAAGTTCCATATAGGATTTAGTAATGTCATGGTTGAAGTTTGTTTTATACTCACTGATTTAGCATTCATATCATCTTACATCTCAACGTATTTCAATCTCATCATTTAAAGAAGTTGGGCTGTGTCTCACTTCTACATAGACTAACCTCTCCATCATAACAAACGAGAGAGGTACTGTCATCATTCAAACATGTATACTATCATAATTAAGACTCAAGCTTTAGTTGTTGTGTTTGTTTATGTTCTAGAGTCACATCATAGAACTAATCATAACTTACTGATAAAACCAATGAAAATTTGACAAGAATATGGTGGATACGCCGCTGGTACTTCCTATATATAAGTATTCTTGCCAAAGGATCAGAGGCATTGTCAGGCGGTTATGAGAAGTTCCATGTAGGTTTTAGTGGTAGAACTTTTGTTTTAGGGTATAACTTTATCTTTCCAAACGTATCAAAACTCATATGCATAAAATCATACTTAGTCAATCAACTCTGTTTCTCAATATTCTTTATCGTAGGCATCAAAAAGCGATTCCTGTAGCAGGGTATTCAACCCTTACTAGGAACGTTACCGCCTCAAATAAATTTAACCTTTTAATTCTAAGTATATAATTGTCAAAACCACCCTCCTTTCGAGTCAACCATACCACTACTTAAAATTTCGGGATGAAATTTCTAAAAGTAGGGGATACTGTAACATCCGTCAAAAACCGGGTTATCCAAACCCGCTTCGTTTATTAATCGAATATCAAGTTATAAAATTTTGTTGCGTATTTATGATTTATTTTAATTTTAAACAATACATAATTAATAAACAATTTAGAATTTAAAAATATAATTGATAAAAAGTGAAAATAAAATAAATAAAAAAGAAAACCGGCTGCCGGGTTTCGAACCCGGGTCAGTCGGAAGACACAAACATCAAACACTTAACCACTCCGTCACTTGCTGTTTTTGTGTAATCAAGGAAACAAATAAAACTTAAGTTCACCCGTGAATCTATCTGTTTGCGCCAAAACTGAAACCGATCATCGGCTTTCAACTTTCCAGACGTTTGAGTGATCGCTATTACTGATTATAACCGATGAAACCATTACGACCCACGTTCTTAATCAAATTCAGTCTTTATTGTTTCGATTCATATGATTTGGGAGTTGAAAACCGAAATCAGTTACTTCCTGATTTTCACTAACAATATCATCATCTTGCAACTCAAAAACACTCACAGAACCTTCAATTTCAATTGCGCTCTATTTTCTGTTCGTCGGAAACGCTTTCTGAAATCGCCGGACTTTCGCCGGAAAACCGTGACATTCGCCGAATCGGTAAAGTTCTCAATTCTTTCATCTTCTATCTATTGATAGACTTATACGAACTCAAAACCTTCAACCAGAATCAGTTCCAGACGACGATACCGGATAATCTGCACTCGCCGGAAAGTCTCTGAAAATTCCGACATCACACTGTGAATCGGTACAATCATTTAAACCTTCTGTTAATCCTTGTTTAGTAACCCAATTTCACAACTAGTCGATCAAAACTGTTAATTGATTCAATCAGACGGAATATACAAATCAGAGCCGACGATCATTGCCGGAATTCTTAGAAATACAGTCTGATCGGTACATTTGATTCCTTAACTCTTCTTATCCTTTACATTTCAACCAGTAATATGTTCGATGAGCGATTTAATCAAGAACAGAAGAATATCGGTCGTCTGAGTCTTTGAACGAAGAAGACGAAGTCGACGATGTTTATAAGATTAATTAAAACAAGTTATTAAACCGGGTTAGACACACAGTCCAGCGGTGGACTGTGTGCAAACAATTAGCACACGTCTCGAGTTCGATCCCTGACACAACCTCACTCTCTGAAATAAAATTGTTCTTTTTAAACCGAACCGGATCAACTCGCTGTAAGATGTTAAGTTTAATAAAAATCAGTATATTAACCAGGTTAGACACACAGTCCAGCGGTGGACTATGTGCAACGCTAAACAACGGGTCCTGGGTTCGAGACCTGTTGTGTGCACCGGTCCGACATAATTAAAACCCTTTTTAAAATAAATGATTTCTGAATAAAATTAAATAGTGTATAAATATAATTAAAAACAGAAATATTTCGGGTTAGCCACGTAGCTCAGTTGGTAGAGTTGCGTGCACGCGTACGGGAGGTCACGAGTTCGAGCCTCACCCAGTGCATATATACACAAAGTCCGAACCGGTCAAAGTCAACGGTAAACCCAAAAAGTCAACATTTTTTTATATTTTTTATTTATTTGTTTTATTTAAAAATCAATTAAAAATACTTAAAAATAACATTTTTAAAGTTAGAAAGTGACCTTAAACTCACAAAAATAAATCAAAAATCCAATTAAAATTGTTAATAAAATCCACTTATTTACCGTACCTTTTCGTTATTATTTAGGTTAGTTATTCCTCGTCGATCAACTCTCTAAACTCGTGCGCATTCAAACATCATCAAACGAACGCACCCAATGTGAGTGAATCTCTACAAATTCCCCGTTTTAATCACGTTTTTTGGGTGTATCATGTGTCATATTATTTATTACATTTAAACACTTGTGCATCCATCATATCAATGATCAAATGTGTATTCAATATGTATCAACTGTTTGTATGGTTAATGTTTAGATTAAATTTATCATTTCAGTACATACATCATCATAGGCCGTCTGTTCCCCATTACCTATGAGCGGAACCGTTCCCCATTACCTATGAGCGTGAACGAGGCGTTGCCAATATACGATCAGCTCCGTTTGATTGAGCCTTGATCGCACATACATCATCATAGGCCGTCCGTTCCCCATTACCTATGAGCGTGAACGAGCCGTTGCCAACATACGATCAGCTCCGTTTGATTGAGCCTTGATCGCACATACATCATCATAGGCCGTCCGTTCCCCATTACCTATGAGCGGAACGTGACGTTGCCAACATTTACATTATCATTCATGTCATATATTCATGCAAGGTGGTTTGTTATTGTTTGTTATTGTATGTTTATTTACGTTTGCTCATATATGATTATTGCACAATTTTTCCATATTAAATACAACAAGAAATCAAAAATAAATGTTTTCTAACAAGGTTCACTCGCCAACTTTTTGTTGACCCAAAAACCATTTTTACACATGATACAGGTGGACAAGATGAAGCAAGGAACACATAGGAAAATGCCTTAGAAGAAAAATAATGAAGTCTAGAAAGATGTATAGGACATGTTGTACTTGTATGATTTGATTGTATGATCTTCTTTAAAATTGTAATAATAAATATGAAACATTATAATAAATGTCATGAGCTTTGATGAAAACCCAATCATGCCCCGATCACCTTTTTCCGCTGCGGGTCGGGGTGTGACAGTGGTGCGGTACCGAAACGAAATATATTACAATTCTATAAAATAGATTAATAAAAAATATTAATCTAATTAATATCTTATTCATATTATATTTTATTGTAAAATTGGTTAATAAAATATGTTCTAATTTTATTAATATTTGACACGCATTATATTTTCATCGTTGCAGATATGTCGTCAGACGAGGAGGAGTTCGTTCTCGATGGTGGCGCGGTACCGGCACATGGATTCGATCCGATGGCGGGGGTGATTGTAAGGATTTCCCTTTATGGACTACCCACATCGGTCTAAGGAGTATAGGCGTTTTATCAAGTTCCAGTAGATGAGGGTCGAGCAGCAGAGGGCGTTGTCATGGGATGCGTTGGAGGAATGCGGGGTATTGGCGAGGGCCCGAGGTTTAATAAGGAAGAATAGCCCGTGGGACCGCATGTTTTTGCAGGAGGCCGCTCTTTCTTATCGGACTATGATGGTGGAGTTTCTCTCCATGTTCCTGTTTCGTCCAAGGTCGGCCGAGCAGCCGAACTTGGATATGGACGATCCAAACATGGAACCACTGCCTCCTGAGGTATCTTTCTGTTTATTCAGGTAACGACAGAATATGTCGTTCCGTCAGTTTATTGTTGCCACCGGATTCATATCAAGGAAGAGTTGGTTTAGGACATATATACCACCGCGATCACGGTTATGCCTGATGATCAATTTCTTGTTTGGTGGCCCACCCTCTGTCCTGAACCCTTCAGTAAGAAGGCCCGAGTCTCGTTGATTCCTGACCCACTCGTTCGTTGCCTACACCACGTCGATCTCTGCGCGTAGCAAAAGCAACGAGTGGGTCACGAAAAACGACCTGTTCTATCTTTACTATTTATTCACGGGGACGTCGTGCAGCCTCTATCGCTGTCTGGCGGAGTATTTCGCCTAATATAGCAAATGGCATACGCGTGGCTGTTTGTATGGAGGGGCGTTCATAACGCGTATTGCCTAGCATTGGTGGAGGCCAGGGAGGTGGAGATGTTGGACGCCGGGGAGTGGAGATGCCTCATGTTGGAGGCCGGGGAGGTGGAGATGCTTCATGTTGCTGACGTGCCTATTGGAGAGGGAGACATCGAGTCTAAGGTTGACCAGAGGCATCCACAGGAGCCGTCACAGATTCCTCGACGCGTTTATCATGCGGTGAGGTTGCCTCAGTCCACCCAGCATCTCCTCGAGAGGCTTATGGCGGGTCAAACCGATATGATGGCAAGCGGGACACAACAGAGTCGGTGGATGGACCGGATGGAGGATTCGATGGAGTGGATGATGGCTAGTGAGGCCGAGAGATGTACCCAGGTGGGGTTGGCGGTTCGACCCCGCCACGTCCACGAGTGTATCGGGATACCGGCGTGGAGGCAGGTCCGTCCGGGACAGGTGGTGGTGATGATTTTGACAACAACGATGATGACATGGCGATGGAGTAGTTTTTTATGTTTGTTTATTCTAATTATGATGATTTGGGCATGTATGAACTAATATTTATTTTTTTGTTATGCTTAAACAATTTGTAAGAACTTGTTAGATGGATGAATGTTTGTTTCTTTTGTTATTTATTTCTTTATATTTATTTATGAATGTTTGTTTCTTTTGTTACTTGACTTATTAAAAAAACAATTTTTTTTTAAAAGCTGAATATTTATAATAATGTTAAAAAACAATATTTTTTAAAAAGTTGAATATTTGTAATAATGTTAAAAAACAACATTTTTAAAGTTGTTAATTTTAAATAATAACAATCATTGTTTTTAAAATCTCTATTTTTTATAATAAAAGGTAACAACCGGAAACTTAAAAGTAAACATTCACTAGATCATCGAAAATACGAGAGTCATTACATTTAATTACATATCTTGCATAAACTTAAATCCTACAAATGACAAACACCAAGACAAACAACACAAAAGAAATCCAATTGATTATCAAACAGGTTTCCCTCTTACGAACAACCCTTGAACGATTATCTTCCAATACTACGACTTGCAATTTATATATTAGAACTTCCTCTTTCAAATGGTTGACTTGGTATTCAAGCACAACCTTCATATTTGTCGGCCTTTAATGACCACACATGACCGATTACACAAGGGAGGATCGATCCACGCAAAGAATTTGCATCTAGAACGCTGAAACGGAAGACAGATTAGTGTTTCAAAGTGTATAAAGTAGTGCTTAAAAAGCATAACAATTGAGAGCAAGTGTAAAATTGACGTCCGGGATTAGTTTCAGTCCAAAATGTTTTTGTTGCAGCTTGCCTACCACATCTGCAAACTACCATCGTGATTGTGAAGATGGATACGGATTATTACAACTTCTCATACGTATCACAAGTTTAAAAAAAACGTCTATACGCCGCTCATAGGGCAATGAGAGGGGTATAGATATACGGATTCTGATACCTTTTCAGGTTATACGTTGCGTATGGGGTGATGAGGGTCGTATATACTTACTTTTTCTGAAAAGTTGGCAGAAAATGTATTTTATACGCCACTCATTGACCTATGAGTGGCATATAGAACTTTTATTGCCTTTTAAAGCTACAAACAAGTTACTATCCGGAAGTACATACCAAAAGGGGTTGTGGACCTAACTAGAGGAACTCTGGACCACACGATGACGATCCAGAAGTGCACACACACGCACTGATTCTTTGTCCCTCGTATAGTTCTCGCTCTCGTATCTCTCTATACACAGATGGAAGGAACAGTCATGGCTGGTGACAATGAGTCGTATAAAATATCTACAAAAGAAATGAGCCTGTTAAACCTTGATGATTCAAACTACATATACGCGCCGTTAAAAAAACTAAATATATGCCCAGTATAATCGGAAAAGACGGGCTTCTGAATCCAAAGCATAATACATAATTTTAGTGCAAACAAGAAAACTTAAAGAACACGCAGAGTTGCAGCAACACATACAGAAGATACATCGACCCCTTACAATGTAATACCTAAACAAATATGGCCATTGCTATAGATATGCGGATGAAGCAGGGCCGGATGCAAAAATATCACCTGTGACATTTCATCAAACAACTTATGAACAATAAGCTAAAAACCATACACATAACCAAAAACATTAACTAAACCCTAGATAGAATCACTATCCATTCACCTGAGACACTTCCATCGGATAATTCTCCGGAAAATCAACCTGCAGCTGATGCTTCTCATTAGCAATTAAGGTTACTTTAAAAATAAAGGCCCCCAATAAACCTTAAGCATCCAACTATTAAATGAGGTAGAAGAAATTATTTCTATCTTCCTTTTTTTTTTCCACACTCTGATTCAATGAATAAATAAAATGAAAATTTTTCTCACCATCATACGGCCTTTGAAACGATTCAAACGTAAAGCTAAGATGTATAACACTTAGAACATAGAATTGTTACAAATCACACCCTACGATTGAATCGATACAAACTGGACTTCAATTGACCGGCGAAGCTTGATTTGAATGCTCGTGACTGCGGTGGCTTCTCCTACCTAGATGGGTTATTCGAGTGTTCAACAGAAAGGTGAACGGTGTTATCTGATTTAGGGTATTCATGATAGATTTTACGAAAAAGAAAGATGTGAAAGAACAGAGACGAAATCTGAAGATGATGATGATGATGATGACAAGTATTTAAAGGAGAGTGCAAAAGAAGTTTAACTGGGTGGCCCTTGCAGGAATATTAATTAGTCTTGGTTTTTATTTAAAAATATTAATTAGGAATTATTAATTTAAGTTAATTGTTTATTGTGTTTAAAAAAGAATGACATCATTGATCGAAAAATTGACTATTATGATTTTGAAATTCTTGTCTTAGATTGATTGGGGGAATTTGGTCATATAACATTAGTTTTAATCCTTATTTATTACATAAAAAGATATACATACACACACATATGTACATGAACATAATCAAAGATCTATTGAAACAAGAATATATTTATGGATACTTAACGTACAAGATGAAATTATGACATACGTGATTAGGATTTTACCTCATGCGTGATTTCTGATTTTGGACATGCGTGATTATGGTTTTCAACATGCGTAATTTTATCTCGTACGTTGAGAAATATTGTGCGTGAACCCACCTCTCTCTCTCTATCTCTCTGTCTATATATATATATATATATATATATATGGTTTGCTAATCGGTTCGATTATTTTCGGTTTTAGATATATGATTAACCGAAAGTTCGGTTATTCAAAAAACAATAATCGAACCATCAGTTATTGCTTTGGTTTGGTTTTTTCGATTTGGTTATTCGGTTACGTTTAGGTTAATTTAGTATGCTCACCCCTAATGTTTGGGCAACAAAATTGTCTTCTTGTCGATTAATTGATTAATAGCGGAAATAGAGTTCTTTAAAAATATAATATAGGTACAAATATTTCTTCCAAATTACGTTTCAGTCTAAATTTTGGGAATTAACACGTCGAAACACGTGCGTAAAATTTAACTTTTCTTGGTTTAGCGTATACGACTACGGACCTATCGTAACACAGAGGTTCTCATTTCTAGTTATTGACCAATTATAGGTTAAAAACTATATTAAATAAACTTGGTTGGATGAATTGCAATCGGAAATAAAAGTTTCCATCGATTTTGTCGTGACGGACGGGCCAAGTCCTAAAAGGTGGATCAATATTGGGCCTTAGCCCACAAAATAGGTGTATTAATATTAGTGTATATGTCACATATTATAAAATGCAAGTTTTTATTTTGATAACATTAAATATATAAACACAAATTCGAATATACACATATACTACTTCACCCAATTATGTGAGATGATATCCAAATGCTCATTCAGTGAGGCCAACTATTAATTATATTGAAAAGAGATGTCACCATTGCGCCATGCATCTATCACGACAAGTATATTGTAGTTAAAATAAAAAATAGAGTAAATTGATTTCTATGTTATTTATGGTTTGTAATTTTTTACCCTTTATTCTTCAACTTTGTAAAATCATTATTGGATTTTAATAATCCTAAATTTCATCTGTTGGCCGATAATAACCACAATATTATCTCCAACGATTACAACTTTTAAGAAATTTGACCCCATTAAACTTTTTCTAACATATAAGAATTTGGTCTCCTTAATAGATTCAAGTGCACCTGTAGACTCCTTTAATAATTTAAGTGCACCTATGTTAGAAAAAGGGTCAATGGGGGTCAAATTCTTACAAGTTTAGATTGTTGAAGAAATTTTTTAAAGTTTGGATTATTAAAATTCAATAACCATTTTTAAAATTACAGGTTTGTTTCCTGTGGTATGATCGTTAATTACTCGGGTAGTCCCCTAAGTGATTATCTGTTAGTTTGCTCAGCTAAGTTGATGCGAAATAACTAAATTGCCATTACTCCTAATAACAATAATAAATTTCAAGAAGGCCCCCATTTATTTAAAAAACTAATTAAATTTAAATCATTTAAGTGGGGCCCACCCCCGTGTGCGTGGGTGGTTTGGGTCGGTTTTAGCTGAAAACTATAACCATAATCGATCGGTTATGATTAATTGGTTTTGAAGGTTATAGAAGGTTGGTTATTGGTGGTTAACCGCTAATTTAGGCCTAGCAAAAAGTGACTCAAATTTTTTTAACATGAAATAAATTATTATAATATATTTCTGTAAATTAGCATGTTACATAGTATACATATAATTTGTAAAATTAATACAAATTATTACTGAATATTCAAACAAAGTTATATGATATATTTCATAAATTAATATAAACATTAATTAATATATTTCATAAATTAATATAAACATTAAAGCAAAACAATATGGAATAACTACTTAAAAATGTTCAATTAAAAACATTATCTATTAAAAAATGGTGAAAAATCTTAAATTCGGCAAGTATTTTACTTTATATTGGTTCTGTTCGGTTATAGTGTGTATGGAAACATTGATAATATTAACCGCCCATCGGTTTTTTATTCGGTTCGATTTTGTTGGTCAATTCGATTTTTTACACACCCTTACAAAATTAATTGCGAATCTGAAATTCATTCTTGATGTAAGTGGGGCGTGGATTTTCAATTTTAAGCTAAAGCTACAGTGTGCAAAATTATCATAACAACCTAACTTTATCATCCACAAATAAAAATCCTACAACTAATTCCAATTTCAACTAATTCATTGATGCAGCAGACTAACAAACACACAAAAACAAACGAAAACTGGATTCACGGTCTAATTAAAATAATTAGTTAACCGAAACAAGTAGACTGATAATCAATACGATGATATAACACCCTAGGACTTGTAAATCGGCGTAATTGAATCGAAGATATACCTTTATATTCAACAAGATTACTGGAAGAGGAGAACTTGAAGAAAGGGAGGATTATTCATTTCTACTTTCTGTTGGGCAATTTCAGAAACCGAATGATCAGAGAGACGTGCATTCACTCACAGATCAAATTATTTCGATGGTTCTATCGAATAATTCAATTGGATACAACTCTGATTTCGAGAATTGGAACAACAGTATGTGTTTCTATGGAATTCGTATGAACCAGGGTTTTACCAAAAAAACACAGCCACGAATTTTAGGGGATAATTCCAAGATAACTGCTACTTGGCAATTATTAGCAGTTATATTTCAAATTTCGAATTTAATTAAATTGTCGCCTTAATTTTTATCTATAAAATTGTGACGAATTTTACAAAAAATAATTTTCGACCGTACCAAGGGCTCTGCCCCTTGGACCCTGCTCCCAGGGGCGCGGGGGCGTTGCCCCCTTGGAACCCCTTTTAGGGGCTCAGTCCAAATACTTGGAATTATAACAACTCTCGCACCTCCTAACTTGTTCGATGTGCATCATAATTCCCTTTGGTCACAAAATTAATCCCGATTACACTAAAATAGCTAACACTTTCTAGTGTCGAATCAAATATATACCTTAGTGCACACCGTGTCTTCAAATGGAGGAGATGTGAGGCTGCGAATATATCATAGCCGAATTCATCTTATTGTTAGTAGTTACGCCTCGATCACGCCAACAAACCAACTTCGACGAGATTGTTCAACTCTTCGTCTTGGTACGCAGACAAACCAATCAAGTTATTAAAACTTCTTCCACTCAAATTCAAATTTCTACAACTCAATCCATTTCAACTTTTCAAATTCACACAAAAACTAAAGCACATATTAATTTTTAATAGATGGATATAAGCAAGCAATAGTAAAAAATTAAAAAAATTAAAAAAAACTTTCATTCTAAGTAGCGAAGAGTAGAGTGAAAATGGGAACTTTTAAATTTTTAATAAAAAAAATATATGTATTTTACTGAAAATCGGTCCAAGTATCTTTCCATTGCCAACCCATTTCTTTCCATTGTGAAACCCGTTTACTTTTATTAATTTTAGACTATTTTAATTTTCAAGAATTAGACATAAATAAAGTTTATGAGATTTTTTGGTTATGGTTTAATGTTACGTTTATAATATGATGTGGTAGATATAAATTAATTATTATGAGTATTTTTTAGTATAGTGCAAGAGCTATTAGGTGTTTACCTTTTAATTTAAATGACCCAATTTGAAAAAAAAAACTAAATAAATAAATAACCCTACAAAATAAAACATAAAGAGATAAAAGAAAATGATATATTATAACAATAGGTTTGTAAATATGTGTGGATTATTTGAATAATTGTTTGAAACTTATAAATTTTCCTGCGCGTTGTGGCGGATCCAAATGTAAAGTAACTCAAATTTGTACCATCATCACTCAAATCGTTTATGAGCAAAACTTACGTCAAAACGTAGATAAACTGAAGATATACATAAAAATAAGCACAAAAACGTATTATATTTGACCCGGCCTATTTGCGAAAGAAATTTACGCCGAACACCAACTTCAACTTATACTGATATATATATAAAAATAAGCACAAGATTATGTTTTTTTAAGTTAAAAATGGTGTCGCGTGTTGTGGTGGCATCGGAACGTAAAGTCGAATTTATACAATCTAACGAAAACGTATTATATTTGACCCGACTTATGTAAAAACAAATTTTATGGCAAAACGTAAAACAACTGAAACCGTACAAAAAACACAGATCCATATTATATTTGACCCTACCTATTTTCAAAGACGACACGTACATACAAATAAGCATGTAAAAATTGATTATGAAGTTTTAGAAAGTTGAAGGGTTGTAAGTGCCTATACTAAATGTTAAGGGTAACGGTTAGAAAGAAAATATACAAAAACGAAGTTTTAGAAAGTTGAAGGGTTGTAAGTGCCTATACTAAATGTTGTCGCGGGGTCCAAATGTGAAGTAACTCAGATTTATACCATCTAATGAAAGCGTATTATATTTGACCCGACTTGTTTCCAAACAAAGTTTACGTTAAAATGTGGACCAACTGAAAACGTATATAAAAATATACATAAAACTTATTATATTTAACCTTACTTATATTTTGGAAGAAACTGAAGTTGAAACGAAAACCAACATGAATTATACTGACACGTACATAAAAATAAGCACATAAGAATATAATGTATATTAAGTTAAAGGACGGTACGGCGCGTTGCCGCAGTGTTGGAACATAAACTAACTTGAATTTCTATTAAATTTGACGTTCATTTTAATTTATAATGTTTAATTAAGTTAATTAATGGTACAGCACGAAAACGTATTATGTTGACCCGACGGATTTTCCAAAAAAAACTTACGTATAAACGTAAATCAACTTAATTTATATTGACACGCATATAAAAGTATGTACATGAAACTTGATTACAAAGTGTTTAAAAAGTTAAGGAGTTATAACCATCAATACTAAAAGTTAAAAGGTAAATATAAAAAAGATAAAAGTCACAAAAAGAAAAAAAAAACTATGTAGCTGCTTGCTATTGTATTTGCCACTTAGTATTATAAGGTATACATAATTCAAATGAGTACTTCCCATTATTATCCGATCTTTCATTCCGTGATTATTTGCTAAAATCTCTACCAAATTAAACCACTAATAAGGATGAAGCCCTCCCATAAATACATAGACTGCATACTTTATGTAAACTTTAGATATAGATTTAGGGAAAAGACGAAAGTTTATGATTGAGTTGTTTCCCGAGCGTGGTCATCGGATTTAAGTCTCATTTAATGTAAACTTTACCCATAGGTTCCTTTACTAGTTACTTAAAAGAGTTTGACTGGTCGAGTTTCTTAGACGGTTAATTATATCATCTTACGTGTGTTGTTCGTAATAGAGTACATTCAGTTTCACATAGGATCGTAAATATTCATATATGTCGATTTATAAATTGAAGAGTTAAATGCTAAAATGGTCTTTGAGGTTTGGTCACTTTTGCCACTTTAGTCCAAAACTGATGTCACACCCCAACCGATAGCGGAATCATTTGGGCGGACGAAGTAGATTGCTCGAGACTTTATAACGCTAATTTGTGACAAGTAATTTAAAGAACACTATTTCATTTCATTTCCAGAATTTCAAGTACATAGTTTGAAAGCAAATTACAACATCAAAATGGAAAGTACAACAATGAAATCAAAGTACAAGTACAACATAAGTCTAAATTAAAAGTGGGTTTCTAGTTCATCCTACTAGATTCCATGCATCCTTATCGTCATCATATCCCTGCAACATATATTAAGGTATAGTTCAGCACACGAGGCATTGGCGAGCATACAAGTTTAAATACTATAAAACGTAAAAAGGTTTAAACATTCGACATGGCATAAACGTTACTTAAACTATCATACAATACTAGTAATGCGACTATACATGTCAACCTAAAGTTTACCGCTAGCGCAATCTAATCATAGCAATGACTAGACCCTTTGGTTACTTAACATGAGCTCACAAATACAGGTGGTGCGTTAATCCTATAGCTATATTAAGGGAGGCTTGTGTACATTTAATGACGTATTATAAAGCATTCGATTCTAACATGAATAAGTTGCAAGTATTCGTATTAAGCATGTATGGTTGAATGTTTGTGTTGTGATTAGCATAAAGAGTTGTGTTCAGTGGGTTGATATAACATATAAGTTGCACCCAAAAGTGTAAAGATAAAGAGGGGAGTCGAGTATGCTCACAGTTTTGCTAAGCTTTCTGATAAAACCATGAGGCGCAATGATGACGTAACGAACATCGAAGTTACTCTACACGAGGGAACAGAGGTGTGTGAGTATTCTGATTTGTGGGAGTTCAGATTCGGGACAGAACCTACAGAAAGTACGAAAACGTAGGAAAAATGCCACTTCGTATGAAGTGGTTACTCACTTCGTGCGAAGTGACTATTCACTTCGTGTGAGTTGGACTATTCTGGAATGTTTTAGCTCGTTTTGCACCCATTTTGACACTGATTTCTGTGAACGGCAATTTTGGCAACGATGCAAAATAGTCTTGGGTCATAACACTTAATCAGAATGCAATTAATATTAAGTCCAGACCAAATTCTTAAGAAGATACAAACAGTACGTGTAGTTTATGTCCATATTTAGTCAAGTTTGTCATATATGTCAAGCAAGGAGGTATGAAACCTCGTTAGATGATTCACCAAAGCACTAGTTTATCAACAAAAACCCGGTTGGTCACAAATATACATAAATAAAAATGTTCAAGTGAGGTATGAAACTTAATTCGAATAGCCAAGGCTTCCAACGTTCTTACACTTACTGGAACTCTAGTCCAATCCTAGTGAGGATGATGAACTTGGTCAGGTTCTAAACTTGGTACAAAGAAGAAGAAGAAGAAGAATACAAGAAGGATATGTGAGCTAACACTAACTTAGAAGACTAAGAATCGTCTGCCATGAACTTGCAAAATCTGAGAGTGAAAGTGTGAAGATTTGGAAAGATTGAAGTGGTGAAGTGGGTATGTATTTATAGGAAAAGTTGTTGTTGTCACACCCTGACCCGCAACGGAAATGGTAGTCGGGGCATGATTGGGTTTTCATCAAAGCTCATGACATTTACTATTATAAAATTTCAAATTTATTATTCCAAATTAAAAAAGAAAATTCCAACAAACATATAAATCATACAAGCACAAAATGTTCTAATCATGACATTTAAGTAACTCTTTATTTTTCTTCTAAGGCCCAATCATATGTGTTCCATGCTTCAACCTGTTCACCTGTATCATGTGTAAAAAATAGAGTTTTTGGTCAATAAAAGTTGGCGAGTGAATCCCGTTTAAATATTTGAAAGAAAATATATGTTGATTAATTTAATAAAAATGTGCAATAACCAAATATGAGCAAACGCATATGTAAACCATTCACAAACCACATAAGCATCTAGCAATGTACACATGAGCATGATAAATGATGACTTGTGAGATCAAGGCTCAAAACGGAGCCGATCTGATTAGGCACGCGATGCTCTACCCGTCTATACAGGGAACTGATGGGTCTTTTGTGAATGATTGTCTGTAATGAGAAAATAAATGATGAGCTGTGAGATCAAGGCTCAATCCAACGAAGCCGATCTAATTAGGTAACACGATGCTCTACTCGTATCCAACGAGGAACTGATGGGCCTAATGTGACAGCTTGACTGAAATGAGAAAATATATCACAAATAACAATATACAAAATATCACATAGCACGTTAGTTCACATAATGGTAATAGAACAAGTGTTTGAATAAATGATTTAAATAAAACGACACATGATACACCCCAGAACATGAATAAAATGGGAAGTTTGTAAGATTTCACTCACCGTGGGTGCGTTGCTTGAATTGATGACGAATGCGCACGATTTAAGATTTCAACCAACGAGAAAACTAACCTAAATAATCACGTAATATTTCGATAAATATATATCTTTAATTTGAAATTAATATTCTTATTTAATGCCTTTTATTAGACTTTTAAGTTTATTTTTATAGTATTTATTACAAGTTTCATGCTTAAAAAGTTTTATTTATATATATATTTTTAAGAATTTTTGGAGAAAAATAAAGGAGAAGTGTAATTAAAAAAATATACCCTTTACAGGGTTGACCGGCCGATTCGTGACCTCTCGTATACGTGCACGTAGCTCTACCAACTGAGCTATGTGTCTAACCCGAAATAATCTGGATTTTAATTATATATATACTAACTGAGTTAACTATATTTTGTTTTTATTTAAAAAGAATTTTATTCTTGCAAAACCGGTTACAGAATCGGCTCGAACCCGCGAGGTGTTATTCATGTTGCAAACAGCCCAACCAATTAGGTTGTGTGACTAACCCGGAAAATATGAGATTTTAATTAGATTTAAACACTATCTGGACTGATTTATATAATAGTTATAAAAATGTTTGGTTTATTTAAGGAAATCGGAAACGTGTGTAAAAGTCGAACCCATGACCTTTTAGTTAAAATGCACACAGTCCACCACTGGACTGTTTGTCTAACCCGGTTTAAACACCGGTTTTATTTCTTTTAAACATACATCCAGTTCATCTTCTTCATTTTAAAAACACAGATTAAATCTGTAGAATTCGACCGTTTTAATTCTATTAACAACTAACTCTTATACATTTACTGATAAGGTTAATGAAGAAAAACAAGAGTTAGATAAATGGATATACCAAGCAAAGTGTTTCTTCGATTTTTCCGGCGAAAATTCCAGCGATAGTAGAAGCTTCCAACGAAGGTTTCTGATGGCAGAAGTTGGTATAGAGGTTTTTGTGAGAGTGTGTGCCATCTAAATGAGTCCAGAACTCTCTTTATATAGCTGAAAGGATCGCTCATTCCATGCTTCGGTTTTGGTCAAAACAAATTTATGAGTGTGATGATTGCAATTAAATTGATGTTGTTGACTTAGTTTTAAAGTCTAGATGCACGTTTCGAAAACAATTTCAGCACTTAATTTCGATCATTGAAGGATTTGCCTATCTTGTCGCAGCCGTTACCAGGCGGGTTTGAATTTAGATCAACAGAATTGATAATATATAGGGTTATTCGGTTTAGGTATAGCAGATGTTGTGTGGGTGATGCGGTGGTGGGTTGAGTGTGTATATACGGGCGACCTAGGTTCAAGACCGTGGTCATCCTTTATTTTATTATTTTTTTATTCTTTATTAATTTCAGTTTTATTTATTAATATTGTTATTAGTTATTATTATTATTTAACCCTTTTGATTTATTTAATAATTAATAGAATTGATATAACAAATTTGAACGGTTAACATAAATACGTAACGAAACTTCGTATCATTTATTTGAATTATTAAACGGAGCGAGTTTTAGAACCCGTTTTACAATGAATGTTACAGCTGCCAGCTCCACTTCGTACGAAGTGTATTCAACTCACACAAATGGGTTGGTTTGGGGCTATTTTTACGTATTTTAACCGGTTTTCGAGTACTTAAAGTATAAAGTTGTAAGGTATGAGTATTTAATGTATAATAAGTATGATTTGCATGTAAGTATATATTTGAATGATTGGTTGCAAGTATAACAAGTACGGGTAAAATAAGCATTTCATTATAATCAATGTCTCGGATTACAAGGTCGGAATTAAAATCCGAATAGGACGTGAATACAAGTTTCCAAAATTAGAAATACAATTACATCTTCTAAATAAGGAAAGTAAAAGAATGTGAGGCGTTACAACTGAAACTTTTGAATATGGGTCCATGTGGTTTTAATTTTGTTGCCATTTTCATCTAAAATCCAAACTGGGTCTGATTTTTCAGTTACGCACATGCCTTTTTGTCTTTTTCCTCCATTTTAATGAAGGACAAAATAGTCTTTTAACGCATTATTATAACATATTAAAAAACGAAAAATAAAAGTAACAAAATCCATTTATAAAACCCTAATAATCCCTTATTCAACCCTAGCCTGCTACAACTAAAGGCTAACACAATGGTGGTCTGCACATGCAGAGCTGCAACTCGAAGGGTTGAAGCTCCATAGGTGCAGACCACCATTGTGTTAATCTTAAGTTGCAGGTGGCTAGGGTTGAAGAAAGACGGTGGGGACTGGGGTTGAAGAAGGGACGGTTAGGGTTTTATAAAGGGATTTTGTGATTTTTATTTTTTTTCATTTTTTAATATGTTTTAATAGTACGTTAAAAGATCATTATGCCATTCATTAAAATGGAGGAAAACGAAAAAAGGCATGTGGTTAACTGAAAAATCAGACCAGGTTTGGATTTTGGATGAAAACGGCGACAAAATTGAAACCACAGGGATCCAGATTCAAAAGGTTTCAGTTTTGCATTAAAGGGGCAAAAGTGACCAAAACTCATGTACCATTCTAGCATTTAACTCTTTAATAATTGTCATGAGCTATAAACAATTATTATACCCCGTAATCTAATCCGTTACAGATCGAAGTGTGACATGTTTTAGAAAATGAGTTATTAGGTTTAGTGGTGAAAATAGTGTGAGGTGAATTGTGGTGGTGACAAACGTCCTCCACTAATTTCTTTTATTATATAGATATATAGATGTGAATTTGGATTACAAACTTAATTTACTTTAAAATAAAATTAAAACCACATGTACAATTTAAATAGATATATCAAAACCATATGTACAATTTAAATAGATATCTCAAAACCACATGTAAAAATTTAAATAGATATATATTAAAAATAGTAAAATGAAAATTACCAATGAAGTTTCTAGACGTTCATTATAACGCATGCTTGTTGGGTTACTGTCACATAACTACAACCAATTACCCTTCCCCCCTCAACAACCAATATTTTCTTTGTTATGGAGTATCCCTGTCCACATGCCACGACCCTCTCTAGGTGTAAACAAGCCGAGCTTTTACGAATGCTCGAGCTTAATTCGTTCGACTTTTATTTCTTTGAGTTTGGTTCATTTATAATTTATTACTTAGTTTATTTACTTTTTTAGTTATTTTTCAAATATGTCTATAATTGAAAAGTTAATATATAACATAATACATAGTGTACTGATAATAACTTTACAGATAATAATTATTATTATTATATAATAAACATATAAATAATAGGCTTATTTAGATTTATGAGTTAGCTTGAACTCGATAAGTAAAATTAGATTAAGGAGTAAATTGCACAAAACATCCTTTACGTTTCCTCAAACTTGCAGGTTCCAGCCTTAATGTTTAAAAGTTGCTAAAAACAGCCTTTAAGTTTATTTTTGTTGCGGGTTCAATCCTTTACAGCTAACCACGTTATTTTCTTCAGTTAAGTTCCCTCACATGCATAACATGTGAGGGTATATTCGTCATTTTGGTTGATCATGTGAGGGAACTTAACTGAAGAAAATAACGTGGTTAGCTGTAAAGGACTGAACACGCAACAAAAATAAACTTAAAGGTTGTTTTTAGTAACTTTTAAACATTAAGGCTGAAAACTATAAGTTTAAGGAAACATAAAGGATGTTTTGTGCAATTTACTCTAGATTAAGAGAACCACATTTTTCGCATGTAGAGTTGGAGACGTGCACTTATTTTCCGCTGCTTTATAAAACGCGGCATCCAGACAAATACGAGACAGTTGACAACTGTACGCTTATGATTGGACCTTCGAAATAGCCATATAATTTTTGAGACCTTTTGCATTCTTAACCCTGATAATTGGTATTTGTCTAAAACAGCCCTTATTTAATCTATAGTTTACAAATCAATTCGACAGGGGTAACAAAAAAGGAAACTTTAACAATAAAGATTATACAATGGAATAGTTAGTTACGGATCTGCTTTTTTTTTCCAAGAATTTCGTATATACTTCAAAACTTTTTAAACATCACATTCATGCGTATAAAATCAAATTTCAAAATATTAAAAACAATTTATAAAATATAACCATTTTACTCGTAATTTATTCAAAATCTTAAAATTATATATCAACACGCCTTTTACGTTATCTTTTTACTACGATATGTTATAGATATCTTTAGATCATCACTTCCGACTGTATGTCATCCAATCTTTCAAAATAGGCTGACACAGCAAGTTGATGTGTTGGTTTCTTTTTTTCTTTTTATAATAAAAGTCCCTTTACCTTTAAAAAAAGAAATTTCATTTAAAATGGACGGGATGTATATGATATTTTAAAATTATTTAGTGTTTATAAAGATATATATAATATTCTTCCATTTTTTAATTGAATCATATGAATCAATCAAAATTTTAATAATTTACATTTTAGTTCAAAATTTTAATAATTTACATTTTAGGTTAAAAAACACATATAACGATAATAACCTAAACTATAAACCATATCATAATTTAACTAAAATTAAAAAGCCTTAATGGGTTCGTCGCAACGCACAGATCCACATTACTAGTTAATATACCAATTATAGGTTATAAAAAAACACTAAAATGACTTCAAAATTCCTTTACTCTTTTTCTATTTGGCTTAGCGTGTCATCGTCTGCAAATATACAATGTTATTCGAATGCCAGTTACGACATATAACACATTCATTTTTTTTACTGGTTTGACATGACATCACCAAGTATTACATTTTAGTTGAAAGATGACAATAGATTAGAGGAGAATAGAAATGAAAACACTAGCCATGAGCTAGAAAAACAACAAGAGGAATAAACAAAACCTCAACATGCAATTAAGAGAAAACAAAAAAGGAATGGAACATCATTATGACCACTCTAGAGCTTGAATCTTGGATCGACTCATGATTCAAAGAAGCCCAACCACCTTAGTTTCCTCTATCAGCTTCAGAATTGAGATCACAACGTTGTTGAAGATAAGGTTGTAAGGAAATTTCTATAATGACTAACTAGAATTACTAAACGAACCATCTTTCTCTTTAGATCGCACGATCTGCACCAACGAATATTACAAACATCCGCACCCGTAGTTGACGGTTAAAAATCAATCTCTTTTTACTTCGTTTCATCACATATCTTACGAGTTACACAAAAGAATATTCGAACAATAAAATAAGGGGTTAGTTTTTAACAAAAAAATTTAAAAAGGGGGAAAGTAGAAAACCGTTAAAAGTTTAGGGTCTGTCTTCTTCGACAGAATTTTTGTCGTTGATATCAGCTACTTAAAAAATATGGTGACTCATCACCTTCTTCCAGCACAGTCCACCGAGCTAATAATATATATAATCACTTGAGATTTAGATTCCTAAAAATCTTCACAATTTCATGATCAAATTCACAACAGATCATCACAATCAATCGAGTCTGAAGAACACCAAAACCTACTTCACCAAAACAATTCCACCACCCCCACTATGCGTCCGTCACCGCCGTCACCGCCGCCGCTCTCCGGCGACCGATCAAACGACGTCGTAAAGCTAACAAACGGCAATGTTGCTGTTACTAGTTCTGCTGCTACTAAACAAGCAGAGTTAATTACACCGTACACTCAAAACCCTAACCCTAACCCTAACAGTATATGGAGAGATTCAAGCTACGATTTCACCAACGACGGTGATAAGTTCGACCTCGGAACCTCCGATACGACGTCTGCGCAGCAGTCGCCGGCGTTGTCGAGAATCCCGGAGAGTCCGAACAACTACGGTGTTCTTACACCAAAGGAAGTTAGGGTTTCGTTTCACGAAGAGGTTGTTGAGCCGCCGCCGCTCCGGCAGCGGTCAAACGGCAGTGGTCGCACCTCCGGCAGCGGCGGTGGTGGCGGTGGCAGTGGAGAAGAGGTGGTGGTTTGCTCGGCGAATGGTTCTTTTAAGCGGAAATCGAGTTTGATGCGAACAAAGACGAAGTCGAGGCTATTGGATCCGCCTGAACCGGAGCAGAGGTCCGGGAGGACGCCGAGAGCTGGCGGTAGCGAATTGGATGAAGATGATCCGTTTCTGGATGATGATTTACCGGATGAGTATAAACAATTAAGGTATAGCAAATGGACTATACTTCAATTGCTTAGTTTAATAATGATTATTACTGCTTTGATATGCACACTCACTATTCCATTTTTGGAGCATAAGTTTTTGTTTGATCTTGAATTGTGGAAATGGGGGGTGATGATACTGGTTTTGATATGTGGGAGATTGGTTTCCGGGTGGGGGATAAGGTTTATAGTGGTCTTGATAGAGCGGAACTTCGTATTGCGAAAACGCGTTTTGTATTTCGTTTACGGACTGCGAAAAGCCGTTCAGAATTGTGTTTGGTTAACATTGGTTTTGATCGCGTGGCAATGCATATTTAATGATAAAGTTGAACGAGCGACAAAGGGGTCAGATGTTTTACCTTATGTGACCAAGGTTTGGGTTTGTTTGTTAGTCGCTACGGTTATTTGGCTACTGAAAACGTTGCTCGTGAAGGTGCTTGCGTCTTCCTTCCACGTGAGCACGTTTTTTGACCGGATTCAAGAATCTTTGTTCAACCAGTACGTTATCGAGTCACTTTCCGGTCCGCCGTTGATTGGGATTCAATACAAGCAGGAAGAAGAAGATAGAGTGATAGCAGAAGTTGAAAAGCTTCAGAAAGCCGGGGGCCCCTTTGCCAGCCAATCTCAAGGCAAATATAGTCAAGAAAAGTGGGAGGTTTATCGGAACTCCGAGAACTAACACTCCTAAAACGGGTAAAAGCGGTAAGTTTTCCGAAACTACTACGCCTAAAAAGGTTGATGAGGGGATTACTATTGATCACTTGCATAGGCTAAATCAGAAGAATATATCGGCTTGGAATATGAAACGGTTGATGAATATCGTGCGAACGGGTGTGTTATCTACTTTAGACGAACAATTGGAGGGTACTAGACGCGATGATGATGGTGAGACCGCAGGCGAAATCACAAATGAAAAGCAGGCTAAGGTTGCAGCCAAGAAAATATTCAACAATGTTGCTAAACAAGGCTCCAAGTAAGTGTTAGTCTTGTGCTAATCGATTTTGTGTTTAATTTGTGGGACCCTTTGTTCGTGTTTGAATTCGTTTTTGCTAATTGATTTGCTTGTGCAGGCGCATATATTTGGAGGACTTGATGCGTTTCCTGCGAGAGGATGAAGCTTTGAAGGCGATACGACTCTTTGATGCAGAAAGTGAAACGAAAGGAATCAGTAAAGGAGCTCTAAAAAATTGGGTGGTACGGAACGGATACTTGTATTTTGTTTTTGATAGAGGTGGCAAAACGGGTGGGTCATATGGGTCGGGTAACCAGTATTGTTTGGTACCAGGTGGCACAAATAAATTGGGATTGACCCGAAACACTTGTTTTCTATATATTTTTTCTTTTTATGTATTTAAAAGGCCCAAATCGTCCCTGTGGTTTAGTCATTTTTGCTTGTTCCATCCAAAATGTCTTTCATGTGCATTTGAGTCCTTCATGTTTGCGTTTTATTGTCATTTTCATCCTTGAATTTGGCAATTTATTGCGATTTTCGTCCCTTGAAATTTGGCAATCAGGGATGAAAATGGCAAGATTTAAAACTTTTTGGATGAAAATGGCACATCAGTGACGAAAGGTGCAAAAGTGGTCAAACCTCAGAGACAAAAATGGCATTTTACTCTTTTGAAAATGATTAGTGTGTGAGTCATGATTAGAAAAGTTATATCGGTAAGTATAGTTTGACTTTTTGAATATAATGATTTAGAAGGTTTTATGCATTAAATCGTTAAGTATAGTTTGACTTTTTGAATATAATGATTTAGAAGGTTTTATGCATTAAAAATACACTTTTTACTATATTATATCATATTAAGCTAAATTTTAAATAAAAAATAACCTGCATCGACCCGTTCATGAGGAAATGGGTCGAAGCTGCTACCCATTTTCATTACTTGGTAAAAGTGATGTGGTTGATGGAATTATCTTAAAGAAATGTTCTTTTTTCAGGTTAATGTATTCCGAGAACGAAGAGCCCTTGCGCTATCTCTCAATGACACAAAGACAGCTGTAAACAAACTCCATCAAATGTTGAACGCAGTTGTCGGAATTTTAATAATTATGGTCTGGCTCCTTATACTTAAAGTGGCAACTACAAAAAACTTTATTTTCCTAAGCTCACAGCTACTTTTGGTAGTGTTCGTGTTTGGTAACACATGCAAGACAACATTTGAGGCCATTGTTTTCTTGTTTGTAATGCACCCATATGATGTGGGTGATCGTTGTGAAATCGACGGTGTTCAGGTAAACATTTGAATATATATTTTACACATGACAATCTCACCCTGTTTACTTATCAACGGTGCACTATTGCAGATGATAGTTGAGGAGATGAATATATTAACAACGGTTTTCTTGAGGTACGACAACCAAAAAATTATATACCCGAACAGTGTCTTGGCCACGAAACCAATTGCCAATTATTATCGTAGCCCGGATATGGGAGATGCCGTTGATTTCTGTATACATGTATCAACTCCTGTTGAAAAGGTTGCTCTAATGAAGGAAAGGATAACAAGGTATGTCTAGATCCTTATTTTTTTATAACCATAAAGTCATGGGTCATTTATTAACCTATAGGTGTAAGGGGTGATTCAGAACCAATTTTAAGTAGAGAATTGTGCAAGCATGTACTAATTACTTTAGTTGAACGCTCTCCTAGGTCTAAACAAGTTTTTTTTTTTTTGCACCAATCTATGACCCGTCGAAGTGTTTGATTCATTATGCTAGAAAAGTCTAAAAACCCAACGGTTTGTTTTCATTTCAGCTACATTGAGAACAAGAGTGACCATTGGTACCCGGCACCACTGATTGTGGTGAGGGATGTTGAAGACATGAACCGGTTAAAGATATCAATATGGCTCTCCCACCGTATGAACTTCCAAGACATGGGTGAAAGATGGCAACGTAGAGCGCTTTTAGTCGAAGAAATGATTAAAATCTTTAGAGAGCTCGATATTGAATACCGCATGCTCCCGGTTGACATTAATGTTCATAACATGCCTACGTTGACCTCGAATCGACTCCCCTCAAATTGGTTAGCTTGCACAAATTGATCATTTGAACTGCTGTTGAAGAACCCATTAGGCATTGGGTGTAGTTTTTACCACTAGTATGAGGTGTATTTTAGTTTTGGACCGAGTGGAATGTGCAGAATCTATTTAATAGTAAGGGGTTAATTGAATCAATAGCAATGTATATTATATATGCAGAAACTGTTATTTTAGTATTTTATTTTCTTTAAGCACCTTTTTACCAGCAACGAATATTATATATATATATATATATATATATATATATATATATATATATGGGAAGATTTATTTGAGAAGAAATTTAATGTGAGAAGAAAAAAAAAAGGATATAATTGTAAAACATTAAATAGTTTATAACTCCTCTTATTAATTATGTTATCTCTTATTAATAAAGCAAAAACATTTTATCCTACAAATTTCAAAATTTATCCTATATATGTCTTATATTTACTAGAATTTACCCTATACACATGTAAATTTACCCTACACATTTCAAAATTTATCCTACACATACTAAAATTTATCCTACACGATAAATTATTTTTATCTTGAAAGAGTATATGAAAGAAATGCGTTACAAGTTTAATTAATTATCTAATTAATGACAATTATAGATTTACCTATATGCCATTTTTTTCATAACACTAAATACACACATTAAATGAAGTAATACAGAATTTGTATTGGTTTAAAAGTTATTATTTTTATTCTTATAAAAATTTATTTTCATTTGAACTCTCCACTATATAGATATATAGCGAAAAGAATGTGAAAACGGAATTACACGATCATGGAAATATCAAAATCTACCCACTTGTTCCAGTCTAAAGTCACGCCCCTCACCCTAATTTTACTCCACTATATAGATATAATAGGCATAATCTGACACCATGTTCCCATTGTCATTTTGGCCAAGCAAAGCCCATTGCAACCATGTGGACTGCCTTTTTCCATCTCTTAGAACCCACCCACATGTGACCGAATATGACTCAAAAACTTGCCAACCGTTGCAACTTCGCTTGGAAACAGGATCTTCAGCCATCTAAGCACATTCCACTAAACACTCTTTGCCCACAAACATTCGATGAAAATGTGATCGCAAGATTCTACTCTACGACAAAGAACGTCCGGAATGAACATACCTTTCTCCGCTAGCTTAACCTTAGCAGGAAGCCTTCCTAATTTAGCCCGCCACCGGACTTAGTTTACCTTAGGAGGTGCCCACGTGTTCCATTTGAAGATGCCACCATCGCTGAAGACCGACGATTTCTGCTCAATCTCGTTCTTATTAAAAAAAAAACCAAATTAAAGTTGGTAAATAATAATTGGGTGTTACTTATAGTATATGTATCATAAGATATTGTTACAAAAGTAAACAAGTTTAGGCAACAGGTATTTTGGTCTTTTTTTTAATGACTACCTTATAAATCATGTCATGGATCCTTTTGTTTTTTTTAATTTGCATGGTTTATCTTCACATGAATGTAAGCTTTCAAAGCTAAATTTAGTAAAAATATTTTATTAATCTTTTTTCTTATAAAGTTATACTGATTCATATCATTATGGTAAATTCATGTAAAAACTTTATAAAATCACCAAATAGTATACACAATTTATTCATATCACGTTCTTTATTTTCTTGATGTTAAAGAATCTCTTCATTATTTCTTAATCTTTTTTGTCACGTGGTTTTCTTTTTTATTTTTAGACTACATGCGATAGTCCACTAAGTCTCAAGCGGGGGTGGACATACGTTAGGCGAAGGGTAGCCTTGGCGCTCGTAAATTTTGAAAATTTTGATGTTTTTTCCATTACGTTACCCATTTTTTTATAAAACGTTACCCCTACGAATATTTTCTAGATCCGCCACTGGTCTCACGGGGAGAATTCCCATGTATTGTAGAGCCAAATAATTGACATCCCACTATCACCGACTAGGTAAAGGAGTATAAAAGGAGTGGAATGTTGTCGTTATATTAATAAAACCATTTACAATTTTACTTACATTAACCAAATGAGTATTATGTCACATAACATTTTTAGCATGCATATGTTAATTGTATGATAAAATTTAACATCCCGTTTTTTATATATAAGTAATATATTAGACATTTTTATATATAAGTAATATATTAGACGGCTCATTATATTTTTATTTTTAAGATTTTAAATGAATTTAACAGATAAAACAATTAGTTGAGTTATGAGATGGTTAAACAAACATTGAGTAGGAGAAATAACACTTTAAGGTGTAAAGTGTTATTAGTGTGTGTATATATATATATATATATATAATATGTATATTTACTAATAATATATAATGTAAAATTATAATAATAATATATTGAAATCAAAATTTGGTCGTAAGACCATGCAAGTTGACAACAAAATTATGAAATTTTCAATATATTAATTCATAAAAATCAAATTGTGAATTCTTGGCCACCAAGTCATGTAAACTGCATAATGTATAGAAAATCACTTAGCTAGTGATGTTTGTAAATACATGTTACTTATACAAATTTGAAGTGGTCATGTAGTAGCCTAAATGAACAAAGATTAGGTGTGGTGGTAGATAAAATGTATGTGTACTGCCTATTAGATAAAACTTTAATATAAAGGATAAAAAGCATACAAAACCTATCTAGTAGAGTAGCAATAGAAAATATATAACTTGAGAGTTAATAGTATATAATAAAACTTTATCGTCATTTCAGACATAAGAAATGGCAACTTTACAACACGAAAATGAAATCTTAGTTGAGGGCGAAGAAGTCATCATTATGGCACATTGGCACTCATGAAACAAAAAGGCCAAAAGGAATTGACGTTTTTTATAATGATGATGATATCATTAATGAAAAGATTAGGAAAGCACTGGACAAATCTCTACCATTCATTACTGCGCAAGTTAGCAATAACATACGAATGATTGTGAAGGAAGAACTCGAGAACCAATCAAACAGTAAGACGATGACTGCTGGTGAAAGGTATACTGATCCAAACCAAAATATTGGACCAGGAAGAGTTGGTTGTACTTACAAGAGATTTTCCGATTGCAACACTTCATCATTTTTAGGTGTAGTAAATCCTATCGTTAGTCAACGATGGATTACGGAAGTTGAAAGTGCTTTGGAAATAGCCATTGTGATCCAAAAGATTTCGTGATCTATGCTTCGAACCTGCTGAAAGGTCGAGCAAGAGACTGGTGGGAAGTTTTGAAATTAGAGCAAAGCCAACAAAAGATACGTGTCACACCCCAACCGATGGCGGAATCATCGGGGCAAACGCAGTAGATTGCTCGAGACTTCATAACGCTAATTTATGACAAGTAATTTAAAGAATAATATTTCATTTCATTTCTAGAATTCAAGTACATGGTTTGGAAGCAAATTACAACATCAAAATGTAAAGTATAACAATTGAATCATAGTACAAGGTACAACATAAGTCTAAATTAAAAGTGGGTTTCTAGTTCATACTACAAGATTCCATGTATCCTTTATCATCATCCCGATCCTGCAACATATATAAAGTATAGTTTAACACACGAGGCATTGGCGAGCATACAAGTTTGAATACTATATAACATAAAAAGGTTTAAATATCCGACATGGCATAAACATTACTTAAACTATCATACAATGCTAGTAATGCTACTATACATGTCAACCCAAAGTTTACCGCTAGCGTAATTTAATCATAACAATGACTAGACCGTTTGATTACTTAACATGATCTCACGAATACGGGCGGTGTGTTAATCCTATAGCTATACATGTTAAGGGAGACTTGTACACAATTAATGGCTTAGTATAAAGCATTCGATTCTAACATGAATAAGTTGCAAGTATTCGTATTAAGCATATATGTTTGAATGTTTGTGTTGTGATTTAGCATAAAGAGGTGTGTTAAGTAGGTTGATATAGCATATAAGTTGCACCCAAAAGTTTAAAGATAAAGAGAGGAATCGAGTATGCTCACAATTTTGCTAGATTTCCTAGCAATCCGGTTCTTATGTGTTGAAGTGATGCACACCGAAGTTACCCTACATGAGGGAAACAGAGGTGTGTGAACATTCTGAGTTTGACGAAGGATTCAGATTTGGATTCAGAAAATACGAAAACAAAACGTGGGAAATGTCACTTTGTGCGAAGTGGGCTGACCACTTCATGCGAAGTGACTTGTACTTCATACGAAGTCGCTGTCCACTTCATGCGAAGTGATAGTTCTGGAATGTTATAGCTCGTTTAACACCCGTTTCGACATTGATTTATGCGAACGAGGAGTTTAGGAACGAGGCAGAACAGTCTAGGGCCATAACACTTAATCAATACTTGATAGCATCATGGCCCTGACCATTTTTACAAGAAAAGTAGGAAATTTATATATAATTTATATACTTAGTTTGTCAGATACGTCATAGATGTCAAGCAAGGAGGTATAAAACCTCGTTATATGATTCATCAAAGCACTAAGTTTATCAACAAAGTTGATAAACCTGATTGGTCACGAATATACATAAATTATATATACAAAATGTTCAAGTGAGGTGCGGAACTTAATCCGGGTAGCCAAGGCTCCCAACGTTCTCACACTTGCTGGAACACAAGTCCAATTCTATTGAGGATGATGAACTTGGTCAGCTCTACCCTTGGTATAAAAGAAAATGAGAAGAAAAGTAAAAGAAAGTTACAAGAATAAGAGAAATTTGGTGAGCTAACACTCACTTAGAATGTCGTCAAAACTCTGGAAATTTCAGAGTGTGAGTGAGAGTGTTCGAAAAGATTGAAGTGGTGAAGTGAGTGTGGATTTATAGGAAAAGTTGTTGCCAGTTCCTCTTCGTGCGGAGTGGGGTTAACTCGCACGAGTGAGTTAGGTTGGGGCTATTTTCACGTAATTTTAGCCAATTTTCGAGTATTTCAAGCACACAGTTGTAACGTATGAGTATTGCATGTATAATAAGTATGATTTGCATGTGAGTATGTATTTGAATGATTGATTGCAAGTACAATAAGTATAGGTTAAATAAGTATTTCATTATGATCAATGTCTCGGATTACAAAGTGGGAATTAAAATACGAATAGGACACGAATACAAGTTTCCAGAAATAGAAATACGATTACACTTTCTAAATAAGGAAAATACAAAAATGCGAAGCATTACAATACGGGAGATGACCTGGGAAGAATTCAAGGTCATATTTCTGAAACAATATTGTCCACAGACTTCAGTGGACAAGATTGCTAAAGATTTCTTCATATGTCTCAGACCTCTGAGTCAGTTGAAGAAATTACCGGAGAGTATTCGATGGGATTTTTACATATTTCCCATTATTAAGAGCCTTAATTACATATTTATCCAACCCTCAAATTTAATTACATATTTCCCCTTTTCTTATTAAATTATCCAATTACCCTTATGGTTCCTTTTGTCTCAACCATCTCCTACACTCCTAAGTATGATATTCCCATATTCCAGCCACCACCCTAGACCATCGTCGCCATTCACTGCCCATCCTCCAATCATTGCTACCATTGAGTCCCACCTTTGTTAAAACCACTTCGTCGTATCTCGCCGAATACCACCACTCTCCATCGCTTCTCAACCACAATGCCGCCACCATCATTGCTATCAAGTATTGTTGCCATCATCACTGGAACCAATATCTACTCCCATCACCTCACCATTTTAAGGTAAGTCTCTTGCATCCCCCTCTCTTACCGTTGATCTTGTACCGACTGTACCAAAATGCTCTTGAAAGTTAAAATCCGTTTAATTTAACCGAACCGTTCCCACATATGGAGTTTGATCTGGACCCAGTTGTATACGAGTTTGAGTAAAGATGGATATATCGATTAGGACAACCTGCTAATGAGATAATGTTGCATGAATATGGATTTTAATTCATTTTTAATTGTTTTGAATTTTGAATTAGTTTGCATTATCTTTGTTTGTTCTTATATTTTTTTAGTCCCTTGAACTCACGTTGGTGTTTGGTGGATTATTTTTGGAATTAAAGAATTATTTCTTTCGTCTCTGGTTGATTATTGTTCCACTATCGGCGAATCTGTATCAGATATATTATATATTATTACTTTTGTAACACTAAAAGAATTGTGGAAATATATAATTGATTGTATTAGGAGAGGGGAAATATCAAGAATCAAGGAAGCCCAGAAGCAAGATGGAGAACTGTGGGCAATCTCGCAAAATCTAGAGTTAGGTAAGTAGACGGAGTTTCGTATAGATGAAGTGTGGAGAAAGATTGTGTGTTCCGGCTAACTCCACCCTTCGCGAATCGTTATTATTAGAGGCTCATAGTTTGTCTTTCTTTATTCATCCGGGTTCTACAAAATGTACCATGACTTGAAGCATAATTTTTGGTGGAATGGCATGAAAGAAGATGTTGCCAGTTCGTGGCAACATGCCTCACTTGCCAATAGGTGAAAGTCAAACATCAAAGGGCTAGTGGTTTATTGTAGCCTCTTGATATCCCTGTCTAGAAGTGGGATGAAATTTCTATGGATTTCGTGATAGGCCTACCAAAGACCTTCAAAAGGAATGATGCTATTGTAACATTTGTCAAAAAACGGGTTTTCCAAACCCGCTTCTTTTGTAATCGAATATCAAGTTATAAATTTTTCGTTGCGTATTTATGTTTATTTTAATTTTAAACGATGCATAATTAATAAAAAAATTAGAATTTAAAAACTATAATTGATAAAAAGTGAAAATAAAATAAATAAAAAAAACCGACGGCCGGGATTCGAACCCGGGTCAGCCGGGTGAGCCTCAAAGTTTTAACTCGCGCACATATAACCACTCCGCCACTTGATGTCTTTGTGAGTTCTAGGAAACAATTAAAACATATGTACAACCGTGAATCAACCTGTTGCGCCAAACTGAAACCGATATCGGCTTCCAGCCGTCCAAGACGTTTGAGTGATCGCGGATTCTAGATTATAACCGATAAACCGACATTCTTAATCAATTCAGTCGTTAATGAACTTGAATTCAAGTGATGTTCGGTTTTTATAACCGAAAACATTCACTTCTTGAATTACTTCAACAAAATCCTCATCTCGCGACTCAATTACATTCCCAGAACTTCTAATTTCACGTTTACTCTAATTTCTGATCGTCGGAATTGCTTTTTGAACTCGCCGGACTTTCGCCGGAAAACCGTGTCTTTCATCAAAACGGTAAGTTTCTCAATTCTTCTATCTTCTATCAGTTGTTAGGCTTTTGCTAACTCAAACCCTTCAATCAGAATCAGTTTCAGGCGACGATATCGGATAATCAACTCTCGCCGGAAAACTTCTGAAAATTCCCAGATTTCGCTGTGAAACGGTATAGTCTTTTAAACCTTCTGATAACTCTTGTTTAGTACTTCAATTCTACAACTAGCTAATCAAAACTGTTAATTGGTCCGCTCAGACGAAGTTCATAAAAACAGAGCCGACGACTTCGCCGGAGTTCTGAGAAAGATCGTCATTCCGGTATGTTCATTCCCAAAACCTTTCCTATCCGTTACATTTTAATCATTCATACACCTGTTAATCGAATTAAGCAAGAAACAGTTGATTAATCGTTATCTGTGTTCTTGAGCGAAGAAGACGAAGTTGATTATGATTATAAGATTAATTAAAATCAGTATAATAAACCGGTTAGACACACAGTCCAGCGGTGGACTGTGTGCAAACAATAAACATACGTCTCGAGTTCGATCCCTATCACGACCCTATTCTCGGAAATAAAAATGTTTTTTTTAAGAACCGAACCGGGTTAACTCACTGAAGATGTTAAGTATAATAAAAATCAGTATATTAACCAGGTTAGACACACAGTCCAGCGGTGGACTGTGTGCAACACTAACCACAGGTCCCGGGTTCGAGACCTGTTACACACGCCGGTTCGATGATTAAATTCCTTTATAAAAATAAATGAATTTTGAATAAATTAAAACAGTATATAAATATAATTGAAAACAGAAATATTTCGGGTTAGACACGTAGCTCAGTTGGTAGAGCTGCGTGCACGCGTACGGGAGGTCTCGGGTTCGAGCCTTACCCGGCGCATACTTGCACACTAGCGAACCGGTCAAACAGTCAACAGTCACGGTCAACGGTCAACGGTCAACTCAAAGTCAACATTTTTTTTATATTTTTATTTATTTAATTTAATTTAAAAATCAATTAAAAATACTTAAAAATAATGTTTTTAAAGTTAGAAAATAGCCTTAAACTCACAAAAATATATCTAAAAATCTTATTAAAATTATTAATAAAATCCACTCATTTACCATACCTTTTCATTATTATTTAGGTTAGTTAATTCTCATCGATCAATCCTCTAAACTCGTGCGCATTTCAACATCTTCAACCGAACGCACCCAATGTGAGTGAATCTCTACAAATTCCCCATTTTAATCACGTTTTTGGGGTGTATCATGTGTCTTATTATTTATTACATTTAAACTATTGTGCATCCATCATATCCATGAACAAATGTGTATTCAACATGTATCAACTGTTTGTGTGATTATTGTTTAGATTAAATTTTATCATTTTCAGTACATACATTATCATAGGCCGCCGCTCCCCATTACATATGAGCGTTGAGCTGTCCCCCATTACATATGAGCGTGAACTAGGCGTTGCCAACATACGATCGGCTCCGTTTGATTGAGCCTTGATCGCACAGACATTTATCATAGGCCGTCCGTTCCCCATTACCTATGAGCGTGAACGTGACGTTGCCAACATATACAGTTTCATTCATGTTATATATTCATGCGAGTTGGTTTGTTATTGTATGTTATTGTTTGATGTTGTTATTGTTATTGTATGATTATTTACGTTTGCTCACATATGATTATTGCACAATTTTCCATAATAAAGATAACAAGAGATCAATAATAAATGTTTTTCTAACAAGGTTCACTCGCCAACTTATGTTGATCCAAAAACCCCCATTTTTACACATGATACAGGTGATCCAGCTGCAGCAAGAAACACATAGGATGGCTTAGAAGAATAAACAGGTTTAGACTTTGGATTGTTTAGTTGATTATCTTTCTTTGTAATTGTATGAACATGTTTGGAATATTGAGGATGTAATTTTGAATTTAATAAATATGAAACATATTAGTAAATATCCTGAGCTTTGGTGATAACCCAATTATGCCCCGACTCTTATTCCGCTGCGGGTCGGGGTGTGACAGCTATATGGGTCGTGGTTGATAGACTAACCAAGTCAGCCCATTTCTTACCCATCCAACAAGGTTACTCTATCAATAACTTATCTGAATTTTTTCTCCAATAAATTATTCGTTTACATGGCACACCATCATCCATTGTGTCAGACAGAGATCCAAGATTATCACGATTTTGGAAAGGTTTTCTAGAATGCTTGGGATATACGTCTGAAGTTCAGTACTGCTTTCCATCCTCAGGCAGATGGGCAAACTGAACGAACCATCCAAACATTGGAAGATATGCTTAGAGCATGCGCATTAGATTGGAGTGATAATTGGGATGAATACTTGTGCCTTGTTCAATTTGCATACAACAACAGTTGGCAAGCAAGTGTTGGTATGCCCCCGTTCGAGTTACTATACGGTCGTAAATGTCGTGCACCCATATGTTGGGAAGAAGTTGGATAAAAGATCATTGAAGGTTCAGAAATAGTTCAAGTCACAAATGAAAAGGTTACTACTGTTCGGGAACGGTTGAAACAAGCTCAAAGTCGTCATAAAAGTTACGCAGATCAGCACCAACGAACTTTAGAGTTTAAAATATGAGAACATGTCTTCCTTAAAGTATCACCTAGTCGCGGTATTCAAAGATTTGGAATTAAAGGAAAGTTAATTCCTCGTTACATTGGTCCATTCGAAATGCTTGAAATAATCGGTGAAGTTTCTTACCGACTTTCTCTACCGCCACAACTTTCTCATGTCCATAATGTATTCCATGTATCCTTACTAAGGGGATACCATTATCATCTTATTCATGTAATCATTTATCTATTAGACACGATCCAAGAAGATCTAACATATGAAGAAGAAGCAGAGGCTATACTTGACCGTTAGGAACGCATGACGAGGATAAAGATGATGCCTTTCATTAAAGTTTTATGGAAAAACTATTCTGAACGAGAAGCGACATGGGAAACCGAGGAGTTAATTCGCTCTCAATACCCCAATTTGTTTAACAATTAGTATTAGGTAACTCTAAACTAGCTCTAATCTTTTGTTCAGTTTTATCTTGATTATAAAAAATATATTCACACCACTCCTTTTGTCGTTAGATTCCCTACTTAAGTTTATTTACAAACTTCGAGCATGAAATTAATTTTAAGGGGTATAAATGAAATACCCATAAATAATAATATTAATAATAATACAAATTATGATTTAGTTAAGTTGTACCCAATGGATTCATATCCAATACATTTACTTGTCTAATCCTTTCTGACTCTGAACATAATTTTAGAACCATATTACATGTGATATTATTATTTAATTAAATTGTACTCATTATCGCATTCTGTTTGAAAATATATCTGACCTGTTGTATTGAATTATTCACGTTACTATACTTGAGAAAATAAATATCTTATTTGTCTTACCTCTGTGTTCTGATGCCTGAGCACGCCCCTACTTGTGGAGGTGACCACAAGCATGTCATTGCGGCATCGATGGTGTGGCACCGACTGTGACAGTGAGCCTAAATCACAACGTCTTGCCTGTTCTGAACTCTATGGAGTGTCAGCTATATTTTTTTGAGGCGTATGGATCGATCATGGAATATTATTAAGTCTGGTGGGTGGTTTGTATGATGCCCATACACCATTGCACATCGGTTCAGGACTAGCTAGCCTTTTCCATTATATATATATATATATATATTACACACACACACACATATGTATATAAGGGAAGGTTCATTTGAGAAGAAATTTAACGTGAAAAGAAAAAGAAGAAATGACATAATGGTAAACCATTAAATAGTTTATAACTCCTCTCATTAATTATGTTATCTTTATTTAATAAAGCAAAAACATTTTATCTTACACATTTTTAAAATTTATCCTACATATGTCTTACACTTATCGGAATTTACCCTACACACATGTAAATTTACGCTACACATTTCACAATTTATCCTACACATACTAAACTTTATCCTACACATGTCGAAAATTGTCCTTCGCCGTAAGTTATTTTATCTTGAAAAAGTATATTAAAAAATGAGTTACAAGTTTAATTAATTAGCTAATTAATGACAATTATAGATTTACCTATATGCCCTTTTTCATAATATTAAATGCACACATTAAATGAAGTAAATGGAGAATTTCTATTAGTTTAAAAGTTTTTCTTTTTATTCTTACAAAATTTTTATTCTCATTTGAACTCTCCACTATGTATATATGTAGACTAGCTAGCCTTTTCCGTTATATATATACATACATACATATATATGTATACACACACACATATATATATATATATATACATATGTTTATAGGGGAAGGTTCATTTGAGAAGAAATTTAATGTGAAAAGAAAAAGAAGAAATGACATAATGGTAAACCATTAAATAGTTTATAACTCCTCTCATTAATTATGTTATCTTTAATTAATAAAGCAAAAACATTTTATCCTACACATTTTCAAAATTTATCCTACATATGTCTTACACTTATCGGAATTTACCCTACACACATGTAAATTTACGCTACACATTTCACAATTTATCCTACACATACTAAACTTTATCCTACACATGTCGAAAATTGTCCTTCGCTGTAAGTTATTTTATCTTGAAAAAGTATATTAAAAAATGAGTTACAAGTTTAATTAATTAGCTAATTAATGACAATTATAGATTTACCTATATGCCCTTTTTCATAATATTAAATACACACATTAAATGAAGTAAATGGAGAATTTTTATTGGTTTAAAAGTTTTTCTTTTTATTCTTACAAAATTTTTCTTCTCATTTGAACTCTCCACTATGTATATATGTATACATCTATATGTATATATATTGGGCTCGATGTGTATTTCCTATAACATGGTAAAGTTATTGAATTCGATCGTTTAGTTATAATTGCATTATTACCTTTTCTTTTGAATTCATTATTTCATTGCTATCATTATTCGTTTGTGGCATTTTGCTCCTTCGCATTTCTTTCTTTTGTACAGGTTAGTAGGGATGATGGAAAAGTGTGAAGAGAGCTAAAATAAACCAGTTCGAAGCCTAATTTTAGTATTTAAGCATGAATTAAATTATCAGAAATAAATCTTTTGTAAACTTGTTTGGATATTATATAAAAAATACTTGCTTTGCGAGAAGGAACCGTAGACTTATTGTATAATGTGATCTGGAAAACATTATAGTTGATTTACGAACTCACTTAGCGTTGGCTAATAGTTGTTTAAAGAATGTTTTTTTTTAGGAAAATCACCGGTGCGGGGTTGAAGGAGTTGAGTCGAGCCTAGGTACGTTTAAAGATCGAACATATGTTTATAACCCACTTTTGATGTATAAATTATGGGTTATCTAAATAAGTTGTCCTGATGTAAACTTACTCAACTCATTAAATAAGTATATAATGTGAAATTTTAGATTGGTTATTTTATCACATTATTATTATTTTATTGTGAATGCTCCGCTGTCGTTTAAAGAACAACAATACAAAAAAGAATATGTATAAAAATACGGGTGTTACATTAAATCCTTGCATTATGAAGATCCTTAATACATTGTCACCTAATCATGGTTGTAAAACACAAGGTTTCCAAGTCCGAGTACTCTCTAAATAATCGCTCCAAGGTAGACTGCCAATGCAAATCCTTGCGTTATAAAGATCCTTAATACATTGTCACCTAATCATGGTTGTAAAACACAAGGTTTCCAAGTCCGAGTACTCGCTAAATAATCGCTCCAAGATAGACTGCCAATGCGACTTTCTTCAACTCCGTCTAATTACTCGAAATCAATCAAACCTGGTCAACCTCGGCCAGAGAAACGGATCTAGTAAGTCAACTCAGGCCGAGTTTGACTTAAAAAAAATAAAACATAATTTTTATGCCAATCATATTAAACAACGAATATCATTTTCTTTTAATTTGTTATAAATGCTAGTAAATTGATGTTATATGACATATTTCTAATTTCTGAAAACTAATTTATTTATAATTTAACATGTCCAAGTACTCACCGAGTACTCTCAACTCCTCACTCAACCGACTAGGGACATCTGTGTTATAAAGATCCTTAATACATTATCACCTAATCATGGTTGTAAAACACAAGGTTTCCAAGTTCGGGTATTATCTGAGTAATCGCTCCAAGGTAGGCTGCCGATTCGACTTTATTCAACTCCGCCTAATTACTCAAAATCAATCAAACCCGGTCAACCTCGGCCAGAATCAGATCTAGTAGGTCAACTAAGGCCGAGCTTGACTTTAAAAAATAAAACATAATTTTTATGTCTATCATATTAAAGAACGAATATCATTTTCACGTATTTTGTTATAAATGTTAGTAAATTTATATTATTTGAGATATATCTAATTTCCGAAAACTAATTTCCTTATAATTTAACATGTCCGAGTACTCCCCGAGTACTCTCCACCTAGGCCGAGTACTCTTAACTCCCGCTCAACCGACTAGAGACATCTGGGTTATAAAGATCCTTTATACATTGTCACCTAATCATGGTTGTAAACACAAGGTTCTCAAGTCCGAGTGCAATTCGAGTAATTGCTTCAAGGTAGGCTGCCGATGCGACTTTCTTCAACTCCACCTAATTACTCGAAATCAATCAAACCCGGTCAATCTCGGTCAGAATCATATCTACTAGGTCTACTCAAGTCGAGTTTGACTTTAAAAAAATAAAACATAATTTCTATGCTTATCATATTAAAGAACGAATATTATTTCACGTATTTTGTTATAAATGTTAGTAAATTTACGTTATTTGATATATATTTTCTGAAAACTAATTTCTTTATAATATAACATGCACGAGTACTCCCAGAGTACTCTCCGTCTAAGTCGAGTACTCTCGACTCCCCACTCAACCGAATAGAGGACGCCTAGCGACTTTTGCAACATGCACCTAATACTATAATTATACATAAATCAATTTGAATTCTATGACTCTAGAAGAAGAATGTAAGAGATGTTATGATACGGGGCATATGTAGCTTCTTTTTAGTATGGATGAGATTGGGATTGGTATCAGACCGAACTGATATCATACTACATCGTATTGATAATGAAATTTAGCTAAAATCAAAGCCGAATATTGTACCGTATATGTTTGATTTATACTAGTATGATATTGTACTTTTAAAAGTCTTGAACCGGTACCGTACCACATAGTACTGATACCGAAATTGAGCTAAATTCAAAATCGAATACCGTGTACATGTGTTCTGTCTGTACAAAGACAATATCAATATAATTCAATATTCCGTCTAAATTTATGAACAATGTTTTTTTAGGGGTGCAAACGTGCCAAACCGAGCCCGAGCTTTACACTAATCCAGCTCGGCTTTGCTGAAGCTCAAGCTCAACTCAGTTCAAGCCTATGGTTTTTGGGCTCCAGCTCAGCTCGTATACTAATATAAAAACTCAAGATAGGCTCGGCTTGACTCGAGCTAATTTAAGAAAAACCTTAAATGAGTCAAAGCTCAACTTGTGTTTGTCTATAGCATCTTAAACAAACTAAAAGCTCGAGCTCAACTTAGACTCGGCTCCACTCTTATACAAGCGAATGCTTTTTAGGGTTTTGTTTACTCTTACACCCCAACACACAAAACTGAATACAAATCTGAATTCACGAACTAAACCAGATTCTCACACTCCACACTCCCGCTAACAATGGAGACCCAAAACCCTAACCCTGTATCACCATCTTCTTCACCACCACCGCCACCGTCGCTGCCGCCGCCGCCGCCGCTGCCGCACGAAGAACCCGACTCCAAAAGACTCAAAATGTCAACAACCACTTCCGACGACCCCAACACCACCACTGAAAGAAAACCCCGATACAAACGCCGAAAAGTCGCAATCCTCTTCGCATACTGCGGCGTAGGCTACCAAGGCATGCAAAAGAACCCAGGAGCCAAAACAATCGAAGGCGACCTCGAAGAAGCCCTCTACTTCTCCGGCGCCGTTCCCGAAAACGAACGCGGCTGCCCGAATCGGTACGACTTTGCCGGTCTGCCCGAACCGATAAGGGCGTTAGCGCCGTTGGGCAAGTGGTTTCCGGCAAGTTCTACGTCGATCCACCCGGGTTTGTGGAGCGTTTTAAACAGTAATTTACCCACCCAGTTTCGGGTTTTCGGGTTTAAGCGTGTTACGGCGTCGTTTAGCGCGAAAAAGTTTTGTGATCGGAGAAGGTATGTGTATTTGTTGCCGGTTTTTGCGCTTGATGGTAAAGTTCATTGTGAGGGTGTGAAGTGTTTGGAGTGTTTGGAGAATGGGTGGAGAGCGTTTGGTGCGGGTTTTGAAGATGATGTTCAATCGGGCATTTCGTCGAACACCTCGTGTGCAGTATCGGACTCAGGTTGTTTAGATAATGGGAATGGTTGTAAAGACAGTTTGAACTCTGAATCTGTGATTGGTGAAGTTCAGTTAGTGGATAATTCATCTGGTTTAAGCAAAACTTGTGATGATAAGAACGGGTCTGAAGTTGAAGTTCAGCCAGACATTTCGTCGAACACCTTGAGTGCGGTATCGGATTCTGATGGTAAGGTAGAAATTTTAGAATCTTTAGATAATGGGAATGGTTGTAAAGACGCTTTGAATCCTGAATCAGTTGAAAATTCATCAGATTTAGGCAAAAAGTGTGATGATAATTCAGGTTCTGATGCTGTAAATGGCGGGATTGTGAAAGAGAACGTGTTTTGTTATGATGATGAAAAGAGGCAGAGGTTCAATAAGATTTTGAAACAGTATGAAGGGACTCATAATTTTCATAATTTTACCACAAGAACAAAGGCGGCTGACCCGTCTGCTAATCGCTACATTATCTCGTTTAGTGCCAACACCACTGTTACAGTTGATGGGATGGAGTTTGTGAAATGTGAGGTTGTTGGGCAGAGCTTTATGCTTCACCAGATACGGAAGATGATCGGTGTGGCTGTTGCGGTTATGAGGAATTTTGCTCCAGAGTCGCTGATTGAAACAGCTCTACAACAGTTAGTTCTTTCATTGATTGCTTTCATGAACTACTGGATGGGACATTTTATTTTTTGACCTGTTTGGTTATAAATTGGTTGATTTGGGTTATGGGTTATCTATAAAAGATTAAAAGGTCAAATGTGTCAAAATGTCTCTAAAGTTGTTTACTTTTTTTTTCGAATGCATAAAACCTGATAAATTATTTTGTTGAGTAAATTGGATTATTCTTGGAACAATGAATTTATAATCATATCCGAAATACTAATTTATAGAAATTTCTTAAAGAAAATGAATAATAAGTGTTTTGGGTCGAATCCAACCTGCCCGTTTTGTTCTATTATATTCTAAATTGGGTGCTAAGTTTCACATGTAGAGAGCATGATGAAATAAAGGAAATTAGGGACTAGTTTCACCATGGATCTTTCATGTAAAAATACACTATGACCTTTTAATGTGATTAATTTTTTATGATATTGTAGTATTTTGGATCCTGTTATTGCCTTCCGAACACCTAAACTTGTTGTTCGTTTTAAAATTCCATGAGTTGATTGTCTAGAAAGACCAAGGTTTAGGGCTCGGTTTAAGTAGTCTCTTTTTATGCTAGAACGTTAGAAACTTTATAATTGCAACCTTTTCATGAGTAAACTTCAAATGATATGTTGAAAGTCTAGATTTAGCATTCTACCCTCCAAAATTTCAAAAGTCTTAACTAGTTGCTCGTTTTCACCGTAATTTGTGCCTAGAACATTTCTGGACCAAAATGTGAATAATTTTGTCTTAGATAAAGAAAAAAGTTTCTAGCTTTTACAGATTGCCTTTTCAAGGGGGTCTTTGGACATGCATTTAGCCGGTTAACCATTTTCAAAGTAATTATTTCATTATGAAGAATCAGAATTTTATATTTGGATAACCAGGTTAATGTTATAAATAATCAGGCGGTTTTACAGTTTTCTTGAATCTTGATCTACTCCAGTTTCCTAAAATTCTACCTGCTTCTTGATGTCGGCTTCTTTTGATTCATAGGCAGTTTGACTAATAGAAACAGGACTATAAGTTGTCTAACTTGTTATTATAATGATTGTAGGGATGTTAATATCAATGTGCCTACCGCTCCCGAAGTCGGGTTATATTTGGACGAGTGTTTTTTCTCATCATATAACCAGAAATGGAGAGATACCCATGAAGAAGTGTCGATGAAAGCTTATGCAGATGAAGCCGAAGAATTCAAACAGAAGCATATTTATTCACACATTGCATCAACAGAGTGTAAAGAAGGAGCTGTTGCTGTTTGGCTGCACTCTTTGAACTATCGTAGGTTTCCTGATTTAGGCCCCGAGGTTAAAAGTGAAGCGAACGAGGTGCCAAGACCTCAACCTGAGTAGACAACTAGGAGAGTTGACTCTTAATGCATGTATTCTTAAATTTAGCACCTGGGTTCTATGTGAAACACTATAGAAGGAGGTCTTTTCTTGCCATTTGCAGTGACATTAATTTCTTGACTGAACATGGATATCAAGTAATGCATTACAATTACAATTATTTATGTTGTAATATTTTTTTTTCTAATAGAAATCGAAACGTTTTTGGAGGTCTAAAACAGACTAAAAATTTGGGGTCTTTTTCTAGTTGTAAACTTGTATAATTTAATTGTGTTATGTTTGTACTTTTGTTTATATATTATATTGATTATTTTTACAAAGAAACTAGAATGTATTATTATCTGATCTATTCAGTTGTCAAGCAAGGAATATGAATTTTCAATTTCCAAAGAATCATAGTAAATGAGTTACTGTTTGATATAAATGTTTACAAAAGCCATATCATGAGGAAAAGTGGTTTCCATCAAGGCTCCATTATAAAAAAGTTAAATGGTATCGGCAAGGTGGGGGGGCTTAAAGTAGAGTAGAGTAGAGTTGAAGTTATATTTTCCGTTAAAAAAAATAGAATCGGCTCAAAAGATTATCAAAAAAGTCCAAACTGAGTTGCTGTTGAAGCCCCAACGTTTTTATTCTCTCCATCCAGAGGGTAACTTGTTCCATTGCTATTATAAGATTGGCATGTTTTAGAAGGTGATTTTGGATGACTAATTCTCCTTCTTCTCGTGCTGTGTTTGTATCGAGAATCCGGGTTAGTTTATTATGCTCAACGAGGCTAGCAAGCGGTGTAACTGTATCTCGCCAGAACCATTGTTATTGTTTTGTGTTCGTCGGGTATTTTCGAAGCAAGAATCGTTACATGCAATGGAAAGTGTGTTTTCTCTTAGTGGCAGGGTTTTGTCAATTAGAAGAACAAGACTAACTCCGGAATCGCTAGAGATGGCAATATGCTTAAAGGACCATTTGGATGCCGTTGATCGTGTTCAACATAAAACTAGTCTAGAAGATGAAGTTGAGTTAGAGCATAAAATTGTTGACGAAGAGGAGGACGAAGAAGTGGAGACTAACGATTCGGACGACGATTGTACCGAGGTACCCGCACCTAAGAGAAACTTGTCGGAAAGTGTTGCACCTGCCGCTAGTAAACGATCAAAGAAATAAAATCTTACTAGAACCGGTTCTGAGTAATTTTTTATTTTTTTTTGTAACCGGTTAATTTTTTTTATATATTGTAACCGATTAATTTGTTTTTTAATTTTAACCGATTATTGTTACTATTTTTATTTATCAATGTAACTAATAATAAAAATCAAACATAACAAACACAATAGAAAGAAACATTACACAAACTTTATTAAAACACCAACGATAACATTTATCAGGAACCGGTAAGTAGGAGGGGTTTATATACAAAAAAAAACGATTTTTTAATCAGGAACCGGTTCCACGGTAACATTTTATCGGGAACCGGTTCTGAACAGTAAAAGTCAGGTTTTTACTGTCAGGAACCGGTTCTGAACAGTAAAAGTCAGCTTTTTACTGTCAGGAACCGGTTCTGAACACTATCAGGAACCGGTTCCGCACCATACCCGGTTCCACACCATACCCGGTTCCATAATACCCGTACCCGGTTCTACACGGTTCCATATTCTTGGGTGTGAACCCGGGTAGGAACCGGACCCGGTTCCACACCATACCCGGTTCCAATGACATCCAAGCAGAACCGGTTCCGAGTTGGAACCGATTCCGGGTAATAATAAAACCCGATTATGCCCATCTCTAATAATTTCCATGGCTGGAAAATTTCTAGAAAAAGAAACCAAGGCCCACATCCACTAAGCAAACCCGATATCCATTTCCGTTGCCTAACCCATGGGTAAACACCACAACCCATTTCATCTCCTAATGACCAATCTACCCTTCACTCATCCCTCACAAAAACGCATATTCTCCCATATTCTTCAACCTTTACCAAGGACAATTCCGTCTATTCACCACTATGTGATCAAAATACTCGATATAAATACCCGATTCTTATCTGTCACCTGCAACAGACTTTACCTAATTCTTATCGGAGCTCTTGATACTTTCTCTCTCTAGAAATCGTGTTTTTGATCGGAAATGGGCCGGAAACTCTTCGTCGGCGGTAACTGGAAATGCGTAAGTATCCGATCTACGTTATTGCTGTAAATCAAGCACGTGAACTTGATTTTTGTTTTGTGTATTGTTGCGTAACAACATGTATTGTTCTAATTGCTTACGATCTGATCAGATTCGTTTTTGTTTAACCTAATTTGAGTTAGTTGTGCTGTTGTAGACGTTTTCTTCATTGTATGTGTTTTGATGTCACTGTTTTGATGAGTCTGTTTATTGGTGTTTATTCGAGTTAAGCAAGTAGATTAGGTTTTGATGAACTGTTTTGACTTTTACACTGTATCGGAAATATGATATTCGAGTTAAGTAACAGTTTAGTTGAGTGGTAACGTTGATAGGCATGTTTTTGAATTCAAAATTAGGTCGAAAGAGTGATTTCTGGAAGGATCTATTAAGGAAAATTGCTGGATGCGTTGAAATTAGTACGTGATGATCTGTTAGCTACTGTTCTGTTAATGCACTTATCGAGTAATCTATCATATATATGTATACTTTTGTAGCTCTGCTGTACACTTACTGTTAGATTATTAGCTATATGGATGTAGTCTTTAGAAATTTGATGAATTTTTTTCAAAAGTGTTCATCTAGTTACTGTAAGAGTGTAACTGAAGGAAAAGATTTTGATGGAAGTACAGTCCTCATTGAATGTAAAAGTGGTTTAAAATTTGGTGTTTTTCTTCATAGCATTAGGATCTATTTTGTCTGGTAGAAATGTAGGATATGGAATGTGCTTATAGCATTTGTGACCTGATTTTGTTAATATGATGTTTGTAGAATGGAACTACTGAGGATGTGAAGAAGATTGTGGCAACCCTTAATGCTGGTGAATTGCCATCAACTGACATTGTTGGTAAGTAGTTACACTGTAGGAAGCATGGTATAATCTGGTTATTGATATGGTGTCATCGTGACTAAAAGAGTCTGGTCATTAAAATATGCTTTAACTGATATGACGGTAGTAGGTTGTTAAGGCTAAACAAATCTGGCCATACATTGTGGAAGCTTATGTTGTTATTTGTTAAAAATACTGGTTGCTTACTTAAATAACATGTAATGTGGTAAACAAGATCTGCCTCATGCTATCTTACTCTTCTTTCAAAGTGTCATTTCTCAAGGCAGTGATCGTGGATATATAAACTGTAGTATTGTTTCTCAAGTTCCACCATTATAAGTAATAAACTTTATGTGATTACTATAATGGTTTCCAGAGTTCCTCTACCTTTTCTTTTAAGGTATTTGCATTATTGATTGTTCAATTCTTAACAATCCATTCTTCTTGCAGAGGTGGTGGTGAGCCCTCCTTTTGTGTTTCTTCCTACTGTCAAAAGTGAATTGAGGCCTGAAATCCAAGTTGCTGCCCAAAATTGCTGGGTTAAGAAAGGTGGTGCATTCACCGGTGAAGTTAGGTATGTTTTATCATATCATTTACCATTCACTTTTAGCCAAAGGCGGGTCGTATCCCTATGTGTCATTATTGTCACTTTTTGACTGGAAGTGCATTGAGTCCTTTTCTAAACAAGGTACAATAGCAACTTAATTGTGACTGAATTTTATTTAAGAAAATGAAATCACGTCTCTTGTTTTCGAAAACCTTATTTTTTGAAAGATTGCTTTCAACAACTGTATGTCTAATTAAATCTTGTCAATGTGGAATATATTTCAGTTGTAGGTTATATTTAGAGTGGTATAACATCAGACACATGCATTACCCTTTATGCAATTGTCATTTGCAGTCACACTTGAAAATTGAAATACTGAAGTTTGTTTTTATATGTGTAGTGCTGAGATGCTCGTCAATTTGGGCGTCCCTTGGGTTATTCTAGGTCACTCTGAAAGGAGAGCATTATTAAATGAAACAAATGAGGTACACTTTACTCACGCTTCTTGTAAAGATTCTTATCAACCTATGCAAATCAACTCATACTTTTCTTGTTTCTTTTCATTTAGTTTGTTGGAGACAAAGTTGCGTATGCACTTTCTCAAGGGCTGAAGGTGATTGCTTGTGTTGGAGAGACTCTTGAGCAGCGGGAAGCTGGAACAACCATGAAAGTCGTCGCTGAACAGACCAAGGCAATTGCTGGTACTTATTTCAAAAACTTCAAATTTTGATGGCTGGCTAACTCTCTCTGTTATGTACTTGCGAGTGTTAGGAAAGTCATTTTAGTTGAGTTTTGCTTGATATAAGCAGTAACTTGCCCTCACTTTCACTTTGATGTGGAGCTGGCAACTTTGACCCATTTATAAGTAAACTAGTGGGTTACCACCCGCGCTCCGCTGCGGGTTCAAAACGTAGATAAAAATAAGCAAATCGTGAGAGTTAAAGTTGTTTGATGTTTTAGTTAAGGGGCTAAACATGTCATTATTAAAGTTGAGGGCCTAAAGTTGTTTTATGTAGTTAAGTGGCTAAACATGTCATCATTAAAGTTGAGGGGCTAAAGTTGTTTGTGTAGTAAAGTTGCTAAACATGTCATCATTAAAGTTGATGGGCTAAGGTTATTTGTTATTAAAGTTGAGGGGCTAAAGTTGTTATAGATAAGGGGCTAAACATGCCATTGCCAAAGTTGAGTGGCTAAACATGTATTTATAAAACTTGAGGGGCTACAGTTTGTTAATGCCAAAGTTGATTGTATAATTGAATCTGAATGGTCTGGATGTTGCTGGGTCAGACCTGTTTCGTCGGCTGTAGGTGTGGGTTATGGGTGGTTTAGATGGTTTGGAAGTAGTAGTGGTGTCGGTTGTGGGAGGAGAGGAGGTGAAATGAAACGGAATACTCGGGTGAAGGTTCCGAATCAGGGTGAGAGCTTGGGGTGGTATGAGGTGTAGGTGGGGTAGAGAAAGGAAAAGTGGATTCGTCAAAGGTGACGTGACGTGATAAATAGACACGTCCAGTTGAGGGGTCTAAGCATCGGTATCCATGATAATTCATTGGATATCCGAGAAAGATGCATGGTGTAGAACGGCGGGCTAGTTTGTGGGGTCGAGTGGCATTGTGATTTGGAAAACAAGCACACCCGAAGGTGCGAAGGTGAGTGTAGGTGGGATGCCGGTGATAGAGTTTGTATGTGGGGGTTAGAAAGTTATGGAGTTTGGTAGGGAGAATGTTATGTAAATAGACGGCAGTGTGAAGTGCTTCAACCCAGAAATGGGAAGGTAGGGAAGCATGGGTAAGGAGGGACATAATGATGTCATTAATTCGTCGGATCATACGTTCCGCCTTACCATTTTGTTGTGAAGTTTGGGGACATGAAAATCGAAATTGAAGGCCGTGAGTGACAGCGAATGATTGAAATTTGGAATTATCAAACTCACCACCCATGTCACACTGAAAAGTTTTGATATATTTATTAAATTGGGTTTGGACAAGGCGGTGAAATTGAGTAAATTTGGTGAAGGTTTCGGATTTATATTTGAGTGGATAAGCCCAAACAAATTGGGTGTGGTCGTCAATGAGGACCATGTAATATTTGTAACCTGTGTTGCTGGGTATAGGTGAAGTCCACAAGTCACAATGTATGATGTCAAAAGGTTGAAAAGTAACGGAATCAGAATCATGAAATGGTAAACGCTTATGTTTAGCAATTTGACAAGAGTTGCAAAAGAAATTGTTCTTAGATTTATTACAAGAAATTAAATTACGAGAAACTAAGAAATCCATAATAAAATTGCCAGGATGGCCAAGGCGATCATGCCAAACATTAGAGAGCGAAGAAGTAAGCAAAGCAGAAGCAGGTTGGTTGGTTTTGGTGTTGAAGGAGTACAGTGGGCCGGTACTATTGTGGCGGCTCAGGAGCGTTCCATTCTTGTAGTCCTTCACAGAAAAGCCAAAAGGGTCAAAAGACATGGAAACCATATTGTCAGTAGTGAATTTACGAACTGAAACAAGGTTTCGGATAATATTTGGGGTGTAAAGGACATTTTTAAGGGTGTAGGGGCGGACCCGGGAATTGGGTGATTGAATGGTTGTATGACCGGACCCGTGAATTGGCACACGGTTACCATTTCCAACAAATACAGAATTAATAGTAGTAGTACAAGGAGTGTGAATATTACCTGGTTCGTGTGTCAAATGATCAGAGGCACCGGTGTCAGCAACCCAACTGTCATCTCCCGAGTTCAGTGCCATCGCCTGGAAAGCTGCCCCTAATTCTGATGGTTCCGGTTACATCTGCCAAGTGGGCCTGAGCAGGTGGAGTGGACCAGGGCTGGTGCTGTCGTGAAGTTGGGCCAGTGGCCTGTGGAGGCTGACCAGGAACAATCGGCCAAGATGGGCCTGCCCAACTGGGCTGAGTTGGGTAGGGACATGGTGGGGCCGCAGCCCACCATGGTGACCAGTAGGGGGATGGACCTGGGCTCCAGACATTTGGTCGGACCAATTGATGCTGGGCCGAAGACTGAGAAGAACCACGAGGCTGGTTGCGGTTAGAGGGCTGCTGATTACCGCGACCTGTGCGATGTTGCTGTTGACCGAATGACTGCTAAGGCCTGTGAAATTGACGTCTTGGCTGCTGTCGGTTGTTGTTGCGATAATGAGGGGGGTCCCGGCGGGCCGTAGGTGGCTCGCGAGACACTTGGGCAACAACAGCCGGGTTGGAGGCAATAGAGTCCCGTGCTTGTTGGTGACGCAGATCTGAGTCGAGCATGTCGCAGGCATCTTCCCATGAGGGAAGGGTGTTATTGATGATAGAGGCTTGAACATCAAATTCCGGTGGTAAGCCTCGAACCAGCTGCAGGACAAGGCGATCTTCTGTGACTGGTTGTTCAACAGCTTTCAGTTGGTCAGCGAGATACTTAAGACGCTGACAGTAGTCTTGGAGGCTGGGCATGGAGCGCAAGGTAAGATTGACAAACTCTGTTTCAAGGGCTGCTGCACGGGCGCCCTTGTTGTTCAGAAAGATTTTCCGAATCCGGGTCCATTGGCCATAAGCTGTTGTTTCCTCATCAAGAATACGTGCCAGCAGGTCATCTGAAAGTGTCCCATAGATCCACTGAAGCACAAGAGAGTCAATTTTGGCCCAGTTGGCGTAGTCCGGATCTGTTTTGGCAGGCGGTTCAGTGCCATCAATGTGGTGTAGCACCTCGTAACCGCGTGCATGCAGGGTGAACAGCTTGACCCATGATGCATAGGTGACTTTGGAACCATCCAAAACACGAACTTTGTGCTGGATGTTAGTCACCGAATAAGCAGGGTGAAGGCTGTCAGTGTGCTTGGAGGATTCTGGTTTGTCTGACATCGAGATGAACAAAAGAAGGAAAAAGAATCGGCTGCAGGGTCCGTGGACAGGGGCTGCTGCGGATGAACAAAAGAAGGAAAAAGAATCGGCTACAGGGTCCGTGGACAGGGGCTGCTGTGGATTTGTTTTAGGTCAGAGCAGTAGGCTCTGATACCATATAATTGAATCTGAATTCCTTGATTTCTATTGATGAAGAAGAGAACAATATATAATACAAGAACCTAACTAACTCCTAACTAATTCAGGGATAATTCCTAACTAATTTAGGGATAAAATATAAACCGGATATACATAAGAAATACATAGATATACATAAACTATAAAACGGATATACATCCGCTAATAGATAGATGTGACAAAATAGCATATTTATAGTATATTAGTATATACAATGTGATGATTCAGTTCATGTCTTCATAACGGGTAAAATTGGTCGATGGCTTTCCAAAGTGTACATTTAATGCATAAAACCTCCTTGGATTTGGTCCCTAGCTATCCAAAAGTACATGGATGGTCCCTGTGGTTGGCACTTTGTAACACATTTAGTCCCCCAACTTTGCCAAAAGTACATGGATGGTCTCTGTGGTTTGCACTTTGTAACGCATTCACTCCCTAACTTGGACTAACTGAAACCTTTAGATTTGTTAGCTGGGGACTAAATGCGTTACAAAGTGCAAACCACAGGGACATCTGTGTACTTTTGAAAAGCTAGGGAGCAAATCCCAGTGTTTAATTAACCACAGGGACCATCCGTGTACTTTAAAAGGTATTATTGAACCAAAATTATTTTTGTACTCACATTTGACATGCTAATTGATCACAAAAAGTTAACTTTTGAGGAATACATCTTTGCAGACAAAATCACAAGTTGGGATAATGTGGTTTTGGCTTATGAGCCAGTTTGGGCTATTGGAACCGGAAAGGTTGCATCCCCAGCTCAGGCTCAAGAAGTAAGTGTGCTGTAAACTCTAATATATGCAACAGTGTTTGTTACGCCAACCTTTCTGTATTGTATTTATGAACTTTCAATGTAACAGGTACATGCAGGACTAAGGAAATGGTTCGAGGAAAACATCAGTGCTGATGTTGCTGCTACAACCAGAATTATCTACGGAGGTATGTTTTTTTTTTCTAATTTTTTAAAATGACAATTCTGAATTATATACATTGCTGGGAATCACCATGAAGTGATTATGAAAACTGATTTATGATACTGAATAACCACAATCAAATATATCTAGCTTTAAAAAATGTTTTACGTGAATTGGTGTTTGGATATGCTTCTGCTTTTAAAGTTCTAATAGTCAAATAGTGGATTGTTTTGAGTGTTCTAAAAATTCTAATGAGTATTAGATACAAATATTATATTCCCAATTACCAAGATATTCTTAATACATCATTTAAAAGTCTGAATTTTGATGTTGGTTTACTCGAAACTTGAAATTTAAATTATACTCGAGAACGATATTTTTCTTTTTATTTTTTATTATCGAGCTTTTAATACTTTTGAGTTTCGACATGCCATTGCAGGATCTGTAAGTTGTTCCAATTGCAAAGAATTGGCAGGGCAACCAGACGTCGATGGTTTCTTAGTTGGTGGAGCTTCTCTCAAGGTAATTGTTGCTGGGCAGATTGTGAAATGTGTTAATATAATGGGTAATTTTTAGTATGGGTCGGGTTAGGTTGACCCGTAGCACTTTTGCACTTTCTCACAAATTTTCAACCTTTCCATAAAAACTAGCATCTTGACTAAACTTACAAAGGTTGAAAATTTTCAATATTAATCTGATATATTGAGTATTGAAAAATTTCAACCGTTTTAGCTTTTTTTTTTTCATTTTATTTTATCAATTTGACCCTAAAATATTATGAGTCCAAGTATTACGGTCAGTTTTGGCTATATGTTAATCTCCAACATGTTAAATGGGCCAGGTCCGTCCATTCTGTCATCTATAGTCCCAAAGGTGTTTTGGGTATTTCACGTCTTGTTCTTACTATTTTCATATTTTTTTTTCTGGTAGCCGGAATTTATTGACATCATCAAGGCCGCGGAAATGAAATGTGCATAAATAGTGTATCATTTTGGGAACAATGACATCGTGTGGTGCGTTTCTAGTTTGAAATAAGGATATGAACAACTTGGTATGCTAGTTATGTTACAAGGTGACACCGTCGTTTTTTGTCAATAACTCGGTTGTTTTGAGCACCGAGTGTTTTGTAAACTGATAGGATACAAATTTTGTGGGTATCCGCTTTTGCTTATTTTTCTTATTAATAGTAGATGTGGATGTATCCATTCAACATTGAGCTTGCATATATGCTTGTTTTAAAATGGGATGTCGTTCAGGGTGCTTAGGTTCAAAAGCCGAGGCGCCGAAATTCTTGAATGCAGAGTGAGATAAGCAACTAAAATTTGTTGAAGTATTATTTTTGAAGTTGTGGTCTCTTTAAAAGCTCGACTGGATAACAACTCAAAAATAGTATAGATAAAAAGTGGTTAGACAACTCGGAGCGGAGGGGCTTGAAGGGAGGGCATGAAGCGGCACATGGCTGTCTCATCAACTTCAAGCTCCAAAAAACGTATTAAAAATAATAAAAAACGTAACTAATAAACATAATTAAAAAAAACTAACTAAAATATTTTTTCATGATATATCTTTTTCCCTTTTACATTTCTCTTTCGACACCCTCAATGTTCTTGATGTACATTTCTCTTGTAACGTAATCGGCTTAGTTTTCGTTTTCACGTACGCCGATATGTTAGGTAAGTTATCTGTAACTTGTAGAGAACGGTTTTGAGGCGGACTAGTATTTGGTGTTTCGCCTCGGCCATTCGGGTTTGTTTGGGTCAAAGAAAAGGTTGTAGAGATGCATTTTTTTAACTAAAGTAGAGAGAATTGTATAAATTTTAGAGGGGGTTGTTGGAAGAGAATTGAGAAGAATGATTGAATGGAATTTGATTTATATGTATATTGATTATATTTATTTTTAATTAATTGTTTTTACAGTTATAGTTGTTTTATTTTTAATAAATTTATTTTATAATTATAGCCAACCAACCAACAACCTACACGTCAAGAACCCTTTAAACCCACGCCGCGTGAAGATCTCGACGCCAGTGCCCCACGCCTCCTCCACACCTTCACCTGAGGTGGTGTGCTGGCATGGTTGAGAGCCCCACGCCACTCCAGTCCACACAGTCTTAGCTCTTATAAATTAACATTAGTTGGGTACGTGAGCTATAAGCTTTTCTATTAACACCTTTTTCCTATTTGTTTGAAGTTTATAATAATTATTATCAACTCCTTTTCTTACATGGTATATTATTAAAACAGTATGTTAATTAATTGACTTAAACAGTATGTTAATTAATTAATTAATTAATTTAATCACACAGATGGATCTTTTGGTTTATAGGCAGTTTTGCCTTTGAGTATTAACTTTTTTTAACATGTTCAGATTATGTGATTTAGGTTTTGTAACATATCTAGATTTTAAGCCTAACAGCTGTTAATTACAAACGGAAAACACCCTAACACGCACATCACGTGAGGGCATTTATGTCAATTTCACCTCAATTCTTAATAGCCATAATAAAACCCAGACCCTTCATTCATCTGGTTCAAAATTTGTATTCCCTGTTCAAACGTTCCTCTCCCTGTTCCTATTACTACTCAAACGAAGACGGAAAAAACCTGGCCCCTGCCGTGTAAGCATCTGCTGGTCCGACGATAGTTTCACCTTCTCTGATGAAACATTCACCACCAACAACCATCCATAAAAATTCCACCTGGCTCCTGCCTGTTTTGCTCTTTTCTAAATTTAGGGATCACTTAATCTCAACCATTGATTTTGCAAATAAAAGGCCAAACTTTTCTCATACACTTCGTAACTTCATTCCTCTTTTTGTAACTTCATTCCTCTTTTACGATAACTTTTTTCGTATTTGAAGTTGCATAAGAGTAAATGATGTAATTTGCAGATAATGTAAGATGCATATTTTAAATTATATTGAGTTTTTTTAACAGAAAACATTTTTTATTTTCTAGTGATATATTCTTGTTATGTAATTATACAAAAGGTTAAAAACTGATGATATCTTAACATTATGTTCATTTTTAATGTACTGAAAAAAAAACCTTATATGTTTTTTTTGTAAATATATATTTTTTACCTTTTATATATTTGTAAAACGTTAACTCGAAATAGAAAATGGGGTAAGTTTGGCACTAATGGAATATTTCATGTTAATCATAGAAAGTAGGATAGTTGATAAGTTTTTGTTGATTATATAAATTAAATTACTTGGGAAAATTAGAAATGGAAAGGAACATTTATTCAATCAAGCTTACATAATACAAACTCATAATGTTTTCCACACAAAAATACAACATTTTTTACAAAAAATTTAACAAATACCTAACCAAAGAACATAAAAAATTACATGTATCAAAATCAAAGGCTTAAACATAACACAATCAGCAAACCAAACAATCAAACAAAAAATGTTTTTCCTTTCATTAACACACCTTTTCCTCAACGATACACTTCTCTTCGATTTCCTCAACGGAAACTTTTTCCTCTTTTGGGTCACAACTTGGTTCCGCGAGGAGAACAATAACTTCCTCGTATTGCTTTACAGGGATATATGTTTCTTCCTCATGCTTCTTGATCTTCTCAAGTGTTTTCTTTTCTTTTTCCTCTTCTTCCTTTTCGTGATGCTCTTTGATTTTCTTTTCGATTTTCATTTTCTCCCCTTCAAGCTTTTCCTTAAGCTCTTCCTTTTTGTAATAGATCTCTTTCTTTAGTTCTTCTATGTTGTCTTTGATGTTCTCTTTATCCTCTTCTACTTTACACTCAATTTTCTCTTTAAATTCTTCCAATTTGTACTTGGCATCATGTGCTTCTTTCTTAAGCTTTTCCTTAAGCTCCTCTATTTTATACTCGGCCTCATATTCATTTTCCTTGATTTTTTCTTTGATCTCTTCTACTTCGTACCTTATCTTTTCCTTAAGTTGCTCTTTTTTGTGCTCAGCCTCCTCGACTTTGTACTCGATTTTTTCTTTAATTTCTTCATTTTTCTCTTCAGTTTTCTCCTTTTCCTCTTCTAGTTTACACTTGACCTTCTCTTTAAATTCTTCAATTTTGTACTTGGCCTCATGTGCTTCTTTTTTGAGCTCGTCTATTTTATACTCGGTCTCGTATTCTTTTTCCTTGATTTTTTCTTTGACCTCTCCTACTTCGCACTTGATCTTTTCCTTGAGTTGCTCTTTTTTGTACTCGCCCTCCACTTTGTACTCAATATTTTCTTTAAATTCTTCTAGCTTCTCCTCAATTTTCTCCTTTTCCTCTTCTACTTTACACTCAATCTTCTCCTTGAGTTCTTCAAATTGGTACTTGGCCTCGTGTGCTTCTTTCTTGAGCTTTTCTTTGAGCTCGTCTATTTTATACTCAGCCTCATATTCTTTTTCCTTGATTTTTTCTTTGACCTCTCCTACTTCGTACTTGATCTTTTCCTTGAGTTGCTCTTTTTTGTACTCGCCCTCCTCCACTTTGTACTCAGTATTTTCTTTAAATTCTTCTAGCTTCTCCTCAATTTTCTCATTTTCCTCTTCTACTTTACACTCAATCTTCTCCTTGAGTTCTTCAAATTGGTATTTGGCCTCGTGTGCTTCTTTCTTGAGCTTTTCTTTGAGCCCGTCTATTTTATACTCAGCCTCATATTCTTTTTCCTTGATTTTTTCTTTGATCTCTCCTACTTCGGACTTGATCTTTTCCTTGAGTTGTTCTTTTTTGTACCATGCTCCTCTTTCTCCTCCAACTTTTCTTTGACTTCTTCAATTTTCTCCTTGATTTTTTCTTTTTCCTTTTCTACTTTATACTCAACCTCCTCCTTGAGTTTTTCTGTTTTATACTTAATCTCCTTAACTTGTTCCTCAAGTATTTCCTTGTGTTGGTTCACTTTTGTACTTGGTCTCTTATATTTTATCCTTGGCTTCCTCTTTGGCCTCTTCCACTTCACACTCGATCTTTTCCTTGGATTCTTCTATTTTGTACTTGACTTCGTATACCTTGTCATGTAAGTTCTCGATGATATCTTCTATTTCGTCCTCGATTTTCTCCTTTTCATCTTCTACCTTACAGTCGACAATCTCCTTGAGTTCTTCTACTTTGTATTTACCCTCGTGAACTTTTCCTGCTATTTTATCCTTCTCTTCTTCTATCTTTTTCTTCAATTCATGTGTCTTCTTTTCATGAACACACTCTTCATCGGAGTACTGCAAATGTTCCAAAATAGTGAAGTTTATAAAACTAGACACATACAATTTAGGGTAACATCTTTATAAACATGTAGGATAAAGTTCTACAAAACTTGATTCTGTAATCTTTTGAATTTAGAATTTGGTTCTACATGATAATTAAAGGGATAACTAATAAGATGTGACCAATGAAATAAGTAGTGTGTAAAGAGGTAGATTAGTTCATTAAAATGGATTTTCTTGCATCACAATGTCCTAAAAAGTTTAGAGTTTTAAATACAAGATATATAGAGGATTAGCCAAAAAAGCATCCCTTCACCAAATATATTAACATATGAATATGCTACCAACAAACTCCCATTGCATCTGTCTCATCTGGTCATCTTGGTTGTGATATCATACTCTGTATGTTGTATTATCAATGACGGATTCAGAAACTTTTTTAATGGGTTTGTTTTAGTATATTTTTACTAACTTTTTTTAAATCATATAAGGTTCTCACTATTTTTTCCATTTTTTCGATCCGAGTGAATTTATATGAACCATAAAACAGGGCTGGATCCGCCACTGTGTATTATATGTGTTGTATAATACAAGAGCACAAAGATGTGTCAGGATGACAAATTTCATTTCTTTTTCACTTACACGTGCACATATATATAGTTGTGCTTTCCTATAGATTCACCGTTTATTCTTCATACATCGATGTGATTTTGGCATTTATGCCTTTACTGTACTATTTGTTATTTACAATACCTTACAAGTTACAAGATTGAATATATATATATATATATATATATAGGGTAAGATTATTATGAAATCATAGTGGCAATTCTGTAAATAATGTTGACTATTAAACTAACTAAATTTTTAGATTAAGAGTATAAAGGTAAATTTAATATTTTTAAATTAAGAAACTAACATTAATACACATGCAAAGTTTCTCCTTCTTTTTTAAAGATCAATAACTTTTTATACATAACTCGTTTTTTTTTAAAAAAAAATTGCACCATAATAACGAGTGTTTTTTTATCTTTAATATGAGTACCATATTGATATACTTATGAAGAGTTATTTTTTTTTATATATTTAGGGTGTTATTTCTGTTTTGATTCTGATTAAAGTGTTGGCTGATGTTATATTAGGGTGTTATTTCTGTTATATTCAATGTTAGGGTGTTCTTTATAATATGTGTGCCTTCATATAACCGCTGTGGTGTTTTTATGAGTTATGGTGTTATTTTTGTTATATTTATGTTCTTTATAAGATGTATGCCTTCAATATACATGCTATAATATTTTTATGAGTTAGGGTGTTATTTCAAATTCGAAAATCCCTACAATAACTGCCAAAAATCGGTTGCATATATTCATTCCATAATTAGATTTTATTAATTAAATTACACTTATACCCTTAAACTATTAAAATAAAAAGGGACACATGTCACCTTCATAGTCTTTCTTATTCTTCTCACACTTTTAAATTTTCTCACATGAACCCCCCCTTCTCTCTCTCTATATATATATATATTAGGTTAGAACTTCGTGTATTACAAAGGTTAATTAAATGTAATTTTATATACTAAATAATAAAATAATATATTTTTAAAACCTCGTTTATTACACGGATTGAATAAATATAAGTCTATATAATTAAATAACAAAAAAGTTGTATCTTTTAAAAACCCGTGTATTATACGAGTTGAATAAATGTAATTTTATATACAAAATAATAAAAAAAAGTCATATCTATTAAAAACTTGTGTATGATACGGGTTGAATAATATTATTTTGTATACTAAATACTAAAAACGTTGTATATATAAAAAAAAGCTCGTGTATTGTATGGGTTGAGTGAATATACTTTTATATAACAAATAATAAAAAAAGTTATATTTTAAAAAACCCCGTGTGTAATTTCATATATTTATAATAAAAAGTTGTTTTTTAAAACCTTATTTATTACACGGGTTGAATAAATCAAATTTTATATCAAATAATAAAGAAGGTATATCATAAAAAACTAAAAATAATATATATATATATATATATGAAAATTTTCAAGTTATAAGGGTATATATATGAAATTAATCCTTAAATTTAAACTAAATAATAATTATCTATAATTAAGTAGAAGAGATTAAACTAAATAATATTTAGTAGGAGAGTTATCTATCGTTAAATAGGAGAGATTAACCCAGATAATAATTATCTACAAGAGATTAGCGGCAAAACCAAAACATACGTGGCCTAATATGATGACAAGTGTATCCCAAATGATTTCGTTGATAAAAAATAATATGATTGAATAAGTGGAATGTTGTATGATTATAAATCGGTTAACTGTATCATAATGTCATATATATTGGTTATATATTTTTTGGATTATTTTAAAAGAAAATTAAGACTTTGTTATTATTGTTAGTAAAATCCATGATTCTATACTTGTAATTTTGTTTCGTATTATTTTATTAAAACTTGCATATTATACATATAATTATATTATGTGTTAAGTTATTGATGCTATCCAAAATGTATTTCGATATTATGTCTAGCATTATTTATTTATACTATGGTAAAATAAAGTTTATTAGAGATAATTACATCACTGTAAATATAAGAGTAAATTTGTATATTACAAATAAAAAGTAGGTGTCTGTAAAAAAAAAAGTAATAATTTGAGTAAAAGGAAACTAAAAAATTTAGATGTTACATGACAGATTAGATAATATAAACAATGAAAATAATATGATATAGAAAGTCATATAAATAATATTATAAATGAGAAGTATACGTTAAATTTAAACTAAATAATAATTATCTATAATTAAATAGAAGAGATTAAACTAAATAATATATAGTAGGAGAATTATTTATAATTAATTAGAAGAGATGAAACTAAATAATAATTATCCATAAGAGATTGACGGAAAAATCAAAAGATACATGGTCTAATATAATAAAAAATGTCCCTCAAATGGTTTCGTTTATCATATAGTATAGACGTGTAACATGCAATATACTTATATATGCTTGCTTATAAGTAAAGTTGTGCTTTCAATGGGATCAATAGTATTTCTTGAGATACATGCATATAAACATATTGTAAAATAACATCATTTAGTTTTTGTGTCATTGTTCTTGAAATGAAAAATGGAAACTTACACTGCTACAATGGCTTCCTTTCTTCTCTTCATGGCACTCTATTTTCAGTTCCGGCAAGATCTTCACCTCGGTCTCCACCAAACCCAAGACACTTTGACAATGCTCTTCAGTAGTAGGGACTTGATGGTAGACGGAATTGCCAGCCATGATCGCAACAACAACAACAACAAAAAGAATGTACGAGACACGTGCTCAGTAACCAAATATAAAAACAAAAATAAGAACAAGAACAAAATGCACAAAAATATCTATGTGATAAGAAGTAGGGATGTTTCTAAAAATCAAATGCTAGAGGCTTTGAAATATGAACGAATGTGTGTTCTGTGAGAGAGACATTAGGTGTTCATATAGGAGGTCATTGGAGCATCTACTCTTGGAATGGATAATGAAATGAAGGTGGCAATTGGTCAGAAACCACCAAAGTGTGAACCATCAACCAATAGGGGTGGTTTTGTTTTGAATTTCCATAACCTAAACCCAAGTTAATTGGTACTCAATTCAATCACGTTTCTCTACATGATTGCAATCTTTTTTCATGTTAATATTTAACTTTATTTTATAAAGTTTAGTCAAGTTTATGTTATGTTATCTTAATTGGTGTTAGATGTTTCACAAAGTAATTTCACAATAACATATTTCATCCACACATCTATCTCATAATGTTTTGCTTTTAAAGTAGTTTCAAAATCACAACAAATTAGGGATGTTTACGAGCCGAGTCGAGCTAGGGCAAAACTCGTGTTTGGTTCGATTATAAACCGAGCTGACTCGGCTTGGCTCAGATTTGAAAACGAGCTGGAAATCAAAGCTCGGGCTCAGCTTGGTTTTAAACCGAGCTGGCTCGGCTCGGCTTAGTTTGGCTCGATTTTGAAAAGAAAAATTAATATATGACTCTCAAAAGTTAGTAATCTAGAACATTATTCAATAATTTAAAAGAACATATATAAATAAGCTAAGTCTAATACATTGCAAGCCAAAATCAAGTTTAACAATACAAAATACGTTCTTGATTTCAACGAAATACAATATAAGTTTATTAGCATGGTAATCAACCTTTAAATGTGGTATAGATATCAAATTACACTTCTAATCACATGTAAATAATAATCAGTTTTTGTGATATATTATAATGTATATAAAATAAAATATATTAAAAGTAAAATAATCCGAGCTAAGTTGAGCTGGTATGCGAGCTAAACCGAGTCAATCCGGATCGTTACGAGCCGAGCTAGACTCACTTTCAAACCGAGACATATCGAGCGAGTTTTTTCCAAGCTAAATCCGAGCAAACTTCGAGTTGCGAGCTTTTTGGACATTCCTACAACAAATACGCTATATTATTAAAATGATAATTAATATATCTATTATATTAGTTGTAATTAATCAGACAGTTTAATCTAAACAAATCATCTATTGATATTACCCACCTCAATATGCTTTTTTCTTTGACAAACCACCATGGGTTTTTGACATCAGTTTAGTTTGGGCATTATTTTGAACAGCAGTTAACCAATATTTTAAGGGATTATAAATAACTTTTTTCTTTTCGGTTTTAGTTTGATAATTGGTCAGAAACCGTCAGGCATGAATGGACATGGGTGGTTTATTTTGAGTACCTAATCATGAAATTAATATAAAAAGATTTAAAGGTTTTAGAAACCTCCAAAAGTTGTTACCTAATATTATTATTATTTTAACTACTCATAAACTCTCAAATTCTCTCACTAAACTATATTTTGAAGATTGAATCCTCAGAAAGCTCAAGGACTTCCTATGTAACATCTTAGACTAAAAACTCTTTGATGACCTAAACCTAATTGGTCGGTCACTCGTTTTTGGGAACATTTCAAACTTATTTTTCCATGTAAATAGTTCAGTTTTATTTTCATGCGAGATTAATAGGCATTTGATATGCTTTTCAAAAGAGAAGGTCATATGTTCCAAACTTTTTGTTTATATTTTTAAACCTGGGAACCATCCTACGTCATTAGTTGTGTAAATTTTGAAGGTTTTCCTTATAAAATAACACACATGTAACCACTTTAAATCTGGTCCAATTAGTCCACAATTTCCATTTTTAACCCGCAATATTGTTATCGATGGCCTGACTGGTTTTCGTTTAACCGGCTAATCCAATCCGATCATATAAACAGTGCTTGAAACGGCTTTCTCAAAAATGTTATTTTTATTCAGACTTTTGTATATTGCTGAAATTGCATATACATTTATTTGTGTATGCGTATTCAATATATATAATTATTATTTCACTACAATAAAAAGTCATATAGTGGTACACGTTTTTAATGGCATTTAGAATTTGTGCCACAGATTTAAGTTTTTAATGGCAATTTGTGTATGCCATATTTACTTAGTTCATACTTGTAACGACATTAAGCTTTTATACCACCAAATTAAGTTTTTAGTTTGTGTGTAAAAAAAAATCAAGCACGTTTTGTTTTGTAGACATTTTCATCTTTCCCTCTTGAAGCCTTTTAATAAAATGTCCCATTTTAACTCACTTCCCTCCCACAAAAACTTATTCCTCCCAAAATCAAATTTATTTATGAATTGGTTTTGAATTAATTTTAGAGTAAACTGTCATTTTAGTCCTTGAACTTTAATCATTTTTGTCACTTTAGTTCAAAACTCAAATCTTTTGCATCTGGGTTCGTGTGGTTTCAGTTTTATTGCCATTTTGGTCAAAAAGTGAAATCAAATCATATTTGTCTTATAAAATCCTGCTATTTTATCTTTTTCCTCAGGAACAAAATGGTTATTTCTTTTTTTATTTTATTTAAATCTTTTATTAAAAGGATTATTTATGTAACTAGATTTAAGTTTTGGACCAAAATAAAAAATGCATATGTTTTTATAAATAAATAAATACCAGACCTCTCAACCATCCATCCCTCCCTCTAAGCCTCCAACCAGTCACCACCATCACAACCACCAAGGTACCAACCCACCACTACCAACCTCTCCACTATTGCTGAAACCACCACTATCCAACCCCCGCCACATCACCTTTTCACTTCGTCAAACAACAATGACGGACCAAAGTCGAAGAACAAACAGTAATCGTCACCCCGTCACCGCTGGAGAAGATTCTGGCACCACCGTGCAAGACGCCGTCATCAAACGCCTCATCCAAACCCTCATCGACGAGATCAGTAAGCGTATGCTTGATTCGGTGAAGTGCAGATCTGTTGCATCGGAGACTACGGCGGCGGCGGTGGAGGATAAGGACGGTCAAATTGGTTATTATCATTTTATCTTATCCATAACATGATTATTAGGAAAAACTTTGTCGAATATCAAGGAGTTTCACTACTGCTGAAACCACCACCGTCGGATTAGGGTTCTTTTCAGTTTGTTGGCGAGGGTGGCTGATAGTGGTGCGACGGTGGCTGGTAGTATCGCTATAGGGGGGGGGTGGTCGGATGCAGGTGATGGTGATGTTGGTGATGGTTAAGCGGGTGGTGGTGATGGTTGTGGTGAGGCGGTGGTGAGACAGTAGTGGTGATGGTTGTGGTGGTGAGGCTATGGTGAAGATAGAGGGTGTTGCAAGTGTTTGTTTAATATATATATAATGACCATTTGGCTCCTGAGAAAAAGGACAAAATAGTATAATTTTATAAGACAAATTTGACCTGAGTTCACTTTTGAACCAAAATGACAATAAAACTGAAATCACTGAGACCCGGATACAAAAAGTTTGAGTTTTGGACTAAAGTGGTAAAAGTGACAAAACCTCAGACACAAAAATGACAGTTTACTCTTAATTTTACGTCGAAACATTCACCGGTATAGTTTTAAATAAAAATCAACCGAAAGGTACAATGACATATTTGAATTGTATGGAAACACTTTAATTTAATAAAAGTTACAAGAGAAATAAAATATGTGTAATACTAAATATGAACTAATTAAAATAACAAAAAAAAATATATACAACGTTGCATGTGTGTGTAAGGTGCAATTCAGAAAAAAGAAAATATGAAATTAGCTGGATGGGAAGAGGCGGCAGGTTGGTTGCCTCATGGCAGAAGCCACAAATCAGATAAGACAAATTGGCGTTTGTTACCAACTTAACTTGTTTTATTTAAAGAGTAAAAATATGATATCTGTAACTCCAATTGTACTATTGGTTTTCTAATGAATTGACTTGGTGTCAATATTGTTGGGATGATATATGTTTGGTTTGTCATGATATCGACATTTGATATAGCTTACGATATAAAAACATATATATTCTATTGCAAATACAACTTACTTTTTAATAAAAGTTATACCGAAAAAACATATAAATGAATAATGATACCGCTATGAAGTGGTTCGGATGACCTTGGTTTGGTTCGTCATGTTAAAAAAAAGGTCAATTATATTTGACTCATTCGATTCTAAACAAAGCTTCTATTCAAATGCACATAAAAATAAGTACGTTTGCAACCACTAAATTTTGTTTTTTATAAAGCATTACATTATTTACTAGAATAACAAAAAAGTTAAACAACGTCAATTAATATAAATGAAAAAACCTACATGCGATGAAGCTTTTCAAAACCGAGTTGTGATTGATAATCTATACGTAATCGAAGCACAATCGTACAAGTTAACGAACTACCTTGCATTTATTTTTTATACATAAATTAAAGTTGTTTACCTTTTTCGTGGTACTAATCCAATGTGACGCTATTATAAAACATTGAATATACCTTTGTGACGAACTTGTTTTTATCGGTGTTTTAATAAGTTTTCTTCAAATATTGAACTAGTAAAATATAATTAATTGTTTTTTTCTTGTATTTTATTGTGATGTACTGAAGCGATAATATTGTCCTAACAACCTCGATAGCGATATAGAGTATCTTTTTTATATTATAAGCTGTTGCGAGTGTTGGATTGTACTGGTACCATAATGAATTGAACTCGTAGCGACTAACAATAACAGTGCCATGTCGATTCTAACCTTACTAAATGTTTACTTTTGTAGTTTTAGAACAATGTTCATCTTCATATTGATTTTCATTTAAAGTAGGATTTCTCAACTCACTAAATTTCCCCTATAATATATTATATATTATATGTATATGATGTAAATTTTTCCCAGATAAATTGACCCAAGCTAACGAGCGAGCAAAACCGGGCTAATCCGACTCGTAATTCCCTACTTAATGATGATTAACAATTGAACGTTACTCTATGCATATATTGTTAGAATCAAATAAGAACCAATTTCTAGCATCATTTATGTGGATTAAAAAATAGGTGGGTGAGATAAAAAGGATGTTAACAACGTAAAGGTAAAATCGAATTTCCTCCCTTAAAGTTATGTCCACTTCGCTACGCAATGAACTAAGAATAACGAATTACTCTGAAAAATTGAATTCAAATAGATTGAACAAGAACAAATCTAACTGAAAATGAACCACAACAATAATAACGAACTAGAGGCAAGAACAAAATAAAATAAGATAAAAATCGAACCTTATTGCAAATCAAAGATTGTTGAGAAAACATGAAGCCAAATCGAAGAAAGAACATATCGAAAGTAACTTAATAAAAACGACAATAGGGTGTATTCACCAATGAATAAACTAAAATATGCTTAGAATACACGCGTGTTAGAAATAAAACTATGTGACTAATACTTATCATAATTTGTGTACATTTTTTATGGACTTGATTATGCGAAAAGGTAGCTTTAGCATAATCATGCGAAAAGCCATATCAAACAAAATGTAAATGCAAGCGAAAAAGTCCAAACACGTGAAAAGTTTAAGCCATGCACATAGCTTTTGAGTGAAAAGGTTCAAGTCGGATGCAAAAAGCTATTGGGGCTGATCATAACAAATGACAACTAGGGGCAAAGGGGCGGACCTATATTAGGGGAAAGGGTAGCCTCCGCTACCTTTTGGCGCTCCGGCGGCAGTGTAAATTTTGGAAAAATTTGACATTTTTTTACGTTTTTTCGATTTTGTTACCCCCTTTTTATAAAACGTTACCCCTACGAAGATTTTCTAGATCCGCCACTGTAGGAGCATTTTTGTAATAATTAATATTTCATATAAGCAAATTGGGTGTAATTCTTCAAAATTTATCTTTTTATCTTTGCCTTAGTTCTTGCAATTTTTTGGTATTCTTAGAGACGACGTTGATTTAATCTTTGATAAAATGATCTAATCGTTATATTTATAAACCAAAAAACAATCTTTTTAGGTCTTTGGTTATAGAGTCGGATGAGTAGGTGGAGATGTTTCAAAATTTAGATTCTTGAACAAAGGTCAAACTTTTTTTAAAGAAGACTTAGAAAATGTTAAACTTTTAATATTTCTTTATCTTTGACATCAATAAAAAAAAACCTTTAAAAATTAATAACAAACACCTGTTATTTCATTAACAAAATCTCTGAATGAATCAGATAAAATATACTAAGAATTACATTTTTTAGAACATTTAAAATTGAGTAAACTGCCATTTTGGTCCCTAAGGTTTGGGCAGTTTTGCCACTTTAGTCCAAATCTTAAACTTTTTGCATTTAGGTCCATGTGGTATCAGTTTTATTGCCATTTTGGTCCAAAACTGATATTTGTCTACTAAAATCCCACTATTCTGTCCTTTTTCTTAGGGGTAAAATGGTCATTTTAAGCATTAATATATATTATATATAAATAAACCTCAAACTCTGCTTAAAATGACCATTTTACCCCTGAGGAAAAGGATAAAATAGCAAGATTTTGGAAGACAAAAATTACTTTTGGACCAAAATTGCAATAAAACTGAAACCACAGGGACCCAGATGCAAAAAGTTTAAGATTTGGACTAAAGTAGCAAAACTGCCCAAACCTCAGGGACCAAAATAGCAGTTTACTCTTAAAATTTAATAACTTTAAAAAGCTCCAAAGATCTAACCGCGCTCTTATGTGAGACTATGTGTTGTGGGTTAACTAAACTCATTTTCACATCACCGTCACGTCACTGCCACATAAGCCCTTGACCATTAACTAAATATCCATTAACAATGTGTTGTGGGTTATCTAAACACCAATACCAATAATTAAAACAATAAAAAAGGAAAGAAAGTGCCATGTGATTGGTTCCCACATCCATAGTGTTTTAGTCAAAAATTACCTAAGTAATTTGTAGGTCCACTTGGGGGATCAAGATAACTTACTTCCTTGTTTATCTAACACACATACGAGTGCGGAATCCACGTAAGTATGCAAACCAAAGCAAAGTAACAAACCCAAGATAGCCAAAGATTTACTATCTTGATTAAATGAAGAGAGCTAGTACAAACACATACAAACAATGTTCATACAGACTCAGGATATTCTCTTTGTGCTCTCTCTCTCTTGTGCCTCAGTGTCTCTCTCTAGTGTCACACTGAACTGAGAAGTGCATGTCTGTTTATATAGTACCAACACCCAGCAACAGTACGAAGAATGTTGTTGGTCGTACGAACTAATACAAGCCACGAAGAACATTCAACAATGGTTGCTCGTACGAACAACCTATGGCTCGTACGAATAGAAACTGGTTCGTACGAATAAGCAAAATGCTTGTTGAAAGGGCCATTCATACCCATGTAACTGACTTGTACGAACAAGATAATGGCTCGTACGAGAAAATTGCTCGTACGAAGCACCTTTCACTCGCACGGAGAAGTATTCTTAGGAGAACTTCCTAATAGACATGCCGTACACAAGACTTAACAGTATGCACACATGCAACTGTTTTACAACACAGACAAACTAAACGTCGTACTAAATCAAGATAGGAGGATATCTTGATTTGGTCGACACGACCAAACTGTACAGACACAATAAACAAAGACCGTACAATTACTGACGTAACTAAGAACAAGCGACAGACACAAAAGTGCATCAACAAACTCCCCCTTGGCTGTTGCTTGGTCTTCGATCTTCATTTCTAATGGACTACTGCACCCACATTCACTGAACACTTTCAACCAACGTTGACTGAGGATCAAAGTCTTCAACATTCTCCAGAAACATCAAACCTTTCCTGTTTCCTCTTGAGCACCACTGGAGACAACTGGATCGGTCACAATCTGCTGCACACTAGACTTTACACTGGAGTTGCAGCATAAACTTTTGGTTTTGCGGATGAAGCTGAAGCATTAGGATTACCAGGGTCTTCACTATCGTGATCACATTTACGTTGGATCTCCTGTGCTTTGCATCTTTCATTCCACAGAATGTTCACCCGCTTTCTGCTCATTTCAAATACGTCTTTAATACCATTAAAGCCTTCAACCAGTGTAGAATTACGAGAATGATACCATTCTCTCATGTCGTCATGTTTAGCAGTTAATGTTTTGGCAGATCATTGTACAGGCACACTACGTTCTTTCAGCCTGTTCAATTCAATCCCACGAACGTTATCAGCCGCTCGCATTTGTTGTAGCTGAGCTGCCTTTTCAGTATCCACAGCCCTCAACCGCTCATTCTCCTTTCTTAACTGCACAATCTCAGTAGCCTGCTTTCCAACAGATTCCTTCAAAGAATTTATCTCAAACTGTTGCTTAATAATTGTATTCCGATTTGAAGACATAAACTCTGAATGCTTGTTAATCTGAGTTGCCGCAACTTGTAGCTGAGAGAACAGAAAATCCACTTTCTCATCCTGTTCCATTTCAGAGAATAACCGACTGCTACGTTTTGTACTTTGTTGATGAATTGCATACAGGGATTGTTGAACTGAAGAAGTAGTGGGCTGTTGTTGAACTGGAGTAGTCTCAACTGAAGGTGTTTCAGCTGCCGTGGTAGCTGTAGTTTGTGGTTCAGAGGTTGTTGTGGGTTCCGATATTAGAATTTCAGCCTCCTCCGATGTGAAGGCAGACTGAGCTTCTGCAATTGGTTCCAGTACGGTTTCTTGTTGCGTGATTATAGGTTGTATGATTTCAGGTTGAGCTGATGGGTTTCCATAGACTTTTTATCATGTTTCTTTCTATGAACAACAATTTTCTTTATGCGAGCTCGTTCAGTCTCAGCCTCAGATGGGACATAGTCAGCATCTGAATCTGTTGGAATCTTTCTAACCTGCATAACCCCACGCTCATCAACATAGCGTTCATACCCAGGTTCAAGCAGATTGTTATCAGAATCCGATTCTTCATCCGGTTGTTTATCCTTACCACCACCTGTAGTACCTACACCACTTGCACCACCATCACCATCATCATCACTGTCATCACCATTACCTTTTCCCTTTTGACGACCAAACTTATCTTCGATCATCTTCTTCAATGTTGGTTCTTCATTATCTGACTAACTATCATCATGGCGCCACTTATCGTTTTCTGGTGCAACATATTCATCATTTTCCAGAAAACCGAATAACTTACGAGGGGGTATGCTTTCCTTGTAACATTTTGCAGCTACTCCTCTGAATATCTTCAACGAATGTTCCATCATAACATCAACTTTTAGAACATCATTGTCGTTCTTCTGAAGATTCGGATGTTGTATATTCAAGATCATCTGGAGAAAACGAGGATACATCCAAAACTTGTTTCCACCAAATCCAGTTCTACTCAGGTTTTCCTTCATGTTTGCAAAAATATACTTTGAAACACTGAATGGTTTGTTCAATGTCAAAGCTATCATCATCCCACCTAAGTCGTTATTAGCCATTTCATAACCACTTTGTTTGTTGCTTAAACACTGAATTAAAACATGTAGAAAGAACTTGTATCAGAGTGGCAACCATGCTTTGTTTAGTTGTCCTACAAGAAAATCTCCAACACATCTCATTCGAAGCAAACATCAACGAAACTGAGTATGGAGCTTCAGGATCATTGCCAAGCTGCAATGCTGAGTTAATTACTTCAACAGAAATATCTACGTCTAAGTTATTCACTTTTCCGTGGATAAATTCCTGTCCATTTACTTTAACAACTTTAGCTGAATCCCAAAATTCCTTTATCAATGTCTTGTATACTGTAGTTTTATGCGAGATTGCATAATGTATCCTTGAGTCGCGCAAAAACTTCATTACACCGTTGTACTCAGTAAATTTATCTTCCGGATCTAAGTAAGCAACCATGTTGTGTCTCGGCTCTGACATAATTTCCACTTCTGATTTGTCAGTTCTCTTTGTAGCGGGCTTTCTTTTCTGTTCCTTTTGTGCCATCCTGTGCACCAAAGATAACCAGAATAAGCATAACATAAATATACTTAGGAAACATACACAAAAAGTTTTATTGCGAACTTTATGTATGTATGTATTCCCTAGACGAAGAACTACCGACTCATACGAATAACAATTTATTCGTACGAAGAACAGCTGGCTTGTACGAACAACAACTAACTCGATCAAACAAGAGACTCACTCGTACGAGTAACTGGTTCGTATGAACGACAGGTTACTCGTGCGAGTAATAATTCACTCGTACGAAGCAAAGTCAACTTGTTCGCACAAAGAACTTTAAGTGAAGATTATGCATGAAGAACTCGTTTTCGTCAACAGGTTCTTCGCTTAAAGTTTGTTGTTCGTGTCGGGTAATGTTATACAGTCAGGTAATGTTCAAACTACTCATCTTCAAGGTAAACCAACATTGTCAAACATACCTTAAAGATATCAGAAACAACTTAAAAAGGGTGAAAAGATGAAGTGAGAAAGATGAAAGTAAAGTTGTACTGAAGAAACTACATCACTCTTTATACCACATGCTTATACTCGCACGAAAAACACTAGTTCGCACGAAGAACTCCCAGTCGTACGAAGGACTATTTTGAACAAAAAATCAAGGGCTCATTCGTACGAGTGATCTTGATTCATTCGTACGAAGAGCTGTCATTCGCACGAGGAACCTCTGATTCGTACAAGTCCAGGTTCTTCCAAACTGGAACATCAGTTCTTCGTGGACCTGTTTAGATCTTTGCACATATTCACACAAATCACAAGTTAGAAAATGTGCACATTAAATAGATTTTGTTCTTTATAATGGGTTTACCCCGTTGTAAGAAAGTACTTTATTAAGTTACGATATCAAAACAAGTGATTTTTAGGGTGTATCTTGGTGGAAAAACATTTGAGCTTCAACTTTGGCTAAATCAAAGATAATTTAATATAAAAACAGAGTATATTAAACTAACTACTACTAGGTAAGAACAAACTGTACAAAAACTAGCAATCTTTTTCTGAGTTTCAAGGTAAGAGAATCATACCAGCTTTTAATCTTGTCAAAAACGAGATTTTGTTTAGAATATCAAATTAAATAAATAAGTATTCTACTACGATTATCGGTATTGTTGTCCATATAAGCTCAGCTTATCAGATGTAATCATGATTAGAAGATATGATTCATATATGAGTTATACTTACTAGCCGGTGTTCAACCACTTCACGACACATTCCCGTATCAAGACATGCACGAATCTTACTGGTGAGTATACTTCTTATCATCTGTTCTGACGTATATGATGCGAGATACTCACTTATTTTGATTGAAAACAAGCCCTATGTGATTAAATCACTTATTGATGAGGAACTTGGTTTTCATATGTATGCAGGGCATAGGAGTAAGTCCGTGAACAGGTTAGTACCATCGTACCGACAAAGAGACGAACTTAGCTCCCGCATAAAGCTGTGATATATTATCACTTATTGTTGGGTGAATGTGATATTTTTATCACTTATTGATGGTCGTATGCAGTATTTACACGTATGTATGGTATCATGGAAGTTCTAGACTTGCGTCCCCGTTATTTTCGGTAAAAGATTCAACCATGATACCCAGATGATAAGCAAGCATAAAGACCGCATATCTCAGAACCTCGGCATACTATCAAATGAAATTTCGGTACCAAGACCATATGCCAATGAATGGTTCCCACCTGGCTTTCAGTCCGTTATGTTTATATCAACCTGCACATTTTAATCTGATTGTGAGTCTACCAATACATCAATAGTAAAGCTACTTATCAATTTTTGTTTTATGTTTTTCTGTCTATTGTTTTTGTATTTTTATAAAATTTTCTCCCCCTTAAATGTAGAAAGTAAATAAATAAAGACATAATTAAATAAAAGACATATTTTTGAATTTTTGTATTTTCTTATGTTTTTGTATTTTCTTGAAATTGTCTCCCCCTAAAATGTAAAAAAGAAAAGAAAATAAAAAATCTTTTTGTATTTTTAGTTTTGAAGAAGATATTTATGAAAACGATTAGCCAAGATGATTTACTCGGGTTTCACCTTGATGCCATTGACCAAAAGAAGATAATCAAAACGTGATTTATCAAAAGCTTTTGTAAACAGGTCGGCATGTTGGTGATCAGTGTAGATTTTAACAACATTGATAAGTTTCTTTTCATGACAATCTCGTATGAAATGATATTTAATCTCAATGTGTTTGGTTTTTGAGTGCTGTACAGGATTACGAGTGATCTGTAAAGCAACTTCATTATCAACATAAATACGAGTAGTTAGAAATTCAAAACCGTAGTCGCGCATTTGTTGTTGGATCCATAAAACCAGAGAGCAGCAACTAGAAGCCGAAATATACTCAGCCTCACAAGTGGAAGTAGCTACATAGGTCTGCTTTTTGCACTGCCACGTGACTAGGCGATTTCTCAAGAACTGACATCCTGCTGATGTTGATTTTGCATTGATCTTGCAGCCACCATGATCAAAATCACTGAATGTTGTTAAATCAAACTTTCATCCTTAGGGTACCAGAGACCAGTGTCCGGGCGAGCCTTCAAATAACGAAAGATTCTTTTCACATCGGGTCTTGAAGCAGTAAGATACATAAGAGATCCGATCGTAGCACGATAAAGAGACGGTTCCACATGTTCACCCATTCCATCAGGAGTAATCCCATGATTTTGAGCTAATGGAGTTCCCAAGGGCTTTGAGTCTTCCATTTGAAATCGTTTGAGAATATCCCCAAAATACTTGGTTTGATGAATGAAGATCCCTTCTTTAGATTGATGAACCTGCAAACCTAAAAAGAAAGTCATTTCTCCCATGGCGTTCATCTCAAACTTCTCTTGCATCACCTGCTCGAATTCTTTGCACATTTTCTCGTTTGTAGACCCAAAAATAATATCATCAACATATACTTGTACCAGCAATAAATCCTCATTCTTTTCTTTGATGAAGAGAATACAGTTGATCAATCCACGTCGAAAACCATTCTTGAGAAGATAAGAAGACAACGTTTCATACCAAGCCCGTGGAGCTTGATGAAGACCATATAATGCCTTGTTGAGAAGCCAAACCTTGTCAAGATGGATTGGATCTTCAAAACCAGGCGGTTTCTCAACATATACTTCTTCTTAAACCACACTATGAAGAAATGCACTCTTCACATCCATTTGATAAACTGTAAACTTCTTGTAGGACGCATAAGTCAAGAAAATTCTTATGGCCTCAAAACGTGCTACCGGTGCATAAACCTCATTATAATCAATGCCTTCTACCTGATTAAAGCCCTGGACAACCAATCTTGCTTTGTTTCTCACAACAACACCTCGGTCATCCTTCTTACACTTGTAAACCCATCTAGTACCAATCTTCTTGTAGTTTTTGGGTCTTCAACCAATTTCCACACGCCCAACTTCTGAAATTGTTGTAGTTCTTCTTGGATTGCTTCAACCCATGAGTCTTCTTTCATTGCCTCCTTCCAAGATTTCTGTTCTACTTGGCAAACATAGCAGGCAAAAGACCAATCATTCTGTTCCCCAGATTCTCTAATTTCTGAATACAAACCAGCATTCTAGTTGTTTCTTAGCTGATTACGTGTCTGCACTCCACTCTGGACATCTCCTATAATATTCTGCTGAGGATGGGTATTATGATTCGAGTTTCAGGAACATCAGAAACTCGAGAATTTATACCTAAATTGTTGATATTCAGATCAACAACTAATTTGATGGCTGGAATCGACGAAGATGTAGAAGCATGACCTTAAGTCGTCCCTTGATTTTGCACATTTGACGTGACATCAGAAATTCCAAGAACCTAAGGAAAAGTAGCTTCATTTGCATCATGGAACTCATCATATTCTGACGAAACATTATAATCAACAACATCTTCAAATTCCTCATTTTGAACAAGATTGTTAACCGAAGTAGACACTTGAGGGTTAACAATAATTGGTTGTACTAATGACGAGTCAACTGCAGTATCAATTTTCAGTAGCATTTGAGCAGCTGCAGATGTATCATCAAAAGTTGGCAGATTGAAGGAGTCAAATAGTCCATCGTAGTCAAACGTCCAAGGAGCACTCGGAGCTCTTACTGATTCAGTGTATCTTTGAACCTTAACTTCACCCCATTCCTCAATCTTTTTCGTTGATAAATTCCACACTCTGAAATTTTTGAGTAGCATATCCAAGAAAGAAACCTTCGATAGCCTTTGGACCGAATTTACCATGTGGATCAATCATAGTGCATAGAGCTCCAAAAGGTTCTAATAAAGACACTTCCAATTTCCTTTTACGTAACAATTCGAAACATGTTTTCCCATGCCGTTTCACCGTAAGAACTCTATTAATTGTATAGCAAGCAGTAGCCACAGCCCCCTCCCCCAAAACTGAACATGAATTTCTTACTCTACAAACATAGTTCTTGCAGTTTCGATAAGAGTTCTATTTTTCCTCTCAGCGACACCATTTTGTTATGGAGTGTATCGAGAACTGTATTCATGCAAAATGCCCTTAGAAGAACAGAACTCATCCATAACATGATTCTTGAATTCGGTGCCATTGTCGCTTCTGATTCTCCTTATCTTCGAATTGTACAAATTTTCAAGTAGCGTGAGGAGATTCTTGAGGATTTCAGGAACTTCACTCTTGTGTGCCATCATATTCACCCATAAAAATCTTGAATAGTCATCAGTAACAACTAAACAATATGCATCACCAAAGGTAGTCTTGTGTTTCATAGGTCCAAAAAGGTCCATATGAAGACGTGTCAGAGGCATATTCACAGTGTTTATTTTCTTCACAGGATGAGACTTTCGAGCTTGCTTTCCCTTTTGGCACGAAACACAGACGTCTTGTAGATGAACTTTCTTCACTGGTACACCATCCACAAGATTATTTTTCACCAAATAGTTCATTTTCCTCAAGTGAATATGTCCCATTCGTCTATGCCAAAAGATAGATTCTTTTTCAGTGGCTTTTGAGATAAAACATGTAACTTGTGCAGATGTAGTAATAGCTTGGCTCATGTCAAGAATATATAAGTCATTAATTCTTGGAGCCGACAGAAGAATCCATTCTTTGGGAATCTTGAAACCAGGTCTCAGCACATAACAACCGACATCATCAAAATGAACTGTGAACTTCTTGTCGCAAATTTAAGAAACACTCAGAAGATTGTGAGCAATTTGACGAACATAATTGATCTTGTCAAAACTAACAACACCATTGGAAACCATTCCTTCTCCAGTGATGTAACCGCCATTATCTCCAGCAAAAGCAACATAACCTCCTCTAATGCTTTTTACATCATAAAGGAGCCTTAAGTCGCCTGTCATGTGCCGTGATGCTCCACTGTCAACAATCCAATGACTATTCACAGTTCCTCCTGGAACACCCTACACGTTGCATTACCCGATTAGTTTGAGATGGGGACCCAAGCCTTAGTGGTCTTGAGTCGACCCTTATCATCAGGAAATGTGATTTCTATTTCTTGATGATTTGGAAACTTTGTGCCTCCCCTGAAACATTACCGGTTTTAGGTTTCCAAGACTGTTGATGTTTACCAGATTGACTATTATTTACAGATTTAGACATTTCTGGTTTTAACGATCTTGATGAACTTGGTTTCTTTTCTAAAACATCCGGTTTTAATGTCTTTTCAATTATTTTAACTTGTTTACGTCTTTGTTTTTCTTCGTGTTCCTTAACAATCCGCTTGTCTTGTTTAGGTGACACAGTGTGAGTCCCAAAACAGATTCAGATCACAGTGGTTGATTGTTTTCACCCAAACAACTATGGATTAGTTGTTTGAATGTGCAAATAATAAGAAAAACCAAGCAAAGAAGATGAAGAATCTTGTTTGGATCAAACAACTAGTGTTATATATGAAATCCCCATAACATGTAATCAATAACAGCACCTGGATATTCGGATGAAAGCACAATAGCAAAAATCACAACACAAGAAGATCACCAAAATCTGTCTAAGAAACTTGGACATACATGCATTGATCATAATATTTATACAAAATGACTACCCAGCATATTTATTAAATATGCTGAGTTGCTAAATACGCCGCGTATATACAAGTTTCACCATATTGCACTTTTGACCCTTTAACTTTGTCTAACCATTACAAACTAGCTCAAACTATGGATAATCAAGCACCAACGGTCTCAAAAGTTCTAACAATATCCCCCCTAGACCGTTGCGTGCTTGGGTTTCTTCAATCTTGATTGTGAGCTTCTGGGTCTGCGGCGGGTCCTTGATCCTTGTCTTGTGCAGCTTGAACGGTAGGTTGATCTGTGGTTGCTTCGATTGTTTCTTCAGAGCTCAGATTAATGCTTCACTTGAGGGTTGTTGTAACTCCATAGTGGCTTCATATGTGGATGAAACCGGAGTTTGAGGGTGAGATGCAGCTTGAGATGGTGAGGAGGCTTTCTGTTGTGATGATGACTTATGCTTTCTCTTTCTTTTTCTTGCCTCCTCCTTTTCTGTCTGCTTCTGAATCCTGAGAACAATTTCCATCATCTTTATCTTCCTCTCTCGAGCTCGTTCCACAGCCCTTTGGAATAGCATTCCTTCTTCTCTGTACTCATTTCCGGCTCCAACGTGGATTTCGTGACCAAAGAGAATGTTGAGATCGGAGAGGCAGAACATGAAAACATCCATCAGGTCTAGAATTCAAATATCTTCGTTAGACACTAATCGGATCACTGCTTTTCCTATCTTCCCATCGTAAAACCATTTCTTGAAGTGTGTAAGCATGACAGGCTGTTCAGGTGGAATTTTGACTTTTGTTTCGACCTTAGCAGGATCTATTACCCATGTAACCATCCCTTTTCCTATGATGGGATCTTTTGTCGTCTTTGACACTCTTCTTCGAGGTCGTTGCGGCTTGAAAACTGTGAAGCCCCGATTGCATTCTCTTTAAATGAGTCTTTCAAAGTCAGCTCCGATGCTGCTGTTGGTCGGGTTTATCAGGTCTAGCCTCCCCAGTTCTCGAATGTCCCATCTTGGAAGGCTTTTCATGTCAGCTCCGGTCTTAAAATGCTGAATAACACCACCTTGTCTCTTTACGATGAACATCCCTTTGAGATTGCAGTACTTTCAACTTATTATTCTATCAGTGACTTCAGATTTTTCAACGGTGACTACCTGATAGAAATCTGGAAGCTTTTCCCTTTCTTTTCTGAACCATTCAGGATGCATTGGAGTTACTGCGTCACCGTCCTCAGTTTCATAAATAGTATCATCTTCCAAATCCCACTCAACAAAGCTCGCTGGCATTTCATCTCTGTCTACCTCCTCTTCACTTTCATCATCCTCAGTGACGTTCACGGCCGATTCTAAGCGCTCTTTCTTGTTTTCTGCAGCCTCAGCTTTTTGTCTTTCCTCTTCAGTCTTGAACTTATCATATCAAAAATGTCAGTAGATGAGAACATCGATGGTATGTCCACTTTGGTGCAAAGCTCTTTGATCATATGATACATCTTTTCCATCCCATCTTGCTGAAATCTCACAAATCTCGTCTGTTCTTTGACGTATGCGTGAAGCCCTTTGTTTTTGTTTCTTTGTTCCCTCAGCTTCTCGCGAATAACGTTTGTGTTGCTTACTTGATGCTTCAACAGATAGATTTCCTGAGCTGGGCCTTTCCCAATATCTTTTGCTAGCTTATCGTACAACTCCTGAAATGGACGAGGTCTTCGAGGAGCTTGTTGCGGCATTTGTCTTGGTTCTGTCGAAGGTCCTTCCCTAGTTTTCTTACGCTTCTGCGGGGGAGATAGACTTGGGGCTTCCGGATCGACAATCAACTGATCTACAAACTCGTCTAACTGCTCTTGCTCGGTGGTGACCGTCACCGTGTTTCGGATTCTGTCATATGACGTCTCTTTCTTCTAGTTTCTCTCTTCTCTCTTTCTTCGGCCTCATGAATCGCACGGAGATTCTCTATATGCTCGCAATGTTCTCTGGTGCCTCCGGCCCTGAAACTGCTTTCCATCAATCGTTCTTGAGGAGCACTATCTTTTCGTTTCTTCGAGGAGTCCCCTTCCTTCATGATTTTCTTTCCTTTATTCTTTCTAACCAGCTGCTCGGTTTCCTCTTCTTCCTCCTCCACTTCCTCATCACCATCTCCTTGTCTCTTTTTCTTAACCCGTTCTCTATATTTCTCATAGGCTGCTTTTACGACAGGGTATCTTTCCTCCCTATACATCCACTGATGCACAGTACCCATTGCTTAGTCTTTAGCTCGGTAATCTGACACCCTGTTGGCAGCTGGAACTTGTATAGGTCACCATCATGAGGAAGATTTGGATGTTGTTCATTGATGAGGATCTGAACAAAACGAGGGTACATGGCCCATGTGGAGGAATTTGCATTATCAACCATGCAGTAAAAAATGAGGCCAGAGATATTGAATGACTGCTTTATGCAGAGGCTAAGCATAGCAGCCGACCATTCCAAGTTCAAACCGTCATATCCTCCATTCCTATGTGCCAAGCTCACAGCGAATACATGAAGAATGAATCTCCAGTCCTTGGTAAGCCCCTTTCTTTTGATCTCATTTTTCTCTCTGAAGTCTCCAATATACCTCATCCCTTTAAACCCATCTAGGATGTCATCCTTCTTCCTTCTGAGCAAATCACTGTTCTTGTCTCCAAGACTAAGGACTCTGCGTATGTTCTCCTCTGTAACTACGATCTTCTTATTTCTGACTGTAGCTGTGATTCTTTTAATTTCGTTTACGGTCGACACTTTGGCTGTCTTCCAAAACTCTTCGATGTGGATGCTGTAGATGATCGGATCGGCTTGTACAGCGTAGCTGATCCTACTTGAATTTATCCACTCTGCTACAACTTTCAAAGTCGATTGGAGGTGGGACCAGCTTGCATGGCTGATTGGGCTTTCGAGTTTTATCCCAAATAATATCCTTCACCATTTCTGAAAGTGAAAACAAGTCAAGTTAGATTCATGTACATAAATACATAAATATATATATATATATATATATATATATATATGTATATATTAATTTATACATAAAATATATTTGGATTATAAATAAAAAAGAAAAGAAAAATTAAAATGAATTTTATAAAACCGCTAATATTTATGCCAGACCAATTACGCCGGACATGTAACTTGAGATTCTGAGACAACTACGCCGAATAAAGATTATTTACGCTGTACACGAGTAGCAGATTTAGACCTTAAACTCGAAAATATATCCAGTGAAGATGATTATCTACGCTGGTTTACCGGCGTAATTGTCAATTATGCCGGTTGCTCGAACTCGCGTTCAAGATTTAAATCCGCTGACTCAATGGTTGAGATAATTACGCCACAATCAAATTATCTACGCTACATTCAAATTAAATACGCTGGCTTCAAGTTTTTCTTGATAAACCCATGAAAACCGGATGTAACCGGATTCAAGAGTTTTTATATATAATGCAACATCATATGAAATCGACTCATTATACTAGCAAACAATCTACATTTGAAGACCTAAAACATACCGATACGATCTTAACAATTTATATCGGATTTTCAGAAAAGGCTTGATTGAAACAGAAAGATGTGGGTTTTGCGGTTGATGAAGAAGATGATGAAAATTTGAATATGAAGATATTTACACGAAGAAGAGACCGAAATATATATACATGATTGCCTTCCAGCATATTTATTAAATACGCTGGAACAATAATTACGCCGCGTTGATGGATTTGTGATATATCTTTAAACTTAAGAAATCTTAGAAACAAATACGCTCGAAAATTTTAACTTTTCTCAAAAAACGTGCCCCTTTTTGATTAAAAACAGTGCAAGAATTTAAAAATAAGCTTAAAAAATGAAAAATTGCAATCTAGATCCTGAAAGTTGTTTTTTTTGGGTCCGGAAACCTCCTTGTTTTCACACAAAATTTATGCTAACTGACTTGAATCCTATGACTTTCCTGCAAAAGATCATACTGGTAACATTTCGTTCATTTGAGATATAATATTGGATATATTAAATAATTAAGGCACAAGAAAAACTGTCAATATGCTTGTCCTTTTAAATCCATGCACCTATCTTTCAACATGCGATCGGAGAGCCTTTTATCATGTTGCATTAATATTGACAAGAACTTCAATTGATCCCCACTCATGCTGAAACATTCAGAATGTTGTGCCTGTGAGTCCCACGTCAGGACATACCCCGCGATCAAGGTATGCGCAAAAATTCCTCATAACAAGTGAATATACTGACTTCATTCGTTTTTGAGATTTTAACGTTAGACAATTGGTGTTCAGGTCAGTACTTCCGTACAGCAGAGAGACCAAGGTCTAACGAGGGCTATGACAGATACCAGATGCGGTACGATTTAAGCACTTGAATGATTCTCAATGAGAGATTCATTTGTGTAGGGTTTTGGCCGCATAGGCTCTTTTAGAAAAGATGTCATAGTTGTGTCTAGGTCAGCATATATCTGGATGCAGCTGAAGAGCAACTATGATATCCCCGAATGATTAGGCAATATAAAGACCCGAAATCTCAGACTTTGGCAATCTATCAACGCAAGATTTAAGACCATTAAGCCATACGCCGCAACGTGTTACCCGTAAGTTGCACAACATTGTGGATATTAAGAATTCTTGTGTGATCATTAGAGTTTGTCTCCGTTTCGCAGTTTACTTCAAGGTATTGCTGAATCTACCGACACGTCGTTGCTTGAGGCCTTAAACTTTTTTTTTAGGTTAGAACAAAAGTGTTAGTAGTTTTTTTTCTTTCTTTTTTTTTCGTACAGGTGCCAAAGAAAAGATTCAGTCTCAACAATATTTTCTGAAAAACTTCCCCCCTTAAAATTTTATTTTCGAGAATCCATTGCTTGAAAAGAAATTTTAACTTTGCAGAAAATCTTTTTGTTGGGCACATTTTATGAGATTGTTATTTATTATGAAAATCATTTTTTTTCGTTTTTTTTTTCAAAAGTCAGTTCCACTCAAGGAAGTTCACCATTTCAAACCAGGTTACCAACTGGTTGAATCGAGCTTTATCGAAGGCTTTCGTAAATATATCAGCTTTTTGTTGCACTGAATCCACTGGCACCACTTGGATGTATCATTTCTCGTACGCATCTCTAATCGCATGAATGCGAATTTCGGTGTGTTTCGTTCTGGAGTGGTGGATAGGATTCTTCACAATCCCCAGACATGCTTCATTGTCGATGAATATTGGAGTCTTCATGATGTTGATCCCATAATCCAACAACTGATTTTGTATCCAAAGGACTTGTGAACAGCAACTGTAAGCTGCCGTGTATTCAGCCTGAGCGGTAGATGTAGAGATTGTTGTCTGCTTTTTGCTCTGCCAAGAAATAAGACGATTTCCTAAGAATTGGCAGCCTCCTGAGATAGATTTTCTGTCTACTATGCAACCTGCATGATCACTGTCAGAGTAAGCAATTAGATCAAAATTACTATCTTTAGGATACCACAAACCAAGCTTTGGAGTTCCTTTGAGATAGCGAAAGATTCTCTTGATGGCAGCGTCATGCGATTCTTTGGGATTCATCTGAAAGCGGGCACAGAGACAGACAACCCACATCATGTCAGGCCTACTAGCGGTCAGATACATTAACCAGCCAATCATTGAGCAATAGAGAGATTTGTTCACTAGCTTTCCTTGAAGATCTGAAGTGAGTTCCGTCTGAGCAGCAAAAGGAGTGCTGGCGGATTTGCAGTCATTCATGCTATATTTCGAAAGAATATCTCTGATATACTTAGCCTGATGAATGAGGATACCATCTTTTCTTTGCTTCACTTCTAATCCTAAGAAAAACATGAGTTCTCCCATCATACTCATCTTGAACTTCGCTTTCATCACCTTCTCGAATTCTCTGCAAAGGGCTTCATCTGTCGACCCAAAAATGATATCGTCTACGTAGATTTGAACCAACATCACATCTTCTCCAATCCTTTTTGTGAAGAGAGTCATGTCTATTTTGCCTCTTGAGTATCCACACTCCAGAAGATATGTTGACAAAGTCTCGTACCATGCTCTAGGAGCTTGGTGAAGACCATAGAGAGCTTTGTCAAGCTTGTAGTATTTCGTGGGAGAATGAGGATCTTCAAAACCTGGAGGTTGACAGACGTAAACTTCTTCTTTCACCTTCCCATACAGAAAGGCACTCTTTACATCCATTTGAAACACCTTAAAGTTTTTGAATGAAGCATAGGCTAAGAAGATTCTGATGGCCTCTAACCGTGCAACAGGTGCAAAAACTTCCTCGTAGTCAATCCCTTCTTCCTGTCGAAACCCTTGAACCACTAATCTAGCCTTATTCTTGATAACTACACCACGATCATCCATCTTATTACGAAACACCCACTTGGTACCAATTGGATACTTTCCGTCTGGTAGGTCAACTCCCAGACTTTAAGTTTCCGAAATTGGGCCAATTCTTCCTGCATAGTTTGTACCCAACTTGAATCTTGAATAGCTTCTTGATATATCTTGGGACAGACTGCGAAAGAAAGGCTGCATACAGTCCTGTGTTGATGGTATGTGTTTGACCACGTGTTCGAACTCCATCTTCAACAGAACCGATGACATTTTTTAATTGGATGGTTTCGATTGGTCTTGTACCCTGCATTGGTGTGAGTTTCAATTTGATGAGGCATATTAGAAAAATGTTCATTGACGTAGATAATTGAAGTTTCGTCTTCTTTGGGTGGTTCATCCACAGCCTGCTGTGAACAAGAATCATCATGCGCGAATGCATTCTCTGCAGATGTGTCACCAATTACTTCGAACACCAAAATAGTAGGAGAGGCAGAGGTAGGGGTGAAACGGGTAGTAAAAGGAGTAAAACCAATGTCTGAGGCATCAAACAAAGGTTCCAACGGAGTGGGATTCTGTAGGTTCAGATTCAGTGATGGGTTCATCGATGCTCAAAGTGTTGAATATAATATCCACGTCATAAAACCAGTTCGGAGCACTTCCAGTGTTAGTGAAGTTTCCTTCTTGAAAGTCAACGTAGTATGATTCAATCACCATCTTGGTCCGTTTGTTGTAGACTCGATATGCTTTTTGAGAAGATGAATAGCCCATGAAGTAGCACACGTCACCGACTGCTTCAAACTTGATGAGATTGTCCTCAGTGTTGAGAAGTGTGCATGAACACCCGAACGGTTTGAAGAAATCTATCAGAGGCTTCCTTTTGAAAAGTAGTTCATAGGTTGTCTTTCCATGAGGTTTGACGATAAGAACACGATTCAAAACATAGCATGCCGTGTTGACCGCTTCAGCCCAGAAGACTATGGGACGCTAGAGTCGACAAGCATAGTTCTTGCAGCTTCGATGAGAGTTCTGTTATTGCGTTCTGCTACCTCATTTTGCTGAGGAGTTCTGGCAGCGCTGTATTGGAGGCGAATTCCCTTATCTTCACAGAAGGAGACAAACGTATGATTTTTAAATTCAGAACCATTGTCGCTTCTGATGGAGATGACTTTCAGCTTGATCACGTTTTCAATCATGGGAATGAAGCTCTTCAGAATGGATGCCGTTTGGCTTTTGGCTTCAAGAAAGAATACCCATGAAAACCGTGAGAAATCATCTGTAATCACCAAACAATAAGATCTTTTAGCTAAACTTTTAATGCTAATTGGGCCGAAAAGATCCATGTAAAGCAATTGCAGAGGGGCAGAAATCGTATTCACTGCTTGGACTTATGAGGCTTTTTATGTTGCTTTCCTTGGGCGCATGCGATACACTTTTCAGAAAAAGGAAAATCTTTCATAGGTAAACATCTTACTAGATTTAATTTTGAAAGTTTATTTATGTTCTTAAATTCACATGCCCCAAACGTCTGTGCCACAATAGTGATTCCGATTCAGATGCTTTTGACATAAGACATGTCATTGGCTCATTTGATTTGGCATTCTTCATATTTAGCACGTAGGTGTTATTTTGATGGGGAGCTCTAAGCATGATCATCTATTTTGGGACGGAGTAACCGAGTTTGAGGAATAAGCACTCCGTGTCATTGAACAGCATCGTGATTCCTTTGTCACAGACTTGTGAAACACTCATAAGATTGTAACACAATTCTGGAACATAGTTCACATTCTCCAAAGTGAGTGCTTCTGACACGACGTCACCCATTCCGACGATTTTTCCTCCATTTTCGTCTCCGGCAAAGGATACAAAGTCACCATCAATAACTCGAAAGTTGGTAAGCAGATCCTTTAGCCCAGTCATGTGCCTGGAGCAACCCCTGTCAACATGCCAGATATATTCCATGAGCATCCGAAGCCATTTCTGAATCTTATTCTTTTATACAACAACAACAACAACAACAAAAATATGTACAGCTAGTTTTTGGAACCCATACTTGCTTTACATTAGTTCTATCATGATTTTGGGCAAGAGTGTTGTCTTTTCTTTTCCAAAAATAGGTTGAATCAACTATGCATTTTACTGATCTTTAAATTGTCAAATTGATCAGGAAAACTTTTAACGAGATCTTGACTAGGTTTAGAAAATTTCTTGCTTTTGCAATGTTTCGCCGTATGTCCTAAATGACCACAACGAAAACATTGTTTTTGACTCGATCTTTTCTTCCTGGGTGCTGAGTGTGAAGATGATGTATGTGATGAGAGTCTGGAGCATCTTGAGGAGTTTGATGATGTAATGTGGCTTGAATCTTTAGCTTTCTTCAATTTCTTATCAGGATGATGTTTATCTTCAATGTCGACTTCACTGTGCTCACTGTCTGATGAGGAGCTTGATTCTTGACTTTCATCTGACCTTTCTTCATCACTTTCTAAAGTTGTTGTGCTTGAATCTTCAGGGAAATCTTTATTAGTCTCTGATATACCTGCAACTGATGGAACAAATTCTCGAATTTCCTCTGTAAGGAATTTTCCAAAACTGTTTTTCTTTAACTCTGGCACAAATACAGGAGTTTCAAGCATAACATTTTCACCATTAAGAACAAAGTTTAGGTCATGACCCTCAACCTTAGCAATCCCTTGGTTGTGAGCCTTAAGTGTAGGCACATTGCCATTACAGTCATCCTGAATTGTCAATTCAGGCATACAGCCATTACAATCATCCATCCTAGATAAACTATTACAGTTATATCGAATAGAAATTTTGTTCGTCTTATCACAATTCCAGGCGTACCAGTTAACAATTGAATAACTGTCTCCTGAATAGCCTATTCCTATTTTCATCCCTCCACAATCGTCTTCCCCATCGCACACATCTTCCTTACTCTCGCACAAATCTGCATTACTTTCAGAAAAGTTAGTTTTGTTTTCGGATTTATAAAAGATACTTTGATCCAAAAGATCATTTTTATTGATTATGTCGTTTTTAGGATAAGGAGATGGCATAGGAACATAATTTTTGTTGTGCGGAGGAGGAAATAATTTTCTTTCAATTTATCTTTATATCCAATTCCATCCTTTATGAATGTCGGTCATTGGCAGTTTACAATATCAACCAGTGCTTTTTGACTAATTTTCCATTTATCAATAGTGATTTGCAATTTGTTATTTTCATTTTGGGATTTTTCTAGCTTTTCTGTCAAATCATTTATGATAAAGTCTTTTCTGAAGACAATTTCCTTTAGAGTCTGCATTTCAGCTATGGTTGAATTCAGCTTTCGCTGATATGCAGCCTCATTTTCTTTTAGTTCTTGATTTATTTTCAAAACTTTTTCTTTTTCCTTAATTTTAATCACGGTTGAGTGATTTGTAGTGTGCCACGACATTCAAACATGGTTTTGAGTACAGCTTTGCTTTGAATTCATATGGAATGCTGTTTACCAAATCCTTATCCTCGGCTTCTGATTTCATGGTGGTAGAGGATGTTCCAATCGCTTCATTCTTGCTGGTACTGATGACTTCTTGAACAGCAGGCTTCGACTCATTCATTTCAGCTTTCTGTTGTCTCTTCTCTGAGGCAGGAGAGATGATGTTTTTCAAACCAGTGTCATCTTTTGGAATCTTGAAGGTTTGTTTTTCAACCCCGTTTGAAGCAGACGTGGCAGCGACGGTGGTAATGTTTGCCATGAGGGCCTTGTTTACTTCTCCCTTTGCCTCAGCTATCTCCTCCGACCAATCATAATCTTCCACCACTAAAGCGTTCTGATTATTTTCAGCAACATTATTATTTCCTTCAATGGCAATCGGCCTCCTTGTCTGGTTGATTTCGATATTCTCGTTCTTCAGCAACGGACACTCTCTTTTGAAGTGGCCCAAGTGTTTGCAGTTGTAACATCTAAGCTTGGATTTGTCAAATCCAGCTTTTCCAAGAGCCAACATCTTTCTCGTTTTATCTTGGAATTTCTTCAACCGTAGAGTAATCATTGCCATCTGCCACTTCAGATCCATCTCCTCCATGTCGTCTGGATCTACTTGATACATGTCCTCTGCTGTGAGGAATTCTCTCTTCAACTCTCCTGACATAAGCGCCTCATAGCTACTTAAGAAAGTATTAAAAAGAGCTACATGTTCTGTGGAAATTTTAAGTGCTTGAGTGTCGCTGGCCACGGTGGTCTTCTTGGAAGATGACGAGGCCTTCACAGAGTTTGCGGAAGCATTTGAATAGGATTCGACAGCACTCTGGGAATTTAATCCACATGAGGTGACAGGAGCAAGAAATGCCATATTCTTGGGAACCGAGGTTGCAGCAGCTTGCTGAGACATCTTCTGAGAATATCCAGTTTGATTCATCTCTCATTTCACGATGTCCATTTCAAAGGCTTTAAGGTGTTAATCAATTCTGAGAGAGTAACTGGAGTTGTGCTGGTGAGGAAAGTTCTCTTAATCATCATGCATTGAAGACTCCATTCTTTTGGTAGAGAATCTAGCAGCTTCTTGATCGATGCATAATTTGCAACTGGGTTTCCCACCTTCTTCATCTTGGTCAACACCCCCAGAAATCTGCTTATGTGGTCGGACAAGCTTTCGCCATGAATACTTCCAAACATATCATATTCTTTCTGCACCATGTCTCTTTGTTCTCCCTGAGTTCCTCATTGCCTTCATAATGGTCGATTAGAGCCAACCACAGTTCATGTGCCGAGGTGTATTCTTCAAACAGATTGTTGTCATCCTTTGACAGAGCCATAGTGAGAGCAGCGTGAGCCCTCCGGTCACGTTGAATGAGTGTCCTATCTTCATCTGTGAATGTTGAAGGATCTTCATTGATAGTACGGATGTCGTCACGTATTATCATGGGAACATGCAGGCCCATAGTGACTGATATCCATTGAGTATAGTCGGTATACTCAAAAAAGGACTTGATCCTGTTTTTCCAGCTGCTGAAATCTTCCGAACCTTTCAACTTTGGTGGCCTTGTAGCAGTTCCAGTTTCTAGTTCAGCTTGAGCAATCGGATTGAGTTGATTGAGAGACATAATGGATGATTGGTGATTAAATGCGCTGGGCTTTGGTGAATTAGAGAACAATTACGCTCGCTAGGTGGTAAATACGCTGGACCAAAGATCAAATACGCTGCACTTTATCCTGCAAAATGCTATAATCCGCTGGATATTCGAAAACAAGCAAAGGTTAGTTGATTTCGCTGAACACCGTGATAACATCGCTGAAGATTTGTATCACTGATTTCGAAGTCTCCTTCGATAAATTTCGCTGGTACTATTTCGCCGACACTCCACAAATCCGCTGGTTTAATAACTAGAGTATTTGTTAAATACACGAAATTCATGTTAAATGCGCCAGCTTCAAGATAATTACGCCAACTTCAAATATATCTGCGCTAGCTTCAACATTAAATACGCCCAGAAGGGTTTAGTACGAACAAACACTCTCTAATCACCCAAAAACAACCCAAAATTCATGTTTCTTTGCAGCAAAATAACCAAAATGTTTACCAAACTACTGTTAACAACAACCCAAAGATTAAACGCACCAGATCAAGCCATTTTAATCCCAAAATTTTGAAAAACCATGAAACTTTGAAAACTTTTGTAAAACCTTCAAAACTTGATAAATCTTAACAAAAACTCAAACAATGAAGAGCACAAAGGCTCTGATACCAAATTGTGAGTCCCAAAACAGATTCGGATCACAGTGCTTGATTGTTTTCACCCAAACAACTGTGGATTAGTTGTTTGAATGTGCAAATAATAAGAAAAACCAAGCAAAGAAGATGAAGAATCTTGTTTGGATCAAACAACTAGTGTTGTATATGAAATCCCAATAACATGTAATCAATAACAGCACCTGGATATTCGGATGAAAGCACAATAGAAAAAGTCACAACACAAGAAGATCACCAAAATCTGTCCAAGAAACTTGGACATACATGCATTGATCATCATATTTATACAAAATGACTACCCAACGTATTTATTAAATACGCTGAGTTGCTAATACGCCGCGTACATACAAGTTTCACCATATTGCACTTTTGACCCTTTAACTTTGTCTAACCATTACAAACTAGCTCAAACTATGGATAATCAAGCACCAACGGTCTCAAAAGTTCTAACACACAGATCGACGTTGGCAATTTGTTTTAGGAGGGGCTTTTTCAACAAACTTGGGTTTTGCTTGGTTGGTACAGTTTTTGATAATGTGGTCAAACTCCCCACACTTAAAATATGTTCTCCTTTCAACAAATTTAGGAGATGTCGTTTGATGACTTGATGTTGAACTTGTAGGCCTAGAGGCACTTGGTTCATCTTCACACCCATTTGTGTGTTGAGTGTTATTGTTTTGACTATTACGTTTTAAAATCTTGACTTGATTTACAAAATAAGTATTTGACATGTTTTCAAAAGTCTCGATTTTATCAATACCAGTTGAGCCCACAGAGTTAACATTCTTCCCATTTTTCTTGCTGTGAGCGCCTTTAGCTTCTACCTTTGGTTGTGATACCTTAGGTTTTTCAGCTCGCTTTTCTTGTTGTCTACCTTTGGAAGCGATTAATGGTTGTGGTTTGATTGGATTCTTCTTTCCCAAAAATTTGGTTGTTGAATTTTCAAAAACTTGATCAATTGAAGTTAGATTTACATTTTTTATCGGAAAGTCCTTGTTTGAGTAAATTTTCTCATCGCCAATCAACGTATACAACACATAATCATTTTCAAATGTAGACGCAGTTGTCTTGACAGATTCGATAGGATTATTACTTGATTTGCAACAGATTGTACATCAGGAGTAGCAGATTTTTACCCCTTTCTTTTCATCAAGAGCTTGATCTTGATCGATCTTGTCTGACTCATCATCTGATGAATCATCTTCCTCTAATATAGATGGATTTTGATTAACAACTGATGATGAGTTTTCTGTTTTTCTTGATTCATCTGAGGAATTATCCAGCTTAAATTCCAATCTTGCAGCAAACTCTTCAGGATTAAGAGGTACAGATGGTTCAAAGCGTGGCATTTCCTCTTTATTAGGCAATTTGGTATAATTGTGTTTCAATGGGGGTGGACACGATTTATATCCAATGCATTTTACATCTCCCTTAAGTTTTTGAACGTCAATGATGTGATCAAGCACATATCGGGAAGTTAGAGTAACTCTCCAATTTCAGCTTGATTGCATCATGCTCGCATTTGGCAATGGCTAACTCCTTTTTTGTTTCTTCAAGGATATTAATGTAGTTATTAATACCTGTTTGCTTGTTCAAACTGTTTTTGTTAACTCAGATGCGCTTTTCTTAAGAGACTCAATTACAGATTTGAATTCTTTTTCATTTCGAGTTAAAGCCAGATTTGCCTCTTTGCATTTTGACATTTCAACTACTAGGCTTTGATTGTGACTGTTAATTATTTCAAATTTTGTTTTTAAGTCAGCACAGTCATTGCATATCCTAGGAGAGTTGGATTTTACCTGACTTGTTGAACCTGCAACATTAGCCATGAAAGCAGTATGATGAGAAAAGGATGCATTGTTGGCAAAGAGTTTCTCCATTTCCTTTGATGCAACTTCTGCTTTCCTTATCAAACCAGCCTTTTGACTTTTCAACTTCTCTGCTTCTTTCAGCAACTCATTGACCTCAGTATCAATCATTTCCCCGACATCTGAATCAGATCCATAACCACCTACACTCGAGCTTTCCTCGTCAGAACTCCCATTATACCCAAAACTATCATCATCATCTTTAGAGTCAATACTGTGAACATGTTTGATCTAATTGATTATCTTGGCATAACATTCAGTTCCTCCTTGATTTTCGCTTCCCAACTGAACTTACCAGTCGCATCCTTCATATGCTTGAACAACTAATGCTCTGTTTGTGTTGTTTGAAGGTCCAGACTGGTTGGAGTTGTTTGGGTTGTTAACAACTACTATACTTTGTTCATTGTTAACTTGAGTTGTGTTGTATGGCCGTGATTGATTTCAGAAAGGGTTGTGATTTCCTTGCTTGCTAGGTCGAGTACATTCACGCTTGAAGTGACCTTTTCACTACAGTTGAAGCAAGTAACAGCATCTTTATCAAATCCATACTTTGTGTCCTTTTTGCTTTCCAAACTTGTTCTTCCAGTTCTGCTCATGTAGTCTTTTGCTCTTCTAAACGCACTAGCAAATGCCCATTTAATATCCATCAACTCCATCTCATCTCTGTCTATTTGTTGATAGTCTTCATTAGTCAAATTGATGTTTCCAATTTGACCAGCGACTAATCCACAGTATGCACTAACCATGGTGTTCAGAAGTTCCATGTGTTCCCGGGCAACTTCTACACTAACCTTGGAAAGATGTGACGTATCAAGACTGACGTTATTAGGATTTGCAGGTTGAAAGTTGTTACCATAGAAAACTTGTTGAGAAGCTTGTTGTGGAACTTGAGGTGTAACAACTTGTGGTTGTGGTAGAAAGGCTTTAGGATCAAATACTTAACCATAGGTTTGACTACTTGAACAAGCAGATTGATGTGTTTGAACTGGTTGTGGTAGAAAGGGATTAACGTTTGACACAAACGCTGTTTGAAGTTTTGGTTGCTGAGGTGTACTAACGCATGTGTTAATACTTCCAAAATACGTTTCAGGGTTTTGTGGAATGGGAATTCTTTTTGCTTTTCGAATTTCCTCTTCATTTTGTTCTCCAGATTCTAAAACAAATTCATAAATACTTATCACATCCAAAACACCTGTGTGCTTTAGCAAGTCAATGAATTGACTCCATTTTGGTGGTAAGGCATCAGCAAAACACATTTTGTATGAATACATGTCACTAAGCAGATGATAGAAATGGGTTGTCATATCGCTTAGTGTTTCATTTTCCATGAACGAAAAAACCTTCAAACTCTTTCTTTAGCAGATCAAGTCGTATTTTTCTTGTTGTAGCATTTCCTTCCCCTCTTGCTTCCAAAGTGTCTCACAAATTCTTGGTGGTGGTACAGTACACGAATTGATGATAAATGTCCTTATGAAGTGCTTGTGTAAGGATAGCGAACGCCTTCTTTTCTAAATCATAAGCCTTTTTATCATTTTCATCTAAGTTGGCTAAGGATGTTGGATTTGATCCTGCTTCTTCGAGAGATTCTTTATATGGTGTAGTAAAACATGTCCATAATTTTGTATTCTGACCAAGAACATATGTATGGAAATGACTTTTCCATGAAGGATAATTGTTCATATGGTTCAACTTCGGTGGACGGTTATTACTTCATGTCTCACTCTCGCTAATAAGAAGAGTCTAAATGCTTCGATTTTGATTTGCCACGCATGGCCATTGATTAGCGGTCATCATGGTCGTCTACTGAGGCATCAGTGATTTAAAACCCATAAGGTTGCGGAGCTAGATTGTGGTGAGTCTTGGTTTGTGCTTGAACTACACCCCCAATCCTAAGGATTTGTACCCATTTGTTTGTTTGTTTATAAAAATTTGATTTTTAAGAATTTAAAAAATTTCAAGGGTTAATCTTGAAATAAAAATTTTCTTGTAAAGATTCACAATTTCTAAGACCTCAAGATATCAGTTCTCACGAAAAACTATCACAAATAACCTGAAGGACATGAAAAACTAAGTTCTTCATACGAGTAGGTGATTTGTGCGAATTACAGTTCTTCGTACGAACCACGTTGTTCGTACGAACTATTGTTCTTCGTGCGAGTCACTAATACTTCGTGCGAACAAGGTTCTTCGTGCGAGTTAGTTGATACTTCGCACGAACAATCTTGTTCTTCATGCGGATGGGTTATTCGCACGGAGGTCTTTCACTGATGTTTTGGTTTTTTGAAGAGAGGAATCTTTTTGCAGGGTTGGTTGGTGAAAATTTTCCTTTTGTAACAAAAACTTGTTTCTGAGTTTGTTAGAAAGTTGTCAGCTGTCTACACAGTTTTGGTTAAAAAGACAAACATTCCAATATTAACTTTTCAGTCAAAACAGTCAAGTCTCAAGTTCTGGTCAACCCTAAAGGAATATTCTGGTGAATTTTCCGGTAAGTGTTTCACCGGAAAATATGTCCAACTAAACTTTGATAGAAAATTTTAAGAAAAAACGTATCCTAACATGTCTCCATGTATTCTAACAAGGTTTTTATGAAAATTTTCTGGATACAACAAGTTTTACCTAAGTTTTAAGCTAGTTATCTTTTAAAAACTTAAGTTTCTTGTTAGCAGTTCAAGAACACTTCCAGGAACCCCCACAACTTGCTCAAACACAACACTAAGCTTGGTTTTTAAAACAAGGAAGAGAGCCAAGCTCTGATACCACTCGTAGGCCACTTGGAGGATCAAGATAACCTACTTCCTTGTTTATCTAACACACATACGAGTGCGGAATCAACTTAAGTATGCAAACCAAAGCAAAGTAACAAACACAAGATAACCAAAGATTTACTATCTTGACTAAATGAAGAGAGCTAGTACAAACACATACAAACAATGTCATACAGACTCAGGATATTCTCTCTGTGCTCTCTCTCTCTTGTGCCTCAAGGTCTCTCTCTAGTGTCACACTGAACTGAGAAGTGCATGTCTGTTTATATAGTACCAACACCCAGCAACAGTACGAAGAATGTTGCTGGTCATACGAACTAATACAAGCCACGAAGAACATTCAGCAATGGTTGCTCGTACGAACAACCTATGGCTCGTACGAATAGAAACTGGTTCGTACGAATAAGCAAAATGCTTGTTGAAAGGGCCATTCGTACGATCATGTAACTGACTCGTACGAACAAGATAATGGCTCGTACGAGCAAGCAACTTGCTCGTACGAAGCACCTTTCACTCGTACGGAGAAGTATTCTTCGGAGAACTTCCTAACAGACATGTCGTACACAAGACTTAACAGTATGCACACATGCAACTGTTTTACAACACGGACAAACTAAACATCGTATTAAATCAAGATAGGAGGATATCTTGATTTGGTCGACACGACCAAACTGTACAGACACAATAAACAAAAACCGTAGAATTACTGACATAACTAAGAACAAGCGACAAGCACAAAAGTGCATTAACACAATTTAGTGATCAAATTTGTTATGTGAGGTAGTGTGCTAGTCTTTGATTTGTAAATAGGCCAAACGAACCGAACGGACATGAACATGTCTATGTTCGTGTCCATTCATTTAACTTTAACCGAACACAGACATATAATCAAACACATTTTTTGTTCGTTTTCGTTCATTAAGAAATTGGGCATGTTCGTGTTCGTTTATGTTCGTTCGTTTAAATCCTAAACAAACAGTTCACGAACATAAATGAACACAAATGAACATAAACAAACATAAATTAACATGATTGAACAACATAAACGAACACAAATGAATGTAATTGAACAAATATAAACAAACACAATTTAACATTAGTGAACATAAACAAACAAGGCTAATATATTATAGTTCATACAAAAACACATCTAAATTAGGGTTCCTAGATACTAAAATTAAGTAGTTTTTAATATGAATATTAAGTGTTAGGATCTAAGAAAAAATTTAAATTTCATTTTTATTACTAGAAAACTCTATTGCTAAGAAGTTACAATTATATTAGTAGTTAGAAGGCCAAATATTTATATAAATATAACTATTTATGTATTTATTAAAATTTAAATGAACACAAACGAACGTTCATGAACATAAATGAATGAACACAAGGTGTGTTCATGTTCATTCGTTTATTGAGTAAACGAACTTCCCACCGGACAAGTTCACAAATAGTTCATCAATGTTCGGTTCATTTACATGCCTATTTGTAAAAAAACTGTTATAAATGAAATTGCTAAGTGTTAATGCCAAAAAAACGTTTAAGATGCTAAAAATATTGCTCTGAATATTGGAATATTTCTCCGATATTGGAACGAAATTGAACAATTAAGTAACTAAGAACACAAGTAATTAGAAGGAAAGCCCTTGATCGATTCAGATCGTCGGCACAAATCCTCGGTAGACGACTATAAAAGTTGTTTATCATAGTCAATATTATTAAGCAGATAAAAAGAATACAACTCGGGAACAAGCATGATCGATGGTACAATGACTTAAACAAAGATAACAAATACAACAAGTACAAAATTTAAAATGAGTTTCTAGTCAATCCTACTAGATTACATTCATCACCATCATCGTCAATTTCCTACAATATGTTTTAAATACATATCAATACAAAAGTATTGGCGAGCATACAAGTTTAGGTACTAGCATAAGTATGAAGTTTAAACGAATCCACATGGCAAAATTTGGATACTAAGAATCAAACATGGCAATACTATCATGCAACTATAATTTTCAACCCAGAGATTCCCGCTAGCGTAATCTAATCATAGCAATGAAAAGACCGTTTTGTTTACTTAACATGACCTCAAGAATACGGGCGGTGCGTTAATCCTGTAGCGCTATATATGTTAAGGGAGGCTCGTACGGAGTTAATGACAAGTATAAAGCAACAAGTATCATGTATGTGTTCAATTATATCGTATCAAGCATGTATATTGGATTGTTTGTTTAGCATGTTTAGAAATGTAAGTGTGCGTTTTTTATAAGTTACACGTATTGCACCCAAAAGTGTAAAAATAAAACGGGGTCATGTATACTCACAATTTTGCGTAGAGTTTTCCAAGTAAGTGTGCTTGACGCGTTTAGTGTGTCGAAACCGTCGAGTTATCCTACAAGCATAAACAAGGCGAGTGAGTTATTACGAATTTAGGAATGCAAGTAACAAATTTAAAGTATGTATGAAAAATTCATCTCATATTGACACTTGTTCGGACACTATTTTCGTTAGTGTTTTCATGGATACCAGTTCATCCATTAGAGTCCGATTTCGAGGAATCAAGAATTAAGATGACAATACCATAACTCATGACACTACTATAATTTAGTTAGCATCAAGGTTCGGTTTGTTAAGTATATATATATATATATAGGTATTATATATCTAGTCTACTAAGTCCATTCATATAAGTCATGCATGAAGGTAAGATGATGAACATCCATTAAACCTCATGTTAAGGATTCACCAAAGCACAAAATCATCAACTTTGTTGATGATTTTGGTTGGTCATGAACATGAAACTAAAGACAAGAACATAAATAAAAACACAGGTGATGTAGTGGAACAAGGTTGGAGAGCCCAAGCTTCCATGGTTCACACTTTTACCAAAACATAACTTTTGTGAGCTTGGATGGTTTCAACACTTTTTAGGTTGTTTTAACCTTATCAAAACATAAATTTTAGAAGGTATTTGAACCTTTAAACTCATGATAATCAACCATACTCAAGCTCGGTTATGGGTTTGGTTAGAAGCAAGGTTGGTACAAGATTGTTCAAGTTAAAAGTAAATAAAAAACAAGTTTGTAAAAGTTTTAATCAATGCACAATTTTTATCCAACTTTAAACCTCAAATATGGTGATGTTCCACCTTGGTTTACCTTGCTAAACATTGGGTAACAAACCTAGAGGTTATCCAAGGAAGGAGAAACACGAAAATAAGAAAAAAAAAAGATGAAAAAGTGAGTTGAAAACTCACTTTTTGAGCAAGAAATTTTCTGCCCAAAAGTTACAAAGATTGGAGCCTTGAGAGAGTTTGGGAGTGAGCAAGAAATTTTTTGCCCAAAAGTTACAAAGATTGGAGCCTTGAGAGAGTTTGGGAGTGAATTGAAAGTGTGGAAAGTGTGAAAAGTGTTTAGGATGTGGTGGAGGCATGTATTTATAAGTGGGTATTAGGGTTTGGTCATAAATGAAGTGTTTGGAAGATATGAGGAGGGAAATTTTAAAAATATATTAAAATCCCCGTTTTTATAAATAATAATAAAAAAATATATTTTTTAGGATTTTAAGGTATGTAAGTATGCATACTAAGTTAACATGTATGAATAACATTCCAAAGAATATTAAAATCTCGATTTATTGCATATAACACAAGCATGAATTAAGATATTTATATGGTTTTCCATTATGATCGATGTATCGGATTTACAAGATTGGAATGAAGTATGATTACAAAGTTACTAAAGATAGAAAATGAATACAAGCTTTCTAAAAATGGAAAGTACAAATATGCGAATTGTTACACCTATCAAGTATCCCAGGTAGTTAGTTTCTGTCTGGAATATTAATCGAAACATTCACCCATAACAATTGTCACAAAAAATAGGACAGCTATAAGGTTCTCATCTTCAAACGGTTCTATTTTTCGGCATCTCACCGGAGTAAATGCATACGTAATAGTTAAACAAAAGGCAGAGTAATTCCCCATAAACCAAACGGCGTAGTTTTTCAGACATTTTGTTGCTTATATAAACTCTTTGAATTTTATTTTATCTCATCCCTGTTCAAAATCGTATTGAAGATCTCACGTATTTTTCTCTCTTTTTCTTCATATTCTGTCTTATCCTTCTGTTAGTTCGTTAGCACTTTTGTCATGGCAAAGAAAAGAACTTGATCTTCCAATATGGTCGCCAAGTAATCCGTCGACGATTTCATCGTTCAAAATTTACATGAACACCCGGAACAGGAAATATGTTCCTTCTCTAACCTAGAAATTTCCTAACTCAAAGCCTCGAAAGTCTTTCCCAACTCTGCCTTCATCTGTACGACAGAAGTTGTTATTCCGACCTAGCCTCCAAAATTTGAGTTTGCATCCTCGCATTCCCATTTCCCTTAGGATACACTTACCCATTTCCACCATTGATCTCGAAATTTTTCTAAGTTACTGGTTTCAGTTCTGCTCAAACCATGCCGGTGGTTTGGAGAATTATTTATATGCTCTGCAAACTTAATGAATACCATGGAATAGACATCCAAGTTTCTGGCCTAACCAACATCTATAAGCTAAGAACCCACGGATCTTATCACTTCATGCTTCAACTAATATCTCATCAACCTCATCTCATTCTATAAGCTAGCAAAAATGATGAGACTTGGAAGAATTTCTTCTTTGTGAGGAGGGACTCCATCCAAGACAGTGTCAATCTTCCAATGTATGAGGGTAGGAATCAGTTTTTCAGGATATCGAAATATTCCTAATTTATATCCTAATATTTGCTCTACTTTTCTGCACAACAAACTTTATCGACCTTGCTCTCCTACAACTGAAGCCCTTAACAGAATCACAACCATACTAAAGTTACCGAAGGTTGACAGGACCTTTCATATCGGAACTTTACATTTAAGTAGTCCCAATTAAACTTACACTTCAAAAATGTCAGATAAGATCTCCTTGTAATATCTTTCATGTTAGTTTATTTAAGATGAACCGAATGTTCAACATTTGAGAAATCACGATCCTGGAGCTTGAAACCTTGAAACCTAGCGTCTTGAACCTTCAAATTCGCCCTACAGCAGCTCTAGTTTGTCCCAAGTTTGTCGAATACTGTTTTAGAAACATAATAGTGTTTAAATATCAAAACTTGGACAACAAAACTTCTTTTCCCGATTTTTAGGCCCGTAGCGTCGCACGAAGAGCATTGGAACTCTTTTTCGCGTGACGCGACATAGTTCAAAACGTGTGCGTCCTTTTCCCCTCACGTCACGTGAGGGGCTTCTCCATACCCTGTTGGACAAGGCGACAGGGCTAAATTTCATCATTTTTCCGTTTCGTTTATTCTCGATCCTTTGTAACTCGTCCAGAAGCTCGATTTTTTCATTTCCTTTTTTTCCTTTGGACCCCTGCAAAGCACAAATGACTAAGTATCTTGCAAAAACAATAACAAAACGACACAAAACATATCAAAAACTCTACAAACTATACACCGGAAATAGATGTATTTTGCAATATATCACACTCCACACTTAGACAAATAATCGATTTTCCATAAAATATACTCTAAAAATATAGCCTTCTGTTAGTTCATTCACACTTTTTTCATGGCAAAGAGAAGAACCTGATCTTCCAATATGGTCGCCAAGTAATCCGTCGACGATTTCATCGTTCGAAATTTACATGAACACCCGGAACAGCAAATATGTTCCTTCTCTAACCTAGAAATTTCCCAACTCAAAGCCTCGAAAGTCTTTCCTGACTCTGATGTATTTCATCCGTATGACAGAAGTGTTCTTCCGACCTAGCCTCCAAAATTTGGGTTTACATTCTCGCATTCTCATTTTCCTTAGGATACACTTACCCATTTCCACCATTGGATTCGAAATTTTTCAGTTCTGCTCAAACCATGCTAGTGGTATGGAGAATTATTTATATGCTCTTCACACTTATTGAATACCATGGAATAGACATCCAAGTTTCTGGTCTAACCACAATCTATAAGCTAAGAACCCACGGATCTTATCGCTTCATGCTTCAACTAATATCTCATCAACCTCGAGCTTGCTCCTCCTATAACTGAAGCCCTTAACAGAATCAAAACCATACTATAGTTGCCGAAGGTTTACATGACCTTTCATATCGGAACTTTACATTTAAGTAGTACTAATCAAACTTTCACTTCAAAAATGTCAGATAAGATCTCCTTGTTATATCTTTCATGTTAGTTTATTTAAGATGAACCGAATGTTAAACACTCCAGAAATCACGATCCCGAAGCTTGAAACCTTGAAACCTAGCGTCTTGAACCTTCAAATTTGCCCTACAGCACCTCTAGTTGTCTCAAGTTCGTCGAATACTGTTTCAGAAACGTAATAGTGTTTGAATATCAAAACTTGGACAACAAAACTTCTTTTTCGATTTTTAGGCCCGTCGATTCGCACGATGAGCATTGGATCTCTTTTTCGCGTGACGTGATATAGTTCAAAACGTACGCGTCCTTTCCCCCCTCACGTCACGTGAGGGGCTTCTCCATACCCTGTCGCGTGACGCGACAGGGCTAAATTTCATAATTTTTCCATTTCGTTTAATTCCCGATCCTTTTTTATTCGTCTAGAAACTCGGTTTTTTCACTTCCTTTTTTCCTTTGGACCTCTGCAAAGTACAAATGACTAAGTATCTTGCAATACCAATAACAAAACGACACGAAACTTATCAAAAACTCTACAAACTATACGATGGAAATAGATGTATTTTGCAATACATCACACTTAGCCAAATAATCGATTTTCCGGAAAATATATTCTAAAAATATATTTTTACGAGAAGTTGAAAATATATATTTTTACATCAACTCAAAAACGTATATTTTTACAACGAATCGAATATATATATATATATATATATATATATATATATATATATATATATATATATTTCATCCGAAAATATATACATGTGAAAAATACATAAACTTTTCTCGTAGACATCAAGACTTGGCCATTTTATTGAAAACCCAACTTTCGCCAAAACTAACGTATTTTATACTAAAAAGACTCATATTTATAAACCTGTTTTCTACATAAAACCTTGTCTTGATTATTTTTCACCAAAAGTTAAATTTAACCACTAAATCTATACCCAAAACCGTTGATGGTCTTAATGTGATCATCAAGTCATACTTTCCAAACTTATTAGGTTAAAATACCATTTGAAAACCATTTCACCATTTTTATCATGTTAATATATATTTTTCCACAAATATACACATATAACATGTATATACCCATTTTACACTAATGAACCCTAGTTTCCAAGCTTTACCATTAAACTTGTTAACATTAGATTTTTATCATGTTAATCCTAAAACATCATCATCGACACTTTTTAACAAGATCCATGACCATGTATATTCTTATAGAAACCCTAACTTTTCCAAAAACACTTTCGTGAATATTTCTTCTTCAAACAAGTTCCTTCACACTTTATGCTTAAGTAAACATGTATAATCACTTTCAACACATAATAATGAGTTAAAACAAATATACAAGCATATATCACCTCAAGATCATCAATATCCGCCAACATTTTCTTAAAATATATTTTGTTTAGTTTAACCTCAACAAGTATCTTAACAAACTCTTTGGTGGTCTCTTGCATTTTACTACTTAAGATATCTTTAAAACAAAAGATCAAGAAGCTTACTACTACCCTAAGCTAGGGTAGATAGTCTTGATGAAAATAAAGAAGAAAAAACTCCAAATACTTGAAAAGAGAAGGCTTCTTGGATGACCCGACAACTTGTATCACTCTAAAATGCACTTGGAAACCCTTAATTCTTCTTGAAGTAGATGAGAAAATGGAAGGTATATAGAGGTGGTGGTGGTGGTCGTGAGTTGTAGAGGAAATAAAGAGAGTTTGGGTTTTGTTTTTCTAAGTATGAAATGGTGTAGGTTGTTGTAGTGGTTTGAAAATATCTCCATAGATCGTCATTTACAACATATTATAATCTTCAAACCATTTCTAAAATCTTTAACCAACAAGCAAAGAAAGACCATAAATGAGTATTGTGGGGGGGTATGTTAGTCAAAAAGTCAACGTAGGTCTCACTTAGTCTTTAGATTAGATTGAGTATGTCTTTAATTGCGTTTATGTCTTTAAAAAGTCAACGTTGGTGATTTAATGCAAAACGGTTATTCGGCTAACGAACATTTGCGAAATAAAAACTGGGGTTTATTAACTAGATATCCATATGGCATCTTTTATCCACCTAATGTACCAAATACTAATTAACGTCACTTAAGAATCACCTATTAACCTTCGTTGGGTGAAAGCTACAAGTTCCGACGTTAAGACGAACTAATATATTACTCGTGCGATCCATCGCATAATGTTCCATTATTCATGTCGAACACATAATAATACCATTGGTTTACTGTTCCAGGAAAATTAGAACGGTTTCGGCATACAAACGCTAACCGGATAACCACTAACGCTCGTTAAAACTTGTTTCATTGTAACACGACAAGGCGCTATTGATTATACTAAAGGCAAATATTCATGCACGTAATTAGTTAATACACAGTGCTAGACCTTATGGATCCAATTAACACGTAATTCAGTGTAAATGCACGTAATTAATTTAATACTCAGTGATTAAATTGTACGGATTAATCTGGATTATTTTTTATCTTGCCGGTTGTCACATTGACTGCCAGTTCATGCGAAGCTATTCAGTTCGCGCAAAGAGGTTCAGTTTGCACGAAAGGGGTCTGGTTTGGTGCTTAGACTATAGATGAGGTCAAATCATGCAATTTTTCCTAATTCCCAATTATGGCTCTGATACCAATCTGTCACACCCCAACCAATGGTGGAATCATCGGGGCGGACGTAAATAGATTGCTCGAGACATCATAACACAATTTTCGCGACAAGTATTTAAAGGAACAATATTTCACTTCATTTCCAAGATTCAATTACATTGTTTGGAACAAATTACAACATTGAAATTCAAAATACAACATCCTCTCCTTTTCTTTCCTTTAACATCATCAACACACTAACGTAATCCCCCATTCGCGGCCCCGATTAACGGGCCGACACGGTGTTCCAGCCGTTAACGGGTGACGTGGCCACGCTAATGTAGCCTCCGTGAACCCACAACGGAGAGTCTGATTATAGCCCTTGAGGTCGCCTTGCGCCTGGACGCTCCTCCAGGCGTGCTTTAAAAACACATATCTTGGTGGGATCTAAACATTATTTAAATATGTGCTTTTAAACGATCTAACCCATGGGTTTGTGAAGCAATCTATCATTCTTCAAATCTTAGTTTGGATGTCTATCACATTGCCAAAAAATAGTGTGTTTCAAAGTAGCCCTTTCTTATCTACATCTCGGTCAAGTCTAATTTAATACCAGGAGAGTGATAAGTCATCAACAACAGACACTAAAAAACGGTAACAAAGATAAACCAATAAAAAACACCGAAATGTATAATAAATATCAACAAGAGTGGCCACATCACACAGAGTAACAAGCAAAGAATAGAGACGAAGAATCTAACCTAACCACTTTAATAAGAATCTACCCATACTCACAACCAATAATTTATATACAAATCTTGTAGGGGACAAAGGTAAAGTCATTGGCTTTTTCCCAAACATTTCAGATCTCTCTCTATCCACACGAATGCGTACATTCACATGCCTCCAAACTTTTACAACATCTGAAAAATAAATCTTTGTGTTTTATTCTCTCAAAACGTTATATCATATAATAATAACTTCTGCTTCTCAAGATTCAACCTTTTCAGAGTCTTGAGCTTATGGGTTGTTGCAATTCATTCTTTTCTAAAAAACCCACATCGGAAAAAGATAGTTTTCACCGGGATAATGCTCCAGCGAACAGAAAAGGGGCTGCTTTCGCCGGAGATGGTGGCGGAGTGCCGGTGTTTTCTGGGTACTCATTGGCGGACTTGAAGGGTGCAACTAATAACTTCAGTTCAGAGTATATTGTTTCTGAAAGTGGTGAGAAAGCTCCGAATGTTGTGTATAAGGGAAGGCTGCAGAATAAGAGGTGGATTGCTGTTAAGAAGTTTTCGAAAATGGCGTGGCCTGATCCCAAACAGTTTGCGGTATTGTTGGTGTTTTGATTTGGGTCTTAGGGTTTACTGTTTGTTATGTTGTCTTTGGTTAATTGTGGATTTGGGTAGGTTTAGGGGTTTGTAGTAGCTGATATAAAGATTGGTTGTAGTTTACAGATGTATGTAAATTTGCTGGTGTTTGGTTGTGCATGTTTTGCTAATCGGTTTTATGGTGTTGATTGTTCTTTAAATGTAGATTGTTTAAGGAGATGATTTGTGAAATAAGGATAGATAATCATAAGCAGAAGTTTCTTATCCCCAACACTAAAAATTGATTAGTGTGATCACTTGTAAAATGCACATCCAAACACCCCCTAATTTGCAATTTAAGTTCATTACACTGTTTACAATTTTCTTTGAAACAAGAAGTTTTGTTTGATCTTTCTTTCTTTTTTTGCCAAAAAGGATAAAAAGTTATTGAGAATTAGCAAGTGTGATCAACAAGTTGTGCTAAATATAATGCCAAATAACCCACCCTACTTTGATATTATGTTTGTAAGGATGAAGCATGGGGAGTTGGAAAGTTGAGGCATAATAGGGTCGCTAATTTGATCGGATATTGTTGTGATGGGGATGAAAGGCTACTTGTTGCAGAGTATATGCCTAACGATACTCTAGCGAAACATTTATTTCACTGTATGTATTCATAACCATAATACCATTTTACGTTTGCTAACATAAAATAGGCAAACGGTTCGGTAACGTAGAGGTGGGAATTTTGATCCATTTACTCATGTCGGGTCTAATTTGGGATGTCGATTTTATTAAACTTGTTAAAGGGGTTAAATAAAATTGTTTAGCTTTAAGGTGTACGGGTCAAATGGACATGTCAAACGGGTTGAAAATCACCCAAAGGGAATTTATTAACGCATACTAGGGGTGAGAATTTCTGACAAGACCTGGAAATATGACACGAACCTAACACAAAATTTGTGGGTTTGGGTTTAATCTAAACGGGCTCAGTTAGGTTCGTGTCAACCCTGGTGGGTTGGTAGGTTGACGGTTGACTCGTTTAACCCGTTTGTATTTTATTTTATTTTTTTTACAAAATGAATTATGTCAAATTAAATTGGATGGGTATTTTATGCCGTAATTATAACTTAAAAACAGAATTTGACATAAGATTTTATAATTATAATTTTAATGTAATTGTATTATATACATTTGTGTTTTTTGTTGTAAAAGTTAAATTCAATATCTTAATTTGCGAAAAGAATTTAAAAAATAAAACATTCGGGTTGAACGGATTGTGTTCGGGTCAACCCACAAATATGCGGATCGTGTTCAGGTTCATATGTATGACACGATTTTCGTAAAGTTTTTGGGTTCGGGTCGGGTAGGACCCGCCAACCCACGGACAGGACCCTTTTAGCACCCCTAAATTGCGTACAACCTCCTAAATCGCCTTATTTAAACTTTTTGGTTATTATTGTTATAGTATTGGTTTTGAAATCATGACAACACATTAAGTATTTTGTAATTTTTTTTAAATGAATGTAAACTTTTCTTTTTGATCTATTGGCAGGGGAGAATCAAACAATCGAATGGGTAATGCGTTTACGGGTTGCTCTATGTATTGCTGAAGCATTGGATTACTGCAGTACTGAAGGTCGTCCATTGTATCATGATTTAAATGCATATAGAGTTCTCTTCGATGAGGTACTCTAGTTTTCCCTATTTCTATTTTAATAATGCATTCCATTGTGAAATATAATATTGTAGAGTATCCAACACAAATACCGTAACTACTGTTGTGGTGATGATGAAACTATTCTATATATTATTATAAAATCACGTTGATAATATGATTGGAATATGTGGCAGAATGGCGATCCACGACTTTCATGTTTTGGGTTGATGAAAAATAGTAGGGATGGGAAAAGTTATAGCACAAATCTTGCATACACTCCTCCAGAGTATCTAAGAAACGGTACGTTTATTTGACGTTACATTACTAGGTGGTTAACGGGTCAAAATGAATGAATAAGGGAAATGAGTTGGGTACTTGGGTTGACCTGTCTTTTTTTTTCTGAATTTTGTAAATGATTTAACATGCTGAATATGATAAAAGAAAATATTACTAAAATAGTGTTCCAAGTTTTTTTAATAAAGCGATTTAGGTGGTTGTTAAATGATTGACATGCATTTTTTAAGCTGAATTTTTTAAGTTTTACTAATATGAAGGGGTGCAAACGAGCCGTGCTGAGCCCGAGCTTGACCAGGTTGAGCTCAGTCTCGATTAACTTATGAGAGCTTGAGCTCTTCTCGATTTGAGCTTTGTTTTCAAAGCTCGAACTCGACTCGTTGGTAATTTCTCAAGCTTGAACTCAGCTCGTTTATTATCTATTAATTAAAAATCATATAAATAATACACTCATTTAGGCTCGCTAGCTCTATAAGTGAAGCTCGGGCTCGGACTCAATTACTAAACAAGCTTAGTTTTAGGTTAGGGCTCGGCTCGTAAACAAGTTTAAATAAGCTCGGCTCTGCTCGTTTACTAGACAACTTTAAATAAGGAGTAAATATTATTGTATATTAAATAAACTAATATTACTTTTAAGGCTTGACGAGCCTGGCGAGCTTCACATGCCAGGCTCGATCTTGGGCTTGATAAATAAACGAGCTTTATTTTAGGCTCAAGCTCGGCTCATTTCGAGCTTTTTCTCGAGCCGATATCGAGCCGCTCGGCTCGTTTCCACCCTTAGATATAACCCAATTTGATGAGCTTACATGAATAGTTGATTATTGGTGGTCATATTTTACGTAGCATTACCTAATAATCGTGTTTTTTTCTCTCATAGGGAGAGTTACACCTGAAAGTGTTAGTTTTAGCTTTGGGACCGTACTTTTGGATCTTCTGAGTGGAAAACATATTCCCCCGAGTCACGTAAGTAGTTCTAATGCATTAATTAACTTGAAAAAGTTGATGATGTGGACATTTGATGCTTTCCGCAGGCACTTGAAATGATTAGGGGGGAAAACATTTCTCTGTTGATGGATTCACATTTGGAGGGTAACTTTTCAACTGAAGAAGCGACTGTTGTGTTTGATCTTGCTTCACGATGCTTACAGTATGAACCAAGGGAAAGACCGAATACGAAAGATTTGGTTGCCACACTTGCCCCGTTGCAGACCAAACCAGATGTCAGTCCTCACTTTCGTTCTTTTGGTTTATGTATTTAATGCGTTTTCACTTTCTTTATAATGGATTGAGTGTGGTGTGGGTATCTGGAGGTGGGATCTTTGACTCATTTGCATAATGATGGGATTATTATGCTGGTTTGGGTTATGTTTATCTTAGTAGGATAAAAATTACTAAGAATTAGATGAGATGGAAATGGTCAAAATTGGCCAAAAGTTGTTCGAAGTGTATCTAGACTGCATAATAGGGATGAGCAATCGGTACTGGACTACTAGGTACCAAAAAATACCGGGTACCAAACCATACCATATCGATCGAATTTTGGTACCACTTCGGTACCCAATTTTTACGTTTTTAGGGATCGGTACTTACCGGTAGAGTATTTTACCCACTTTTTACCTCTGAATACTATACCGGTACCCATTTTGGCGACTTTTAGGATCGGTACTTTCGGTATCGGTATGAGTAAGGTACTGAGCTCATCCCGCATAAAACCTTATACAACATTTTATTATAAAAACATAGATTATTGTTGTAATAATTTGTTTCATCATATATCTTTCTATACTAATAAATGAAAATCTTTTTTGGACACTTGTCACTCCATGGTGGCTTCTCATCTTATTTTCTTATTTTTCTCTCATATTAAATAATAATAATAAAAATAATACAACACCAACAATTTTAAACAATAAGTTAACTAAATCTAATTTAGATAAGAATAAAAAATTATTTTTTTCTATATAATCATAAATTATATCCGTGTGTATTTAGATAAAAATAAAAAAATATATATTATTCTATATTATCATTATCCCAAGTAAAATGTTATAATAAGTAAATAGTACATCAAAGTACAAATTTTTAATGTGTTAACATATGACATTATATTTTATTAGGCCTGTATAATAGATGATTTTATTCATCCCGTGCAATACAAGAGATTTTTTAAAAGATATAATATTTTTATTACTTGGTATATAAAATTATATTTGTACAATCCGTGTAATACACGGGGTTCTAAACTAGTTTATACTTAACACAATCATTTACAAAATTCTAAAGCGAAAAGACAAAACCGTGTTTTCTGGGTTGACGCAACCCGACTCACTCATCCAGCTTGACCTGCCCATTTTACCACTTTGTATGTATGTATGTTATCTCATGTGGCTGCATTCGGTTTAATCGCTTAATAATAAACAAAAATCAATTATATATGTAGGTTCCATCCTATGAGATGCTTGGGATCCCAAAACATGAAGAAGCACCCATCACACTGCCCCACCCTCTTTCTCCAATGGGTGATGCATGTACACGCGTGGATCTGACAGCCATCCACCAGATACTCGTGATGACACATTATAAAGACGATGAAGGCACCAATGAAGTGATGATCCAGTTTAAACTTTTGATTTGGTTTAGAGTAAAGTACACAGATGGTCCATGTGGTTTACCAACATTTTGGATTTCATCTCTAGCTTTCCAAAAGTACACGGAAGGTCCCTGTGGTTTGCAATTTGTAACGAATTTAGTCTGTAGCTTTTCCAAAAGTACATGGATGGTCCCTGTGGTTTGCACTTTGTAACGCATTTAGTCCCTAATTTGGACCTACTAAAACCTCTAGATTTGTTAGCTGGGGACTAAATGCGTTATAAAGTCCAAACCAGCACAGGGACCATTCGTGTACTTCTGAAAAGCTAGGGACCAAATCCAAAATTTTGGTAAATCACAGGGACCATCCGTGTACTAAACACTTCAGTTTATTTTATTTTCATGCTTCTGATCATTGTAATTGTATGGTGATGTTTTTATCAGCTATCTTTTCAAGAATGGACCCAACAAATGAGGGATATGTTGGAGGCAAGGAAGCGCGGGGATCTAGCTTTTCGTGATAAAGATTTTAGAACCGCCATTGATTGTTATTCTCAGGTACTTATTTTGGGTTGGTTTTCACTTTACACTTTACCTGCCCATTTGGATGTTTAATCTGCTTCCGCGTTCCACTTAGCTTTGTCGAAAAGCTCGTGGCTCTCTTGAAAAAAGCTTGCTCTTGTTTATAAACGAGCCGAGCTTGAGCCAAGGTAAGCTGGCTTGTTTGCTCGTTTAAGCTAAGCCCAACTTTAACGTTTATAAGTTATTACTCAATACTATGTTACCATTTATATATAAGCTCACATAACATGGTTCATGAACCAACTTGAGACGACCCTAGTATAATTTTAATTTAAACAAGCTATAGCTTGAGCTCAGAGTTTCAGCTTGTTTTCGGCTCGTTTACATCGCTAGGTAACATGTAAGCAGGTAGAGATGAACAATAAACCGGTTAACCGAACCGGTACCGTACAAACTGGTCCGGTTTGGTATACAAACCATAGGTTTGGGATTGGTTACCCTTCTGCACACCAAAATCCGAACCGAACGGATTTTGGCCAAACCAATATTTAAAAAAGGATATTTGATTGAACTTCATAAAAATTTCATAAAATACCTGGTTATTTTTATCTTAAAATAACCAGAAAAAATAATAAAATTCGCATTTTACGTTTTATTTTTTACTTTTCTGACGTTATAAAATTCGCATTTTGCGTGCAAGTACCGGTTTACGAATGGAAACCAAACCAAAACTGGTCTTTCAGACCAACCAAACCACGACAAGACCGAACTGGCTTCAAACCGAAACCAGTTTGACTTGAAAGTGGTCAAAGCCAAAACCGGTTTCGGTTAGGAAAAGAAAACCGTTTTGTTCATCTCTATAGCAGGTCTGGCCTAGTGATCAGCCCTGGTTCTTAAACTGACATATTTTTCAAATTTCACAATTTGTTTCAACTTATTTGATTAAAATTTATGTAATTGTTATTGTATAATAATTTAATTATGTGAATCTGATTTGAGTTTACTGACAGTTCATCGATGTTGGCACTATGATATCACGGACAGTGTATGCAAGGCGCAGTCTGTGCCACCTCATGTGTGATCAACCCGATGCAGCCCTTCGAGACGCCATGCAAGCACAATGCGTGTACCCTGACTGGTCAACCGCATTTTACATGCAAGCTGTTGCCCTTGCCAAGCTGGACATGCACAAAGATGCAGTTGATATGTTGAATGAAGCCGCTACTCTTGAAGACAAAAAACGACCCAAATGAGATCCCATTGTTGTACGCATGTCGCCATTCTTGTTGTGGTCAGTAAAGTAGAGGTGGTTAAAGTTCAAAAAACTGGCTTTTTATTTATTTATATAATTTTCTTGATAATGAATGTGTGGGAAGCAAGCAAACATGTACATTAATTATATAAAACTTTTGCTACATATAAAGTGTGAAATCTAGGTGATGTAGAGTTCAGCTTTGCCGTCGATGAATAGGCTCATGAATTCTTCACCATTGACTTTCTTTTTCGATAAGGAGTTGAGCGAGCTTGTGCAAGATGTCGATTTGTGTTGTGATTATAGTTGTCGCCCTTTCGTATGCCCGTTCTACAAGTTCTCTCACTTCAGCATCCACAACATCGGCGGTAGCCATTGAATAATCTTTCTGGGATGACATCTGTAAATCAATTTGATATTATAAACCCATTGTTTTACGATTTGAACCTGAATAGGGTTGATGGAGCTTGTGTTCTATCTCAAACCCAAATGGGCCGGATAAAAAAATATTAGGTAAGGGGTTGAATGTTGGATAAAGGGGACCAAAACTGGGGAAAGGCGTAAAACAAAAGCACGTATTTCTAACACCAAGTGACTCACGTGATGTAAAACGTTGAAGTCAAATTTATGCCGCTAACTTTAGGGGATGTATTAAACTTCAGGAGATGTAAATAAAAGTTTATACTAACAGACGAAATAGACTAAACGACAAAAATAGATAGATAGATAGATAGATAGATAGACAATTTGTTAAATTACTGTTTCTTCAGATAGACAAGAAAATGCTTGAGTCAACCCAACCAGACGCTAAAAATGGTTCATTTCAAATCAAACTTGTTATGACCAAATTACCCATCAATTAGACAAAAATGTGTTGGTGGGTTGACCCAATAAGAAGTGTGCTAAAATGCATTGTTTTAAGTTAGAACTTGTTTTGACCCATGATCCAACCAGCCCATCTTAACATCACTGGGGAAAAAAGATTGATATACGTGCAAAAAAGAATTTTTGAGTACCTGTTGTCCCAAGAATGGATTACCGCCACCACCGCCTATTGCCACCTGACCGATCTTTTTGCCACCATTTGCCTCGCTACACCATAAACTTGCATGAAATCATTTGATGCTCCTGTTGTAACATTTTCTTTGCCAAAAATAACCTCTTCAGCAACCCTGCAAAGCAGTTGCGGTTTAGAACTAGTAAACTCTAATTTTTTTCCCTTTTTTATTTAATTATATTTGGAAAAGTGTAAACCTAAGACGTGGTCGTTTTCCAAGCTACCAACACGCTACGTAGCGATAGCGATGAAATAGCGAGTGCTATTTCATGTTTAGCGATACCCTAGAAGAGAATTTTAGAAATAATTTATATGTATTTTTTATCAAAAATTCCTGTAAATATGGAAGAAATACGCTTCTTTTTTCATTCCTAAAATAGAAAAACCCTAAATGCGCTTCTTTTTTCATTCCTAAAATAGAAAAACCCTAAATGCGCTTCTTTTTTTTCAATCTCTATCTATATAACTATATTTAAAAAAAAGAAAGAAAAAAACGAAATATGCTATTTTCACGCTATTTAGGCGCTAAACATCATTTAGCGGGAAACTCACGCTTCCTTACGTTATTTGCTATAGCGAGCGCTATGCTCGCTACTAACAACTATGTAAGGAAGAATATGTGTTTGGTTTAACATGTTATAACATATACCATGATATGCAACTAAATACATGACACTTAACATGTTTCACTCTAAGGAACATGTCTAATATACCCTTTTGCGAAAAAGAGGAAAGAAGAGTATGTATGTTTTGGTTACCATGATATGCAACAAGTTTCTTTTTCTCTTCCGATACAACCGCCCATTTTTCTTCTCCGGCCCAGCAATGATTCTCTCAAGAGCATCTGCTATTTCATCTTTGCTTATTTCCTTGAGTTCCCGCCTGGCAGCAAGAATGGCGGCTTCATTCATCAGGTTTTGCAAATCCGCTCCGGTGAATCCCGGGGTTCTCCTTGCAATCTTTTCAAAATCCACATCTTTTGCAAGCGCCTTTCCCCTCGAGTGCACCTGTCATGTAGAAGAAAGTTACATTCCCTCTCGTAAGGATGTGAAATGACAATAAAAACCCTTCAATAGGCCTGTAAATGAACCGAACGTTCATGAACTGGGAAGTTCGTTTCTTTAAATAAAAAAACGAACATGAACAAAAGCTTTGCTCGTTCATTTATGGTCGTGAACGTCTTTTTATATTCGTTCAGTTATGTTCGTTTACGTTTTAATAATCACATAATCAATTGTAGTTATATAAATATAAACATTAAACAGGATTTCTAACTAATTAGTAATTGGGCTTTCCAGTGATGAAAAATGGATTTTTGAATTGAACTTTTCATAATTAATCACTAACTAATATAAAAAACTAATCTATGTTCGTTTATGTTTGGTCAATTATGTTCATTTGTGTTAGATGTTTATGTTCGTTTACGTTCGTGAAATGTTCCTTTAGGTTTTAAACGAACGAACATAAACTAACACGAACATGAACAAAAAGATGTGTTTGATTATATGTTCGTGTTCGGTTATAGTTAAATGAACGAACACGAACATGCCCGCGTTTCAGTTCGTTCAGTTCGTTTGCAGGCCTACCTTCAATGATGATAAAACCAAGAATCTTTTAACCAAAATCTATGGAATTACTATGTAACAAGGATGACAATAGGCACATAAATGATTTAAGTAAATGCGTGTTCATAACAAAAGTGCAACAAGATAAACAACAAATAAGCAACAAACAATTCAAAAGCAAGATGATCAAACCTGAAGGATCTTGACTCTGCCAGCAACATCAGGCCGGTCAACAGTCACCTGCCGGTCAAACCGCCCTGGTCTCAACAAAGCCGAATCAAGAACATCGGGTCTGTTAGTAGCAGCCAAAACAATAACACCCGAATTACCTGAAAACCCGTCCATTTCAGTCAACAACTGATTAATAGTTTGTTCCCTCTCATCATTCCCGCCACCTAAACCCGCTCCTCTCTGCCTTCCTACCGCATCTATCCCATCGATAAACACAATGCAAGGCGCTTTCGATTTCGCCTTTTCAAACAAATCCCTAACCCTAGATGCACCAACACCTACAAACAACTCAACGAATTCCGATGCTGCACATGAGAAAAACGGCACCCCCGCTTCACCTGCAACGACCCGAGCCAAAAGGGTCTTCCCGGTCCCTGGTGGTCCAACTAACAAACACCCTTTCGGGATCTTACCTCCTAAAGCTGTATACTTATCTGGGTTTTTCAAAAAATCAACAACTTCTTGCAACTCTAACTTAGCCTGATCCGCACCCGCCACATCAGCGAATGAGACTCCAGTTTCAGGAACTTCCTGAAACTTGGATTTCGACCTGCCGAAATCCATGGGCCCACCAAGCCCACCGGGCCCACCCTGCGACCGCCTAAACAAGAAAAACAAACCACCAAACGCCAACAAAGGAAACAACAAGTTACCAATAAACCCTAACAACCCATTACCCCCCTCCCCTTCCGATACCGATATATCGACACCGTTCATCGCCAAGATATCGATAAGATCTGGATCATTCGGGACCACCACCGACGCTCTCCGTCCGTAGGTGGCAGTAAGCTGCAACACCCCACCATCTTTATTAAACCTAACCCTCTCAACTTTCCCTTTTTTAACAGCATTCAAGAACTCACTATACCTCCATTGACTACCCTCTGGAAGGTCAGAACTTTGGGGTTTTGGTGCTGTAAGAACATTGGATTGTGAAAAAGGTGATGAATTTGTTGAGGGTTTTGTTTAACTAACTCAGTTTGAAGTGGGGTTTGTGGGGGAGGGGGTAGATCAGTGTCTGCAAAGGCTTGTGGTGATGCAACTGAAGAGAATAACAGAGCAGCTAAAGTGGCCTTTGATTGGAGGTTAAAAGGATTTGATGAATTGGGGTTTTTGTTAAGAATTGATTGGGGGATTATGAGCTTGTTTCTTGAGGGTTTGTGGGTTTTGGGTGTTGGGGTTGAAAGCAGGATGCTTGATCCAAAGAAGTTGGAAGAAAGAATGGTGTTGGTTGCAGCCATTGATTAGGGTTTTGAGGATGTTTTGTTGGTTGAGGTTGATTGATTTGAGAGTGTAGATGGTGTGAAAAGATTGTGTATGAATTGGGGGTTTGATTGAATTTGAGGGGGAAGTGGTTATCTCTTTCTGAGTGATGGAATGGGTTGCATCTACGTGTTTTAATAATCTACACTTGATTTTTTCCATGGCTTTTCAAATTGAATTTGGTTTCTTAACAAAGGTAGTGTAATCTAAGCGATTGCCAAGTGCTCAACTTGCATAGGAGGAGGATTTGGGCTAAAAACCTAAGGCTTAGGGTTCGAATTCAATTTCAGTTAGGTTTTATCGCAATAGACCTTTAGTAGTGAGTTTTGGGCTAAAAACCTAAGGCTTAGAGTTCGAATTATTTAAGTCAGGTTTTACCACAATGGACCTTTAGCAGTGAGTTTTCTTCGAAACTAGAGATGGTGTGCTTGGATCACCCAATACCATCTTCGATCGCAGACGTATGGGGTCGTATTTTTCTATTGGGTTATGTTGGGTAGTTGTGCTTTTATTCATTGGTCATTCGAAAAAAAATGTTTAATTTAAAGAAATTTATTTGTAAATTAAAAAGTATTTTACATAAAAATAAAAAGAGAAACAAAACCTAACTTCCGTCTCCAATCATCACTAACGATGTAGAACTGATACTAGATCAACATATGATCATCAAGATAACCGTACCGAAGTATGATCATAAGTACTCGATCCGAACATGAACCCTATTTAAATTCACACATTCTAGAATAGGGTCCCTAATGTATGGATTTGTTGCTCATACGACATATAATTTTTTTAATTTTTATTTTATTATTATTATTATACACAGAGAAATTCAGTGTGTAATTAGTATTCGATATATATTCCTAAACAATCCCAATTTTCAACCATAGTATGATGTGTTAAGAATAAAGAGTCAAAAAATATGAACCGCTTACGGGAGGCGGGGCACAGCGTGGTGGCACGTGGTGGCCGGTGATCACGCGTGGAACACCGTCGCCACCTGTCACACCCTAACAGATGGCGGAAACATCAGAGTGAGACGGAAGAGATTGCTCAAGACTTCATAACACTATTGTGACAATATTAATTCAAAACTGTTTTCATTCATAGATAAAACTTCTCTGGTACATCATAGGAAATCAAAATACAATATTCGGAAATTTTAAAATACAACAAAATTCAACAACAATACAATATCAAAACCTAGTATTTCTAGTTAAGTTTCTAAGTCATCCCTACTAGATTTCGTCAATGCCAACATCATCAACCTGCAACATGTTAAAAGTATAGTTCAACACAAATGCGAAAAACGAGTTTTTGGCATCAGACCCACGTAGGAAGCAAGATAGGGCGCCGGCAGCAAAAGAACATGGCGTCGACGACTCCTCCTCTTCAGCCCAAAACGCTGATTTCCGTCTTTTATTCATTTTGCCCACTCGTCGCATATCCCGGAAGTTCCAAGACATGTAATAACAATATTCAAGCCCCATATCCTTCTAATACTTAACCCCAAGATCAAACCAACTACCACAACTCGCTAACTTACTTTCTATGTTTGACCCGTTTGATGTCACCAATTATTTTCCATTACATTTGAACTATGAGCAACTTACTATAACATTTCTTACCCATTTACTTACATCTCATAACCATTCCTACATGACTTCCAATAATCATACAACAACTTCTTTTATATACTAAGATGTGAGTTTCAGATTTCACTTACCTCAAGTGCTCGTTTCGTACGTGCTTCCTCATATCCTTTTCGTTAGCCTTTCATGTTTTCCCCCACCTTGACATGATCCTATACTTTTATGTCATCATGTTACCACATCATTCGTATAAACGCACATACTAATATTGCATTAATTTCACATTCATATCCTACATGGACCTTTACTCGTCAAATTCTAACAACACAATGTATAAGCTAGAAGTCGCATCTTTTCATTCCATATAATTCTTAGTGTCGTCACGTATAGCACATATTGATATAGCATGTACCTAATGATTTCTCTAACATAACATTTGTGACAAAAAAAGCCCTACTACGCTCTTTATGCAAAGTTGACTTTTAGAAAGTTAACTGTCTATATGAATTATCAACTTAATCTCATACATCCACATCATTATAGTCGATTATACTACGGACATCATATACATTTCCTACTCACGTAGTAAGACACACATACAACCACAGGATCACATATGCACATACAACATAATCAATTCCTTCCATACTAGTCATTTCATAATTCTACAACTAACAATGTCATCTAAGATTAACTAATTTAACACTATCCTTGAACCCAACATTATCCTTACTAGAAAATCCACATGTCATACAATGACACCACTTTCACCCCTTGATCCCAACTACACAATCAACTAAGTGCATAAGGTGTGCCATATCTTCAAGCATAGAGTACAAGCTCCTAAAGCACGCTCCTACAACATCATACTAACAATCAATTTTCCACATGATTTCTATCTAAAACACACCTTTCATGTTAGTTTATGTATCATTATCTCCTTCTATACTTATTTACCCACAATTTTCATACAGTTTTCACATATTGTTGTCATTTAGACATCAAACACCTTGTGTGCGCACTACTCTATAAGCATATTGTACAAGTAATTTATGCACATTCTTCCTATTTCGTAACATGGATGATTATAATCAATCAATTTCACATAAACTTCACCCTCATCAATTTATCTAACTGTAACACCCCGAAAACAGGTTTATTAATTTAAACCGAATTAACCGAGGATGAGCGGGTAAAAATACTGTTGGTGGTAAAAGTTAACTCGTATACAAAATAACTAGGAACAAGTTTACCTAGTTAATAACATGTAAATTAGTAATAAAACAATGAGTTGTAGCCCCAACTAATCAAAACTAAACTTGAGAGACCAAAGCTGGCAAAAAGAAAACTGTGTTTTAAAACACGAGAATTAAAACACAACACACATAGTGTGTATGTGTGTGTGTGTGTTGGTCGATTCTTAGAAGAAAGAACAAGGGCAAAACCCTTGTTCAAGCTTAAAATCCACCAAATTGAAGATCAATTCGAGACCAAAACCAATGCATGAACGCATTTTAACGATCACCTAGACAAGGGGATCATAAGGTATGTCTTAAAACCTAGATTGGTGAAAGTTGTAATTTGAGACAAGTAGATTACTTGCAATTAGATTGTTGGATGATGATCCAAAGATGAAATTAGACGTAGATGTATGCTAAATTTCGTTAAACATAAGGAAATTATAAAATGGTGATATAAGGTTACTTGTAAGTGATTAACAAGTAGACTATTAAGCGGGTTTTGATGTTATGGTTGAGTTGGTGAAATACTCATGTTATTAGATGCTAGAAATCATCATGTGTATGAGAATGTTTAAAGTCTTTGGCAAAAATTGATGTTCAGATAGATTTCATACATATGATGAAATGGGTTGTTTTGTGATAATGAAACAATTCCAAGTTCTTGTATAATGACTGATAGATTAGCATATGATGGTAGAAAATATGCTAACTTGATATTAACAATTGCGTGAACTTGGTTGGGGAACATAGCTATAATAATGGCCTAAGAATAGTGCTTACCGGGTAATTAACGAAATGCCTAAATGAGTTGTTGAACTTATTTGTGGGTTTGTATGTGTAAATAGGCAGTTGACTTTTAAAAGTCAAACTGACCTATAATAAGATCAAATGGTAATTTTGATATAAAGTCGTAAGGTGGAATAGTCGTAATAAATGATGACTAATCTAATCATCTTGCGAATGATAAATGGTAGTTTGACGCTTGACAAGCTAGGTGGAAGCTTGGGAGAAAGCAAGTCAAACGGATCAAGTATGCAGGAAAAGCATAATCGGATGCAAGGTAAGTAAAGCTTACATCTTTAAGTAGAAAACCTACTTTCTGTATTGGTTAAGAACAAGGTAATTTAGTATTTGAAATATGACGTTCCGACGCGGAATGATACGGGTCGGAACAAGTAAAAATTGGCAAGAAACCATATTTGATGGTAAAAATGAGTAAAACGGTAATTAGGTCATGTGATGACGAATAAACAAAGGTTTTAACAAGTTGCCATATGGTGCAAATCCTAATGGGTAAAAAGGAGTAATATGGTAAATTGGTCATGCTTTGACGAACAAACAAGGAGTTTGAAAAAGACACTTTAAGGCGTAAGCCATAATGGGTCAAATGAATTAAGAAATGATTTTTAAGTAATATGGTCGTATGGTGTAAACCGAAATGGGCTACATGGATGAGATGGCAAATAAATTACATCTCACAATGATAAAATGGTCATTTAGGCCAAACGGGTCAAATGGTGATGTTATCGTCATTTGACAATAATGATTAATGTTTGCTTATCGAGTCTTGTGCTCACAAGAATAAATAGTGTATGGCTTGCATTTCTTTTAATTAGCAACTAATATTGCAAGGTATTAAAACGGGTCAATGCTTTGATCCGAGCCAGGTATGTAAAATGGGTCAAACTCTCAATGAGGACTTAGGGTCCGATGAGAGTTAAACAAGTCATGGGTGAACATTGGATTACCCAAAGTAAGGTACATCTAATAATTTGAATTGTAGACATTTTGTTCTTAGGAACATAATGATTTTCGATAGAACATGGATTAAAGGTGCTTACTTGGTCAAAATATGCTTTTAAAGGTCCTTCATCGTAAAAAGGACTAAAGTTAACCAATACGCCATCGAATCTTCAAACCGAGCAAACGACCCTTAAGGGTAGTTTGAAAATGAGTTTTACAATTAAGTAAATCCTTTCGGTAATGTAAAAGTGAAAGGAATAAGCCTTTTTGATTTAATGACTCGTAATGGGTCTTTTCGTAAATTGTCAAACCGAAGAGTAAAATTCGAAATATATGATTTTATCATAACAAACCCACCACAAATATAGTTGTGGTTGAAAATAAAAAGAAGACTTAGTATGGAATTAGAAGTTAAGGAAAGAAGGAGCGAGATTTAAGATTAAGTGCTTAAATCCCTTAATGGGTCAAAATGAACATGCGCATAAACCGGGTAATGGTTGCGTGATTCATTAATGTTATGAATCCGGGTTAGGGATTTCTGGTTAAATATGTAGGTAAACATTTTACGGATATTTAGAAACAAGTTTCAAGTGAAACGGATGAGAATTGATTAAGTTACGGAAGTTTCATAACAAAAACGGCAAACTTAGAAGTGCAGCAGCAGCCCACCGTAAGCTACAGTGGCTAGTCGTAGCTTACGGCTGGCAACTGCTGGCTGCAACAGAACTGGTGTACCGTAAGCTACAGCACAGAGCCTTAGCTTACGGCAGGGTATTTCTGAAATTGTTGTTTTCGTGGTTTTTGAGTTTTCAGGTTTAACTAGATTAGTTATAAACTTCATATAACTAACGTATTTCATATTTTATGAAATATAGGTAAAGATTTGAAGCACCGGATGACGATCAAGCTTAACGAAGAGCCATACACGATCAAAGTTCAAGCTTCCGCATCGTGATTAGTTGTTTACGAATCTAATATTGTTAATATGACGAAATGTTGAAAATTTTTAAGAAGTTTTGTAAAACTCGAAATTTTGTACAAATTAATATTTGCATTTATACATTTAAATGTTAAAATTTATAGAATTTCAATTAATTAAGCTAGGGTCTTACACTTACAATACTTCATAATATACAAGTTCATACATCAACGTTAATCCTATTTGCACATACATGATCATCATACTTCATCATATTCCTACTACAAGTGGGTTTTCACTTTTAATCATCAAGATGAACAAATTTAAGCATAAATCTTGTTCTATGATGTGATTCTAACTCATAACCATATTAATTTCACATAAACTCATGGATTGATTGCAACCCACTTTCTACAAAAATCACCATATCATGAAATTCGACTTACCTCATGTTAAACAAGCATAGAGGATTACTTATTAAGGCTCATGCATAAGTTTGGCATGGATTTCACCCTTCAATTTGTTAGATTTGCAGATTTTAGGTTATGAAGAACTTGTTCTTCCTTCTTTCTCTCTCTCTAGTCCATGCACAGACACACACATATACATAAAATTCTGCATTTTGCCTTTCTTGTATTCTAACTTTACCATATGCCGCATTCAGCCCCTCATGTTTAATCTAGTATTTAATTTGATCAACACCTCTTATCTTTTGCTAGACGACATATGCATAGGTATTTTAACAAGGTTAGTTAGTATCAATCAACGAGCTCCATATTAAATGCTAGGATTTATCAACATGTTAGCTATTGGTCACGATTTGCAATATAATATCATTGGTACATGTTACGGTATTAACAAAAACTAAAATACTAACATGTACACATTTTGGGGTGTTACACTAACCAACCGAACAATGCACACTGGGGAGATGTCTGCGTTTATTGTAAGTTCAGGATCCGACTGGTTTAGACGAAAGTTTGGATAGTATAAAGCTAATACGGTAGAATTTCCGTTAGATTAGTCATAAGTCGAATGATTACATTCATACCAAAAGAGTTTACATCGTTTACAATCTAGAGAAACAAAATTTCTCTAGCATTTTCCCGCTGGGATCTCCAAAACTTATTAACTAACGAACACACGACACTATATATACACATAAGGTTGGGATGGACTAGCACTTCTGTGCGGATGAGCTTGTCCGTGCGGATGAGTTACATCCGCACGAATGTGTTACATCCTTACGAAGTTACATCCGTACGATGTGTTACATCCGTACGAAGCTCTCTCGTCCTCTCCAAAGTCATGTGTTCGCATCTCAAATATAAAATATTCAACACACGCTCTATCCAGCCTATTCGCACAGTGACGTACATACATAATATGCACCAACATTTACCGTCGCATCGCGCGCACACCTATGGGTTATTAACCAAAATCGGTTATCGAAGAGCAATAACTAATCGTTAACCTAAACCAAACCAAAAACAGACGAAACCAAACCGAAATCAACCAACAACTGAATTATCTGAAAACTAAAAACTGGTTATCAGTTATTTTGTACTCTCGTTTAACCAAAATTAGCTGAACTAAACAAAATCATTCCTATTTTCATACATTTCTACCTTTTATACCCCCCGTTCATATATTTCATATTTTATATCTCCAATTCATATATTTATACTTTCATTTCATGTATTTATATACTTTCATTTCGAGCCGGGGGTCTCACTAGAAGCAACCTCTCTATTTCTACGGGGTAGAGGTAAGGCCGTCTACATCCTACCCTTTTTAGATCCTACCTTAGCTTTGCTATTGGTGGGATTTACTGAGTATGATGATGATGATGATTTATGTATTTTTAACTCGATATCTATATTTCTAAGCAAAAGTTTTAGTCCAAGTTTGGTTTTTGCTATTAACCGAAATTAAATGAACCAAACCAAAAACCGTCAATCTAACCAAATAAACCGAAGTGATTAACCGAAAACCGATTGGTAAATAAAATAGATTAACTGATGACTTTGGTTTCGGCTTCGGTTGAGGATGGTAACCGGACTTATTGAACCATGCATAACACAATGAAATGGATTACCCGATTACTTTGCTTTTAGTGTAAATATATCACAATGATGCTATAATAATAAAAATTAAACAAACTATAAAAAAAGATATCGCAATAGAATATGTCGCTTTTATCACATAAAGGAGGTGGTATGCTGCAAGTAGATCTTTGAAAGGCAATGTTCTAATTTTCTAAAGCACAACCTTATTGTAAAAAAAAAAAAAAGATTATAAACCATCCATAGGGAATCGAACTGAACAGCCATATGGATAAACCCATAAAAATTCTCTTCTCATTTTTCATGAATTCTGGAGTTTCATAATCTACCAACTCAATTCATTCATTCATATATTTCTCATTAGCATTGAATTCATCCCTGATGCAGATACTAATTCATCAAAACGTGTTCGCAACCATAATTACCAAGCAATGTTCGTCAAGCTTCAGCATTTAGATACAATCTCAATTATCCATTCAGTCAAACCCTCAAAAACCCACGACATTAATGGTGGAGTTTCAGTTCATCTCCCACGCAACCGTACCCAAACAGAATTGGAACAAAAACTCATCAAGAAACACCATACTCCACCTCAAAAACCACCCGAATTCGACGAAAACGTTGTGTTTTATAAGCCGAAACCGAACCCAGATGGGCCAGTTAAAAGTTTGAAAGAAAAGGGTGCAGCTGAAAACCGTAGGGGCGGAAAGGGAGACGTGCACACCAAGTGTTCGACGGAGTGTGTGAGTGGGAATGCGGTTGTGAAGAAAGTGCACACCAGGTGTTTGATGAAATGGGCGAGGTATGGTGGGTGTATACCAGCCATATTGGAAGCTTTGGAAAGAGTTAGTGATTTGGACGAAGCGTTTAAAGCGTGGGAAGTGAGGATAAGTAAGAAGGAAATGACAATAATCTTGAAGGAGCAAGAGGTTTGGCAACGGGCTTTGGAGATTTTCGAGTGGTTTAAGAGAAAAGGGTGTTACAAGGTGAATGTAATTCATTACAATGTGATGATTAGGGTTCTCGGAAAAGCTCGACGATGGGTTGAACTTGAGACGTTGATAGACGAAATGGAGAAGAATGGAATCGAATGCGTAAACTCTACGTTTGGAACTTAGATTGATGTGTATAGTAAAGGTGGAATCAGAGAGAAAGCAATGCATTGGTTGGATGTAATGAAGAAGAGAGATATCGAACCCGATGAGGTGACTATGGGGATTGTCGTTCAAATGTACAAAACCGCTGGACAGTTTGAAAAGGCTGAGAATTTTTTTAAAAACTGGTCAGTGCGTAATATTAGTAAACCAACAAAGTTTGCAGCTTCGGGTTTTGATAATCTTTGTTTAAGCTCGCATACGTATAATACCTTGATTGATACTTACCTGAAAGCTGGAAGACTAAAAGATGCATCTGATACGTTTGATCAGATGCTTAGAGTAGGTATAGCCCCGAACACAGTGACATTTAACACAGTGATTCACATGTTTGGTAATCATGGCCGGTTAGAGGAAGTTGCATCGTTGATGCAGAAAATGGAACAACTACGATGCGTACCCGATACAAGAACATATAACATACTTATCTCGCTTCATCTTAAGCATGACAATATCATTGTGGCAAAAGGGTACTTTAAAAAGATGCAAGATGCTTCTCTTGAGCCCAATGTTGTGGGTTACCGTACACTTTTATACGCTTTTCAACAAGACGTATGGTTAGTGAAGCAGAAGAACTTGTGAAAGAGACGAACGAAAGAGGTTACAAGATAGATGAATTCACGCAATCTTCGATTCTTAGAATGTACATAGAGTCTAGTATGCTTGAAAAGTCGTGGTTATGGTTTTATTGGTTTCATATACGAGGGAAGATGAGTCCCAAGTGTTACGCTGCAAATATTGATGCGTTTGGTGAACGTGGACATGTTTTGGAAGCAGAGGAAGTTTTTGAAAGTTGTCGGGAAGGAAGAAATCCAACCGTTCTCGAGTTCAATGTCATGATCAAAGCTTACGGGATTAACAAAATGTATGATGAGGCGTGTCGGTTAGTTGATAGTATGGATGAACATGGTGTGTATCCAGATGAATGCTGCTATAATTCACTCGTTCAAATGTTAGCAAGCGCTGATATCCCACAGAAAGCTACGTTCTATTTAACGAAAATGCAAGAATCCGGATTGGTGAGTGACTGCGTACCGTATTGTGCGGTCATCTCGAGTTTTGTGAAATTGGGTCAACTCGAAATGGCGGTGAGGTTGTTTGAAGAAATGGTTCGATTCTGTTTGAAACCCGATGTGGTCGCGTATGGTGTGTTGATCAACGCGTACGCTGATGTCGGAAACATTGAAGGAGCTTTACGTTACGTGAACGACATGAAAGAAACGGGTTTGGCTATGAATGGCGTTATATGTAATTCTTTAATCAAACTTTACAAGAAAGTTGGGTGTTTGAAAGATGCAGAGGAAGTATACTATATGCTTCAACGATCAGATGCGGGTCCAGACGTTTATTCTTTGAATTGTATGATCGATTTATACACGGAACGATCAATCCTCAAACCAGCTCAGGAAATTTTTGAAAAATTGAGAAGAAACAGGAACGCGAACGAGTTTTCTTACGCCATGATGTTGGGTATGTACAAGAAAATCGGGAGTTTTGATGAAGCGTTTAAGATAGCAAAAGAGATGAGAGAATTAGGGTTACTGACGGATTTGTTGAGTTATAATCATGTTCTTGGATTGTATGCGTTAGATGGTAGATTTAATGAGGCGGTAACAATCTTTAATGAGATGATTAAATCGGGCATTGAACCAACTGATTTAACGTTTAAATCACTTGGAGTTGTTCTTATGAAACGTGGTGTTTCAAAGAAAGCGGTCAAGGATCTGGAAATTTTGTGGCGAAACGATTATCAAAGTGGTTTGGAAGTATGGCTGGCGACTCTTAATTCGGTTGGTAGTACGGTTTATCATGATATTAGTGATCAATGATGGTTTATTGTATTATTAGATCTTAATATAGAATCTCGGGTTAGTTGTATGTCCATAGAATGTTTTTGAATTTTGAAAAAGATTTATATAGTAACAAAATTTGTTGTTTTCCTTTGGGTTTGGCTGTTATGTTATCGGGTCGACCATCTGTGTGTTGCAGTTATCTCAAATCACAGTAATGGGTATGGGTACGGGAATGGTATGAACACATTCAGTTGATCCCAAACGATTGAGGTACCGAGTATTGTTGCTACTTGGTTGCTGATATGGGTTAACTGTCTGCTGTAATGGGCTTTAAGCTATTGCAGTCTATAGTTCTGATATTTACTTAGCTTAGATTTAGGATTACTTTCTTTTCCTAATGTTGGCTTTGAGTCGTTGTTCACCTAGTTCGGTTCCTAAGCTCACCTTCAGGTCTGTTCCACCCCCTACCTCCGCCGGCTGGGCTGTTATTATTGTCTATTTTGTATTTTGTTTCATTTTATTTTATTTTTCTATCAACTTTCTTGGGGTACATACTCCTTTAATCCTAAAGAAATATTGTTTTTATGCTAATGCGCCCATTGTTAATCCGTGAAGCAATAAGCATATACCTTGCATCATTCAATAAAAACTCAATTTGCAAATTTAAAATAGTAACTATCAAGAAGCTTGTCTATGTTTATGTTTATCCTGATTTTGATGCTATAATAGGTTAGTAGTCATTAAATGACTGCTAGAGCTCGATAAAGAGTTTATGATGCTAAGAGGATTCAAAGTTTGGAGGATAGTGGAGTGAAGAGTAGAGAAACGAACCTTGTCAAAGACAATGTATTGTCATAATAATAACATGGTGAGTAATTAAATCAAGAACCATGGAGATTTTCAGATGTAGATACACGAAAAAGAGAAGGGGCGAGTTTGTGTGTGATACACCTTAAATCATACATGTTTTATATATTTATTATTTACGATGCTTAACTGTTTGAATTTGATTTTGCAGGTGTATTTCCTCCAGTGAGGAAAAGGGTTAAAGTAACGAAGAAGATCAAGATTACAAGTAAAGAAGATATTGAAGATTTCTCAAAACAGACGGCTATGTAACCCGGTGTACATAGGTTTGTGGTCCTGAAGAATTATATATTCTATAGACTGCGAATAATGCAACCAACTTTTAAAACAATCTCAGCCGTATAAACGGGTCAAAACTGCCACCTATGGGTTTAGGGTATTTAATGAGTTAAGTTGTACTGTTGAATGCAGGGAGTTTGTAGGATGCGTACGATGCATCAGCATTTTGTCGCCTTCTGAAGTTCAGCAGATGGGTGAAGAGGGAGTGCAGCTTCTAAACAGCAATGTACAGGCTAGGATGAATGGTGGCCCGGTATCAGAGAACAGACCACGCACTTGGGTTGGCCCTACATGAACTGAACCAATTGCATGCAGTGGCCAGATCACAGCTACCAAGATGATTCTTGGTATGGTAATGTGTTATATTAGTGAGGAAACAGCCCATTATTGTAGCTTTATTAAGATGTAATGAAGAATCGTATTGACATTTTAAATGTTGTATTAATCAATCTCTTGAGCAAGTCCTCGCCATCCTCGAATTTATAATGTATCATAACACACCCCATGTTAATTCATTTCATTTGCGTATTAGTGGACTTTATACATGTAAATGTGAACTCATTTGATGAGTTATATTATACACGTAAGTGTAAGTTAAAAATACTTGCTTCAACTTTAAAAACCCGTCCACCGGACAGGTAAAGTACTAGTTTACATGGTCAAGATAAGTTGAATTATCTAGGTGTGTGATATTATCGACGGTATGCAATCCTAAAGTTCATAGCCCTGTTAGTTTATGTAAAGAGATGAAGAACCCCTTCTTTATCTTTCACAAAGTATACAACTATATAAACCTATTTAAATAGGCGAGTAAGATATGTCAAAAGTAGGCTTATAAAAGGATAACTTGCGTAAAACTTTAAGAAGGGTTGAACATGTTTCAAAGCGACTTTTACGAAGAGCAAGGCAAATCCAAAGGTTGTTGATTCAAGATACAAGAAGTTGTCAACTTTTCAAGTTCTGAATAGTGAGAATTGCTTTACGATTCATACTTCATTTCTTTGTTTAGTAGACGTTGCTTGCTTTCTACTTTGATATTGTTTTTTTTATTGAATTATGGAGTTTTTATTAAGTTTTACTTTCACTGAGATATACAAACCGTTACAAGAATGCCATGTACTTAATCAATATGATGGATTTGTTATTAATCCTAATAAAAATCGTGTCCGTTTCACATAAGATGAATTAGAATTGGAATTCTTTGTAGGATTTTAGAATTTGTTCCGCACGATGACGGAATTTGCAACATTCTAATAGAGTGACTAAAAAGCTCTTGCTTTCCTACGACACATCTAGTAATCACATAAGCCAAAATTGATGTTCATCAAGATCATCAAGGATGAGGACCAAACTAGCATAAATCATGCGATTTTAAATTAAACAACAAATATCGAATATATTCTACAGTGACAAAATTAAGTTCATATGTATCTGTTAGCATATGATATGATGCATATATACACATAATCATATGCAAACAAATATTGGACACAATTTGTTAAAGATCGATCTTAGAAGTCACTCACTTTGTTTAAAGCATTCATGTCTTTTTAAAACTCCTACATCTCATTCATTGTCGTTTCTTTATGATTTAACTAAAAATCACTATTCTATAAATTTATCTCTTATTTTTTAATCATCCCATATCTTACTCTTTATCTATAAAAATATACGAATTTACTTTAAATATAAGACTTCACTCTTCACTTTAGTTTTCCTTAAAAATATATAAATAAGGGACTAGTAGGATACCTAGCGATGCTGCATGAGCGACACTTTTTAACGCTAAATTACTTTCTTAGTTTATCAATTATTTTGTAATAATATTGTATAGTTTTTTTATTCATATAAAAAATTTCAAAAGTTTGTTGTGTTAGATACTTTTATTCTTATTTAAGTTTTCGAGTTAGTAGCATTAGTGGTGTTTTTAGGTAGTTTTTATATGGGTCTACATATTCACACACCCACTTGCCTATTTAGACACCCTTTAGACAGGTCGTCTAGATCTAGACGGGGCGTCTAGTTTTTTTTTTCTCCGACCACATTCCTGCCCCGTACAACGTCAAATCAGTCAGATCAGACAGGGCGTCTAGCAATAGACGGATGTCGAAGACGACCAGGCCAAGACGGCGTCTAGGGCTAGACGAGCTGTCTTTAAGGTTGTGCTCTGCATGCATGTCAGTCAAGTTTCAAAGTGATACGCCCCGTCTAGGCCTAGACGAGGCGTATATATCCTTCTTAAATAGAGTCATGCAGAGCATTTGATGTCGCAGAAAATTTTCACTTCGTCGTTGCAATTCTCTCCGTCTTCTTCTTTGGCTTATATTACTTCATCTGATATCATTCAATGCATGTCAGTAAAGTAGTAAAGTGATACGCCCCGCCTAGGCGTTAGACGGGCGTCTATTTTTTTTGTTAAATAGACCCATGCAGAGCATTTGATGTCGCATAAAACTTTCAATTCGTCATCGGAATTCTCTTTGTCATAAACTTTGACTTGTATTACTCCATCTGATATCATTCAAAGGTGGTGAAATGTCATTAAACTGGGACGACTACTATTTCTTTTGGGCGTATTCTGGCGACTCATGGGTGCCTGAAGCCAATAAGGTAACAGTTATTAGGTTAAACTAGTTGTTGTTTAATTATTTACTAATGGTGATATCCTTGTTAGGGAAGAGCGGTGTTCCCAATTATAACGAGCAAGAGGAGGTTGTGTCTAGTGTACAAGACATTATTCGTGATGGTGGAGGATATGGTGGTGAGGCACCCCCATACGCAGGCAATCCGTATCTCGCGGAGATGGTTTGAAAAGCGCCTGAGGTTTCATAGTGAGTTAAAAACATATTTACCCGATGGAGATCAACCTTATATATTTTGAAAAAAAATATTGGAGGGACGGTTTCCAGCGTGCAAATTTGTATCTCAATCGACTACACGTCAAAGAGTGTCTTGTGCTCAATCGAAGACTGTAACCGAAGGGAAACTCGAGGAGTAAATGCAGGTAAATGAGAAATACTGTCATTTTTTAAATATATATGTTTTTTTTTTTGCGTAATAGAGTGTCTTGTGGTTTAACATAGTGATATGTTGTTGAACTTATTTCGGGTGTTTCTACAACACCTAACGAGTCTCAGTCATCGTCTGACGATCAGTCTTGGTCAACCACGGTAAACAAAGCAAGAACAATGACTCGATTTTTTTTATGTTTAATACGATTTATTTGTATAAATAATACAAAGATTTTTTAATACAATAAAAAAAACTTTTGGTATAACTAATAGAATTTTATTTACTTAATTTGAACTTTGATATAAGCCGACATTCCTTCAGTACACCCAAGGCACAACAATTAAACCATACAAAGCTTTGTATCTAAAAACAAACAAACTCCGGGCATTGACAAACATACGGTAATTATACTCTCCGAGCTCTCACGTCCAACCGTCGGCACCGGCTGATGACGAAATGTCAATACTGCCCGTGGCGACGGTTGGACGTGAGAGCTCGGATAGTATGATTACCGTCTGTCTGTCAATACCCGAGTTTGTTGGTTTTTAGATACAAAGCCTATCTAAAAACTAACAAACTACATTTATTGACAAACAATTATACTCTCCGAGCTCTCACGTCCAACAGTCGGCACCGGGTATTGACAAACAACAACAATTATACTCTCCGAGCTCTCACGCCCAACCGTCAGCACCGGCCGGTGCCGACGGTTGGGCGTGAGAGCTCGGAGAGTATAATTGTTTGTCAATACCCAAAGTTTGTTGGTTTTTAGATGGGCTTTGTATGGTTTATTTGTTGTGCCTTTGGTGTACTGGTAGAATGTCGGCTTATATCAAAGTTCAAATTAAGTAAATAAAATACTATTAGTTATACCAAAAAAAATATTAAATGTATATATACGAGTCGTCTAGACCTAGACGCCCCGTCTTGGTCTAGCAAGAAGACCATTCTACCCCCGGTTTGTTGGCCGTCTAGGCTCAACTCAGGGGCAAAATGGTCATATTATCAACGACTAGACGGGTCGTCTAGACCTAGACGCAACGCATAGTATGGTAAATTCTGAATTTAAAGTTTAAAATGTAAATTACCATTCTACCCCTGGTTTCTTGGCCGTGTAGGCCAAAATCAGGGGCAAATGGGCATAATGTCAAGGGCTAGACGGGTCGTCTAGACCTAGACGCAACGTACCGTGTGAGCGGGATCTTTATCCCTGATTTTGAATTTTAAATTTAAAATGTAAATTACCGTTTTACCCCTGAACTGCCGCCAGTCTAGGCCTAATTCAGGGGCAAAATGGTAATTAACCATGCTGAGCTGTAAAACACTCAGCTGGTTAATTACCATTTTGCCCCTGAATTAGGCCTAGACGGCATGCAACTAGGGGTAAAATGGTAATTATCCGTTTATTCCATACGACCCATCTAGGCCTAGACGACCCGTCTAGGCCTCGTATATGACTTGCTGCCTAGACGATCAGAGACAGACGACACCAACACAAAAAACACACTCAACCACACACACACACGTATTCTACTGTATTTTTGCGAAATCAAGCATCTCTGGTACGTATTTTCAACTATACTTCAATAAACTTTAATGTATTATGCATTTAGAACATAGGTTGTTTGTGAATTTGATAGTTTTTGGGGTTTAAGGGCTGTGATGTTGAAGCATTTGGGTTTTTTGATGAACAAGACGGGGCGTCTAGCCCTAGACGACCCCAATAGACGACCTGTGAAAATACTGTTTTTTAAAACTTTTATAATTTATTGTTTTATTCGTGTTAAATTCTAATACAATCGCAGATTAGTTATGGACGAGATTGGAGATCCGATACACGGGGACCCACATCCGCATGGTCCGCGACGGGCCCCGCCAGCGCCGGTGTATCCGCTCCACGACCACCCCTATCTTGAGTTCCCGCCCGACACCGAGGCCGTCCGATTTTGCGGGAAGCTATGCCCGATTTTTCAGTTATTCGATTACTTGATGATTGTTTGTGTTAAATTGACGTTGAAATGTAATACGGAAACAACATACACTTCTTGCATTCATCTTAAAATGTTGAAAACAGTATTAAATTTTAGTATTATATTTTTAAAAAAAATATAATATAAAAACAATTAAATATATAAACGATTGAAAAAGATAACCCACTTTTTATACAATAAACAAAATTTTTTAAAAACCTAAAATTACACCTCAAAAAAAAATCAACCTCAAACAACAACCAATTTACCCCACCAAAAGACTATTTTTTCAAACTTCAACAACAACCAATCTACCCACCAAAAACCCCATTTTCCAACAAAAAAAACACAAGTTCTTAGCGGGTCGTCTAGGTCCAGACGCCCCGTCTAAACCCTAAAATTTATGCGCCCTGATAGGTACTTGCTGACTCCTCAAAATCAGTGTTATACGGGGCGCCCTAGACGACCCGTCTAGGGGCAAGGGGTGTCCAAAGAGACAACAAGGGTGTGTGAATAGATGAGTCTTTTTATATATACACAGAAGGTGATGTGAATCCTCTTTTTACAAAGATACCATTCAACTATCATACATTTACAATTTAGTCCCTCTATTATTATGACGATAACAAAATTCCGTATCTGTGATAATTCAAGGGGTAATGTGGAGAAAAACCATAGTAAAGGGGCTTTAGAAAATCCATCCAATTTGCAGTTTGTTTTGTATATACCGTCATCACTCATTGCAGGTTAGGGATTAGGGTTCTACAACCTCAGAATAATCTCTTGTTGGTCAAAATCAGGTTAGTTCTCTTCGATTAACTTATACTATTATCAACCTACTGTTTTTGAATCATTCTACTCAAAATGCAGCAAATCAATGGACGCAATTACCGGTTCATCTCTTCGTATGATCAAATTTGACGATGAATTTAGCTTTTCATCATCGTTGAACAAGATCAGCTCTTCAATTTCTAAATTTCAGAGTAAGTTCAGTTGTATGGCGTCTAGTTCTTCCATTTCTAGTGCTGCAGGTGTCACACAGCCGTTGAAGTTGACCGGTGATTCGTTTATTAGACCTCATCTTAGAGAATTGTCTCCCTATCAGCCTATATTGCCGTTTGAGGTAGTCATTTGTTTGTTTTAATCTGTTTTTTGAAGAGAGACTGTGAATACTTTGATGTCAAATCAGGTTATGTTGTGCATGCATTGTTTTAGGATCAAATACAAATAGATTCAACCTGCTAAGCATACAAATAACTAGAGTAATTAATTATGCTGCCACTTTCACTTTCATTTTCATTTTTTTAGTGTAATTACTCTGGTTCATAACTATAGAGTAATAACAATTATTTTAGTTATTTGTACGTTTAGTAGGTTAATTTATTTGTAGTTTTGTAAAGGATCCCACTTTTACATATATTATACTTAATTTAATCAGACACACTTATAGTTCTCATTGTTTAAGATGCTTAACTTTCACTTCTAGATGTTCCAATCTTTTTTTTTTGAAGTTGAAGATTGTCATTTGAACAAATTATTGAATACATTGGCATTTAGTAATAAGTAAGACGATTCTCCTTGTGTTATTATTGGAGGAAGGGCATTTTGGGAATTTTTGTTACATTTGAATTGTGTGGAGTTGTAGTGTTGGACTCTGTTGTTCTTATGAAGGATGACCCGCTTATGTTTATACATATACCATACTCAGTTTAATCATACATACTTATAGTTCTTTTTTTTTCAGATGCCTGGTTTTCATTTCTAGATGCTCCATTTTTTGAGCAATTTTAAAGTTGAACTGTTGAAGTTACAAATTTGCTTATTGTCATTGTTACACATTATAGAACACCATAGTTATTAAAGGCGCTAGGCACACTCAAGGCGCATAGGCCTCGCCTGGTGCCTAGGCGCAAGGCGCATAAAAAGCGAGTACCTGAGAAAAGAAAAGCACACAACGAAAATAAATAAAAAGTATTTCATGTATTAGAAAATTATTACTGTTCTTCAAATAAAATAAACTAAAGCTACTGTATAACATTTGATATCATCTATTTACTACTAACAGTTCGAAAATATTAGTGTATTAGTATAGAAATGTAGTTTTTGTTAGATAAAAGAATCTAGCTTGAATCTGACCAGAATTTAGAGAATTTGGCCGGAAACTCTCCAGAATCTAGGAATATCTCCGGAATCTGCGCCTGGACCATCAACTGGAGAATTGAAGCACAATTGCCTTGACTTAAGGCCCAATTGCCTCGCCTCGCCTGGAAAATGGGTCTAGGCGCAAGAAGCACTGGCTTTTAACAACTATGTTGAACACATTGCTCTTTAGTAATAGGATTCTCCTTGTGTTGTCATTTTTGGAGGAAGGGTATTTTGGAATTTTTTTGTAACATTTGAATCATGTGGAGTTGGACTTTGTCATTCTTATGTGTTATGGGGACGGGAATATGGTGATTTTAGATGTTAGTATGTTCCTCATTCATCAAGTGAGCTTTTAAGTGAGATTAATGATCTTTTCCATGGGTTTAGATTTGTCTTGCTTTTTTAGTGTTTGGGCATCCTTTACCTTCTGTTCGTATTACACCATGTTAAGACATTAGTTATTGGCCAGATAAACTGAAAAACATTCCATGTATCATTTTCTTATTCAATTAGCTGAATAACGCCATTGTTAAATATACGTAATTCTTTAAGAGTTTTACTTGTATTGCCAAAATAAATAAAAGTAAGCAGAGCTTATAAAGGAGGTGTTTGTTCAACAAGTTCAGGTTGTCTCTTTATTTTTATATTTTTATTTTATCTTAGATTGAGGGAATGGATTGGCATGATACTTAAATGTCTATTTTGGTGGAGTTTATTTGGATATTTTTCTGAACTCGGAAATAAGCAAGAAACAATTTATCTTCTTTCTTTGGTAATTGGTAATGGTTGAAGTCTTAAAAGATTTTAATTTATGGTTTTTCACCGCTGAATATAAGTTTGTACACAGGTTCTGTCAACTCGTCTTGGTAGGAAGCCTGAGGAGATTGTAAAGTTAGATGCAAATGAGAACCCGTATGGTCCACCTCCAGAAGTAAGCTTTGTTATATATGCGTTCTCCACATCTATATATAATTCCTTTTATTAGAAGAAATATGATATGTTTATCTATGTTTCAGAACATGTTTGTCAAGGCATGCTTAATTAGGTGCGATGTGTTGTAAAGTTCCTCATATATATCATGATTCAACTTTTTGCAGGTTTTTGAGGCATTGGGACAATTGAAATTTCCTTATATTTATCCTGACCCTGAAAGTCGTACGTTGCGCGGGGCCCTCGCAGAGGATTCTGGTCTTGAATCTGAGTATATTCTTGTAGGGTGTGGGGCTGATGAGTTAATTGATCTAATTATGCGGTTAGTCATACACTTTCTTAAGCCCAATTTCCAATTTCAGGCTTACAGATTTTTTAAGCAACTGCTCTGATGATTTCGTATGTAAAAATCTAAAGAACTTTTAATCCTCTTTAACATTTTGTTTTCTTTAAAGTTGTGAGTTTCTTATGTCACAGGTGTGTGCTAGATCCAGGTGACAGTATTGTTGATTGTCCCCCAACCTTTACAATGTATGAGTTTGATGCAGCTGTCAATTGTGCACGCGTTATTAAGGGTAAGGATTTACGTCTCTATTCACTATGTATCTCATCCAAATTTGTTACCTCTAAGAATGTTATATTTAATGAGTAAATTACAAAAATTGTCCTTTATGTTTACACTATATTGCAAACTATGTCCTTTGTCTTCAATATATACAAGAAATGTATTTGATGTTTGCAAACCCTTGCAAGTTATGTCCTTTAGTCCTAACACAATTAGTTTTCATGGTTAAATTTGACTAAGTCAACACCACATGAGAGTATTTTGGTCATTTTATCCTAAATGCTAAAATAAATAATCATAAAAAACAATTACAAAGTTATATATGTGTATATACTTATAAATATATACAGACACCACATACATAACCCCTCTTCTCCTTCTCTCTCTATACCCCCCACCCCCACCACAACCCACCTGCCACCACCACCACTTCACCTGCCACCACCACCACCATCGATCAGTCTCCTCTCTCTTCACACACACTTTCTCCCTCTAGAACCACCACCACCACCACCATCCACCCTACTACCATCCACCTCTGATCTAACCAACACCATCACGACCTCCACCGAGAACGGATCTAAAATCGAGCCCCAACAAAGAGACGAACAGATCTAGGAATCTGATATCTGAAACTGAAGGTGGTTAGGGTTGTAGACGACGAATGAAGGGGTGTTCGGAGGTTGGGGTTGCAGACAATTTGAGGTGGAACCGATTTAACCATCAAACTCAAACTCCTCCTCTCATCATCAGACCCTTCAGTTCCAATGTGCATCAAGTACCTGTTTCTTGGATGGTACACCGCCAGAAGCCGCCGGAATATTCTGTCACAGTCACCACGGCTGCCGGAGATGTAGTAAGCAAACACCGGTGGGTAGCTGGTGCCACGGTGGATGGTGGAGATGGGTTTATGGGAGTTTGTTAAGGTGTATGATGAACTGAAGTTGTAGATTGAGGTGAAGATTATTATGGAGATAAGTGCTGTGAAGAAGAGTGTGAATACCCATTTCTTATCAGCTTTCATTGATCAAGTTTTGATCTTTATGAGTTTAATGGGGTTTTGCTAATTTGAAATGGGTTTTTTCATGGGAGTTTGGGGATTTAGGGTTTGTGTTTGAGTTGAAGAGAGAGAGAGGTGTGAAGTTAGAGTGAGTGGTGGGAGGTGGTGGTGGCGGCGGTAGGTGGTCGGATTGTTGTGGTGGTGGGTAGTTAGAGAGAGAAAGAGTGTACAGATAGAGAGAGAATGTATGTGTGTATATATAACTATATATAGACAAAAAAAATTTATTTATTATTTTTTGTAATTATTATTTTAGTAATTAGAGTAAAAGGACTAAAATACCCTTATGTGGGGTCCACTAGGTCAGATTTAACCATACAAAATAACTGAGTTAAGGCTAAAGGACATAACTTGCATGGGTTTGCAAACATTGAGTACGTTTCTTATATATATTGAAGACAAATGACATAGTTTGCAATATAGCGTCAACATAAAGGACAATTTTTGTAATTTACTCATTAACTCTGATGTTGTGATTAGAAGTGGCACTTTTGACACGTTTTCTTGCATTTGTGTTTATATGTTATCTCAAACAGGGCAAATAAAACAAAAAGTAAAGTACACGGATAGTCCTTTTGTTAACTTAAATTTTGGATTTGGTCCCTAGCTTTTCAAAAGTACACGGATTGACCTCATGGTTTGCACTTTGTAATGCATTTAGTCCCCAACCAATACGTCTAAAGGTTTCAGCAGGTGTATAATGTGTTACAAAGTGCAAACCATAGGGACCATCCCTGTGCTTTTGAAAAATTCTGGGGACGAAATGCATCATCCTTGACTAAATCCAAAATTTTGGTCAACCACAAGGACCATTCGTGTACTTTACTCTAAAACACAATAACTAAAAAAGGAAGTGGTTGAAAGTGGTGAAAAATGCATATTCAATTGCATATGGGCCTCCTAAATTGCATTGTTCGAAAAATTTAGATGATTGCAGTAATATTGTTTTCTAATCATATTTAAAACAATTAATTACTAATTTACTACTACATGATTGCTTGAGCAGTACCACGGAAGACAAACTTTAGCTTGGATGTGCAAAGAATTACTGAAGTCATTGAGCATGAGAAACCAAAGATCATTTTTCTAACTTCTCCTAATAATCCAGATGGGAGGTAATCGATCATAGGTGTTAGTTTTATGAATCTGTACCTTTATCCGTCATTCTTTTTTATTCAAAGGTGATCCTGTAATTAATTAGCTTTATGAATTGGATTCAAGCCTGAAGTCCTGTTTGCTTGGTTTTAAAATGCGCGGATCACATGATGCGGTGGTGAGATCGCATTGTGCGATGCGATTTCATGATGTGCACATCACGTGATGTGGTCTGAACAAATCTGACCATCGATTGAGTAATGACTTTGAGTATTTGAACAAATCAGGCCATCGGTTGAACAAATTTGACTAGAGATGATGAGAATATCTTATATTTTAGTGTTTAAAACTTAAAAGTTAAGAAGTTCAAATATTATCTATAATTTTTTTTGTATTTTTTAATAATGGATGCCTCGACACATGATGCATGCGCATTGCGCATCGGCTTTTGTGATCAAATCGCATCGGATCACTACGCGCTTTTTAAAACCAAGCCTGTTAGCTATAAAATAACAGAATATACATTTTATTGTATTTATAATAATTTATCATGTAACATTCAAATCTAATTTAGTATTTTTGTTATTTTTATCAATCAAATCTTAATGTTGCTATTGTAATATACTGTGGTGTAATGTATTTCTTGACAGTGTGATCAGTGATGAAGTTTTATTGAAGATACTTGATCTACCTATACTTGTTGTACTGGACGAAGCCTACATTGAATTTTCGGGACTTGAGTCTAAGATGGGATGGGTTAAGAAGCATGAGAATCTTATTGTTCTTAGAACATTTAGTAAAAGGGCAGGTATATTCAGATTTTTTCAACTCCATATATATATATGTGTGTGTGATGATAATTTATAACCGTATAGCTTTGTGTTTGTGAATTTAGTTACTTGACTCATAATTTTCCTAAATATGGCCAACTTTAGAACAGGCCTAGCTGGACTAAGAGTGGGATACGGAGCGTTTCCTTTGAGCATTATTGAATACCTGTGGAGGGCGAAACAACCCTATAATGTTTCTGTTGCTGCTGAAGTTTCAGCATGTGCAGCATTGAAGAATCCTGTATATTTGGAGGTAAAATATTTATACAGCCTGTTCATATCCTAATCATGGCATCGATTATGTAAATTTTAACATTTTTTTGTTTTTTTTTAAATTACAGAAAGTTAAAGTTTCCCTGGTACAAGAAAGAGAGAGGCTCTTTAAGCTTTTGAAACAAGTGCCGTTTTTGAATCCATATCCAAGCTATTCCAATTTTATTCTTTGTGAGGTTACTAATGGAAGGGATGCGAAGAAGCTTAAGGTACAACCTCATTTCTTACTTTTACTTCTGGATATTTATATTAAACGTAGATAAAAATAAGCAAATCGCGAGAGGTAAAGTTGTTTGATGTTTTAGTTAAGGGGCTAAACATGTCATTATTAAAGTTGTGGGGCTAACCATGTAATTACTAAAATTGAGGGGGCTAAACATGTCATCAATAAAATTGAGGGCTAAAGTTGGTAAATTCCAAAGTTGAGGGGCCAAAGTTGGTTGATGTGACAAAATAGCATATTTATAGAATTGTAGTATATATAATGTAATGAGATATATACTTCCAATATTTATACCACAGAAGAAGAAATATTAATGTTAATGTTTAAAACAATTTATGTGAAAGACAATACATTGATCTTAACTATACAATATTATGTGTATGAGCAATGTTTTAGTTTATCGAAGGTATACTTAACGGAAAATTAAATACGCATCCTCAATTTTCTGATAAAAGTATTATTATGTTACATAAGAAAATAGGTTGCTGGTTATGTTTTAATATATTTATTATATGGAAAAAAATCATTTAGGTGACTAATAATTTTAATTTGGGACATTTACATCATATTAGAATTCAGATGGTTAACTGCCACACTTCTTAACAAATTTAATATTACATATTAAACTCGCTATACAGTTGATGGTCTGTTTGTTTTCTAACATCAAGTGTTGTGTATATGGATGTTTGTATGGATAATGAAGGGCTGTATGTGCGGTAGATGCTGTTTGTTTTTTGTGCTGGTTGATAGAAAATGGCCGTTTCTTTAACGTAGAATATGATACAAATGTTGTTTGCTTTTGTTTGTACTGAAATGTACAGACAATGATTATTTGATAAATAATGTGTATATTATAGGACGAAAATGATCAATTTATGAATTTTTAATTTTAAGAAAGATATTGATATAACATAATATTTTTGGGTATTTACAGGAAGACCTAGCAAAAATGGGGGTGATGATACGCCACTACAGCAACAAAGAACTGAAGGGTTATGTTCGTGTTTCTGTTGGTAAACCAGAACAAACGGATGCTTTAATGGATTGCATCAATCGTCTATCTTAAGGTGGTAGGTTTGTTGGACTGTTAGATTCTTGATTTTGCTTCTAAAAACCCTAATAATTCCACCATTTTAATGAATCCTGTGAGGAAATTTGAAGCTCTTTAACAATATTGTTGATGATTTTTTTAAAAAGGAAGGTTTTTTCTCATCTTTTTGGATGTTGAGGGTCTAACATGTTCTCTTCAACATGTGATAATTGTTGTGGATAACATACGAGATTTTTTCGAGTTAAAAAGAAATAATGTTAAGAAAAGAAACATGTAAATTTCCTACCCAAAAAAAAAAGAAAACAATTGTGTATTTTTTACTTTTTTGTTAAATATTTTTTATTTTTATGAAAGAGACTACTCTTTATACTTGTCATTGTGTTAAAAGTTGGTAAAGAGATCCACACGGCTTGCAACTTGGAAGCATCCTTTTGCTTATGAATGAGATGAACTAAATCACCATAGGGCATGTCTCTAGGTGATTGATTACCCCTCTCATTTGTCTTTCACCATAGGGCAGTTTTGTTAGTCTATATAATACGTTTAATTTGAGTGATCATATAAATCACTTTAGATACACATTTCTTGTCCTTAATAGGGTGGAAGGCGTGCTTACAAATGGGGATTGATTATTTTTCCCCTAACCAATAATATCATGTCATGTCAACTTCCTCATTCACTTCTCATTTTAAACTCAAACACTAGGGATGTTCAAACACATGGAGAGTAATAATTTTTTAAAAAAAAAAATTAAAAAAATAATTTTGTGATTGGTTGAAAGATGGTGGAGCCCACCATTAACCCCCTCTCTCTCATCTTCCCCACTCGGTGAGTACTCACCGTTTAGCACCTTCACCACTCGGCGGCACCTTACTGATCAAGAAACAGGAATCACCACAAAAGGGGTCACCGACTTTCACACTTACTTTTGTACCCAATGACATGTATGGTCACACATAAGTTTCCCGTTGACTTATTTGATTGGACCAACAATTCCTAATCAATCCAATATCACTCTGTCAGGCTATGTGTAAACCGTAATCCTTTTCTCTGTGCTTTCCAATCAACCGTGATTCTTTTCTCTATACGTTCGTTTCTTTAGTTATTCGACGAGCTTGGTTTTATCCGGGCCTTATAATAGATGATCAGTCCATCGACCGTGATTCTTCTGCTCGGGTTTTGTGTATATTTAAAAAAACAAAATCACATTTGGTAACTTTTTTTTTTTTTTTTTTCAAAATCGAAAGAAAAACTAGCAGTATATGTTTTTATGCATAAAGCCTTTGATGCATGTTCTGGACGGGTTGATGAAGTATATGACGAGAGGAATCAATGAGCTTACATCTATAAGTAATATATAATACTAGATGAACTAAAGAGCCGTTAAATTTTCTCAACCTAGATATTTCAAGTATATGGAGATCAAGAACTCTTCAATTGAAAAAGAGTCCTTGCAAGTATCCAAAATGTCCAACAATGTTTTCATAACCGAACCGGAAAACAGAGAGATTGACCTGCTGGTTCATTGACTATTATTTAAGAACCGGAAGACATCATATATAATAAAAAATTAAAACAATATACATATTTCTATTACAACGCATTAAATGGAAATACTTTATGTTTCCGTTTAAATTTGCAAACTTAATAACATATAGTAGTACATGTATCAGTAAATGAGATTTTAAAAAATAGAAGTGAAAATCCGGTTTAATCACCTAGTCTGGTTGATCGCTAGTCCGATTGGTTCAAATGAGGAATGGTCAAAGAAGCTTAACCATATCAGTTTCATGTCCGGTTCTCAGTTTAACCATCGGGTTCGATTCGATTTCAAAACAATTTATCGCTCCCACCTTTAGTTACATGCACTTTAACTTTTGGGATATCTTGCATGCAAAGTACCAAAGATCAGTCAACAAATGAAAAATACAAAAAGAAAACATAAAACTAATTATATATAACATCTAATTCTCTTTATCACACCCACAAAAATTATAACATCCACTTAAAACTTAACCGATAAAGTAAATTAACATACGATAGCGACACAAGGTGACATATCGATGGCCCATTTGTTTGACAACATACTTATCCCGTTTTCCTTGAAAATTTAAAAATTTCGGGTACATGTATTGTGCATTTGGTTTAGATAAATAATCATATGTTTTCGAGTAATTGGGTTAGATAACACCTAATCCTATACTTATAAATATTTCAAAACAATTCCTATACCCAATCTTATAACCACATACCCGTTTCTACTATTTCTGATTTCGAATTTATCTGTAAGAGTCTTCTTCAACGGCCGTCTAGATTAACATATGATGAAAGTGACACTAGTTGACATATATATATATATATATATACATTATATATATATATATATATATATTAAATTAATAATAAGGAGTTGACACATAGATAGGGGTGTTCATCGGGTTTCGGGTTTTTCGGGTTGGGTTGTTCGGGTTTTTGTCTAGGAAAAATTGACCCGATAACCGACCCATTTAAAGTTCGGGTTAGTCGGGTTTGAGTTATTCGGGTTCGGATTAGTTCGGGTCGGGTTATTCGGTTTTCTGGTTTAGATGTAAAATGAAAAATAAATGTTTTTTTTTACAAAAAATCATCAATATTCATATTGGTACTTTAAAAATATCATCAAAGTTCAAACGTTATTTGAAAATATGCTATTATAATATTTAAAAGTCCAAAAACTTAATGTTACATATATGAAAGACCTCAAACCAAAACACTTCTATAAGAAAAAAACAATAAATGTTCGGGTTTTTATTCGGGTTTCGTGTTTCGGATTTTTCGGGTCGGGTTGTTTGGGTTTTTGGTGGGGAAAAAGTGACCCGATAACCAAACCAGTTAAAGTTCGGGTTTCTCGGGTTCGGGTTATTCGGATATCCGCTAATTCGGGTTCGGATGACTTTGAATTCGGGTTAGGTTTCGGGCTTTGGATAAAAATGAACAACCCTACACATAGATATAAATTAATAATAATAATAATAATAAATGATGGCGCATATGTTTGACAACATATGTGTTCTGTTTTTCTTGAAACAATGAAAGATAATCTACAAGCAAAACATTAGGAAAAAACAATAATTATAAAAAAATAAAAAATAAAAGAAAGATTATTGTATTGTATATGCTTCCAATTCCAATTGGGAGATGGAAAGAAGAGCTGATTTCTCAGCTAACAATCGCATTTTGGGGATGTTCTTCTTTCAGTTTCACACATAACAACAACAACAACATAAATTACACAACCATACACACAATCACAATCACAATCAAAATCAGAAGCAGAAGCAGGATATATTATTAATGGCGACGACGTCGTTTAATTGGAATTGGGTTAGAATTAGTCTCCTTCTTCTCCTCATCGCCGCCATCGCCGTTGCTTGCTTTACTCTTCCTATCGAAAAGGTGTTTTTTTTTAAATTTTTTCTAAAGTTTTATTTATTTATTTATCTTTGCGTTTAGGATTTGGGTTTTTTTGAAGATAAATTCGGTTGCTTTTTGATTGTCTGTTGTGTTGGGTTCATCGCCTAAGTGAGTTCATCTATTATCTTTTATTTATGTTTGGTGATTGAATTTTGTGGATTTAGACATTGAAGGACTTCTTGTTATGGGTGGAGAATGATCTTGTCCCTTGGGGTCCTCTTGCATTGTAAGTTTTATGAATCTTTAGTGTCATTTACTTGGTTTCTAGACTTTTTGTTTAAAAAGTTCAAAAAAAAAAAAAAAAGGTTGAACAAATAGTGTGACCTAATTACTTTACACACATTTATTGCATGATAGTAGCTGGGGCCTTTGATTTTGGAACAAAAATCTTGTTTTTCTTGATTCGTGTCACCATCTCATTCATGCTATACAAACACCACCCCTAACATTGCCAGCTTGCCGGACGTCGTATGATGTCAGATCAAGTTTGCACACCATAGCTTGTCACCTCATATCGGCCGTATGATAGGGCGTAAAATAGTCATATGGGCTGTATGACTTTGTTGGTGGTATCATAGTCATATCTTTGTCAGGCAAAGACATCACACGGGTCGTATGATTTGGGCCTCGTACGACCCATATGACCATTTATGCCCTGTCACACGTTAGTGGTGAGTGGTGTTTTTTTAGCATTAACCTAATAGCATTTTTTCAGCTTATGTTCTTTGTCTTTGAATCATCATTGTAAATTGAACTCGCTTGTTTTACTATTCATCCTGCAGGGCTGTTGCGTATATCCCTTTAACGATTCTTGCAGTTCCCGCATCAGTGCTTACTGTAAGATCTCAACATCACACACATGCGTTTTCTAAAAGGTTTTTTTAGCTATCATTGTTCACTTTATCATACCAGTTATAATGTATCTTGTGCGTTTCGATAATTGGTCACTACAAATTTCTGCTTCTGCTATCAAGCTGTTAAGTTATAGTATTCTTAGTAGTGATTGGATGTAATTGTTGGTTTATGCTGTTTGTCCCTATGATCGTATCACATATAAAGTATGTCTGCATCAACATCACCTTTCTTGCTTTAGAACACATGAAAAACTTGAATCAATAACCTTCAGTTAACATATATGACACATCCTAGTAGCTTAAACATATACAAGTTCTCATTAACCAATATGATTTGGTAGATGAACTTTACTATTGTATAAAAGAAGTGTTCTTTAAGTAAAAATGAACCATCATGACCATTGGATAGTTTTTTTTTGTTATGTGATGTATATGTGTATGTATTTACTGGTGTTTATTCCAGCTGGGTGGTGGTTATCTGTTTGGTTTGCCAATGGGTTTTCTTGCTGACTCTATTGGTGCGGTGATAGGTGCAACTGCAGCATTCCTTCTCGGCAGAACAGTAAGTTTTTTGTGCATTTTTTATGACATTGTTTGTTGGCTTTTTTACTAGTACATGTTTTTTTGGTTAATCTTATTTCTCCTAAGTTTTTCTGCAGATTGGGAGATCATATGTGATTTCTAAGTTAGGTGATTATCCACAGTTTCGAGCAGTTGCTATTGCTATTCAGAAATCCGGATTTAAGGTTTGTTTAAAAATTTTAATCCCGTTATACTGTATGTCTAAACTCCAATTTTATGGAATGTTGAGTTCCAACTACTTTAAATGTGGGAATAAAAACTTTCTTCATCTGCAACTCACACGATACACATGATTGTTTGTTATTCTTAATATGATCTTTATTTTATCGTAATTTAAGATATTTTTTTACTGATACCACACTTAATCTATATTGAGTTGTATTCTTATTTTGGCAGATTGTGCTGCTGCTTCGACTTGTTCCACTACTTCCATTTAACATGTTGAATTACCTTTTATCCGTAACACCGGTTTCTATATGGGAGTACATGATGGCTTCATGGTTGGGAATGATGGTATTATCACTTCACTACATTTATCTTTTCACTTATTTTTTTAAATTTTATTTGTGTTAATCTCTACGAACCTCTGATTTGATGTGATGTGTATAGTTAAAAACATAATATATAAAGAGGTTTTTAGTTACAAAAGGAATGTCTAGTTTACTTAAATTGTGGTATTTGATTACTTTCTATTTTTGATGCATGAGCATGTATATATTCTGTATAGTTGGTTATTTGAGTGTTCACATATTTGTACATCTGCAACATGCATAAGTATAGTCTTACTTAAACTTTTTATATGTGGGTACAGCCGATTACATTCGCACTTGTATATGTTGGAACAACTTTGAAGGACCTAGCTGATGTTACCCATGGATGGAGTCTGTTTTCCAAAACTCGTTGGGTAATAATTTTTTTTGTGTTAATCATATTATACCAATGTGTTTCATTGTTCATATTAATTCTCAACAATCATACGTAAATTTTGATTTTCGTTTATTTTAAAATCTTTGATCGGAAATGTGAATGATTTAAATCTATTTTGCGTGTTCTCGCAATATATAGTGTTCCGTCGCATCCTGTCACTCACTGTTTTTACTTTTTGGGGGATGCAGGCACTTGTTATTCTGAGTTTTGTGGTGTCTGGTAAGTTGCTACTTATAATCAATTTAATATAAAGAAAAGAATACCATTTGTTTTGGTATCATGCTTAATGATGCATGCTCGAAATTGCTTTCAGTGATCTTAATGGTGGTTGTTACCAAAGTTGCAAAGACGGCTCTTGAAAAAGCTTTGGCTGAAGGTATTGATATAGATGGCAGTGTCGCCGATAGCTCATCTGTTGTGGAGGAAGCGCGGGTAGATATTCATGAGTCACTACTAGTCAAAAGTTGATTCTTGTTTATGAACAACGAATAAAAGGCAGTTAAATGTTTTCTTTCTTATTTATACATTTCATGTATAGTTGATTTCCCAGCCTTAGCATTTGTAGTACAGCGTCAACGAAAGTGTTGTAGATGATTAACTTACATTATTCAAATACTGATTCATATGGTATGTCTTCTCCGTTTAGAGCTTAGAAAGGATATATCCTTCTAAACTTGAGGTCGACTCGGTGTGTTTACACCACTAGGATAATGTTGGGCAGTCACATATGGTGTTACAAGGAAATTATTGTGCCGTGAAAGTTAGCTAATCTGTTGTGGTGAAATATCAATGCATGACAAACTGTAACTTAAATCTAGCTATTTAACTAAGAATATGGTTTCATTTGATAATTCATTACCTTTTGTCCATTCCAAAACTGTTTTAACAGTGCCATCAACTACTTGAAGGCCAACAAGTTTACTCATCTGTGTCGTTGATAGAGAAGTAAATGGGCACCGCTCCAACAAAGCCATCGTAAGTTGTCAGGGAAGATCGTAGGCTCACAAGAAGTAAATCTGCCTCTAATATCAAGCAGGCGAAGATTCTTCATGCGTTCAAAAACATCAGCGCTATATTTGTCGACATCATATTGCTTATTGGAGATCACAATTGCTTCTAGCTTCTGAGCTATATTTCTTGTATGAGATCATGCATACATATTTCATTACCAGAAACAGTGCTTCTCAATAAGAACATTAATCCCGATTTGTGGGTCAAAACCACAGCTCTCAGAATATAATCTTCTCAGAATCCATCAAAACTTAACTTCAGTGTCTTAAAAAAATATCAACAGGTGGTGCTTTTGCTAGTCTATTTAAAGCACTCATGAAGTGCTTTCCGCCGCCCATGGCAGAAAAGAGCCTAAAACTTTCACAGCTAAAGGAAGATAGCCAGCATAGCGGATCGCCCATCGAATTGATTAGTTCAAGCGTTATGTGATGCGTTAATCATATGAAAACGCACGTTACAACGTATTTGAGTTAACTCAATTTAACTTATACAAGCATTGCAGTTGAATCAAAATGTAAAATCATCGAATTTATATTGTACACTCATCGTATTATATGTGACTTGAGTCAAGTACAAAAAACATAAAACGTGTATAAAGGAAAAACCTACATGTGTAATCAAAAGTGATTAATTAGAGCTTATAAAAAAGAAAAAAAAAACCACAAAATGGCAAAAGAAAACAATTTGGTTAAATATGGGTGTTTTGCAAATTATATAATATAATAATACTTTTCCCGTCGCACGTTGCGACGTGGTCGAAACGTAAAGTAACTTTAATTTAAAGAATTGTCAAAACAATGGTATCAAACTAACAAGACTCAGAAAATACCCAAACCAGTTTTTATTAACCGTAAAAGTATGATCTGAACAACTTACAAGAATGAAACTTAGAATATACAAACAGTCTAATCACTCACAAGATTATCAAGACGATGATCTTAACTCTAAATGAACAATAGACTCACAAACAACTGGTATAATTCGCCTTTCGAGAGAGAAAAAGATAACAAGTACACAAAATATCTCATGAACGAATATTGGATCTGATCCTTATATAGGTGACCCACCCAAACAACGAAGCCTCCAGGTGAATTTGTTATAACAACTCTTTGTGAGTTGTTATTATAACCACTTATACTCATAAGCCCATCTACACACGAGCCCAGCCAGCTACACATCCAAGTCTCCATAAGTCCAGTAATAATACCATTACCCACATGTATCAACACAAAAACAAAATTACTACAATATAGACCATATAATAAAATTGTATTAAAATGACAAAATATAATGTATAAAATACATATATTTTAACACCCGCACAAATTCATTATTGGAACATGTCATATAAATGCAACTTGTTACACAGATCATTAAGTGTTTTTAACTAAAACTCCTTTAGTAAAAACATTAGCTAATTGACTCTCAATTTTATTATACCTTTTATAATACAATCTCTTAAGAAAAATAAATCTATTTCAAAATGTTTGGTCCTGTCATGAAACACAAGATTTGCTGTTATGGAAATAGCAGCTGTGTTATCATATAATTAACTAATGGGAATTTAAACACCAATCCTTAGTTCTGCTAGTAAAAATTTCAACAAAATCACTTCACAGGCAGCTAGCTGAACACATTGCCCTATATTCAGTCTCAGCTGAAGACCTGGATACAGTTGGTTGTTCTTTGCTTTTCAATGACACAATACAATTACCAACAAATACACAAAAACCTGTAACTGACTTTCTTGAATTAATACACTTAGCACAATCTGACTCTGCATAAGTAGGACATTTAAACTATCAGATTTTCTAAACAAAATTCCTTTACCAGGTGCAGCCTTTTGGTATCTTAACAAGTGAAATGCAACCTTTAAATGACCATCAGTAGGACAATGCATAAATTAACTAAGTGAACAACATATGAAATATCAGGTCTGGTGTGAGATAAATAAATCAATTTCCTTATTAATTGTTGATATCCAGTGATCTTTTTCAAACGCCATTATCAATGTTTAACATAGCATTAACACTATGACTCCGTTCAATAGGACAACTTACAGGTTTACAAGCAAGCATCCCATATTCAGATAACAGATCTGTACATTATTTTCTTTGAGACAACACAATACCTTCATCACAAAGCTTTTACTGCCGACTTGAATTCACAAAAAGTAGTTACCACTATCACCTGCTTCACTATTCTTCATCTCCAATATCCGATCATTGCTCTTCACATTAAACTCCTACATAACTACCTCCCTACTTTCGAGAAAACCGACAAAAATAAATCCTTTCACCCAATAATTTATGTCTTGACTTCCTCAAAATACAAAACCATTCTCACTGCTGATGCACCTATTTATGTGGATACTCTCTGACAATTTTGGGGCAATGCTGAAGTTCAACTTCAAAAGCCCTATGCTATCCTGTCAAAGATCCGAGAAACCCTTGTTCAAATATCCACATCTTCCATATCCACAACATTTGCCTTGAATGACCTAGAAGGTAATAATTCTTTTGAAAAACAGCCACTTCACACAAAGTTCATTGAAAAAGGGTATGAGGGTCAATTGACAGGAGTTACTATTTTTAAACCTCAATTTCCTCCTGAAATGAGATATATTTCCATACCCTCCTGATCTGTCTCTCTACCAAGACAACCTCATTTAATAAGATTCCACAAAAGGTTCAATACTTGGGATATTTAATTTTGACAAAATCTGATTATAATATATCCCAAGCATTGTTCTTGGGCTTGGTTACAAATGTGAATGTTGTAAAAGGAAACAAAACTAAAGCTTTTCTTATGTATCCCAGACTTTTGAGCTATTATCTTAAAAAACAAGTGTCTGAAAAGGATTTTCAACAAGAAAATGTTTTTAAAATGAAAAGTCTTACACATGAAACTTTTACAAGAATGCAAGACAAGGTGTCAAAAGTTTTTAAAACACAAGCAAAGGGGGATGAGCCTGCTTTAGATGCATCCACATCTATTGCTCAAACCTCGGTTGCTGAGCCCACTGCTCCTGGTGATCATAACACCACAACCGGTGTTGTGAAACCCACATCAGCCAAATCCAAAAAGCAATCCCCCACATCTAAAAAGCCCATCAAAACAAAACAAAATAAAAAGTCACCTCTAGAAGATGAGATCCTAGAGGATAACCTTGTGGCAACACCAAAGCCACTTGAAACCACTGTTGCTACTTCCTCACAATAGTTGGAAAGATCTCTACCTATCTAAACTCCTCATGCATCCTCACAAAAGAATCAGGTTGTAAGCACAACGTCACCACATTATGAAGTAGACGTGTCACTTGAAAGTCTGTTTTCAAGCCCCTCTCCCAGGGTTGTATCTCTTTCTACTCCACAACCTTCCACTCCAATCCCATCCACTTTCATACCTCTGTTTGCTGCTATTGATACTACTCAGACACAAATCAGTTCCTCTCATTCACCAATAAAAAAGAGCACATTTCCACAAGAGACTAAGTCTGAGCAAGTTCAATTAGCTAACCCACAAACAGTTGAGGAGGCTACACCCCATGAGTTACATGTAACTCTTGGTGGTAGTTCAAGTGAAGCAGCCACAACAATTGATGACACAAGTGTGTTTCATTTGGACAGTGGTTACAACAATGAGTCTTCCTTGAAGGCAATAACTGCTAAGGATATAACTGTAACCTCTGTTCCAGTTGGAAGTCCCTAGTACCGAGATAAAGGGGCATTTCGTTCTGATAACATGGAGTTTCTTCTGTTAAGGATCCAAATACAACTACCTTTGGTAGGGATTCAGATGATCCTATTAAATTAGGTGATGAATTAAGATATAAGGAAATGACGGAGAGGATGACCTTGATGGAATCTTCCATAGATGAGCTTAAAGGCATGATGAAACAACTATTACAAACCTCTGTTTGTCAACCTTCTACTGAGCAAATTGCCAATGAGCTCTAGAAATCTATGCAACCTATCATTCAAGCTCAAAGGAATTTGGCTGACAGCAACCACAACACTCACATGGAACTTATTAGAAATATGGTTGAGGCCAGATACAAGGTTACCTGAGCAGATATCAAGGCCATAAGACAACATCTGTTACAGACCATCGGCTCTGCCCCTCCACTATAATTCAATAAGAAGTTGACAATGATGCCAAGGGGGGGGGGGTGATAAATTGAGAAAGTTGAAGCCTTCTTAACAAGCAAAACCAAAGGTGCAACAACAAAAACCAGGGTCTTCTCCAACACAAACCTAAGGCATCAGATGTTTCATGTGGAAAAGGGATTGATGAGACCCTAAACAAAGAAGCAGAAGAGATTGCCTTAGAAAAGCATAACAGACAAGATACACTCGAAGCCAAAACTTCTAGCTTAATTGAACAAGAACAGGCTGAGCAGATGAAAAAGGAAAACATTGGTACTTCAAAAAGAAGAAAGTCAACCAGAAAAGTTACTCCTAAAACCACTATTAGGTCCACAAAGAGTCCATCCTCTGCTACACCCAAAACCAAACCTTCACCTCAAAAGAAACCATCGCCATCACCAAGTAAACCAACAGATGCTGGTACAACATCACCAGATGTTACAAAACCAACATCACCACCAAACCAACCAACAGATGTTAACTAAACAACTGCCATGATAACTTTTCGTACATTAACACAACCAATGTCCACACCACCAAGAATTCCCACACGCCCACCTTCACTTAAACTAAATTTCACATGCAAAAGAAAAACTTTTGTTGTGCATTAAGATGATGAGGAGGTTCCATCACCAACTCCCTTATCATCTGCCCCCATTACTACCACATCACTCTCATCACTTCCACCTAAATCCACTTCAATTCCAACCTATCAACCACCATCTGTCATCCCATTGGCTGCTCAGTTACCTCTAGAACTTCTTGCAATGCAAGGAGAAATTGAATGTTTCTTCTCAACAGAGGATCCATCACAAAGGTCTTTCCCATCTCTCTATGGTTATAGGAAGCCTAAAAACTTAGATGAGTATTTGAAGCTTAAAGCTAGACAGGCTGAGAATGTTGGAAAAGAGATGTGTAAAGGAAAAGATGACAGGACTGCTCAGGGAATCTTGTCACTAGAGCTTAGCAAGGTTAGAAAGATTGAAGATTATGCTAAGGACCAGAGCAAGTCCATGTCTGAGAAGCCATTAGATGTTGAGCTTGATAAGGAACTTAGACAGGATTACCTTGAACACACCATGCAACATAAACCATATAAAGCAACCAGAGCACAATTTAAAGATTGGTCAATAGATGCTCTCAAAGAAGAGATATAAAGAATTCAAAGATGCTCAGTGATCCTTTACACAAGCCAACACCACCAGATTGGAAGAAGTTTAAACAAGTTGATCAAGGCAAGGCATTAAAGCTAAAAAGAATGAGAGAAGAACTTGTTGCTGCAAATTATGGTACTGCTAGATCTGTTGCCAGATGGTCTGAATGCAGAATTGTTGAAACCTATAAAAAGTTGGAACAATTAAAAGAAAAGGATCATACAGTTCCAAGAAAGCCATACTATCCAACAGACCCAAACATCTAAGAAGCAGAGTTCAACCTCTGGCTTGTCCGCAATTGCTAAAAATCAAGGAAAAAGGCAAAAGCATATGGCTGAAGATGATGAACAGATGTTTGAAGAACATAGAATAGAGGGAATAAAGAACCAACTAGTATATCATACAGATCCTACAAGTGACAAACTCATAGAAACAATTGTAAATCTTGTCAGCAGGCCATAATCACCCAACTCATCAAAAATAAATCTTATCCCAAAAAAATCATGTGATTAAAAAATTCTAAAATGGAAGTCATACTTAGACACCCATGAATTGACTCTGCTCAGATCAGATGGTAAGATTCAAAAGCTAAAAATGGAGGATGCATATGGTCTGGATGCAGATGACCTCCAAGATCTATTGAACCTTGAATTACAAAGTGATTTTGAAGATATGTTTTCCATGAACTTTGAACTACAGTTCAAAGGACAAATCAGGGAAAAATTGATGAGGAATAAATATCAACAATAAAGAAGTGTTTTGGCATCATCTATTCTAGGGGGAGATTGTTGGATATAGTGGACCCCACAAAAGAACAGATGATTGGAAAGCCAAAATAGTCTATAACATCTAATCGTCAATAACAGTGCTTTGAACATCTGCTCCTCCCAATGGCAATGACTAAAACTCTGCTACTCTAAACTCTGCTCAAAGCCAAAGTTTGTTTACAAAGAACTGTTGAAGATAAGGTATGTTGAAGATAAGGTCTGCCAGAAAGAACCTCTACTAATGAAGATAAAGACTATTGAAGCAAAGGTCTGCGGGACCAACAGAGGATAAAGCTCATCAGAGGTTAATGCTCAACATATGATATCAACATAGTTTATTTGTATTTCAATGTAATAGTACTTAGGTCTAGCAGATGATAGAGTTTGTTAGGTTGTTAAATGTCACTTTCAAGGTGACGTCAGCTTAGATGTTTGCTTTGTACTATAAATATAGCAGTACCTATACTATAATGTTCATCACTTTCATTCTTGACATTTTGTACGGACAAATTAGAAGTGATCAGGCTGAGGGGGAGTTTGTAATTCTCATGCATGTGTAAATTAAAGTTTATAAAAGCATGTTGATGAAAATAAGTTCTTCATTGTTGTGATTCAAAAGTTTATTATTATTTCGCTACATTTATCATCTTCCATTAATTTCATTTTAAACTTTCACAACAAATCAAACTTAGATCCTAACAGTCTCTTATATCTACATGATTTCCTTTTTTATGCATATTTTAGTTAGTTTTCTTAAGTTTAGTAGTAGTGGGTTAGAGTCTGTTAACTTCCTTTTGGTTGTAGTCTATGTTAGGGCATAAGTTTATTAAGTCTGGATCATTTATCCTGGGACTTGGCATGGATCACTTATACTTAGCAGATAGTGCAGGAAGTCTGAGGATCAAGGATCCTTATATTTAGTTATGTTATCTAACAGTTGTTCTCCATGTTTTCTAATGATTATATGCAGATTGTGAACGACGTGGACCAAGTCTTAGCTGGAATCTTGGTCAATATTCGCTGAAGATGCTACACGTGATGAATTCCACTAACGTTCATAAGCTTGGACATGGTCTGCCATGAAAATTGGACGTAGTTGTTAGTTTATTCAAAAGGGGTTGATCAAGTTTTTTAGGCACACATTCACACTCGCGAACACGCACATTAATTTATACTACAAACTAGAGCTCTCACAACATAGTTAGCAACCAATCATTGTAACACACTTGATCAACATCCAAAGTTGTAATCTTTCTTGTGCAATATAGTTGACAATGATAGTTTTCACTATCCGAGATTTTTTATGCCGGAGATCTTACAAGGATAAAGGGCTTTTTCCTCATACAAATCTCGATATTCATTGTCACTTTTATTTTACAATCGATTACATTGTTGTTCATATACATAAGTGTCACACCCCGGATTTCCAACCCAAATCCATACACCGGTGGGCCCGGGTGGGGAGTATCGTGACGTCAGTTGATAACATCATAGTCAATTAAACACGGCACAACGGAAGTCTTGGAGTAAAATTACTATTACAAACCAAATGATCGAAATAAAATAATATACAGGCTCGTAATAGTAGATCCACAGGCGGATCATTAAAATGTACAAGAAAGAATATAAAACAGACTTTAGGGCAGATCTAAGGATTTGCAAGATCCTCTTATTCACTACCGAGCAGCTTCCGGCCTATTTCGTATTGTACCTGCAGTTTAGTCTTTGGACGATACGTCAGCTTTCGCTGGTAAATACACCCAACTAACTCATTTTGAAAATATTTTAAAATGATTTTAAGTGCACAGGGCACAAAATCTTTTATAACTTGGGAAAGTTACTTTGTAACCTTGTTAACAGATTCACATGTTTGTCCATACATACAGGGCCCAGTACAGAGACCGAGACATGATTAAATACACACCACTTAGAACTCACAGAGGAGTTATCCCCAACGTCTTGGGTAATTTGCATTTGAGCGTCTGTCAGGTGTATGCCTACACCCCGCGCTAAGGTCGTGGCCATTAACTAATCTAATGAGCCGAGGATATCCAGGACACGGTAATTTAACCCCCGATGTTTAAGTTATCAAACAAAATTGACTAAAACAGAATATGCGGATTTACTAGCCACAATCCAGCATTCGATTGATCCCATTTCTGACCAAGCGGTAATAGTTTACCGTATCCCAAGCCCGTATAGGGAAAATAAGTCGAGAGTATTTACCTGAGCTAGTCTTCTTTTAAATTTTAATAACTCGGCCGTATACAAAAGTACCAACTGCAGATAGCATTTACAAGCAAGGCTCTAGTCTGGATTATGGCATAAGCTAACCAATTAATACTAACGGTCTTTATTTAAGTCATAGACTTAGACCGTATTGTACATGATCAAGACGTATAACGCTTGATTAAACGATGATTGGATAGAATGTAGTTTAAACCCGACAAGTACTTTGACTTGCATAATATGGGTAAACAATTAACATTCTAGATTTTGAGATTAAAATGATAAGGTTAAACCCGTTTCGGTTAATTTTTGTAAAATAGTTGCATATACTTAATCGTGCGCATATTAGCGATATCGGGTAACCGGATAAGTCATGGACAAGTTCTATATGCCATTATACTTTAAATAAGTTAAAATATTAGTAGGATATCAACTTATATGTCCGGTTAAGGTTTTAAAAACGAAACTATGCCTCATAAGGGCATTTCGGTAATTTCATACCGTATAAAAGGAACTTGAATATAATTTAAGTTTATAATCATGAGTATTCTATAAAAATAGTTGTATTTATGATATAATATCAGTAGGATATCATTTATATGTGTATTTTATCTTTTATGACCAAACTATGCACCGAAGGGGCATTTTGGTCATTTTACACATAGTTTATAAATTATTTGGGATTCTGAGTTTTTAACATGTACCTACTGTAAATATGTTTAAAATAGGTTGAAAGATCAGTAGGTAACAAGTCTTGGTCAATCAATATGGTTTAAAACCATACTATGCGCCGAAGCGACGCTTATGTCGTAAAATGACGCCTTTATGCGATGTTTATGAAAACTAATGTTAAGGTCAGATTAAAATGTCTTAGATATGTTATTTAATATAACATATCAGTAGGTAAAAGATTTACCTTGAAAGGATTTGATTAAAACTATTTTATGAGCCTCAAGGGCTAAAATCGTCATTTATCGACATAGTTTAAGGACCTGTTTGAAAATTCAGTTTAAAACTTGGTTTAACATCCCAAATAATCATACTTATAATATTACATCAGTAGAAAACTCATTTTCAAGTTCATTACCATTTAAAACCTTGTTTTCTGCAAAAATGACATTTTGGTCAAAGATAACATAATTATGGAACTTGGCATAAACTTGGATTCTGATTATGATCATGTAATATAACCTTAGAGGGTTATGCCACATTACATTACGACCATAATGCAACTTTAAATCAGTAGGGAACTAATCTAAATCGGGTCAGAATCTAAAGTCAAAGCAGAAGTCAAACTTCGCGATTTTCGGTTGCGAACCGACCCTAGAACTGAAATTGACGAGCCGAACATGTTCATACATGTTCTAATAGTTATTACCAACTTGTTTAAGTTTCAAAACAGGTTTCATAACATATATAAGGTCAATTTATGATTTTTCAGAAAAATGGCCTTTTTGACTTTTTAATATCATAACTTTGACCCGTCAATTGGTCTAGCAAACGTGATCTTCAGGAGGTGCCCTTTATAAGGACTAACACCTACCTTATTACGATCACTTAGCCATGTTCATTTCGAACAATGGCTGGACCATAATGGTCTTGACCTAAAGTCAAAGCGTTTTCCGTAAAACGCTTGACTTTTGGCTATAAAAGCCTATAAACAAAAATGCACAAGGAAGGAACACTTACCAGTGATTCCTAGGGTGCAAAAGAACTATGTTGGATGCTCCTTTTAGCTAGGAACTTCCAGAGGAGGGAGAAGAGTGTGAATAAGAAAGGTGCAAGTCTAAATGGTGAACTTGATCACCTATTTATAGTTGGAGAACTCAAATGAGGTGAAGCCAGGTGTTTAGGGGTGTAAGAGGGAGCTTACAAGTGTCCCAAAACGTGGCATAGCTGATTACAAGTCCATAGTTTCGATCAAATGGTTTTTTGGAGTTTTGTTTGAAGACCAAGCAAAACTTTCTGCAGTAGAAGACTTCTCGCGCCCCGCGAGAGACCTAGGCCAGGTCTCTCGCGGCCCGCGACCGCCCCTTGGCCAGTTTCAAAGTTTGACACTTTAGCCCCTTAACTTTAAAAAGCTTCTAAAAACCTTTTTAAACACCTTTTTGGCACTTTTAGCCCTACGTAGCCAATACTTGGCATACCCGTGATTATGCCCGGACATTGTCGAGCTCTCGGTTCGTTAAAAGGTCACTCAGAGGTATATATTAACATGTTGACACTTTTAATCCCTCCAATATCCAACTTTCACATATTTACAAAATTGAACCCTCTCGTCCAACAAATGGCACGTATGAGAGTTAGACTTCACAAAAGGATCACCAGAGGCTTATTATAAGCATGCTGACTCCGATATCACTCAGAGGCTGGGCATGTTGACATATTAGTCACTCAGAGGCCAAGTTTCAAGCATGTTGACATATCAGTTACTCAGAGGCTAATGATTTAAGCATGTTGACATATCAGTCACTCAGAGGCTGTTATTTATGCATGTTGACATCGGACCGTCACTCAGAGGCTCAGTTTGAGCATGTTGGCGCCTTTAGTCCTTATTAGTCTTTAATAGACTATTTTTAAAATACAACACGTGTCACTATACTATTGGACACGATTTTGCAGGGTGTTACAATAAGCGCTCAACCTTACAATCAAAATTTGGTTATATTATACTTTGCTAGATTTTCGACCAAAACAGTCTATATATGGCCTTATTTGTTTTAGTCTAAAATTATAAATGAAAAATCAGAGAGTTATCTCAAAATGTTGCTTCTTCCTAACCATATAATAAATAAATTTATATTAATTACAAAATTGAGTTTTAAAACAACTATACGTCTTTCACTAACCATTTTAGATTGATTATCAGATATCTTACTTTTGGAAAATGGATGACGCAATCCATATGATATATTCTTAAGAATATAAACGTACATTTACAAAAAAAAATAGAAAAAAGTCTGACACATTTAAAAGGTGTTTTAGATTGCTCATTTAACTCTAAAAATATTTTTTTTTCTTTTTTTTTTTTTTGCTAAAAGCGCTTAACGACTGATTTATAACTTTTTAAAAAAAAGTTTTCAGAAAAGTTAACTTCCAATGTCTATACTCCAATTCAGGAGGACACTCAATAACCCTCTTTGTAGGAATTGAACCCAAAACCTAATGGTCCCTAAGCCTTATCTCACCCATAATTTAGGAGTGTGCACAGTTTGGTTTTTGGGCAAAATCAAAACCGAAATGTCGGTTTTCGGTTTTTGAAAACCGTTCGGTTTCAGTTTTTACACCGGTTCGGTTTGGTTTTTCAATTATTTCGGTTTTTGAAACAAAAGTATGTAAGATTCAAAAATAAAAAGTATAATTTCAAATTTAAGAATCTTTCGTATATGTTTACATTTAAGTTATTATACTTAACATTTTTAACTAATAATTTTCAAATAAACCTAACCTTCTAATCTATTTTTATATTTTTTCAAAGTTTCTATTAGGACACTTCTTTCATAATACTTTGAATATTATTTAATTTTTATATTAAATTTTGTTATTTGTTGTACGCAATAAATGATCATCTGAATTATAAATAAACATGTTAATGCTTTATTTATAAATACTTAATATTCAAGAATAAAATTAATAATTTCTCATAGCATGAGTTAAACACTTAAACCACATAAAAAGGTATGTTTTTTTCGTTTCGGTTCGGTTTTTTCGGTTATTGAAAATGGTTATCCGAAAACCGAACAGAAATTTTCGGTTATTAAAAATCTGAAAAGCGAACCGTCAGTTTTTATTTCGGTTCAGTTTTGTCGATTATTTCAGTTTTCTGCTCTTCTCTACCTAAAATGACACTAGTCATTAAGTTTTCCTTGTGTCCCATTTAAATTTTAAATAAAAAAGATTAGTCTAATATTCAAATATACTACAATGGTATACTCAAAGTCTGCTTCATGTTCATCATCTTCTGTACCATCAGTGAGCTGGAAATATGGTGTTTTTCTGAGCTTTAGAGGCGAAGACACTCGCTACACTTTCGTAGATCATCTTTACACAACTCTCGAACAGAGAGGAATATGCGTGTTCAAAGATGACGAGGAGCTGAAGAAAGGAAAAGAGATTGCTCCAGAACTCCTGAAAGCTGTTGAGGAGGGAAGGTATGCAGTGGTTGTGTTCTCAAGAGATTATGCCAACTCTTCATGGTGTCGGGCTGAGCTGGTCAAAATCATGCAATGGCGTAACAGATGGGACAGAAGGTGATATCATGTCGACCCATCTGATCTTCGCGGACAGAAGAACGACGTGGCTGTTTTCTTTCAGCAGCACGAGAAAACTTTTAGGGAAGAGATGTCTAAAGTGAAGGAGTGGAGGGAAGCTCTAACAGCCAAAGCCAATTTATCTGGCTGGCATATCTCCGAAACCTTCAAACAGTAAGTAGAATTTTTCTTCATCTTTTTTCTTTTAGTCAATTACACAAACATTTTTTTCGCTGGTTGACATTGGCTGTTGATGTATCAAAATATATATGATTTAAACTCCCAACTTTTCTGGAAAGTGAATCAATATTCCAAGCATCCGGATCACTTGTACACATATATGTTCACGTACAATCTATTAATGTCGATATTGCACTAATTTTAAACCACGATCAGTATACCATTCACATGTTACCTAGCTTGCTAAAAGCGGTCTTTAATTACAGGGGTGAATCTACATACATTAGTAAGATCGTTGAGGAGATTTTAGCTGATAAGCCTGATATACAACCTTCTTATACGGAGAGCAACTTAGTTGGCATCGACTCTCATATTGATGCATTAAATTTACTATTGGAATCAAAAGATAATGAAGAGGTGCGTGCGTAGAGTAGGGATGGAAGGAATTGGCAAGACTACAATTGCCAAAGCTTTGTTTAGAAGAATCGCATATAAGATATATGAGCCTTACAAGAACAGGTTCTAAGGGAGATTTTAATGACCAAACACAATTTCAATGTTGGGGATCCTGCGGATGGAGCCAACATGATACGAGCCATAGTTCTTATTGTTCTGGATGATGGTAGAGTTCCTAGCTGCAACACATGAGTGGTTTGGTCCAGGAAGTAGAATCCTTATAACTACGAGAAATGAGCAACTGTTATCAAATGTAAACGCCAAGTACAAGCCAGATTTTATGCTGTCGGACGATGCTCTTGAGCTGTTATGCTTTCAAAAGAAATAGCCCTCCAGAAGGGTACGAGGAGTGGTCACGGCGTGCGATTCGCTGTTGTGTGGGAAAGTGCTTTCAAAAGACTAGCAAAAGCACCAAATGTTGGGACACTCAAGTTAAGTTTTGATGGTTTGGAGAAGAATGTTTTCTAGACTTTGGTTGCTTCTTCAAGGGGAAAGAAATAAGAGACGTATCTAAAGTATTTGAGAGCTGTGGTTTTGACCCACAAATAGGGATTAGCAGGCTATGGCAGCTTCAAGATATCCATGATTCCTTAGAAATTAATCTGTAATAAATATATATATCTCCCCATTTCCCTTTAAAACTAAACGTTCTTCTTAGAGAAAGGTCTGATCTGGGTTTAAGTTTCAGAAAGTAAAAGCCATTGAAGCAATAATTGTGGTGCCTGATAAGCAATATGATGTTGAGAAATATGAGGAGAAGGTGGTTTTTTTAGCGCCAATGTTTTCGCCTACTTGCTAGTGAGTCCCGGATGGCTTTCTTGGAGGCAGTACCCATATACTTGTTTGGTCTTGGTGGCCCTAGTAAAACAGTTTTGAGTAGATGAAACCATATCAATATATTTGATTCATAGTTTGTCTTGCATTACCACAGCATTATAGCTAACTCCACACTGTACAATAGTTTCCTTGTAACACCCACCCTTATCTGACTGCCTTCAGTTGACCAGTATCCTATCACACAACACCAATACAAACTTCCAATTAACAACCAAAAACTGACATATGCTAGGAGTTGAGTAATTACTATCGATGGACATGTTCAACAGTTGACCATAAAGTCTTAAATATTCTCTCGCTGCTGAAGACTAATTTCCAATTGGTCTTCCTGCTGAAGATTTTACAAATGCAACCGTTTTGTTGTATCCTTTATACTCATTTCTAGATCTTCCATGCATCAGCAGTTTTGACTTTAAAGCTATTAAATAAATTTTAAACAGCACATCACCTGTTGATGACAGAATTGGTATTATTGGGTATCACTAGCAGCTTTATCACAATTAACTCTAGTAACAAATTATGTGAACTATAATTATGTTAACTATAATTACTGTTTTGTTGATGGAGTTAGAGACGGGGAGCAAAATGGAGAAAACATAGCAAACTATTGGAGGAAAATGACTATTTTTAAAGGTTTGGCGCAAAACCGTTAAAATGACCAAACCATAGGGAGCAAAACAGAAGTTTACTCTTACTAATATAATTCTTTGCATATCATTTGTTTACAGTAGGTATACTGTTGTTGGATGGCATGATATTATTCAAGTCAAACATATTTAGTTAGATGATGATTGTTTTTTCAATTCGTCAAAAAAGAATTCGAGGTTATTGGTTACGAAGCTCCAGTAAGCAGAAGTATTAGAGTAATAGGCTTTCAAACTATATTTCAAACCAGAAAAACATATCTCCTTCATTTACTTATCTTTTCCGTTATTTTAGATCTATAGTACGTTGGTTCGTTGTGTTTTCATCTTCAACTTCATATTTCCATAATAATTCCATGCGTACAGTTTCTTTATGATCAATATAAACGTAATTTTTTTTTCAAACAATAAAAAACATATCATTTCTCAAAACCGTGAATTTCGTTGATATTAGCACAAGTATAAATATATATCTTTTATATCTATTACTATGAGTATTTGCAACTTCGTAACTTTTTACCATAAGTAAATTCATTTCATACATCAAAGTTTTTTTAGATATACTTTTTAACCTTTATAACTCATGTTTAATACAATCAATTACATTTTGTTATACTTGTGTTCCCCTATGTCAAATAAAACAAAAGGCAAAAATAGGTTATAACGTATTATAGTTATTTTTTAAAATAACTAAAACTTTATTTTAAAAAATTATTCTATCTGTAGCTTTTTTTATAACGAACTTTCAAATCTAAAATAACTAAAATTGATGACAAACTGATAGAAACAACAAAATTTTTATGTATTGGGCTAATAGTTGGCTTGATGTGTATTTATGAGGTTATAGATTCCTATTGTAAACTCTCGACTCCTATTTAAGTGTCAAACAACAAGGTTCGTTGTATCTTATGTGTGTTTTGTAACTGTTTATTTTTTGTTTTTATTTTTTTTTTATCTTGATTTGGTTCTTTTTAGTTGAAACTAAAGGATAATGGCCTTCGTACTAGTTTTTCTACATATTTCGGAGCTATAATGTGCAATTAGAGCTAACAAAAAATGAAATTTAATCATCGTATTCATTATTTGAATAAGATGAGGATACTATTGATTGTTTACACATATCTCAACAGCCATCTTTTGGTCATCCTTTCCTCGAAGACTATAAAAGTCCAGGTTTCTTCAATGTTGTGGATGTTTGTGTTTTTTTAATCACCATGGATTTTTTTTTCATCATTTTAATCTTACGCTAAAAGTTGTGTGTTTATGTGCTGCATGGTTCTAGAGTTTTATTAAATAGCTCAAACAGTGTCACACCCCAACCGATGGCGGAAAAATCGAAGTGAGATGAAAACGAGAATGCAAAAGACTTTATAACACTAAATGTGACGAGTATTTAATAAATAATATTTCATTTCATTTCTAAGATCAAGTACATCGTTTGAAACAGATATGCAACAAAGTTGAAACAAAACTAAATACAACAACGTACTAAAATTTAAATAGGTTTCTAGTTTGTTCTACCAGATTCCGTTTGTCATCATCATCATCAAATTCTTGTAATAGGTGTTAAAGTATATGTCAATATAAAAAGTACTAGCGAGCATACAAGTTTGATTACTAGCATAAGTATAAAAGTTTAAATAAATCCACATGGCAATACTATCATGCAACTATAAATGTCAACCCCCAAAGATTTCCGCTAGCTTAATCTATTCATAGCAAAGAATAGACCGTTTTGTTTACTTAACATGACCTCAAGAATACGGGCAGTGCGCTAATCCTATAGCGGTATACATGTTAAAGGAGGCTCGTACGAAGTTAATGACAAATATAAAGGATCAAGTATCATGTATGTGCTCAAGTATATCGTATCAAGCATGTATAATGGATTGTTTATTTGTAAGCATGTTTATAAGTGTAAGTGTGCGTTTTTTATAAGTTGCACGTATTGCAACCAAAAGTGTTAAAATAGAAAGGGGTCATGTACACTCACCGTTTTGCAAGCTTTCCGAGTTAAACCGCGAAGTTGTTAAGTCGTTGAGATGGGAACACCAAAGTTACCCTGTGTAGGGAAAAACGGAGGTGTATGAGTATTTGGATTTGGTGGAAGATTTGGATTCGGAATTTAAGTATATAAAAGTTTAAATACACGAAAGTAAATCTTTGTCTAAACACTTGTTTTGACACTAACTTCTTAAGTGATTTCATGGGTCCTAATTTGCCCATTAGAATCAAAATCGAGGAGTTTAGAACAAAGATAAAGTAACCTATGTTCATGACATATAACCATAAGCCGGTTAATATCACAAATTCGGTTATATATATATTATTTTTATATAGTATGAGTTAATATTTGTCCATCATATATCATAAAATTCATGGAAGTCAAGCATGTATACCTCTTTGTATGATTCACCAAAGTACAAAGTTTACCAACATAGTTGATAAATCCGGTTGGTCATGAATGAAAATGAAATACAACTAACTATCTAATTCATCAAGTAGCCAAGTAAAAATAACCCGAGTGTTTCATACTCATCATGGCAAATGTTGGAGATACGGCGGGGTTGTGTTACTTTGAATCTAGGAATCTATTTGGTATTCTTGCCACTAGAACAAGTGAGGTAGTGGAACAAGTTTGGAAAACCAAGGCTTCCATGGTTCACACTTAAACATGCACAAGTCTTCCAACAATAAAGGTTGGAAACTTAGATGGTTTCAACACTTAGGACATGTTTGAGCAGAATTTTAGAGAAGATTTAAGCTTGTTTCTTCGTGGAAATCAACCACAACACAAACCCACAACTATAAGCTTAGTTGAGAGCTTGGTGGGTACAAGATTTCACCAAGTTTTAGTCAAGAAATGCATGATAAAAGAACATAAGTGAAAGCATAATTTTAACTCTCCTTTGGACCTCAAATATGGTGAGGTTCCACCTAGGGGTGTTAAAAAACCGAATCCGAATATTTCAGATGATATCTGATATCCAAAATATTAAATAATATTATTTTTATATATTAAATATATATATGTTTTCCTTTGAAAAACCCTAGATCTACTCTTTCTTTTTGCGCCGCTCTCCACTTTTTTCAGTCTCTCCTCCAATCCAAAGTTCCATCTCTAGAACATCTCACAAGAACATCTTTAATCTACGTCTTTTGCTTTCAACAAATTTTTGGTAATAGGCAACAAATGTTTGAAACGCTTTGACGAATGCCGTAGATTTGAAATGAAATGTGTAGTCTCCACCATTTACTTGAATCCTCATCTCAACAACAACAAACTTCGAGTGGATGTTTAAAAGGATCAATTCGAACGTTTTGGTTCAAACAATCTCTAGCTATAACGGTTCGAACACGAAGTTTGATCTCCAAGAAATCGCATATTTGATTTTTTGTTCAAGAAATAAATCTAGTGACTGTTGAAAGATGCAAATGTTTTGTTATTTTCGATGATTTGAATTTCAAAGAAGAAGTTTACGAGTTTTCAGATTCTTTTGTTTGACTTATGGTGTTGATCTTTTAAAGAGTGTTGTATAATGTGCAATAAATAAACATTATTGCTAAACTTGTTATTTTGCTAATTTAGTTTGTGTTGGTGAGAAAGAAACAAACAACGAACACCTTAGATTACTTGATTTTTTTTCTCTTGACTTTGGAATTTCGGATACCCGTTTCATTATCCGAACGGATATCCGAAATTTCGGATACGGATTCATATGGTGAAATCAAGTATCCGAAATTTTCAAATATCCGAACTTATGGAAACCTTACTAGAGGTTATCCAAGTAGAATGAAAGAATAAAACATGAAGAAATAAGGAGAAAAGTGAGTGAAAACTCACTTAGAATGCTTGAAACTTTCTGTCAAAGTCATGAAAATTAGAGAAAAATAAGAAGATTTGAGAGTGTTTGGAAAATGTTTAGGAGTGTATGGAGGCTACTATTTATAATGAAGTTGATTAGGGTTAGAGTTAAATGAGTTAGGAGGTATTGGTGGTGATAAAGGTGGAAGAAAAGGTTAAATTCTCGCTTCTTAAACAATCAGCCCGCCCAGCACCGTAGGCTATGGCTAGCAAATCGTAGGCTACGGTCTACTTTGTTTTTTTTTTTAATCTTAAGGGATATATAAGTATTTGAGTATGATTCGGAATATAATTTAATGTCACACCCCGTATTTTCAACCAAACACCGGTGGGTCCGGGTGGGGAATATCGTGATGTAAGTTGATATCATCATAGTCAATTAAATACAGTACAACAGAAGTCTTGGAGTTTAAATTACTATTACAAACCAAATGTTCAAAGTACGAAAAATAATATACAGACGGCTTGTAATGAAAGATCCACAGGCGGATCGTAAAATGTACAAAAATGTATAATAGACTTTGGGCAGATCTAAGGATTTGCAAGATCCTCTTATATCACTACCGAGCAGCTTCCAGCCTATTTCGTATTGTACCTGCATATTAGTCTTTTGAAAATACGTCAGCTTTCGCTGGTAAATACACACGTCTGACTCATTTTGAAAACATTTTTAAATGGATTTAAGTGCACATGACACAAATCTTTTATAACTTGGGAAAGTCAGCGTTGTAACCTTGTTAACAGCTTTACATGTTTGTCAATACATATGGGGCCCAGTACAGAGACCGAGACATGATTAACGTACACACCACTTATGAACCCATGAAGGAGTTATCCCCAACTTGTGGGTAAAAAAAATAATTTAGCATTCGCATCTGTCGAGTGTATGCCTACACCCCGTGCTTTGGTCGTGGCCTGTTAGACTAAGTTATTTAAATTAGACAAGTTTATTACTATTAAGGGTACCAAGTTGTAATTAGTTTATATATATAGGGCCTTGTATTCTTCATTATTAATTAATAAAAACCTAATTACAATTATACGTTTCAATTTGGTATCAGAGCTTATACGCTCTGGGATTCCCTAAACCCTAAAAGCTGCCGCCGCCTTCTTCTTCTCCTTTTTTTTCTCTCTTCTCTGCTGCAGCTATTAACCCTAACCAACCTAACAGCCGATTAACAATCCTGTGGCTGCTATCTTAACAGCCGATCACCAAACCTTCTGCCATATTCCTGCATCGATTAACAAACCTAAGCCGATTATTATGGCTGCCATAACAACCTTTACAAATCAGATCCATAACTCTCACAAGTGTGCTTTCACCCTAAAACCTACAAACTATGGCTACTGGAAACAAATAGTCGAACCCTTCCTTGCCTCTCATAACCTACTCGGTTATGTGGATGGTACCATCCCTTGCCCATCAAAGGATGTTACAACTGGAACAACCACCACTGTTAACCCGAGTTATGCTCCATGGATTGCCAATGATGCTCATGTCCGTATGCTTATTGTCAACACAGTTTCTGAAGAATCTTTTCAGCATGTATGGTTATCACTTGAACGCGCTTATGCACCCGTTTCCTCCTCTCATGAATTTACTCTCAAAAGCCAATTGCTGCGAATCACCATGAAGGGTGATGAAAAACCGGCTAACTATTTGGCCCGGGCTCAAGAGCATGCTACTGCCCTTGCCAATATAGGAGAACCGATGAAGGAAAAAGATCTGGTCATGTTAACTGTTACCGGCCTTCGTGAAGAATATAATGGCCTCAAGGCCAACTTATTGGCTCGTTCCCCTCCTGTTACCTTTACTGAACTACACGGGTTACTGAGTGACCATGACTACATGATCACAAAGATCTTGGCCACCAATCAGCAGGTGCCACACGCCTTGTTTGCGGCTGCCACAACTTCACAACAGCCCCTTACGGCGGCTGTCCCAACTCCACCACAGCCAAATATTGATTCCCTACGGCAACAACTTCATAGTCTTCAACTCATGGCTTCTCAGTTGGGATATCAACTTCATCCTGCATCTTCTTCACAACCACAAGCTTACTTTGGGTCTTGATCCTTTAACAACAACAGAGGCAAGAGTGGCTCTCGTGGTTCCTCCCGTGGTAACTCTCGTGGTGGCCAAAATAACCGCAATCAGGACAACACTAGCACTCGTCAATTCTCTTGGGCGTCAACACAGAACACAGTCTATGGCCACTGTAACCATTGTGGCATTGGTCATCTCCCATCTCAATGTCCAAATCAACCGAACCAATCACGTGCAGCACCACAAGCCAACCTTGCTGCTCACTCTGATGTTGCCTCCCAATCAGGATTCACTTGGAAGCCCGACACTGGATGCAATGGACATGCCACTCCAGACTTATCTAGCATTGACAACTCGGAGGCCTACTTTGGTAATGATTCTTTACTTATTGGTGACGGTAACCCACTACCTATTTTTCATATTGGTTCCTCAACTATTTACTCGCCTAACAAAACCTTTAAATTATCCAATATACTTCATGTTCCTGACCTTAAACAAAACCTTTTGTTCGTTCAAAAATTTTATGTGGATAATGATGTTTTCTTTGAATTTCACTCATCTTATTTTGTTGTGAAGGACGAGTCTACACGCACAACCCTCCTAATGGGTCCCAGTGAACAGGGTCTGTACTCCATTCGTCTTCCTCAGCTCAAGTCTATCCCTAAAATCGCTTTCACGGCTGTCAAAGCTTCTTCTAGCATTTGGCATCAACGCTTAGGACATCCTCATGCTCAAGTTTTTCGTTCAATTATCTCTCATTGTTCTTTACCTATTACTGACAAGTTTTCAAATACATTATGTACTCCTTGTCAACTAGGCAAGTCGTCAAAATTATCTTTATCAGACTCATCTTTTCGTAGCAAAAATTTGTTGGATCTTGTTTATTGTGATGTTTGGGGGCCGTCGCCCGACTTGTCTGTTGATGGTTATCGTTTCTTTTTGTTATGTGTGGATCACTATTCTAGATACATGTGGTTTTATCCCCTAGCTCAAAAATTAGATGTTTATAATGTGCTAACCAACTTTATTAAACTAGTAGAACGACAATTTAAAACCAAACTTAAATGCATTTAATCTGATTGGGGGGAGAGTTTCGTACGCTTACATCTTTTTGCACCAGTCATGTTATCATTCATCGCCGCTATTGCCCTCACACAAGTGAGCAAAATGGGATGGTCGAGCATCGTCATCGGCACGCTGTGGAAACCGGACTTACACTTCTTGCACAGTCCAGTCTTCCCCAACGTTTCTGGCAATTTGCTTTTGAGACAGCCGTTTACTTAGTCAACTGACTTCCCTCTCGTGTCTCCTCTAACAAATCTCCATATGAACATGTATTTCAACGAAAACCTGACTACTCTTTTCTTCGTGTTTTTGGATGCCAATGCTTTCCTTATCTTCGTCCATATAACCGTCACAAAATTGAATTTCGATCCACTCCTTGCGTCTTTCTTGGCTACAGCCCTGTTCATCATGGCTATCGATGCTTTGACCCATCCACCGAACGAATATACATTGCCCGACATGTTAGCTTTAATGAACATGTCTTTCCATATAACAAACCCGTACCTACCCAAACCCCACCACAACCTTCCCCACCCTACGTCTCAATATTTCCTGACCCACCACCCGGTTTTCTAGCTGCACCCACACCACCTACTCCTCCTATACCACCCACTACTGCACCTCCCGAACCTACCCAATCAGACCCACAACTACAAACCGATACCAACACCCCACCCGAACCCTTAACCGAACCCACAGTTCCCACGGTCCAACCCACCTAAGCACCTAGAACTCGACCATCCAACCTTCGTCCAAACCCCAAGCCACCCACTCGTTATAATCCCGCTGCCTATACTGCCACCACTACCCCTACCTTACCCGTTGAGCCCACCTCCTTTACCGTTGCTAATAAGTCTTTAGAATGGCGCCAAGCCATGGCTGAAGAGTTGGATGCGCTACATAGGAATGGGACATGGACATTAGTTCCCCCTGCCCCTCATACTAACTTGGTTGATTGTAAGTGGGTTTACAGGTTAAAAACAGATGCAAATGGGAACATCAGCAGGTATAAGGCACGACTTGTTGTTAAAGGTTTTCACCAGCAACATGGAGTTGATTATCATGAGACTTTCAACCCAGTAATCAAACCTGCTACGGTTCGGACTATTTTATCCCTGGCTGTCACCAACAAGTGGATTCTCAGACAATTAGATGTTCAGAATGCTTTTCTGCATGGTGATCTTCAGGAGACAGTTTATATGAGGCAACCTCCTGGTTTTGTTGACCCGACTAGGCCAGATCATGTGTGCTTATTACACAAGTCTTTGTATGGTCTCAAGCAAGCTCCTCGTGCCTGGTTTACAAAATTATCAACGACTCTTTACCAATTGGGTTTTCACGGGTCCAAAACTGATCCGTCCCTGTTTATTCTTAACAACAATGGTACTTTGGTTTACCTTCTTGTCTATGTAGATGATATTATCATCACAAGTAATCACTCTGGGGCTGTTAATGCTGTTATTGACCGTTGGAGCTCTATGTTTGCAATTAAAGATCTGGGTCCATTACATTATTTTTTGGGTATTGAAGTGGTGCATCATGGTTCGAATCTGGTCCTATCTCAACGAAAATACATTCTTGATATTCTTCATCGTGCAGGTCTTGCAGACTGCAAACCCGTGTCGTCCCGTATGAGTACTTCTCAGGTTTTCTTACCTGATGATAGCCCATTACTTGATGATCCTTCTAGATACAGGCAGACGGTCGGTGCTCTTCAATATGCAACTTTAACTCGTCCGGACATTGCTTTTACAGTTAATAAGGTTTGTCAATTCATGCATGCTCCTACCGAGAATCATTGGGCTGGTGTGAAACGTATTCTGCGTTACTTGAAGGGCACGGCTGATATGGGTCTCTTATTTCGTCACAACACGGGGTCTAGGCTACAAGCCTTTTCTGACTCTCATTGGGCTACTAATCTTCGGGCGTTCTTGGATTCTGATTGGTCTGGTTGCCCTATCGATCGTCGTTCCACGCGGGATATGCTGTCTATCTGGGTTCTAATATTATTTCGTGGTCTGCTCGAAAACAACGAACTGTCTCTCGATCTTCAACAGAATCTGAATATAAGGCTATTGCTGATACTGTAGCAGAACTGATTTGGCTGAAATCTCTTCTTCATGAACTCGGTCTGTTTAGCAAGGCACCAACGCTTTGGTGTGATAATCTTGGTGCAACCTATCTCTCTGCTAATCCAGTATTTCATGCTCGTACAAAACATGTTGAAATAGACTATCACTTTGTTCGTGAACAAGTTACTCAAGGGAAGCTGAATGTCAAGTTCATCTCCACTGATGATCAAATTGCTGATGTGTTTACAAAGGCTCTACCTTCACAAAGATTTGAGTTTCTACGGTCCAAGTTGCAGGTCGTTCCCCGCCCTCAACTTGCGGGGGATGTTAGACTAAGTTATTTAAATTAGACAAGTTTATTATTATTAAGGGTACCAAGTTGTAATTAGTTTATCTATATATAGGGCCTTGTATTCTTCATTATTAATTAATAAAAACCTAATTACAATTATACGTTTCAATTTGGCCATTAACTAATGTTTAAGTTATCAAATAAAACTGATCAAAACGGAATATGCGGATTTACTAAGCCACAATCCGGCATTCGATTGATCCCATTTCCGACCAAGCGGTAATAATTTACCGTAACCCAAGCCCATATGGGGGAAATAAGTCAAGAGTATTTACCTGAGCTAGTCTTGATTAAATTGCAAAGTTTATATCTCAGCTGTATTCAAAATGAACTAAGTGCAGATAGCATTTAGCGGAAGGCTCTAGTCTGGATTATGACATAAGCTAACCAATTAAAATGCTAACGGTCTTATTTAAGTTGTAGACTTAGACCGACTAGCGTAAAGGATAAAAAACGGTACGATACGCTAGATTAAGCAATGACCGGATAGAATGTAATTTAAATCCAACAAGTACTTAAGACTTGTATAATATCGGTAAACAATTAATATTCTGGAATGTGAGATTAAAATGATAAGGTTAAACTCGTTTTGGTTAATTTTCGTAAACTAGTTACATATACTTAACCGTACGCATATAAGCGATATCGGGTAACCGGATGAGTCATGAACAAGTTCTAAATGCATTTATACTTTAAATAAGTTGTAATATCAGCAGAATATCAATTTACATGCCCGAAAAGGTTTTGAAACGAAATTATGCCTCATAAGGGCGTTTTGGTAATTATATTTTGTATAAAAGGAACTTGCATGTATTATGATGTTATGATCATAAACATTCTGTAAAAATACTTAATTTGTGATATATTATCAGTAAGATAGCACATATAAGTGTGGTTTATTGTTTAAGACCAAACTATGCACCGAAAGGGCATTTTGGTCATTTAAAAGTATAGTTTACGATATTATACTAAAATAAGTTTATGATCAGAATATTATCATCATAATATGTTAATTACATTAACATATCAGTAGGTAATTTATTTGCAAGTTCATTGTTGATTAAAACCTTGTTTTATGTAAAAAGGGCATTTAGTCAAAATTTGACATTTTACGGAACTTGTGCATAAACTCAGATTATGATTATGATCATGTAATATAACCTCGGAGGGTTATTCTACATTGCATTACGATCATATTGTGACCTTAATTCAGAAGTTAACTAATCTAAGTCGGGTCAGAATCGAAAGTCAAAGCAGAAGTCAAACTTCGCGACTTTCGGTTGCGAACCGACTCTAGGACCGAATTGACGGATCGAACATGTTCCCACATGTTCTAATAATTATTACCAACTTGTTTAAGTGTCAAAAACATGTTTATAACATATATAAACTCATATTATAATATTTATGAAATCTGACCCGTTTGACTTTTTAAAACATAAACTGTGACCCGTCAATTGACCTAGTAAACGTGATCTTTAGGAGGTGCCCTTTTAAGGGATTAATATCTTCCTAATTACGATCACTTAGCCATGTTCATTTCGAACACTGGCTGGACCATAATGGTCTTAACCGAAAGTCAAGGCATTTGTCGAAAATGCTTGACTTTTGGCTATTAAAAGCCTATCAAAAGAAAATAGCAGAGATGGAACACTTACAAGTGATCCAACGGAAACTTAGAACTCAAAGGGAAGCTCCTAAATGGTCAGGAACTTCCAAGAGGGTAATAAGAGAGGAGAAAAGTGAATGACCAAGGAAAAAAGTGAGTTTGAGTGGCTATTTATAGTGCAAGAGGGTGTGTGAAGATGAAGCCAGGTGTTAGAGGTGTTGTAGGATCTTCACAAGTGTCTAGCAAGGTGTCAAGAGCTGCAAGAGTGTGGCATTTTGCAGGAGAGGTGGCATCTTGACAGAATTTTGGAGTTTTGACACTTTTATCCCTCAAGAATAGTTTTGTGGATTGTCATGAATTGTCCCTTGACTTATATCCAATAATATAATGATACAACTTGGTCTATTCGTTCAATACGAGATGTATTGAAGAAGAGTACGAATAACTGAACGTTAATATGTGTCACACTAGATGTTTATACGACTTATAAGTGTTTACTAGCTTAAACGTGAAAGATACGAATACTTATGGTTTCATGGGTTTAATCACCCAAGCTAATAAGGTTTAAGGTTCGGTGAAGATGTGTGATACTCAAGAATGGTGAATCACAAGATTTCACCTTAACCGGTAGTCGTTCGGGTAGAAAAATGACTTGGTTGTGTAAGGAAAATGTAATAATAAAGTCTAGGGGCCATAGGGTTATTAGTTGAAAGTTAAAATGGTGTAAAACCAAGGTTTCAGAGCTTCGCCGTAGGCTACGGTCGCCATACCGTAGCTTACGGTTAGTTATAATTTCTAACCAAAAAGTCTGGACCTAAGCTACTGTCAGGTTTAATTTTTTTTTTTAGATTTTTGGATTCGTTTAAGGAGTTGAGTGGCTAACTTTATTTGAGGTATTTTCTAAGGGCATATACACGTGTCAGTTTATTATTGAACACGAATTTTACGAGGTGTTACATTTAAACATAAAAAACTAATTCGGTTCCGTATATAAAGCACGTATTGAAGAATTGATTAAGTATCATATATTTATGCATAAACAAGTGTGAATAAAATGTATTTCCATTATGACCAAAGTCTCGGATTACAAGATTGGAAAATGAAATACAAATTACGACACGATTACAAGTTCTAAAAAAATAGAATACGATTACAACTTCCTAAATAACGAAAGTGTAGAAATGTGAAGCGTTAAGTCAGTTTTATTCATAGCTACACATTGATATTCTTGATTTTTCCACCATTTAGATAAATATGTCACCAACACTGTTGCTTTATTTCATCATATTAATCTTTAGGTATGAGCATTTGGTTCTGGGTACTGGTACCTCTTTTTTGGCGTTTTCAGTACCGGTACTGGTTCGGTACGATACCGATAGTTTACCGAGTTTTGCCTTCAAATACTGGTACCGTACCGAACACATTCAGTGCGAAATTCAGTAGCGGTAAAATTGTTTATACGTTTTGGTGAAGAAAATTTGCTAGAACTTCTGTACATGATGGATGATTTTTGCAGGACTATAAGTTTGCATTATTTTAATCTTTAACAATTAAAGAAAATTTAAAATTCCCATAATTGGAACGGGTGGATAAAAGCGCTATAAGTTTTTGTGAGTTGCATAGTTCTACTAAATGGGTCAAACGGTCAGCTTTATAGAAGGGTTCAAACGATTTATTTTACTAAATAAATAAATAATATGCCAAATATGGCTATAAAAAACTTTATTATTGCCAAAATACCGCAACTGGATGCTAAATGGATCCAACTAGATTGGACAATCATGATGCAGTCTCTCAACCAGGTAATCTTATGCCAGTATTCATTGTTATTAACTTCATACTTTTAATGATAATCCACTTTGTTGCAGTTCAAGATGGCGACCCTTAAAATGACCAAAATACGCAAGAGCACCATTACCATTACCATTACCATTTCCATTTCCATAATCGTAATCATTAAGTGAAACATTTGCAATCATTTTATATTTTCTTGGAAAATGTTCTCAACGTGTATGCAGTTGCTTTTGTGACAAAATTTAGTACTAAAATTGTCTCTAGTATAATCCATGTGACATGTTACTTTACCATATGTTTTTTTTCTTAGTATTTTGCTACAAGGACATAGAAACTAACAATCAGTGGGGTCATCTTTTATGACAATCTGAAAGTACTTAATGTATTAGAATACCATTTTAATCGTTCAAAATTAATGATGATGGTAACATTCTATGTTCAAGACTTAAGTCCAACCTAAAGTCTGCTACATGCTTTAATAACACATGTTTTACTAAAATAGACAATGAAAGTGGTTCCATGACTCTTTAATCCGTCATTAAGTTTACAACAACCTTATAACTCTTCTTATTATAACTAATGACATTTATATGTCATACAATTTGTATGTTTTTAAGTATGATTATGTGACAACTTTATAGCTCTCCTTATAACTAAGACATTTATGTCATACAATTTGTATGTATTTAAATATGATTATGTGACAACTTTATAGCTCTTCTTATAGCCAAGACATTAATGCAACTTGGTCCATGATAAATCTTGATCTTTATAAGTAACTTTCTCGAGCCTAGAAAAGCAATCCCGAGTGATAACCTAATACTATAATATAATATTTTCAGCTGTACATCTACGACTCATTTACTAGTGATATGTCTAGTGTTTGCTTTATCTAACTTTTAAGGTGTTCACTACAATTCCCGATTAAGCATATATTATAATTTAAAGTAAATTGTGGTTTTGGTTCATACGGTTTATTTATTATTGGTATTTTACCAATTAAGCATATGTTACCACTCTTTATTTTATTACGCTTTTGGTCAACCACACTAACTCCATCCAACTTACAGTTAAATCATTGTAACATAAGTTAGATGAAGTTGATATAGTGGACTAAAATCACAATAAAATAAACATTTTAGTATTAAAATTACAAAACATTTGAATTTTATAAATAATAATAATCACTATTAAACTATAGAGACCAAAACCTCCGTTTACTCTATAAAGTAACTACAAGGGAAACATCTAAAAAGTTACTAAAAGGGAAACAGCGTCACATGGGTTGAAACTTGAAAGTCTCCAAAGCATGCTATTTCATGCCTATCTATAGCCTCCTGAATCAGTTTCTTAAAAAAAAAAAAACTATTTTACTTAACCGTTGACTACTTCAAGAAAATGAATAAAAAAAAGTATACATGACCCAAACAGTACAAAATACCGGTTTCAACCAGAACCCGTTTGACCCGTTACCAACTCAGATCAATCCGCTTATCTGAAAAGCTGTAGTAGCCAACATTCATCAAGATCAGCCAACAAATAAAACCAGGAATATTTAGTCAGAAAACAACTCTTCAATTTCAGGTATGTCAGATATCAAAGGTTCATCATCATCAACACTTGTATCATTGGCTAGATGTTGAGATCGCGGTTCGATAAGATCGTCATCTTCATCCTGGTCTGATAATTCATGTTCGTTATCAACGTCCGGGTCCACGACTACATCATCCGAGTCAACATCAGTCTTCCCAAACTTTCGAGGGGGTGTTTGGAGTTTTGATTTGGCTTGCGGGTCTTCACATATGCAAGTAGCGGGGTTTTCGTGAAATTCACCCCGCCCGGGCCTTACCTCCTTTGGTTCCCCCATGAAACCTCTTTGACGACTTCTTACCTTTGAAGAAAATTCGTCCCATGTTGTGTTTTCTCGGTTTAGGAATAAACGGTACAGTTTTTTAGCATTTGGACGTATTGTCGGCTTGTGTCCGAAGTATCTCCTACAATAGATACAAACAACAGCTCAATCAGAACCAAATTTTAGCTTTCATTAACATCACATAACACATGCCAATTTCGACAAATTTACTTATGAATTGGTCATTTACAGTTGTATTTCTCTCCTTGCAGATAAAACGGGTAATATAGCAAATAGCTAAAAGGAAACACGTCAAATAGATAGAAAGTAGCCCAAAGTGTGTACTTGATTCTTAGAGCCTACTAAATAGCTTTATTCAATAGTAGATATTTGATGTTGACCCAAAAAGTCAATGTTCTTTGCACTAATAGTGGTTGGGGTGCTAAACGGATTCAACCTGACCCGAATCCAAAAATTTTAGACGAACACGACCCGAACCCGAAAATCGTGTCATATGAACCCGAACTCTCAGGTTGACCCGAACACGACCCATTCAACCCAAAAAAAAATTATTTTCTTTCTGCAAATTAATATATTAAAATTAAAATTTACTAAAAAAACACAATGTATACAATACAATTACATTTAAATTATAAAATCTTATGTCAATTTCTCTTTTTAAGTTGTAATCATGGCATAAAATACACACCCAATTTAATTTATGACATAAAACATATTGTAAAAAAATATATTTAATATAATATAAACGGGTCAACCCGCCAATCCGAACCCGTTTAGACTAAATCCAAACCCACGAATCGTCTTTACAGGTCGTGTCAAAAATTCACAACCCTAGACAATGGTGGTAAACTTGATCAAAAAGGTAAAACATACCTCCGGCCAGCCAAAATTTTTGCCATATTCCCATTATTATTTGTAACAAAGACGTCACTCTCATCACACACGATGAAATCAAGTGCAGCCATACGAGAAGAAAATGCAGAAAATGGTTCCAACTCATTTTTGGTGGCTATGGTCTCTTTTGAATGAATATTGGGGAAAAGTTCTCTCAAGGGAGCTAATGTATCATCCCCACCGTATACTTCACCTGAAGCCACATACAGATGAACATCTTTGTTATATCCAAGTGCTCTCAGCATTAGACCCACTTCTTCAGGTGTAAGTGGGCATCTACCCTGTCTCCTTTCTTTGTCGGGATTGTTGCTCTGCAATTCATATGAAAATATGTTAGGTCTTGCGTAAGGATAGAGGTGACAAGATGGGAAGGTGGGGTTGGGTAACGGATCAAAACAGGTTCAAGTTGAAAGAGGTAATTTTTAGTATGGATCTAGATATGGTTGGGTTGACCTGTAAACACTTGTTTGCGCACACCTATATCTATATCTTCTAAATCTATATCTATACTATATAATAAAAGAAAACAATTGGGGGACACATGTCATCCATTGGAGCCATCTACTTTTGGTTTTCCTGCCTCTCTCTTAATCAGCGACTAGAATTGGAAGCACGTTTAATTAAATTTAGAATTGAGAATACAAAGCCCTATATATGAAGATACTAATTACAATTAGATACCCTCAATAATAATAGACTTGTCTAATAACTTAGTCTAACGTTCCCCCGCAAGTTAAGGGCGGGGAACGACCTGCAACTTGAACCGTAGAAACTCAAATCTTTGAGGAAGTAAAGGCTTCATGAAAACATCAGCGATTTGGTCATCAGTTGAGATAAGTTTGACAACTAGCTTTCCTTGACTGACTTGTTCGTGAACAAAGTGATAATCAACCTCAACGTGCTTCGTTCGGGCATGAAAAACTGGATTAGCAGAAAGATAAGTTGCACCTAGATTATCACACCAAAGAGTTGGTGCCTTGCTATCCAAACTGAGTTCATGAAGGAGAGACTTTAACCAAATTAGTTCTGTAACAGTATCAGCAATGGCCTTGTATTCGGATTCTGTTGAAGATTGAGAGACAGTTCGTTGTCTTCGGGCAGACCAAGAGATAAGATTTGATCCCAAATAGATAGCAGATGCCATATGTTTGAGGGAGCTTTGACAGCAGTGAATGCAACTTCAGGTAACAACCTGAGCTGAGGAAGGCGAATGGAGTACAACCCTGCTCACTGGGGCCGTTGGGAGGATAGTGCGTGTAGACTCGTCCTTCACAACAAAATAAGATGAGTGAAATTCAAAGAAAACATCATTGTCTACACAAAACTTTTGAACGGATAAAAGGTTTTGTTTTAATTCAGGGATATGAAGCATATCAGATAGTTTAAAGGTTCTGGTTGGTGAGTAAACTTTGGAAGAGCCGATATGAAAAATAGGTATAGAATTACCGTTACCAACAATTAAAGAATCGTTACCGTAAGAAGCCTCGAGTTGTCAATGCTAGATAGATCTGGAGTGGCATGGTGATTAGCTCCAGTGTCAGGTTTCCAAGAGGAGCCTGATTGTGAGGCAGCATCCGAGTAAGTAGCATAATTGACCTGTGGTGGTGCACGGGATTGATTCGGTTGATTTGGGCACTGAGAAGGTAGATGACCTATGCCGCAGCGGTTACAATGACCATACACCGTATTTTGAGTGGAAGCCCAGGAGAATTGTCGAGTGCCACTATTGTCCCGATTACGAGAATTTGAAGCTGCACGGAAGTTACCACGCTAAGAGCCACGGTTGCCTCGGTTTTTGTTGTTGAAAGAACGAGAGCCAAAGAAAGCTTGCGGGCGTGGTGAAGTAACAGGAATGAGTTGATATCCTAACTGAGAGGCCATGAGTTGAAGATTATGAAGTTCTTGCTGAATATAGTCAAGACTGGGCTGTTGTGGAGGTGTAGTGGCAGCCGAGATAGGCTACTGTGTTGGTGTGGCTGCCGCTAAAAATGCTTGTGGAACCTTTGTATTGGCTGCCAACATCCTTGTAATCAGGTAATCATGATCACTTAACAACCCATGGAGCTTGTTGAAGCTAACAGGAGACGGGCCAAAAGATTGGCCTTGAGGCCATTATAATCTTCACGAAGCCCTGCAAGAGTAAGCATAACAAGATCCTTATCTTTCATCGGTTCTCCGATATTAGCCAAGGCAGTGGCATATTCTTGTGCCCGACTTAGATAGTCAGCAGGTTTCTCATCACCCTTCATGGTGATTCTGAGCAGTTGAGTTTTTTAAGTAAATTCATGAGAAGAGGTAACTGGTGCATACCTCACGTGAAGTTTTGCCCTGGATATGTTGGAAGGACTCCTCGGAGACAGTAGCGATGATAAGCATACGAATATGAACATCATTAGAGACCCAGGGTAGGTAGCTTGGGTAATCTGTTGTTGCTGATCCGTTGGGTAACCTTCTGTTCAGGGCAGGGAACCGTACCATCTACATAACCAAAGAGATTATGAGAGATGAGGAAGGATTCGATCATGGACCTCCAATATCCATAGTTAGTCGGTTTTAGGGTAAAGGCAAACTTGTGCGAATCGTGAGTTGTTTTCTCTTGATTGGTAAAAGCTATGATTGCAGCCATAGTAGTAGAATAGGTTTAGTAAGAATTGATTGTGGTTTAAGCCGAGGTTGCGTCGGGAATATGGCTGTTGGCTGGAATATTTTTGGCAGCAGAAAAAGTGAAGTTTTTGGCGCAGAAAAGGATGATGATCGGCTCAAGAATAGGTCGCAGGTTTTAGGGTTATGATTTGGCTCTTATACCAAATTAGCGAATAGAATTGGAAGCACGTTTCATTAAATTTAGAATTGAGAATACAAAGCCCTATATATAAATATACTAATTACAATTAGATACTCTCAATAATAATAGACTTGTCTAGTAACTTAGTCTAACACTCTTCTACTTAATTATGGATACTTATTTTTTTAACTAAAACCTAATGATTTGATATGAAATTAATTATTAATTCATAAAAAACAACAACAACCACCAAACCCAGTAAATCCCACAAAAGCAAAGCTATTGATAGGGTCTGGGGAGGGTGAGATGTAGGCAAACCTTACCTCTATACCTGGAGATAGAGAGGCTGCTTCCGGTGAGACCCACGGCTCCAAAGATCACAACAGACAACTAAAATATATCATAATTAAAATGGACCATGGAGTATATTTATATAGAGCTACCAATAACAACAGTTTTGAAGAAATATATGGCACAAATAGACAAAATCATAACAACCTATAAACTTTGCTACCAAAAACCAACTTACATAAATCCCACCTAACATGTAAGCAAATATAGGATCCAATGACACTCCTAAGACGAAAACGGTCCCCTCCCTAGAATACCTTAACCTTAATCTTACGTCTCCAAGAACTCCTATCATGACCATGTCCTCAGAGAGGTGCAACCCTATTAAATCTAGCCTAATCCGCTCATTCCAAGTCAATTTTGGTCTGCCTCTACTCCTCCTCTACTACACAATGAGGTTTTTCACCGCTCTAACCGGCTCTGACATATGCCTCCTCTTCACATGCCCAAACCATCCCAATCTCCCTTCCTTTATCTTATCTAATATACTAGCTACTCCAAATCTTGCCCTAAAAACCTCATTTCTTATCAGGTCTAACCTTGTGTGTCCACACATCCACCTTAGCATCCTCCACCTCCATCTTGCGAGCTTGTGTTTTCTTGATACCCAACAGTCTGTCCCGTACAACATAGCAGGTCTAATAGCAACCTTATAAAATTTCCCCTTTAATTTCATTGGAAACCTCCTGTCACACAAAACCCCCGCGGCTACTCGCCACCTACACCACCCAACCTGAATGCGATGTAATACGTCACTATCTATCTCCCCATCCCTTTGTAAAAAGGATCCTAAATACTTGAACTTGGTCACTTGCGAGACCACTTGACCCTCAATGGTAATCTTGGTGTCCTCATCATTGGCTACGCACATGTACTCGGATTTAGATCGACTAATCCTTAACCCTTTAGCGCGGACCTCCACTCTTCTAACCTAGCATTCAGGATTTGTTTACTCTCTGCAACTAACACAATATCATCTGCAAAAAGCAAGCACCACGGAACCGTCTCCTTAATCAATTTTGACAACTCATCTAAGACAACTGCAAATAAAATTGGGCTTAGGGCCGACCCTTGGTGGAGTCCAACCTCCACACAGAAAAAATCAGTATCCCCTACAGGCGCCCGAACACTAGTTTCAGTCCTATCATACATATCCTTGATTAACTCTATGTACTTCCCAGAAACCCCTCTTTTCTCTAATTTTTTAAGATTTTTTACTTAAAAAAGCTTCACTAGGTTCAAAATTATGTTGGTTAAACATTAAAAAACGAAAAAAAAAATTATGATAATTGTTTTTACGAGTAATTTCTAGAAAAATTCAAATATTTAATGTGGTTGGATGGTAAGAATTGTAAAAGTACAATACGTTGAATAATAAAAAAATAGTTTTTTTAAATCATATTTAACACCAATAACGTTTTTAAAATTAACTTAACAAAATTTATAACTCTCACGTCAATGTTCATTTTCTAAAATACATGTAGTGACGAGTGTTATATTTTATTCTATTAGTATAATGCATGGGTTTATTCAATCATGCAATGCATATGTTTTTCTAAAACAAATAAAACTACATTTATCAATCCGTGTAACTTGTAATACACGGGATTGTAACCTAGTGTTGTAATATAATTAGCATGTCAATTATGATTACAAAAAATATCACTTCCATAACAGGAAATCAAAAATAATTTAGGATCTATTTGCATAAAAAAAACCTTGAGCCCTACTTGACCCATTTCTCTTTTAGCTCACTTTTTCATTTGACCCGGAACCCAAATCAACCCATTTACACCATTAATAGGCAACGCATTAGCATGTCAATTATGATTACAAAAACATCACTTCCATAACAAGAAATCAAAAATAATTTAGGATCTGATTGCATAAAAAATAACTTGAGCCCTACTTGACCCGTTTCTCTTTTAGCTAACTTTTTGATTTGACCCGGAGCCCAAATCAACCCATTTACACCATTAATAGGTAACTGGGTTGAATCAGAAACCTCTTCTTACAGATGATATTTATCCATTTGAAATGGATTATACTCTGTTCTTTAAGACTCAGCTTCTAAAGGATATTGAAATGGTTCTTTGTTAAATTTTAAAAAGGAGATGTAAAATTGTTAGCAGTTTGCTACTGCTAATCAACCTTAAATAATCATAAATGCATTATCGTTAATGCAAAACATGCGTACTAAAGAAAGACGGCTAAATGTATATACATGTCAAGCTCTATCTACTATTCTACTTTAACCAAACATCTGATGGTGATATTTAAAAAAGGATATTTGAATTGATTTATGTGAAAATGAACACTTTCTTTATAATGCTCAAATAGTCAAAAGAATGTTGGATCACTTTCGCATATTACTTTTGACTGCCCTAAAAATCTACTAGTTTTGACTCATTACTCAATAGCATAAATGAAATGAATCAAACTTGAGAACCAAGTGCTTACATGTAAAGTTTTCCACCTCTTCCGTATTTTACCCAATTCTAATTTTTCCTTCTCTCCACCACCATAATAGCATCCTGAAAATGCAAGCATATCAGGTTCAAACCTGTATTATAGAACGATATAAGTAGTAGTCTCCACAAGTTGCAACTTCTCTTAACAACTCAAAAAGTACAAACGGAAGAACCTAAACACACAAAAGCAGCAGCAAAAATAAAAGAACAGAGAAACAAGTAATAATGACACCCCTAAAATTACTTAAAGAGTTACGTGCCATTTACATCCCTATGGTTTGTCCACTTTTGCCATTTCAGACCTAATTTCAAAATTGTACCATTTTCCTCCCTGACATTCTCTAAACATACCATTTCAGTCCACAAAAGTAACCCCAAAAAAAAAAACTCAGTTAGCTCAGGGGTAAAATGGTCATTTTACATAGTTTTTCAAACTTCTTTTTATTATAACAATAATAATAATAATAATAATAATAATAATAATAATAATAATAATAATAATAATAATAATAATAATAATAATGATAAGTTTAAAAATGAAAAATAACAAAAGCTAAGTAAAATGACTATTTTACCCCTGAGTTAACTGAGTTTTCTAACTGGTGTTAGTTTTTTGGACTGAAGTGGCACGTTTTGAGGATGTCAGGGAGGAAAATGGTACAATTTTGAAATTTAGCCTGAAATAGCAAAAATGGACGAACCAACAAACAACAATCATACCCGGTAAAATCCCACATATAGCCTAAGCTATTAGAGGGTTCTGGGGAGGGTGGGATGTAGGCAAGCCTTACCTCTATCCCAAGGGATAGAGATGTTGCTTCAGTTGGGAAAGTGGTGAAAACTTATAAAAGAGATAGATGACACATCCTAGGAACACACATACAAGCCAAAACAATGCAGAGCTTCCCCAAATAACATAGATACCAAGCTCCTAAGGCAAGAAACAAATACAAATCATAATCAACATCCTATAAATCCTTAACCTTAATCCTACGTCTACACGAACTCCTATCCTCGATCATATCCTCAGAGAGGTGCAACTGTAATAAATCTTGCCTAATCCGCTCCTCCCATGTCAGTTTCGGTCGACCTCTTCTCCTCTTCCCCTCCAGATGAGCCTTTCCACGATTCTAATTGTGCCTGTTGCCTGTCTCCTCCTAACATGCCCATACCATCTCAACCTCCCCTCTCTCATCTTATCTGAAATACTAGCCACCCCTAATCTTAACCTAAAAACCTCATTTCTTATCTTATCCAACCTAGTATTCCCACACATCCACCTCAACATCCTCATCTCAGCTACCTCCAGCTTACGCGCATGAGTCTTCTTGGTGGCCCAACATTCTGTTGCATATAACATAGCAGGTCTAACACATGGACGTAAATGGCACTTAACTCTTACTTAAAATTACATCGGCTAGAAGAGATATTGAAACAAAAATAACAACGACACCATAGTGTTTCTCAATTTAAGCACATAAGAACCAGCAAGTGTGTACCTCAGATGTAAAGCAATATAGTGCCTGCCCAACTTCCTCATTCGGTTGACCAACTTTTGACCCATTATATTAATAGGATCAGTGAACTTTAAAGCATGGTAGTTTACCCTGCATCTAAGCTTTTGAAGATCAGTCTCCAATCTGTTAGCAAGTCTGTAATCAAACTTACTCAGCTGAACAGCCTGCACAAGAAAGAAAAACATGAAACAGATTACGTAATTCGAAACTATAGAAACACTGTTAAAGATTAAGCCAACAAATGAAACAAATTAACATGATGCAAGACATTGTATGCTTATATAATATATAGTGTAAAACTGCATATGATACAATGTTACGTTATAACTTACATTCTTCTTCATAAGTACTGGCAACACACGAATCTGATAGCATCTCTCGTTACACTTTCTAGGAACACGTATATTATACGGAATCCAATCCTTGCCCCCCTTCCGCGGAAGCTCTTTTATGACTTTTACATCTCTCAATAAATGTGTTATAAACCAGTCAACGTCAAATATCTCTGAAAAAGTACTGTTCAAGAAAATGTACAATCAGCTTTACAAAACTTGCAAACCAAAGTTGTTAGAAATCCACTCATGCACATTGTATGTTCAATCATTTCTCCATGACTAACCTAGAATCCTTCCAAAATGACTTCTGGTCCAATTTCGGAATAACAAGAGTAGCATTCAGAATACGCGCAGCAACAACAGCATCTGTAATCTGTGAAAACAAATAACGTATTTCTTATCGAATCAAAAGGAAGTATTACATATTTAAGATAATCCGGACTTACACCAGTTCGTTGCTGGTTTAAACCACCGCTCGTGGCTATCAGCAAGTATCGATTAGGATATGTAACTGTTTCTACTTCTGCGTTTCGGATAAACATCCAAATTAAACCAACTGAAGAACTCATGTCTTTCATGTTGTTTCATTCATCACTTACTTGGAAACTTATTGCTAGCATTACTACACCCATAATAAAACTCTGACATCTTTGTATTCCATAGACTTTTATCACTCACCATCTCACCACTGACCTAATTCCCCAATCATAATACAAAGTACATCAAAATTAGATAATATCACAAAATCTCTTTATAAGAGCTCAACCTCTGTTTCTAAGGCTCGAGCTAGGCTCGTGAGTAGTTTTTCAAGCTCAGACTCGGCAATTTTATTATTTATTAATAATTTATATTAAATTTTAAAATAGCAATTATATTTACATATATATATTAAATAAAAATATATAAATAATAGGCCGTTTAGGCTTGCAAGCCGACTCGAAGCTCAGTCTAGTTTACTAGACAAGCTCATTTTTAGGCTCGGCTTAAAAACGAGCTTTTCACAAGCCGATCTCGAGTAGCTCTACTCGTTTACCCCGTAACTTCCAATTTAGACAAATTCTGAAGCATAAAAAACCTAACCGGAACTTCGAACAGCGAAGGAATTGCCGGCGAATCATCAACAACATCAGGCAACTGAAATTCATTACTAAAATTATAATAGTAATTAAAAAAAAGCACTGAAAACCTAATTTGAAGTGGCGTACAAAGTGGTGGAGATGATCAGGAGAAGGTACAAGGAGAGAGATAAAACCGTAGAGCATGAGAATGGCACCGGATGTGACGGAAATTGCCGGAATAAGGTGACGGAACCGATTATTAGTGTGGTGGTGGTGGCGCCGCCGGTGGGCAGCCATGGATGTTTAGAGAGAGAAACAAGTTGGATTGGTTTGGTTTTAGATAAAGGAAGAAAAGGGAGGGAACATAAGACGATCTGTCTACTGGTGTCGGTGATTATTTTTGTTTTGGGGATATTTGTTTGTTTTGAAGACGATGAGAACTGAGAAGAAATCCTTTCTACAATAATAACTTGAGTAGCAAACATTCGCACCAAGTGGTTGAATAGTCTGCCACGACAAAATAATATTTAAATGTGTTATGCTATTTTTGTTGTAACTCGGCTTTGAAGAATAAAAAAAATAAAAACAATTAAAACAGTGCAATAAATAATAAAGGTAAATAAAGATAAAACATAAAAGAAAACGATAGAATTCGATCGTTTTAGGAGTTGTATAAAAACTGTATTGATGTTTAGGGGTATGAACGTAATTTAGTCAAAGTAAAACAAAAGAAATAAAATAATTAAACTGTGAATAAAAATTTACACTAAATAACAAAATAGAGTAAATGATGAAATATACAATAATAATAATAATAATACAATAAATAAAAACTACAGTAGGACTTCTCTACTTTAATATAATAATAATAATAATAATAATAATAATAATAATTTGTAGTAGAAATGAGTTTTACATTATAAATTTTTTAGTAAAATATAAAAAATAATAAGTTAACTGAGTGAGGAGTGGTTAAGATGCTAGGTTGGGGATTGTATGGATTATTGGAGTGTTAATTATTTGGTTTTAACGGTTTTCTAGTTGAATGATTAAATTGGTAATTATTTGGTTTTAACGGGTTTCTAGTTGAATGATTGGATTATAGGTTGGGGATTTTTTTTTTTTTAATGTAAAACAAGTTTTAGGCTAAAATGGCAAGTTGAAAGTTTATAACGGAAATGCCAAAAATACCCCTGGTTAAAACTGATTTTTTAAATAGAGTTAGGCTATGTGATAAAATGACCAAAAAAATAGAAAACTCAAGGACCCAGAAGAGAGAAAAAAACTTTTGAATTAAATGGCAATTTGGGACAGAACTCATGGATTAAAATGACAATTTACTCTAGGATACGGTAACGCAACATTTAAGTCTGTTTTGATATAGAGCAACATTTAAGTTTGTTTCGATATAGAGCGAGAGCGAGTTACGAGCATGGTTGCAAAAGTCTCTAGGTGTTCCCTAGTCGGATTTGAGAGTACTCGGCCTAATCGGAGATTACTCGGGGAGTAATTGGCCTAGGCGAACAATACTCGGGCCTCGACAGCATACCTTGTAGAGAGTAATCAGAGAATAGGCAGGACTTTTACAACCATGGCTATGAGTCCATCAAAGCGTCAAGAGCTACCTCTAGCTGAGATCGTATAAGCAACAGATACTGATTCTATATCACAATGATGCTGCTGGTTCCATCCAGATTTGAGAAAATGCTACAAATGAGAAAGGAACATGTTGATTGATTATCGTTCAGGATCTGTCATTGTAGAATCTTTATGTTTGGGCCACTCGACATGAACTTATATCTCAGCTGTCAATACACACGGGTTTTATACACCTTCAACTTCAAGTTTTCAACACTTTATTTTCTCAGCTGTCAACATACATGATGAGCAAAAAAGCATATAGGCAAGCCTCACTATAAAGCACAAAAGATCTGCTGTGACACATGTCTAGGCGCGCTTTTTAGAGCACAAATTGGTACTGGCAGCAAATGTGTGCCTCAATATGTTAAATATGGTTGTAAAGCACAATAATAATCCATTTCTTTTAACTGATTTAGCAGGCTTTATGCATTTAAAAGCTTATAAAATGATAGAAATTCCTCAGTCTGAAAGTGGCTTGACTCATCAAGTCAAACACATCGTAACCAAATTCGTAAGCATAAATACCTAAAAAATTAAATATTCATCCTGAATGTACCCGAAACAGACCTGAATTATTACAACTTACACCAATAAACATGCACTTGAAGTAGCTGTATTTTTTTCCTTCAAAATGTGCACTTATAAAACAGTTAAAAAAACCCAAAAACTTGAGACAAAATAGGTTTGAATCAAACTTATGTTTTAGAAAAAAGATCCAGAAACAACAAAAAAAACATATCTTGACAACTACAATCAAGAGAAATACAACTATATCTATTGATCTCGCCATGGTCGAGCATGCAGTAAAACTAAGAACACGTAAGTTTTCCATATTCAAACCTTAAGATGAAGATGAATCTGCTACTGGGGTCTTGTTGCCTGAAACGGTAGGAGATGGTGGCGTATAAATGCGTGCTTTCTTCAGAATCTCTGCAACCACCCAGTTCTTCCGCTTGCTCAATGGTCTGGACGGATCTAATTTAACCTGAAAAAAAAAAAGATGTTTCATTCAAGCACGTCATATATTTCCTTACATATACAGCAATGTATAATAACTAATAATGTAGTTTCAAACAGACAAACACCATGGAAGTGTTGTATGACGAGAAGATATGTTTTGCTATTGTACATCTCTTGACAAAAAAGCTACACCTAGTGATCCTCATTTCCATCTTCATAAATTCTTGTCTGCATACTTGATGCCCTCATTTTTGACAAATGGTGTTTTTTGGCGTTCTGATATTATAGAAGTCTCACAAATGTTGCCAAACGTCATAAATACATGTGTGCAAAGCACTATAATGTGTACCAATTTTGTTATGGACCAAAACCATTGCAAGGTATGGGACTTGTCCTACATCGGTTGTATGGGCAACCAATGTGGGGTTTATATACCAAATGGGCTCTCTCAACCACCAGACTAGTCTTTTGGATTGATTTTCTTGTTTGGTATGTAACAAATTTAGGGAAGGAAAAGATAAGAGATACATAAGATACTTAGTCTCGATTTATTTTCATTATTTCTTAAAACACTAACCTAATTGGTCTATTTATAGTATGGGTGTAAACAAGCCCAGAGGCTTGATAGCCTACTCGTGATCGACTCGGTTAAAAGCTCGAACGAGCCAAGCCTTAACGAGCCCGAACTCGAGCTTGAAATAGAGCTCGTTTAGTTTGAAATACAAAGCTCGGTTAGCCTCACGAGCCCAAACAAAATTTTAGTTTTTTTCTTATATATAATACAATAATAATGATGATAACATTGGCGAGCCAAGCTCGAGCCGAGCTATGGCTCATTTAAGCGATATTGAAGCGAGTTCGAGCCGAGGCTTTAGCTCGTTTGAGGTTGTTCTCAAAATATCTCAAGCCGAGCTCGAGCTTTGGGTTTTACTCGCAAGCCGAGCTCGAGCTCAAATAAATAGGCTCAAACCGAGCCAAGCTCGAGCTTTATTAAAACATGACGAGCCGAGCCCGAGCCTGACTCGTTTACACCCTTAATTTATAGGCTTACAAAGAAATAACCAACCGACCCACTACTAACTAACTAATTGCTTCAATGAAACTAACGCACTAGATAGACTCACTACTACTAACAATAAGTAATAACAAAAGGCATGTATCACACTTTCTCTCAGAAGGCGAATTCAACTCAAATATAAGTTTGTTAAGCGGGAAAAGACAAGAAAAATAAAGGTATTAAGATGAAGGGAAATTTTGTCTTGGTTTAAATTCAATATCGCTGGACAAAAGACATAGCTATGATGGAAATGATCAAGAAAGGATTAGATATCTTTTAACTATGACCACATTTTACACAAGACTCAAAAAGATTAAGCTGCAATGCAGGGAATTTCTTAACTAAAATAGATCTTAGTTTTAGAAAGCGCGCACGAGAGGCGATATGAAAGGGTCTAAATTAGTCAAACAGTCTGAGATGTGAAAATGACCAAAAGGATAAAGAGATTATGAATAATTTGCTTGATTAAAAAGCCGATATTTAAAAGAGACGAGAGATGCAGTTTTTGTGTACATAGAGCAACACCTCACGTACATGAAGCTCTTGCCTCGACTCGCACTCGCACCTCGCTTGACTGTTATCCAAACCTAAACACCTAGGAGCGCCTTGAGCTTTTTAAAACCAAGAGTTATAAACTATCCGTGAGCATGAAACATATATTCCCCGTCCAGCCTTCTTCAAGTAAGCAAAGAATTATCTTATTTCCTTGTGTATGATATACGGGCATCTGTACCTGGCTCTATTCCAGATTTCCAGGGCACTTCCAAAATACAGTTATGGAAATAATAATGTGTTCGTAGGAACATAAATCCCCAGCTAAGGCTTCTAAATCATACACTGACTAATCTCCTCATTATGAGTTCAAGCAAATGATTGAAAACATATAATTGGTGTTAGGTATCTTTGGATCGCAAATCACAACCAAACAATCACACGCACAAAACATAAATCAAACGGAGAAACAAAGCATAAGATTTACATGGTTCGGTTAGTGTGACCTACGTCCATGGTTGCAACTAGCGGTTATAATTCTTATTCATGTGCTCAAGGAATTACAAGTGCCCTATACATCTATTATCTATATATACCAAATAGATTAGGGTTTACAGCTTTAGTAACACAAAACGCTAATTTAGGCAAGCTGCCAAAAGTAGTTGTTAATAGCGAGCGTAGCGCCCGCTATAGCGAATAGTGTAGCAAAGCGGCAGTATGTCGCCATCTGATGGTTAGAGACTCCAGAGTGGGAAAATAACGAGATTTTAGGTTTTATTTCGTTTTAATATAAATAGCAATGCCAATTAGGGTTTTTTCTGTTTTACTATAACTATTAAATATAAATAATGTACTCAGATGAAAAAAAAAACACCGTATTTTGATAAAATAACATATAATATATTTCTTAAATTTTCAGCTAGTGTTTCGCTAAACATGAAATAGCGCCCGCTATTGAATCGCTATCCCTACGTGGCGTACAGGTAAGGTAGGTTGTTGCTATCATCCACAATTCGCTATTGACAACTACGCTGCCAAATTAACTGATTTTGGAGTATTAGGGCCGGCTGCCACGAGGTGGAAGCCTCAACAAATCCCAATAAATGGAGTGCATTTGTTTGTTTTGGCTCTGTTTCTGTTTGGGGCAAATTTCAATCAAGCAATTTTCTGCTATTGATATATTGCTATGGCCTATACATATGGTGAAATTTTTCCAGTTTCTAACATACATCATCAAACAGGATGAACTCATAACCATCAAGCAGTTATTTTCAATCCTAATACAAGTTATGGTTCCATAACATTACATAATCAAACACTACTAATGACATAGAATAAGAGAAACATACTCGATCGCCGATATTGCACTGATTTGTTTCGTCGTGTGCCATGAATTTGGATGTGCGTTTGACGTATCGATTGTAGAGCTTGTTATGGAAGAGCCTATCGACGGCGACCACCACCGATTTCTGCATTTTGTTCGATACTACCATTCCAACCACTGACTTCATCTTGTTCAAAACCCTAACTGGCTGACCCACAAAACCCTAACCAGTGGTCTATTAGGAACCCAAATGAAGGTGTTGTGTTGTATATCTTACCCCCTAAATTATAGCAAATTTTTATTCTAACCCTTTACCTTTTACATGTATCCCCTTTCATGCTTTCATTAATTTAAATTCATGTTTAAACTGGTTAAACACATATTAACCTAATTATAACCCGTTTATATATTATTTTAATATTATATATGTGGGTTCGAATTCGTCACGAGGGAGTTATAACCTGTTAATGACCTGTTTATATTTTTCTTCATATTATATAAATGGTTTGAATTCGTCACTAGGGGGTATTAGTTCTAAAAGTTGTAAAAAAATGTCTAATGTTAAAAAAAAAGTAAAAAAGTAAAACCCGAATAATATTCTCCGCGCGTTGCAACAGAAATTTGATTTGTATCACTTTGGTTTAATTTCAAAAAGTAAAAATAATAATCATGTTGAGACGGTATATTCAAAATTGTATAAAACATTATGTATCAAAAGTTAGAAAAAGAGAATCAAACTGAACGGAATGGTAAAACATGTCAAAATTTATATAAGCAAAACGAAACTGAAATGCATGATAAAAATGTCTAAGAAAAACCCCTACGAATCTAATAAGAAAAGGTGTACAGAATCAAAAACTACTCATGGGGATCAAACCTGGAACATCTAACTTGAAGAAAGAACAAGAAAAAAATGGAAATCGCAATAATAAACATTAACCAAATGGATTTGCAAGAATAAATATTTAAAATGGCTAACTTGTAAAGGCTTCATGAAATACAAGATTTATAAAACGTACCACTTGGAAGAAACCCCTAGGCTATAAGGCCACACCCATAGGTGACCGAAAGGTAGGTGGATTGCCCAAAAAGTGAAAAAAAAAAAAAAATGCATTTAATTTCAATGACCAGGATAGTGGTGCAACCTGGGTTGTGAATTGTTTAATAATTTTAAGATAATACTTGTTGACAAGTGTATGGTTGGATTTTCATTATGTTTTCCATTTTTCTTGTATAACAATTAATTTTAACTATAATATGATTTTCTTTAATAACTTATTATTTTACTTTTTAAAAAATCTAAAAACACAATTTTGTTTAACTATTTTTAACACTTCGATATAAATTTTATCAAAACCCGAGTTTCTTCAAAAAAATATATTTTTTAAATAATTTTCTTTATAAAAAATGAATTAACTTTGTTTTTCCACATGTACTTATCCTTGGTTAGTTAGATTTTTACAATAATTTTATTATCTAAAAAATTTAACATTATCTGAAGAAAAAAACATAAAATATTAAAATCATGATTTTTCCTGTATAAAATATTGCATAAGATTAACATATTTTCATACCCACTTCTAATTCTCTATTTTATTCTCTTTTGATTTCATATAATACTCACGGATCCCCGTATTCAAACTTCTATTTGAATCTTGGAGATTCTGAAGATTATTCAAATACTAATACTATCAAAGCTCTTCGATTTTTCAAATTCAAGTCAAGTTCCTATCACTGAAAATCTTCAAACCTCTCAAAACACAGAAAAACAACCAAGAGGTACTAAATGGGATGTTGCTAAAGATGTCGCTTTAATTTCAACATGGTGTTCGGCTAGCGAAAATAGCATTAATTGTCACAACCCCAACCACACCCTGGGTGGGAGCCGTGAACCAGTTACTGATGGTATCGGTGTTTATTAAATTGGCAACGGATTTTATCATCAGGAGCGTAGTTTGAAAATATTTAAGAGTTTATAAAAACACAAAGTTTAATATTAAATAAATGGGATAAAACTCATATTTCATTCAAATATTTTTATAGGGATAAACCATAGTTGACAAAACATAAATTTCTTCTTTTATTCAGGTAGTCATAGCCACTTTATTTAAGCATTCAATGCTCCATAGCAGGCTTCTATACTTTCATAGTAAGTTACCTGAAACGTGTTTAAAAACATTTTGTCAGCGAAAATACTGGCGAGTTCATTCATTTTTATAAAAAGACACATTGTTATATTTTACAATATCAAGGGTGATTACATTGTTTTTATCTATCAAATACTCAATCGGTATTTGTCACTCGATGGCAATTCCGATGTGAATAGTGATCATATCACTCATCGGCTAACTTTCATCCAATAGTGAAGATTATCAAGTAGTGTATACAAAACCCCATATATCGGTAATAATTTTAGAATGCAAAAACTTAATCACTGTAAGTATAACAAAAACAAAAACAAAATTAGGGTTTTGAAAGCATTTTAATAAATAGAAAAAATGACTCACTTTGTAGTTTTAGAGTTTTAACTTAAAGCTTCCTGGTGCTAATCCTAGGTGTCACACCGTGACCTGCAGCGGATATGGTAGTCGGGACATGATTGGGTTTTTCATCAAAGCTCATGACATTTACTATTATCAAAGTTTCATATTTATTATTTCAAATAAAAAAATATTCCAAACAACACATAAACCATACAAACACAATGTTCTAAACAAGACTTGCAGGTAATGCTTTATTTTTCTTCTAAGGCACGTGTCCTATGTGTTCCTTGCTTCAACCTGATCACATGTATCATGTGTAAAAATAGAGTTTTGGGTCAACAAAAGTTGGCGAGTGAATCCCGTTTAATCATCTAAAAGAGTTAGTATGTTTATTATTTTAATAAAATGCGCATAAACCAAATATGAGCAACGTATAATTAATCTAACCACAAACCACATAATCATCTAGCAATGTACATGTAAGCATGATAAGCGATTGTGCTGTGAGATCAAGGCTCAATCAAACGGAGCTGATCTAATTAGGCAACACGATGCTCTACTCGTATGAAACAGGGAACTGATGGGCCTAATGAGAAAGCTTGACTGAAATGAGAAAGTATAACCACGAATAACGATAACAAAAATATCACATAGCACGTTAGATCATATAATGGTAATAGCACGAGAGTTGAATAAATAATATAAATAACACGACACATGATACACCCCAAAACATGAATAAAAAGGGAAAGTTGTAGGAATTCACTCACAGTGGATGTGTTTTGGGTTTGATGAAGAGCACGCATGATTTAAAGATATCAATCGACGAGAAAGGCTAACCTAAATATTCACGTAATAATTCGGTAAATATATATATATATATATATATATATATATTTTAGTTAAAGGTAGTATTTTTACTTTATAAATTTTATTAGACTTTTTAGATAATTTTATAGTATTTGTTACTAATTTTTATACTTCAAATGACTTATTTTTATTATATATTTTTATAGTTTTTTGGAGAAAAATAAACAAAAGGTTAATTAAAAAAATGTACTTCTTAGCGGGTCGAACCGGACATTTTTATGCGGCGTGTGAGACTCGAACGTGTGACGTCCCGTTTGCGTGCACGCAGCTCTACCAACGGAGCTACGTGTCTAACCCGAAATATATTGAAATTTAATTACTTTTATACACTTACGGAATCAAACCTTATTTTTTATTAATTAAAAAGGTTTGGATAATTATAAGAATCGTGTAACCGACCGGACTCGAACCCGCGACCTGAGCTTCGTGTTGCACACAGCCCGACCAATTGGGCTGTGTGACTAACCCTAAGGATATGAGATTTTAATTAGATTTATACACTAACTAGATTGTTTTATATATATTAGTTAAAAAGGTTTGGAATATAAGAGGAATTCGGAAACGTGTGTGAGACTCGAACCCGAAACCATGTATGTCAAATGCACACAGTCCACCGCTGGACTGTGTGTCTAACCCGGTATGTTTACCGACTTTGATTTTATTTATACACATATCCGACTTCATCTTCTTCGTTTCATATAAACAGTTTAGCATACCCGGTTGTTAAGCCGATAACCCTTATTGAATTAATCGATTTACTACTACCGATAAATAAAAAGAAGAAGATTCAAGGGTGTTTATACCGAAACAGGGATGATCTTGATTTCTCCGGTGATGCTCCGGAGACTGAAGATAATTCTGGCGATGTATAGTTTGCAAACAGAGAGGGTGCATAGTGTTTTGTGAGTATGAGCGAATTCTATATGAGTTCATGGATCACTATTTATAGTTGAAGGTGCTGAATTGAGTTGAATTTCGGTTTTAGCGGTTTCGGTAAATCTTTAATTGTCACAATGATTCTATAACGAAATTGAATCATTGCTGACCCAATGATTGTGTTTAACACACAATTTTGAAACGGTTCTCCGGTTTAAATCGTAAATAAAACGGAGATTTGATGGTGGATTGGAGCTTGCAGTCGTTACAGGCGGTTGTTTTGAAATTGATTTCAGGAAGTTGTTTTGATATAATATTTATTTGATCCGGGATTGTTTCAGATATGTGTGTGTGGTGTAGTGGTGTGTTGGGTGTATTGGTTAGGTGGGGACCCGGGTTCGATACCCGCGGTCACCCTTTTTATGTTTTTATTTGTTTTATCTTTATATTTTAGTTATTAGTATTGTTATAAATCTTAATTATAAACCTTATTATAATTTATTATTCAACACTAATAACATAACGAATTCTTTAGACGTTTAACATAATTTCGTGACGAACATCATAACGTATACTTGTATTACAAAACGGAGCGGGTTTTAGAACCCGTTTTACGACAAATGTTACACTAGGTTCCTAATAAAAATATAATGCAACACGTGTTAGTGTAACAACCCAATTCAAACTTTAACGATACATCACGGGATCAAAACCCCAACGTAGTTAACAAGGTATAGTCTTATTCAGGCAGCACTTTGACATCCACTGATAGGTTTCAGATCGATTGGACAGGGTATCGTACCAGTGATCAGGATTAAAAACACTTACTATGGAGCAGAGTTTAGGATATCGGTAACAGAGCAAAGAGAGCAAGAGAGAAAGAACAGTGTGAACAATTTTTGAAAGCCAACTATCTGCCCTATTTATAGGCGAAGGCATGAAAGCCTTTTCAATTTTATTCTTTCTGATCCTCCTCAAATTTAGCCACTTATAACAATTCATATTCTTTTATGTTTTAACTATTATTATTTTATATATATAGTTGATTCAGCTGCTTCACTCATTTATCGTTTATAACGTCTAAAATATAACGTTTTATGAAACGATGAATATGCCATTAGAACGAGCATATTTTATCTACATTTTGACCCAAGTTTTATTAAAAATAGAGTAAGGTCAATTACAATAATATATTTTATTATTAATTATTAAACGGTTCCTATAAAAGTATATGTTCGTCTAGATACCTCATATTTATAACAGTCAACTTACTCGTAATCTACCCATTTAATAATAATATAAGTTTTATATACTTTATTTTTAATCTAAAAAGGAAATGTTACATTTTCCCTACCTTTATTTAAATCTCGTCCTCGATGTTTATTTGAACAAGTGTGGGTGTTTCTTTTTCATCTCCGACTCTAGTTCCCAGGTATTTTCTTGTCCTCTTTTTTAATCCCATTTCACCTTGACCAGAATCAATCTTTACGCTTGAGGTTCTTGACCCTCCTGTCTTCAATTTGTAGAGGTTTCTCTACAAATTTCAGTTTCTCATTTACCTCTATGTCTTGATGAGGTATTATTAATGATTAATCGGCTAGACATTTCTTTAGGTTACATACATGAAATACATCATGTACTCCTGTCATTTCTTCAGGTAACTGTAGCTGATAAGCTACTGGTCCTATGCGTTTGATAACTTCAAAAGGTCCAACATATCTTGGGCTTAACTTTCCTCTTTTACCAAATCTGACGACTCCTTTCCAAGGTGAAACTTTTAGAAATACTTTATCTCCGACTTGAAATTCTAATGGCTTTCGAAGATTATCTGCATAACTCTTTTGATGATCTTGGGCCGTTTTCAGTCTTTCCTTGACTTGAATTATTTTATCAGTTGTTTCTTATACAATCTAATGTCCTGATAGTTGCTTCTCTCGTATCTCTGACATACAGGTGTTCGACATTGTCGTCCGTGGAGGGCTTCAAATGGTGTAGCATTAATGCTTGTATGATAACTATTGTTGTAAGAGAATTCTATTAATTGTAAATGATCGTCCCAACTTCCTCCAAAGTCTATCACACAGGCTCTAAGCATGTCTTCAAGAGTCTGAATCGTCCTTTCACTTTGTCCATCTATTTGAGGGTGATAAGTTGTACTTAGATTTAATCGAGTTCCCATAGCTTTTTGAAAACTTGTCCAGAAATGAGAAGTAAAACGACTATTTCTGTCGGACACAATAGATAAAGGGATTCCATGTAGTGAGACTATTTTATCCACATACAGCTTAGCTAATCGTTCCATACTGAAAGTTTCCTTCATTGGTAAGGAATGTGTATATTTCGTTAATCTAACCACAATCACCCAGATTGTGTCGTTACCTTTTCGCGTCTTGGGTAGTTTGGTAAAAGTCCATTGTTACCCATTTCCAAACCGGCATCTCCAATTATTGCAGTAAACCTGAAGGTTTTTGATGTTCAACTTTAACTTGTGAGCAAGTTAAACATTTTGAAACAAACTTGCTATGTCTTTTTTCATTCCTATCCATCAAAAATTCTTCCTGAAATCTTGATATATCTTATCATTACCAAGATACATCGTATATTTAGACTTATGAGCTTCTTCTAAAATTCGGTTTCATAAATTTCCTTTGATAGGTACCCAAATTCTTTTCTTATGGAATTTCCAAATTCCATCTGTTCCTTTTTTCTAATTCTTTGATCATTTCTTTTAATCCTTCAGTATCATCCTTGATCTGCAGGTTTTATATGAGAGCACGTACCCTTCTTGGCTTCTCATGATACTTACGACTTAAAGCATCAGCTACTACGTTAGCTTTACCTTAGTGATATTGAATATCATAATCGTAGTCACTAAGCATCTCCATCCAACGTCTTTGCCTCATTCACATCCAAAACAACAAAAATAACGAATACATAAGCTTAGGCACGGGGTCGTGCCCACCAGGCATGGGGCCGTGCCCAGTCAAAGATTCTCTATAGAAAAAGACAACAGCGACAGACAACCAACACGGGGTCGTGCCAAGTCAACATGGGCGGGTCAGTTGTCAAACTTTAAGATTTAGAATCTGGGATAGTACAACAAGTACACTGACCACGGGGTCGTGCTCTGTCACCAAATGCGTGTTGGTACAACGACCTGACATTTGTAGTTAATGAAGGGAGAGAAAAAGTCTACCACGAGGCCGTACCAAGAAGGCACGGGGCCGTGGTCGCATTCTGTTTCCAACTATAAATAGAGGTGCTCGGTTCGTGAGAAAGGCATCCCTTAGCAAACCATTTCTCTCACACCTGCCATCAGTCCACCACCACTACAACACCAACACCCACCACTATCATCCATCGTTCATCTTTTAGAGTATGTAGTAGTCTCAAGATTGATTGTAAGAGTTCTTGTCAAACAAAGGCCATGCTTGGCTAAATCTCTTATATCACTTGGTGAAGACAAATCTTTTATGTATTACTTTTGATTTCCAATCTTTTCCAACTTTTTATTTGGGTATGTATTAATGACTTTAATAACTAGTTTTTTATATTGAAAGTGAACTTTATTTAAACATTTCTTCATGTTTTGTTGATTCACTCATTCGTGTCTTTACGGTCTTTATAAAGCGCGTTAACTACCTGGAAGGGGGTTAGAAGGGTGTTTTGTCTTGTTCAGTGTACAGATACTGCGAGAACTTGGTTCAAGCTTATTAGGACTTCCCTTGAGGCATATAGCATCAAATCGGGGGGGGGGAGTAAGAACGGCTTGACCCCTTATAAATAAACTATGTATCCCTGTTGACTCAAACCAATATAGCCGAGGGTAACGTCTCCTTCACAAGAGGGGCCTACCACTTTTCGCAATAATAAATTACTTAATTATCTTCCAATATTCCGACCTTGCGGGACTGTATCACTGCTGACTTAGACCAATAGGTTGAGGGTAACGTCGCCATCACAAGAGGGGCCTACTACTATAACTAAGATAATCTCTTAAAATGCCCAAAGTGCGGAAATCATCACAGGATATGTAAAAGAGGAGTTGGAATCAAGTGATTCTTTCTTGTCTATTTGTTTTCCTTTTTATTTACGTTTCTACTTTTATATCTTTTGAAACTTTCAAAAATTTTATCAAAATTTGGTTAGATTAGACGTTAACAATAAGCCGGTATTAAAAGCTCTTGTGTACTTGGACGACCTCGGTATCTTACCATCATTATACTATGTCCACGATGGGTGCACTTGCCCTAACGTGTGTAGAGTGGTAGTATTGTATTTATTTATAAGAATTTATACATCTTTAAAACGTCAAATAGACCCCGTTTACGCGAGACTTGTCGTATTTTCATTGATTTAGATACTTATTTGAGTTATTTGTGAAAATGCAGGTCCGGGCTTCGACCCGGTAAAGAAACAAAGGCTTTTGGAGCAAATTGGGGCAAAAATGGAACATTTCTGCCAAATTGCCAGATATGGCACGACCGTGCCAACCATTGGCACGACCGTGCCAAGCATCAAGAAGTCGGCACTATCACAAGCACTATCATAAGACTGCACAATCCAAGCCAAATCAACACTTGGCATGACCGTGCCAACCCCAATAACGACCGTGCGCGTGCAATCACAGGCTCTGATCAGCTAGTTTCCGAGTTCAACTTAGTCATTTCCGAGTGCGATATCGATAAGCATGACCGTGCCAAATGGTGGCACGGCCGTGCCACCTCGGGGAAATTTTAGCGGGATCTTTACGGATTTGGCATCAAACTTGGTCAACAACTCAGAAAGGCACCTGACACTTACCAAGCACGACCGTGCCAAATGGTGGCACAGTCGTGCCAAATGCCCAGTAGCTTAAATACGTGAATTCAGCTCATTTGAAGGGGAGTTAGAGCATTTGGGTGGATTTCTCTCTCAAGAAGCTGATCTTGGAAGCTTGGAGATTGAAGAAGGAGCCTTTAGGAGGTTGTATCACTTGATAATCCAACTCATTTAGCTAATTACCTTGTCTTAAACACTATTATTTCACTTGTTATTCATGCACAATCCATATTACTTTATGTTTGTCTTAGTTATCATGAGCCTTGTAGGCTAAACATTTGGTGTTGTCTAAACTAGTTGAAGCTTATGAATATGTGATAATCATGGAAGTTGATGTGGTGATTGTTTTTGTTAATCTTCATAGTAGTGCTTGAATCTTGTTCTTGGAGTTCTTATACATGCTTAAAGTCCTTGTTCTTGAATGTTTGGTCATAAGTATTTACATGTTGTGTTGGAAAGCCCATGTAAAAATTATGATTATTGAATCTTAGTAACTTGTTAGCATGATTCATAACATGAAACTAGGAATGGTAATTGTTAACATGACTTGGATGATGATTTGAACATGTGTAGGAATTCTTGCATTTAGATTTGAAAAAATCATAATAATGTTTACTTGGATTCTATAGTTGTGTTTGTGTTAGATTGATGATTTTTGGCCAAGATTGTTATCTAGCATGACCATGCTTGTGGTTTTTTGTCAAGAACATGATGATAGTGCTACTTCTTGAAAGCAAGTTAGGGTGATTGTTATGTTGTTCATGGTAATTTTCCCAAACTTGTAGAGTTAGGAGTTTTGACAAACAAATATTTAAAGGTTAACATTAACTAAGCAAGTGAGCTTCAAATAATAATTTTAGGTGATTAGAGTGATTATTTCATTTTATTTTTCCTAAGGTTTATTAAACTAGGAAACCTTGATTGGAGACTTAGTTAACTTAGAGCTTGCATCACCATTGATCCTCTTAGTTGTCACATGTTTGTTTGTGGATACTTAGTTTAGGCAACCCTTTCTTAGATATTGTCATTCTCTAGTTTAGTAGTAGTTTATTATTTTGCATGATAAATTAGGAACAAAACCAACTCATCAATTGGAAAGGTTTAAAAGTAATGAAAATTTAGTACTGAGACACCGAGTCCACGGATTGATATCCGGTTCTTACCAGCGAACTATACTACCACCTGACGGATATACTTGCCCTATGTGTGTGTAGTTGGTTTTAAGTAAAAACTATTTTAAAACCTAATCTGTGTGAATGAACATTATAATAATAAAAATATATTTAATTCACGCACATCATATATCGTGTTTTATAAATTTAAAGCTTGATCTACGAGTAAAAAGTGCCTAAAATATATTAAAATTATAATCACACTCAACCACGTCAAAAGTCCCATTCTGAAATTCGTTTTTTTCTTGGATTGGCGGGTTACTATTGTCGATTCATCTCCAACTTTTCCAAAATCGTTGTGCCACTTACCTCTTTGACCCAAAAAGATAAACCTTATGTTTTGGGTCCCAAGCAAGAAGAATCTTTCCAAACCCTCAACGACATGCTTTGCAATGCTCCTATCCTAAAACTCCCCAACGAAAATGATGACTTCATCGTTTAATGTGATGCTTCCAACCAAGGTCTCGATTGTGTTCTTATGCAACGAGACAAATTTATCGCCTACGCATCAAGGCAACTCAAAATCCATTAAAAGAACTACACCACTCGCGATCTCAAACTTGGTGCGGATGTTTTCCCCATAAAGATTTGGTGACACTACCTTTATAGAACTAAGTGTGTGGTTTTTACCGACATAGTAGTTGATGTTCTTCATGAGTTTTGCACTCATTAGAAGTCCAAAGTAAGGAGTTCAACACTTAGAATTCCACCTTAACACATGACATTCAACCATTGATTGGTTGCTATCATGGTTTGGTTTTGGATTGATTGTACATATATTTTTGTATGTATATAGTTATAACTAAATTCTAAGTCATAGATTGTCAAGTATGGTCATGAATGGGTTGGATGAATCCATTAACCCTTTTTGTTTATCAATGCACAAATCATCACCCGGATGATTCAGATGATCATGAAACATAAGTACAAGAATGTAACTACAAGTATCTAAATCATCTAATTCACCTAAACAACCAAGTGACTTGACTAGACAAGTGCATTCCAACATGGATAGTGTTCGGAGACTTGGTGTAGTCTTGTTCACTTTGTTACTTGGAAGTTGTTTTGATGACTTAGAAAGTGAGCTAAACACCTATCATTTCTATAATAATCATTAACCCAACATATCCCAATACTGGGATTTAACAAAAATAGAATTTTAAATCCAACTTTGGGCCTCAAAAGAGTGATGTTCTAACTTAGTTTACCTTGGTAAACATGTGGAAATACTCTAAGAGGGTGTCCAAGTGGATTGAAGACAAGAAACAAGAAGAAAAGATGAAGAAGAAGGTCCAAAACTTACTGTTTTGGACTTGTATACAATCTGCCAAAGTTGTAAGATCTTGGATGTCTGGAGGTGTTTGAGGGTGGATTCAGGGTGTGAAAAGTGAAAAGAAGGTGGGGGAGGCTTAGATTTGTAGTGGTGGGTTAGGGTTTGTATCTTAATGAAGTTAGTTGAGAGTTAAGTTGTTGAAAAAGGTGAATTTCGGATTTAATTCCCTCAACTTGTTTTGTTAGCATCTTAGGCAATAAGTTTAATTATAACTCACAATTCTAGGGGTTTTAAAAGGTATGCAAGCATGTTATAAGTATGATGCATGTATAAATGATATCATGAAGGTATTGCATGTCTTGGTTTCTCATATAAGCATGTATATGATGATTGATTGCATAACAATAAGTATAAATTTAACATGATAGTTATAAAATATGAATTTCCATTATGATCGAAGTCTCAGATTACAAATGTGAGAATGAAACACGAATTACCGGATGATAAGAAATACAACGGAAAATGCGGAACGTTACATACGGATATGAGGGGGATGATCTAGTTGGAAGTTTATGACAAGGTTGTGGGGGGGGGGGGGGGGGGACAAGTAGACACTAGGTTTATTTTTTTATTTTAGTCTTTAAATTTGTCATATTACAAGCATTTAACTAAAGAACTTAACGCTCATTCACTCTAAGGAACACCTTAGTTATAAGGCTAAGTTTAGTGGGTTAACGCCCCCATGCCAAATCAGTATGGGAGGTTAAACACTAGTTAATGGGGACGCCAATGGCTCTATCGCCATTCCAATAGAAAGTGTGAACAAGGAAGAAGGTGAGGCTCACCCCCAACAACTAATCACACTTTCTTTCTTTTTTCCTTTTACTTTATTTTTATTTGTAGTTATTCCATTACGCTCAGTTATTGAGTAGTTTAGCTATTATTATTTACTTGCGTAGCATCACTTTTTGGGTGGTTTAGTTATTCCACTACACGTTGTCTAAAATGCATAACATTGAAACTACCTATGTAATTTTCAAAACCGAGGATCAAAGTTAATATGTGCAAGGCACTTAACCATTCGGGTAATTAACTCTACTAAAAGTCTAGGGTAAAGTGTAATTTGTATCCCTGTAGTATGGGACAAAAATCAACTTGAGTCCCTATTTATTGCGAATAATGGACACTTGCATCCCTATGGTTTCCAGTTCGCTTCAATTTATGTCCTTTTGTCAATTCCCTGTTAGTTTGACCGTTAGGTCAATGGGTATTTTAGTAATCTTGCATCTTTAACACATTAAACCCTCCTGATTAAAACCCCTAACATTTTACGTCCTTATACACCACCGCCACCGTCTGCAGCACCACCACCTTCCTAACTAATTCCCCACCGTTTCCTAAATACTACACAATCAAACATTAGCCCTCTCTATTTTTTTGATTCCATCGGAAGCAAAACAATATGACTCCTACCACAAAAGTCATTGTCGAGGCTGAAACCTCAATCGTGACTTGACCTTTGGCTTCATTAAACTCCGTTGTAAAGTTTTCACAAAGTCGTGATGCATATCTTTTTACAGATTGTTACCTAAGGAGAAATTAACTGTTGCAATCTATAAATTTGAACTTGCTATGTATTCACCAGAAATTAATTAACAACTAGCTCTAAAACTCTCTATGTTTTTCTTTCTATCTCAGTTTAAAACAAACAACAAGGATGGTGGGTATGGATTTCGATACTATGGCATCGGTGAAGTAGATGGTTGCAGGGGGTTGGTTCATGTCAGAAAGATGGCGGATACAAGTATTTGAGTGCGATGGGGGTTTAATCAAGGTGGTGGTCGAAGATGGGGTCTTTATGGTGTAGGTTGAAGAACCTAGCACAAACTGTTCGGACCATTATGTTCTACTCTTCTAGTGACCCTGCAAACCATCACCTGTTGTACATCACCACCGGAACCAACACTACTCACCTCATGTAACACCCCAAAACTAACACCCCAAAAAATTGGAGTTGCAGTAACTTAAGATGTTATATAGATTTTTAGTTGGTAAGGTCTAATGGACATCTAACATGGTGTGAAATAATATTTATATTGGTAGGAAAACCTTAAAAGCTAGTTGGAAACATTAAAATGTCAATGAAGTGAAATTGGAGTTTATGTAAAAGATGTCAAAAACCAAACAATATGGGCTAAGTATGTATTTTACCTATAAATTTACCTCATGATGAAAGTAAAATAAGTTAGTGGCATCGACAATGCTAGAAAAGTTGTAAGGAAGTGAAAGTTTGGACAAAAAGCGAAAAATACCAAAGTAGAAGGAATGTTTATATAAATTAACAAAGCTACACAAAAACCCTGCATAATTATGTGGGTTAATTTATTATATAATATATTAACCCAAGTTGCACTTGAAATGTTATAAAATGGTGAAAGTTTTTATTAATTGTGAAAAATGCCAAAGTATAGGGCTAGAATTGCCAAATGAGAAACTAGACAAAAGGGGCTAGAATATTAAAAGAGGGGGGGCAACATTTTGGCTGGAAACACAACCTCTGGTTTCTCATATGATTAGTTACATAAACCACTGATGTACTGCAAAAATATATCATGTTTCCGTGTATAGTTTATACAATTTTCTAGTCCATTTGCGTCGTTTTTAGTGGAACTTGTATATTACTGATTCATTAGTGTTTTCCAGATCTTGGACGGTGAAAAGGGCAAAAAATGAGCCAAATATCAATAAAACCGAGTACTGGAATGCGTTTGGGAGTCAAGAAGTGAAACACCACAAGAATCGAGAGAAAACACCCTGTCGTGTCGCGCGACAGGGTAAGGAAGCCTCCTCGCATGATGCGAGGAGGAATTTTGACCGTAATTGACTTTTACTAGGTTGCGTCGCGCGACCAACTTGGTTTATGCCCATCGCACGATGCGAGGGGCTTGATTTCACAGAAAGTTACGAGTCTGATGAGGGTTAAGTTATAAAAACAAGTTTAATCTTCACAATTACAGATACTCATAACCCTAGACAAACTGAGAGCTACTTAGACGAACTTTAGAGATCTTTTGGAGCAAAATTGAAGAAGACGAAACATAGATTGAAGGTTCGACGACTTGTGATCGAATTGGCTCATGTTTTAATCATTCGGGTTTACTTGTTCTCCTATTTATCACTTCAATCATGTTTTGCTACTTATTAATAAATCTTGTTCTTGATTTCTTAAAGATGTTAGGGTAAATTATTGTATGCTACCTAGGTTAAGATGAATGTACATTAAAGTTTCGATTTTTGTTGGATCATGAACTTGTTAGTGGATTTTCTAATAAAGTAACGAACTTGGTTTCGTTGATTCAGTGTATATGCATATCTTTACTTGCTTGTTTCATGTTATTCACTTCACATGTCCCTTGTTGAATGTCGTTCATATAATAGGTTCTTGTTAGATCATTAACTGTGCGTTCTTGATTAATTTGTGGTTAATTGGCCAATATACCATAGAAGTAATATTCGTGATCTAGTAGATTTAGGTGTTCTACTAATCTTAATATTCGTGAGTGCGAGATTATCGATTTATCTAAGTTGTTAGATTGCTAGGTTTAGGTGCTTCGTGAAAAGACCGACTAGTTCCCTTCCAATCCCTGCTTATCTAGTCGAATCAGGTTTCCTAGTTACCCTTGACTTTCGCGCTGTGAGGTAGATTGCCATACAAGGGTACTTTATTAGTACAGTTAGAGAGCCCGTGAGAGAGTCTACAAAACCGGTAATTTAACAGCCTAGTAGGTTTCCATAGGTGTCTTCTTGAGAAGGGTCGAGGGTCCTGTTCGGTTACCCGGTAGGTTTAGTACTTTAAGATTTCGGTTCCTCAATAGTTCATGTCCGATAGAAAGATAGACATTCATGTATATGATTCAAACTTAGGTAGTATTTTTATCATCATCTGAGTAAAATCCAAAATCCTAGTTTGCGTCCTAGTCCGGTTAATTAGTTAGTCTTTAATTAATTGTAATTTAGTTTGTTAGAAACCACCCCTCAAAACATAAAAATAATTTAATCGCGCTAGTAAATAGGTCTAGTGAGTCTAGTTAACGTAATTAACAGGGTCTCGTGGGATCGGTATTGGAACTTACTTAGCTATTCTAGAGTCGACAGGTTCACTTGTCGGTTAGTAGTTTAGTCTAGTTTTAAAGAATCTAGAGTTTAACTTAGTGTCTAGATTAAGGTTAATTTAGTTAATATTTATTAAACTACTTTTACCACAGCAACCACATATCAAAGTAAAGATAAAATCATGAAATCTTGCTAAATTCAGGAAGAAATTGAGATGAGGACTTGAATGAAGCATTGGTTCTTGAGCATTAAGATTCAAGTGAGTTACGAGTCAAACACGAAAAATACGATACATTCCTATGGGTGAAGGTGAGTGGTTTACATCCACTTTGGTATGAGTTGTTAGTCTCATTTTCGTAAAGGTTATGAACACCTATTATATGGTTATATTTGTTGAAAGCCTGTGTTGATTTATGATGTTAAAACCATGTAGGTCAGTTATTCGATACTAGAGATGAGTTGTTTTTGTGTAATTATTCATTAGCCATATGGGTCAAATATTCATGAAAAGTGGAAATGTTAGTATGTTGCACCCGTGACTTAAGACCTTATTAACGTGTGGATGAGATTGGGATGTACAGTATGCAAGGTCTTATATGTGCTAAATCATTGTGTAAGTATAGTTGTCACATGTGGGATAACTATGGAACATAACGAGATGTATAGACATTTGTAATCATGTATGTATTAAATAGGTATGTATGTAAAGGTTGGGTCATGATAATATAATCATGGAATTTGTATGTGCGTGTATATTTTAACGTTATTAACCATATTGTTATGTGAATGGCAATGAAAGTGCAAGTATGAAGGCATGGGAGCTGAAAGTTACAATCCGAAGATTGGATTCAAGATTTTAACCGGATGAATCCGTACTTGTAGAGGGGATTTGACATGATCAAATTGTTTTCGTCGAATGTCATTTATACTTTGAATATGTATTGTATGAAATCACTTACTTGACTATTAGTATGGGTGTTTGGTGATTGCAGGTTATACGGGTCTTGCATATGAAGCATGGAATGATTGAAGATTGAGTCAGAACATGGATTGTACGTGAGTGCGATCACATCGTCTTTTAATACATGTCTTAATAAATATTATAAGCAAGATTGAAGGATGTAATACTTTTAAATGAAATGTTAAAATGGATTCCAAGCATTAAAAATGTTTATAAAGGTAAGAAATTTTATGGTTCGTATTTTTCGTTGCATGTATTTCAGTTAAAAATGGCTTAGGGTGCTACAAGTTGGTATCAAAACCCTCGTTTGAGTGAAACTAAGTACAAAGAGGTAAGTACTTGAAGTCAAACCCATGTGCTCTTGTGATTAGTGACTCATAAGATCCAATACTCGATCAAGACCCGCAGGGTGGAATTGAATATAAGCATGTATGTATGATGAAGTAACTGTGATACATATGTAAGATGAGCTTAATTGGATGATAAGGATGTCTCTAGGACGCGGTCCAGGACAGAAATCAAAGCATGAGATAAAAAAGACCGACCACAGGTGCAAAATTTTAATATACATGGGTACTAGTGTGGGGAAAACCTCCCGAGGGGTGTAGACTTTAAATGGAAGACAAGATGTTGTCTAGAAAAGGGATTTGAAAGAAAAACATGAAAATGAAACCCACTCTCTGGGCATAAGGTGATGATTGCATAAAGGTACGTGTCTAATATGTGGACTGTGTACTTGACCATGTGAAACCATGAGAATCATCACAGATATGCCTGGTAAAGTGGGAAGTGATCATGTGGATAAAGGGATGGAATAAACATTCTACAAAGGTGTGAACAGGAAGAGATTCACTAAGAAGGTATAAAATCGAACACGTGTAAAGAAACGAACAACCAACATACTAATGTATGTATGTTTGTGATGGTGATGAATTCAGAAAGGAGATGGTGATATGAGTTTAAAGAAACGAAGTTGCAGATTATTATTATTATTATTATTATTATTATTATTATTATTATTATTATTATTATTATTATTATTATTATTATGTGTTTACAAAAGAAAGAAGGTGAATAAAGGATTTAGGGGTAAATTGGTAATTTAATACATATTTAACGTCAAAAGAGGTGGAACTTCCAAAGGAGGAACGCAAATTGATCGTTGTCGACTTCTCATATCGAACGCTCTTCCTTGCCTGCACATTCACATCGATCCCTGAATGGCAAGTCCTCAACTTTATTAACTCATAGTTATTAGTAATTAGCAATTTTATGTTGATGATGATGATCTCGCTCTGCCTCTAGGTTTTTTTTTAAGTCATAAAAAACTTGATTGATTTGTCTTATGTTTATTTTAGCCACTAATTCAGGACTAATTTGTTTTCTCAACTTTGAAACCCTAATAATATGCTGCTTGCTTATAATAATGTGTAAGGTTAGGGCAGCATGAAAACGCTATGATAAGGTCTACGGTGTGTGAGAGTTTTTTAAGAGGATTAAATTGTTTATGAGTTTTTTTAAGAGGATTAAATGTAACGAATAGAGAGAATTGAATGCTACTAATCCGAGCACCCTCAGGAACCTAATCTGCAAAATAGGCCGCCGTTACAAGAAGGGATTTCTAACAATGACACGTGAGAATAAGTACTGCAAGTATAAGTTAAGAGCGAGAGAGTAGATAGAGATGAGCTGACTTTCTTTCTTTACTAAGCAAATAATAATTCTACTACGAATGGTTACGTGTTGCTTTTGCGGAGGTGTGGGCCCTTTGAGGGCATAATCAATTTGATGTTGGCATCTCCTATTTGATTGGTGGTTACGTTACCATGCTTTTTGTGGGGATGTTCCACGTCAGCATGGTTTGGGTCTTTAGAGCCAACCCTAAAGGGTTATATTCGATCCCATAATCTCTTTCCGGCCTGAATTATCTCGGGCATAAGAAACTGTCTTGTGACAATTGCTTCAAGTATCGGCTGAGATAGAAATACTACAAAGAGCAAAGCTGCCTGCAATTTGGTAACTTATGCACTGTTCCTAGATCATTAGCACTCTTAGCCGATAATTATGAAGATAATTATGTGTATTATTATTAGATAAATATTGTATAGAATTGTGTTTATCTTTTCCTAAAATACAGCTAGGGTTGTTATGTATCTGCTCCATATAAGGAGCCTTTGTTGATCAATAACATTCATTCACAATTCATACCATAAACACTTTTATGGTATCAGAGCTTCGGTTCTGTTCCAGCCGCTGCAATGACAAAAACAGCCGATTCTGATTCCCCTAAATCTTCACAAAAAGCCGTGAACCCCCTTCACCCTGCCTACTCGGTTACGAAAATCCAACAGAAAATTCGTACACTCGATGGCACGAAGGTTCCCTATTCATCCTTGACAAAGCTTTTTAAGCTTCATGTAGTCGCTTACAAGGTTCTTGATCATATAGATAACACCCCACCACCGCCTGATACGGCTCCTGAGTACCCTTCCTGGAAAGAAATCGATGCCCTCGTTCTGCAATGGATATACGGCACGATATCAGACGATCTTCTTGGCAAAATTATTGACATGGAAACTACTGCACGAGCAGCATGGTTAAAGATTGAAAAGTTCTATCTCAGTAATAAACGGGCACATGCAGCAGCCTTAGAAACCAGGTTCTGCAACCTTACTCTTGCCGCCTGTTCGTCTCTTGATGATTATTGCCAGCGTCTTAAGGAACTGGCGAATCAATTGGGAGATGTGGACCAGCCAATCACTGAGTCTCAACTTGTTCTCCAGTTGGTCCGTGGGTTACTTGCTGAGTTTGACACCACTGCTGCCCTCATTAACAGCCAAGACGCCAATTGGGACTTGGCTAGGAGCATGTTGCATGACGAACAGATTCGCCTTGAGGCGCGTCAGCAGTCTGCCTCCTTTGTTCTGGTTACAACCCAGCAGCCCAACCACTCTTCTTAGCAGCCCGAATACAGTCAGTCTTCTCAGCAGCAAACCGGGTACCGAGGACGTGGTCGTGGGGGTCGTGGACAGAATGCTCGTGGTCGTGGAGGTGGCCGAGGCCGTGGTAGTTCTCGACAGCAGCAGCAACAACAGTGGACCTCTTCAAATCAGTCTCCACGGCCTCCAACTCCCTGGCCCTTTACCAATACGGGCTACCCAAAATGGGCCTGGTGGAACACTCCACCTTGTCCCTACCCAACCCAATCTCCTTGGCCCATAAACTGGCCCAACAGTGCAGCTTCGGCCCAGCAACAGCAGCCCACTGATCAGTCCTCTCAGGCCCACTTCACAGGTTACCAGCCTATGGCTCCCTCTGCTGGACCACCGCAGCCACCTGGCTACAATGCCTTGTGCCCCTCTGATCTTCAGGCAGCCTTCACCTCGATGCAACTTCAGCAACCTGACCCAACTCTTAATATGGACACCGGGGCAGAAAGACATGTCTCCTTTGACCAAGGTATGATTTCTATCCCATCATCTTCTCCTGTTTGTAGTAAATTACTGGTTGGCAATGGTGAATGTTTACCCATCCTTGGATCTGGCACAGGTTTTAAAACCATAAACAACCGAACCTATATCCTACCCAATATCCTTTATAGCCCAAAAGTTATCAAAAATTTAATTTATGTACGCCGTTTTACTCGCGATAATAATTTATCTATTGAATTTGACCCTTTTAGTTTTACTTTGAAGGACCTTCCAACTGGACAAATTCTTTCGCGCCACAATATCACAGGAGACCTTTACCCGCTCACTGCTCCTCAACTTCCTCCACAAGCCTGCTTTCTTGCTTCCGCCTCTCACCCTTGGTATGATCGTCTTGGCCATCCTGGTGTTCAAGTATTAGATATTCTTAGTCGTAATTTCAAATTTCTATGTAATAAGACAAAGTCTACTTTTTGTCATTCTTGTCAGTTATCTAATAGTAAACGATTGCCTTTTTACACTTCCAATTCTTTTACTTTTGCCCCATTTGATATTATTCACTGTGATTTGTGGACATCTCCAGTCCTTAGTAAAACTAGCTATAAATATTACATGGTACTCATTGATAACTTCTCACATTTCATATGGGTTTATCCCTTAAAATATAAATCTGAAACTTTCCCAACCTTTGTCAAATTTCACCGTTTAATTGCCACACAGTTTAATCGTCCCATTAAAACCTTTCAATGTGACTTAGGGGGTGAATTTGATAACACTGCCTTCAAAACCTTTGCTCACCAACACGGACTCCTTTTCCGTTTTGCGTATCCCCAACCTCATCTCAAAACGGCCGGGCGGAACGGATGATTCGGCGTCTGAATGATATCATTCGTTCTTTGCTCATTCATGCCTCACTTCCTCCTAATTTTTGGGTGGAAGCTCTTCATACTACAGCCTATCTACACAACATTCTCCCCACAAAACGCCTCAACTATTTCACTCCCACCTATGCCCTTTATTTACGCCATCCCACGTATGATCATCTACGTGTTTTTGGATGTGCCTGTTACCCCAACACCTCTGCCACTCAACCTCATAAGCTTCATAGCCATTATGTGAGGTGTATCTTTCTTGGTTACCCTCCAGACTTTCGCGGGTATCGTTGTTTTGATCCCACCACCGGTCGAGTCCATATCTCCCGACACGTCACCTTTGACGAACATACATTTCCTTACACGATCCCTACCCCACCCACCTCATATCATTTTCTTGACGAACCCCTGCCACCTCTCTATCAGTTTCATCAGCCCAGCACATCATTGCCTAAACAGCCTCTCCCGGCCACCATAGCCTTCCCGCTTACATACACTCGCCGGAACCGTCCAACATCAGCTGTTCAAGGCACTTCTGTACCATCCACAGACCACCCACCTGCTGCCCAACAACAGCCAGCTCAGTCTACTGCTACTCTGCCGCCTGCCCCTTCTAACCTTCACCTGATGACCACCAGGTCTAAATCTGGTTCACTTCCACCAGCCCTTCACAGCCTTGTTTCGACCACTATTTCCCCTGTCCCTACCTCCTACACTAAAGCTTTTGCCGATCCAAATTGGGTACATGCTATGCAATCTGAGTTTACTGCTTTTCAGGAGAATGACACATGGGAATTGGTGCCTCGTCCTTCTGACAGGCCTATTATCAGGTGCATGTGTCTCTTTCGACACAAGTTTAAGTCAGACGGTTCGTTGGAACGTTATAAGGCTAGATTGGTTGTTAATGGTAAATCTCAGACAGTTGGGGTGGATTATGATGAAACTTTTAGCCCGGTTGTTAAACCGGCCACTATCAGGACAATGCTCTGTTTGGCTATCTCACGAGACTGGCCTATCCACCAATTGGACGTTAAGAATGCTTTTTTGCGGTACTCTAAATGAGGTTGTTTTCATGCATCAACCTACGGGTTTTATTGACAAACGGCATCCAGAATTTGTGTGTCGCCTGAAGAAATCATTGTATGGTCTTAAACAAGCACCACGGGTATGGTACACCCGTTTTGCTAATTATATCCTTTCTCATGGATTTCGTAGCAGTGCTTGTGATAATTCATTGTTTATCTATCATCGTGGGTCAGAGACTGCTTATTTATTGTTGTATGTTGATGATATTGTTGTCACAGCCTCTACTACCACTTTGTTACAGGAGATCATCCATACTCTGTCTCGAGAATTTGCTATGATAGATTTGGGCCATTTGCATATTTTTTGGGCATCAAAGTTACACGACAGCCCAATGGTTTATTTTTGTCCCAAGAACAATATGCTAAAGACATCATCTCTCGGGCGTCTATGTCCAATTGTAAGCCGTGCACTACTCCGGTTGACTTATCAGCTAAACTTAGTGCCACAGATGGTGCAACCTTTTCCGACCCGACTTTGTATCGGAGTTTAGCCGGTGCTTTACAGTACCTGACATTTACACGCCCAGATATCTCTTATGCGGTCCAACATATATGTTTGTTTATGCATGATCCTCGTGACCCACATTTTGCATTCTTGAAGCGTATTACTCGTTATCTTCAGGGGACTCTGGCCTATGGATTGCGTATAATGAAGTCTGGTACAGATTCATTGATTGCTTATTCTGATGCTGACTGGGGTGGTTGCCCTGATTCGCGCAGGTCTACAAGTGGGTATTGCGTTTTTCTCGGTGATAATCTTATCTCATGGTCTTCGAAACGACAACCCGCCATCTCTCGTTCGAGTGCTGAAGCAGAATATCGGGGCGTTGCAAATGCTGTTGTTGAAGCTACATGGATTCGGAACTTGTTACTTGAGCTGCGTACACCGTTGCAGAAGGCTACTATCGTTTAATGTGATAATGTTTCAGCTGTGTATCTCTCTGACAACCCGGTCCAACATCAGCAAATAAGCACATTCAGATTGACATCCATTTTGTTCGTGAAAAGGTTCGAGTTGGACATATTAGAGTTTTGCACGTTCCTTCATCTCTACAGTATGCAGACATTTTTACCAAAGGCATCTCCAAGCAGTTGTTCCAGTCTTTTCGTACCAGTTTGAACGTCTGTCCTACGCCCGTTCAAACTGCGAGGGTGTCTTAGCCGATAATTATGAAGATAATTATGTGTATTATTATTAGATAAATATTGTATAGAATTGTGTTTATCTTTTCCTAAAATACAGCTAGGGTTGTTATGTATCTGCTCAGGAGCCTTTGTTGATCATTAACATTCATTCACAATTCATACCATAAACACTTTTATAGCACTTCCTTTTGTGGGCAAGTCAAGTGCATTCATGTTTTGCTTCTGCACCGGACCTATTCACTGGATGGCCTAAACCACCATGGCATGTGTGGTACGCTATGAAGTGGTGGTTTTTAACAAGTATAATGCACCAAAAAAAAATCAGCTTTGCTTCTCCTTTTTATCGTGTGTTTAGATGAAAGTGATTACTTTTATCGTCATAGTTTTATTTTATTTTTATTTCTAGTTTCCTCAGGTTTATGGTTATTTATCTTAGGGTTGCTTTAGATGAGTGAAGTTTGAACATCCTCCATCAAACTACAATACAGATCCTGCTGTCCATTTCAGTTTTAGAAAAATATTTATATAATTGCTTCATTTCACTTCTCCTATGTTTTGAACATAAACCAAATAAAAGAGTTTTGGTAAATAATAAACGAATATTAAGTGACCCCTGGCCATGTGATGTTTAAATTTCTGCAGTTTGAGGGTGACAATGGCAAAAGTTATAGAGAAGTTCTTTATAGCATCCATGCTGATGTGGGCAGTTCCTGTTGCAATTTTGATTGCTTTCAACAAGAATTTATTTCCTGGTAAGCTTCATCTGAATTTATTTTGCAATTTTGTCAGTAAATTTTTATTCATATTTTGCCTTTTATGAATCCTTATTTTGTTGAACGTGATTAAAGGAAATAAATTATCACACAAATAAAATTTCTAGAAAAATAGATTTACAAGGTTTATGCATTTGAATTTTGAATAAACATCATGTGACTTTTGACCCATTTGGCATGATTCAGTTTAAGTAGGATCTTTTAGCCTAACATCGAAGTTGAGTCGTTTATGGATTATTACCAACATTTTGGAATCTGTGAGAGAAGAACTTGGGGGATAGACCCAATAGTCTCCTAAGGTTACAGGTATCTCTTGTCAAAAGACTCTAGTCTTTTGAAAATGTAGCATAAATGAAAAATTCATTAATTTGATCTTTTAGATGACGCCATGTAATAATTTCAGTATGATCATACAATAGTAAAAACGGCCATACCTGCTCAAATCTATGTCTTGGTTTTGTAAGATCTTCGATTTCTGGATATTCAATGTGTTTAAAACCAAATACACGATTAAAAAGGTTAGTAATTGTTAAGATAAATAAAACCAGAAGCATAAGCATTGAACTATAACAGTCTGTGTTGAATGCAACTGAAATGAATAAAGTGCAAGAGTTTGCAATCTGGTGTCAACATAAAGGACGATTTTTGTAATTTACTCTATAAAAAAATAACCCAATCTGACCCTTTTACTAGTAAATGGGCCAAATTTGGCAACTCTGTTGTGCAGGTTTATATGTTACATTAGACACATGAGTGTCACACTTGTTCTAGAGAAAGAATTCACTTGTATATAAATGTCGGACATGTTTCCGTAGAAAAAGTTGACATGAATTCTTAGCTGCTTTTGTTTCGATACAAGATAAATCAGGAATTATTTTGTGTATTGGATGTGTGTATATATACTTCAGTTGACCTAAACTGACTTTTGGCATTTGGCGCTATTGAACAGGTTCTGCTGATATGTCCCCATATTCATTGACACTTTTAAGCAGTCATTTCTGTTAACATTGTAATTGCATTCTACATATATTTAGCGATGAAAGAGCCTTCAGAGAAACACGAGCCAGATCCTAAGTTCGTCTCAGAAGCTGAGGCTAGTGTCAGACACTTGGTAAAATCCGAAAGTTCATCCACCAATAAAAAGGACGAGTAAGAGTTTTTGTTGAGTTAGCGTCATTGTGTTCTTGTACATTTTTAGTTTCATGTCAAAGGATTCATTTCTTATTTATTACTATTGGATTTCATTTTAAGCCTGTCTTAATGGGTTTGCGGTTCACAGACTTGATGACTTGCTTGCGAGGTTATACGATATTTGATTGTATTTGTTTGTTTTTTTGCGGGTTTCAAAATAGAAAGGTGCACATTATTAGGTGTTCCAAGTCTCGTGAAGATTTGACAAAGTTGATGTTATTTTTTTTGTTGTGGTGGTGTATATAGATGATATCTTCTATATCTACAGAAGGAAATAGTAGTTGGATGCAACTGGTCTGTTTGGACGGCTGTATTGTTGCTTTTTACATCTTTCTTTGATATTACCTATTACCTTTACCTATAGCTACAATAGGAAGGTTGGGGAATAGTGTCAGGCAGCTGCTTGGCACTTCTCCATTGGTCTAGCCAAATTACTATTTTTTTCTTAATTTAAAATTACGATTTCACCCTATTTCAAAATAAAATTTTCATCTTGCCCCAGCTCAAAATTATAATTTTGTCCTTAGTTAAAAATTACGTTTTTACTACTAGTTCAAAATAAAATTGTGGTTTGCTTCCATAAAAATTACGATTTTGTCCTTAATTCAAAATATGATTTTACCCTTAGTTCAAAATATGATTATGCCCCCAGTGCAAAATTGCAATCTTACCATCGTTTTTTTTGGCAAAACTATTGATTCAATGTAGTTTTTATTCGTGTCAAACAGCTGCCTAGCAATCACTCATTTGTCCAGACAAATTACTGTTTTGCCTCCAGCTCTAATTACATGTTTGCCATTGTTTTAGTTTCAATTATAGCAAAACTATGGTAGTGTTTTAGTTTAGTTGGTTGACTCGGTGTATTTTATTTTTAGATCGTGTTATAAGTAGCATGTACAAGTAACCGAAAAACATATGTACATGCTATCAAACTAAAAAAATATTTAGTTTGGCGCCCCGTCCCATACCTCTAGTAAAGATACAAGTAAAACAATTGTCTCAAGAAAAACTAATTTTTTTCACAATTGACAGGAAAGTATTGCATAAAATGAAAAAAAAAATTACATGACAATCCATATCAATTGTATACATAACAATCCAATTGACAGGATCCATAACAACAGTCAAAAGCACTATGATTCACACCATAATCAATTGGCACCATCAAGCAGATGCATACCATAATTAATTTAAGTTTCCATACATCCAAAAGTAGAATATTGTCTAAACCTGTACATTACTCAAAAAACATGAAACAATGTCTTGAAACATAACATAATCCACAAATGATATTACTAGGATTTTCATATTGAATGAATCTCTCCATGTTTCTAGTAACAAGATAGCAACACCTTGTCCGTCGAATGTTGTATCCAATTAACAGCAGCAACATGTTTACAAGGCAATCATTTCAACTCCCACCATTTACAAATTACAAGTACACACACCATCATCAAGCCACGATTCCACAAGATGGTGTACGACTGTACGTTCAACGTTCTCTTTTCTACCAAATCAAGTAACTTTGTGACAGCTGGTATTAGTGGCCCATTACACTTACCAATCACCTTGATGACATTAGCAATCTTCTTAATAAGGTACTCTCACACCATAATTTAAAGTAACAATAACCATTCATTCACCAATACACAATAGCATGCCGTATGCAAAACATTTCTATGATATAGAAATCAAATCCGAATCTGAATATGTCAGTAAGCTGTCAAATTTGTGTTCAGCAGAATTCCTTGCAACAACACAAGAGATTGTAGACCAAGAGAACTAGATAACAGACTATATAATCCATTCAATTACAACAAATTTCATAAGGCATTTGACAAACCACTAAAATCTTCACAGGTTGATATGACCCGAAAATTGAGAAATATTAATAAGATGTGCGATTAAAAGAATATACAAGCAAAAATTTTCATGACCCGCAGTTAAGCAACAGGAAATGAGGAGGTCACAGTGGCAGCAGCCAAGTAACCAATCTGAACCAAAGCTTCATTCCATTTAGGTGTGTCCTGAGGAACGTTTCACACGGTCAAGTGGACAACGGGAACCAACGTTGCGGCCACTTGGGATATCCTCGCTTGAATAGACTCATACTGTGTCATTCTGCTGTAGGACACCGTTCAATATGCACTTCATTGCACCTTTAACAAAATTATAAATTAAGGTTTAGAATCCTTGAATTGCATGTGTATGTGCAAAAGTTGCGTACTGTGGATCATTTTTACCATGTTGTATGTCAAGTACTGACACAACAAAAAAATAACCAGGTTGTAGGTAATAACCGAGTCGTGTTCGGGTTGACCTGTTTAATTAAATCAATCAATCCGCCAACCTGATTAGCACATTTAAAACTTGTTTACAACCCGAACCCGCCAACACGTCAACCCATTTGACCCATTTAGATAAATGGGTTATACAGGTTGTGTCCGGGTTAGGGTAGGGTTGATGATTCTGACACAAACAAATATATGGGTCGTGTTTGGGGTCAACGCCCGCCAATCCACTAACATGACATGATGTAATGTTGTACATCTATAAATGTGCATGAAATACAATCTATGCTGGCAATTTAAACTTTATCATGTATGAAATAGGTTGGTTCAGGTTATTCTTAAACTCCAACAGGTAAAACAAAAGTGAGCTAAGAAGAAAACGGGTCAAAATTTGCCCAAAATGCTATCACTATCACTATCACTATCATTATCATTAAAAAAGCAATAGTTTTGTAATCATAATTGACACTAATTATTTATAGAAAAGATGGAAACAATTAGACAAGAGAAGGTTATGGATCAAAGTGTAATAAAAAAATTACCCATTTTTATTTGAAATAATGTAAACAAATTTTAACACAGAACAAGAATAAAGAAAAAAAAAAGCAAATCTCAGTATCAACATACCATGGGTACCAACAGGCTCTTTAATGCGACCACGGCGACCTAATTTCGTCCAAACTTCCACAGGCTGCATACAAGAAATGCATCAACAAAGGGTTTACGTTTTGTTCATATGAAAAAATCAATCTTAGAAACAAATGTTCAAGCCCCAAAAATCGTATACCTTGAACCACTTCACATCCTCTGGATTATGGAACATGTATCTTACTGCAGCTTTTGATTTCGAAACACGTTGAGGATACCTGCATCATTCACAATCAAAATAATGCTAACAGTTATTAAGGTAGATTAGTTCCCGCTGTTTCATGAGTTATGTAACAATCTCTATTTCTAGGTGGAATACAAAATATTGAGTGGCAATTGGCAAGATGGGCAGGTAGGGTAATGGGTCAAATGTGTTCAGGTTGTAGCGGGTCATTAGTAGTAACTAAAGTGTCGATTATTATTACAAAAACAACATTATCATGGTAATAATCTTTAAATATAATAATTACAAGGTTGTATTGGGTGCAAACAAGCCGAGCCCGACCAGGCTCAAGCTCGATTAACTTATGAGAGCTCGAGCTTGGCTCGTTGGTAGTTTCTCAAGCTCGTGCTGGGCTCGTTTATTATCTATTAACTAATATATTAATTATTAAACAAAAATAATATAAATAATAGACTCATTTAGGCTCACGAGCTCGATAAGTGAAGCTCGGGCTCATTTAATACATAAAAGCTTTTTTTTAAGTTCAGGCTCGGCTCGTAAACAGGTTTAAGTAAGCTCGGCTTGGCTTGTTTACTAGACAACTTCAAATAAGGGTAAATGTTATTAAATGTTAATAAAAACTAGTATTACACTAAGGCTCGACAAGCCTGACAAGCTTCACATGCCAAGGTCGGTTTTGGGCTCGGGCTCAATAAATAAACAAACTTGATTTTAGGCTCAAGCTCGGCTCGGCTCGTTTCGAGCTTATTCTGGAGCAGCTCGTGAGCCGCTCGGTTGCACCCCTAGTTGTATGCATTTAGAATCGACTTTGGGTGGCTTTCGATACGTTCAACCTATTTGACCTGTTCTACTTTCAGCTAAAAAAATTACTCAAACCTGTATGAGATGAAACACAACCCAAATCAACCCATGTGTAAATGGGTCAAGACTGCCATCTCTATACCGGAAGAAAATGAGGAGTTTCATACCCGGTTAAAATGATCTTTTTCAGAATAATTGTATCAGGATCAATACATTTTAACGAACCAACAGCAGCCAGTGCGGGTGCAAGAGAATCGCCTCTACTCTTCATAACAATCAAAGGAAGAGGAAAAGAAATTGGAGCATATACTGACGCTATAGAAAACCGTCCTGCATGAAGAAACCTTTCCATCTTGTGCTTGTCTGAATTAAAATTGTCAGACGCAAAAGTCGGCCTGCGATTAATTTTTACAGTCAGTTGGTTAAGAACTCAAGATACAATTAATACTTTAATAGTATGTATGAAAGTGATACAAAGAACGGAAATGCTACCTTGTGATGAACTGTCGGAATCCAACATGAAATATTAGTTCTTCTTTGGCTTTTATGGGCTCATTGTATGTCTCATGCTTCTTTATCCTGCAAAACAAAAATATCCAGAATGTTGAAAACCCGAAGAATCATGTGGTACTCATTATGTATATCAAGTTTCCAAGTTTATCCTATATAACAAGTTATCCGTTTTGACCAGTAGGGAGGGCTGCAAACGAACCAAACGAACACGAACAAGACCTTGTTCGTGTTTGTTTGTTAAGAAATATGTCTTCACAAACTGTTCATGAACACTTACCGAACGAGATTTTATGTTCGTGTTCGTTTGTTAATTTTAGGCAACGAACGAAAACAAACGTTGATGAACACAAATGAACACAGACTAATGTTCATGAACACAAATGAAAACAAATAAACACAAATAAGCTTTCATGAACGGAATATATAACACACCGACACTTATTAAATATTCTCTTGGTCGGAATTTTGAAGTATTTAAATAAGATACAAAAACTAAAAACACTAAGGAACTATCGAACATAAACGAACACGTTACCGAACGTTCATGAACATAAGTGAAGGAGAGCTCGGCCTCTGTTCATGTTCGCTTGTTTAATAAACGACCGAACACAAATGAACTTCCCGCTGAACGGTTCACGAAATGTTCGCTGAATGTTTGGCGTGCATAAACAGAATAAGATACCTGAAGTGAAGAACGGAAATCTTTGATTCATGTTGCAAAAGACCACATGCAATGACTGGCATTGTCTTCGACAAAATGCATAACTTCGAAGCAATATGAATCGGGACTTCTCTGATGTGAAGTGTCACATAAAAATTTACAGGCACACATTCAGATACGCTTCCTTGCTCCATATCAAGAGCTTTAGAAAGAACGTGCTTGTGTGTTCTAGTAAAATTATCAAATGCAAATATTCGTGCATATTCTGGAGGTAGAGATTCCTAAAAACAAGAGCATTGTTATAAAAATGCTAAGAACAATGTGTTTTATGGTGTGAAAATGTATGAGGTTACTTTTGGGTCCCATGAAGAAGTCCTGAATGACTTTAGGCCTCTGTATTTAGCAAATCGTTTCCGAGCGGGAACGTCTACTGGAGCATCCACCTCATCAGGGAATTCTGAAACAATTACACCCAGTAAAACAAAATCAAAAGATCATAAGTTTGACCACTTAGCTACAAATGGCTTCATTAGTTGACCTTATCAAACTACAAAATACATAAAATATACGTTCCTTTACACTTGCAAGAATCTCTATATGCATATTATTATATATAGTACAAACTTTTTTATAATATACCCTCATCTTCAGCATGTGCCTCTTTTATTTTTCGAATATCTTCTTCTATCTGCTCCTTCGTCAAGTTCTCATTATCCTGCAGACCAAAAGAACTTGTTTTAGAATCCATCCCGGCGGTCAATCACAGATAATCTAAATCACAATAACAGTTCTTGTGTCATACTAGCTAATCTCTCTACTCTAATAAACAACACTGGATGCGTCAATTCTGACTCATTTACTTACAAATTTGGATTATGTTTTACCTCTCAGGACAAATGGTGAAATTAAAAAGATTAGCCAAAAAACAAACGGGTCATGAAACCTCCTAAATCGTTAATGTTTGTAACAGTAGTTTTTGTGTAAATATTTGACACACCATATATTTATAGAAGAACTAATATAAGTCAACCCAAGCTAGCCAGACCAATACGCGGCATTACCAAAAACTGCCTATTTTGACGGACCCGAACCCAAGCCGCCCATATTGCCACCTCTAGTAGCAACTGTGGAATAGCGGGCATATATGACTATAATGCATGTAAGGACAGAACATGATACCATCATCATAGAATCAGCTTCGGGTTCATCATCAGAATCCCTAAGCTTGAGCGAAGCCTGGTCATCTTCAAAGTCAGACTTTCCACCATCACCTTGACCAGGATAGTCATATTCTCCTTCATCAACTACCATACCATTATCTGAACCATCATCGCTATCTGAACCTGACACGTCAGAGTCATCGACGATCCAAGCAGCCTGCAAATAAAAAAAACACATAATATAAATTATGGTAACATCAAACAGACATTGAACGAACACGTGTCAAGTGAACTACCTACCTGGTATTCAGAAGTGCCACGAGGAAGAGTCCGCTTTTTCTGCTTCTTTTCTTTATGTACTCTATCGGCTTCTGCCATCTCTGCCTCGGTTGGCCATGTCTATGTAAAAACGAAAAGATGTAAAACAACAGAAATAAGAAACTCACTTACATACCTTAAACAAAACTTTATGATCTAACCATATGGAAGTTCAACAAAAGCATGTGATGTTTTGTGGTAACACTTTTGGTGTGGTGAATTCTAGTAACCAGAAATAATATTTAGTTGTCTAGAATTTGAATTAAATACCCTGCAGTTTATGGAAGGCAAACTCAAGTAGCAAGTTATTGAAGGAAAAGGTGATAAAAAAGGAAAAATGAAAAACAGAGGAAAAAAATGTGGTTACAGATAACAAAAGGTACCCTTTTGAAACGTCAAAGGTTAGTTCTCATATTTCTTAAAATACAATGTCAGTGGTATTTATCAGAAAGACCCTCCATTTTAAAAACTTTCAGCTTTAACCCCGGTAATGTTATTTTGTATTCACACCATTCAACTTTTGAAAATTGCATTTCTAACCCCTAGACTACTACTCCGTTTTACATTTTTTTATAACAATTTTTGAAATTTTTATTTTTAACCCGTGCACTATTACTTCACTTTACACCCCTCTTTTGAAGTTTGCCTTTGTAACCCTCAAGTTTGAATTCCACCACCACCCCCTCAAGTTTTAAACTTTGCGTTTTTACTCCTTGCACTATTACCCCCTCAAGTTTTGTACTTGTGTTTTTACTCCTTGCACTATTACTCCATTTTTAATGCCACCACCCCCTTAAGTTTTAGCCTTTGCGTTTTACTCCTTACACTACTACTTCATTTTTACCGCCACCACCACATCAAGTTTTCAAGTTTTTAGTCCTTGCACTATTACTCCATTTTTACACATCGACATTGAAAATTTCATATGGCTAATGCATCACATAACGCTTGGACTACTCCATTCGATGTTTGCAATGTACCCACGCCGCAACGTGCGCAGGTCTAATTGCTAGTTAATACTAAATAGAATGACAGATAAAGTCCAGAGTAAAGATACCTGTTCTCCTTCCAGAGGATCTGGTATATTTTCAACAAGTAAAGGCTCTTGCTTCATTGGATCTGGGAGTAAACTTTTGATCACCTGCTAAATTTCATATTAATATTAATATCAAGTACAAAACGTAGCATTGTTGTTGCCAAGTTCACAGATACGAGAAAACATAATTACAAAAAAAGAATATGTACCTGTGAATCTTGTACTTCATCTGCATCCATGAAATCTCCATCTTTTTTAACACTTAGCGAACATGGATCCTTAAGAAGCTGAATCTTGCCCAGCTGAAAATCCCCAGCACCTGATACATGAACCTAATTAACGTAAGTTAGGCACTGAACCAGTTGTCAAAACTGCCAAATGTGTAGTAAATAATAAAATAAGTAAATACCAGCTGATTCACTGAAAGATTACGGGCCCGAAGATAACCAGTGATGAGAAGAGTGCATTTTCCAGACCCATCATCCACCATGTCAACCTGTCATGGTATTAAATATTAAATAAACGGATGATAAAATTTTTAATAGTCTTCTATAATACAATATATGCGGTTAATAATAAGAAAATGTGTTGTGTTCCTGTAGAAAACAAAAGGTTTACCTTCTGAGCCATGAGGTAAGGTCGTTGAGTACGCCAAGGAGGTACCGTGAGCCTCTGCTCCTTAAATAGAAACATGAACTACATAGAAACCAAAAACACAATTTATCCAAAAAGAAGTTGCTAATACAATCTTATATCATTTCAACAGTTTATTTACACAATTATAAAAATTTCCGTTGGATGTTTAGGGAACTTGAACCGAATCAATATCATTATTATTAATTAGCAATTTAAAAAAATTACTTTTAACCCAAAACGTTTCATTATTTGCAATTTAACCTCAAAACGTTTTTACTTTCAACTTTGGTCCCCTATACTTTTCGTCTTTCGCAAATTTTCGTTTTTCGTTTCGTTCTAAATGTTGCGAGTTAACAAGGCGCAATGTGAGGGTGTGGTTCAACGTTTTTTACGTTTCGGTTTACGTGTAGTACAAAATTTTGCAAGTTAACACGGCGCAACGTGCATGTGTGGTTCAACATTTTTACATCTATTTTTCCCGTTAAAGGTTCGTCGCAACGTGTGGGCCCTGGATCGAGTTAGTTATTTGTTTCTATATTTTACATCTCGGTCTAAATTTTCGCTTTAACACGCCGTAACTTCAATGTTGGTCGCAGGCGGTGGTGTGGCATTGGTGCTATCTGGCCTGATTTTACGGCCCCGCCACAACGCGGGGAGGCTTAGTTCTAGTTAATAACGAATTTTGAACTCGCCTATTTGGCATGTTAGAGATTAATATAACACGAATCAACCCTTTCATAAGTAACTGTTTCAAAAATGTCATCTTTAGGAATGATGCCTTTAATCAAGCATCACAAGTCGTTTATTGAATTCGGAAAATATACCTTGTGCAAGTCATCTTTACTATCTGCTGGATAAAACTTGCAATCTTCGGGAAATTCAGATGAAAGGCTAGAAATGCATGTTTTCTTTAATTCATTTCTTCTTTTTAGATCAGAAGGTAAATCCTGAAAAACAAACAATCCCGTTGTCAATATAAACACGATACTTTTCATTTACATAACTACATATCAGTCCGTAGACATTTTATCAAGTGCTTACTCGAAGGAAAACGGCGGAACTTGGTAAACCAAGAGATCTAAAGACAGAGAGACACTGAAAGCCAAATTCATCAACGTAATAGTTGGAACTACCTCGATCGCTTGAACAGTTAGCAGAAGCCACAAAAACAATCAGATCTGCAATCTATGATTAAAAATGCGTGCGTATCAGTTTAAATTTACCGAAAAATACGATATTCTATGTGTATGTTTCAAAAGGTATGAAATTTAAGTACCTTGGCCATCTCCATGCATGCCATAAAATCACCATGAGGTGCTTCTAGGACCTATTCAAATAGGTAGGTGTAAGATAAAATTTTCACAAATAAGCTCAATGTGGCATTCGATAAGCAAGTAAATAAAAAGTCAAAAGCTTTATAAGGATTTATCTTCCATCGACTCCATTCCAATGTCACTTATGATAATAGCAAACCTTGAGACTGTAATTCTAAAATATATTTCATATTTTGTCAATTGTATTACGAACCGATAAACATACATTACTAGAAAGGGGTGAGCAATAACCGAACCGTTAACCGAAAACCGCCGAAACCGAAAGCCAATTAACCGAATTAACAGAAGATCGGTTAACGGTTTTTTTGTACCCTTCGGTTAACCGAAATTAACCGAACCATTTGTTTTTTCAAAATTTTTTAGCTTTGATACCTCCATTTTATATACTTATGCATCCAATTCATGTATGTATACCTCAATATTTATGTATTTATATCTCCATTCCATGTATTTCTAAGTAAAAAAACTTAGCCGAATTTTGGTTTGGTTTATTAACCGAAATTAACAGAAACGAACTAAAAAAAACCAATAAACTAACCGAATAAACTGAACCGATTAACCAAAACCGAATGGTTAATAACCGAACCATGCACACCCCTAACTAGAAGTTTGAGGAAGTAAAATAATGGGGCAAGTGGCAAGCTACCGTAGCCCTTAGCCTATATTCGGACGATGCAACTGCTGGAAACTGAATTCCAGTAATCCCATTTGATAGTAACGCCAAAAGATCCCCTGCTAGTGAGCTTACGATTGTAGAAGCAGATAGACCGAATAAAACCTGGTTTGACAAAACTGGTTGGAACTCGGTAAGCCAAAAGTCCAAAACAAATGAAACTTCATATGGCCAAATAAGTCAATAGGGTAGATTCTACATGGAGAATACTCACAATAACACGCGGAGCACTAGCTGTTCCATTAGATGCCCTTTTCTCTTTCAAAAGGGTGGCCCGCTTCTGTTCTCTCATCTACATCATTAAAATTCAACACTTTCAAAATAATTTTTTTCTGTTATGAAAATTGGAAACATTTTCCAGAGTGTAGACTAATATGTGTTGATTAACGATAGAAATGGGTACAGAACATGTTTTGACATCAATTTGTAATCTGAATTATGGTCCATCATAACTAACAGAAAGTATAAATAATGAAGAATACAAGTTACCATTTTGTTACGCTGCAGTCGAGCAGCTCTTGCTCCCTTCGTTACATTGCGATCAGGTTTGCTAATCTTGCTCTTATCTAAGTTCCATCAAAATAATTAAGAAACATAAGGTAGAACAAATAAAATTCATTTCAGTGATCCAATCAAACCCTTAATTTAAAACTCTATCGGCTAGCTTTGATCCAAAAGAGCTATGTCATCACGTCTAGTGTCAATTTTATTAGTTTCCAAGTGCAATGTGTTCATAAAAAATACAATGGTTTGGCGAGCTACAGCAAAATTGGTCAAATTCAATCAAAATTGGTCAAAATCTTTGAAGGATTTGAAAATTTATACTTATTAATTCAATCCGATTAATAAGTCTGAAAAAACTATATACAGAATTTTGAAAAATTTTGCGTGTGTGTCTATATTTAATCCGGTTAATCACTAGTCGGTACCCCACCGCCTGACTAGTGCCTAGCGATTTTTACAACCATGGCAACAGCTTACATGAGTTATTCTTGATACAAACTTTTACTTCATCAAATTTATCCCGCATACTTTAAACTCCTTACCTATTTCTACTAATTCTACACTCTAAAAAAGCACTAAACTACAAGTTATGCCAATCAAACTTAGCACATTACCACTGAGGTTCGATAAAAACTTGTTCAATTCATGACACTTGTAATAGAAAACCACAAACTTCATAAAAATAAGTAATTTTGAAGTCAAATTCACCGATTTCAAACTGTAATCTGCTTCATTAGCTTTTATTTTATGCACACTGAAGCAACAATAAATATTCAAAACTGCTAATTCAACAGTTTACCTCTGTTTTACATTCTAAATAGCACAAAAGATATCAAATTTTAGGTAATCAATAGATGAAATTATGATGAGGAAAAAGCGTGGAACCTTTGACGGAAGTTTTGTGAATGTTGCGAGAGGATTTAGAAGCAAAACGAGTCTTGTGTGACTTGTTGACTTGAGCTCGAGAACCACCCGCCATTGTTGTTTGAGCTGAATAAGAAGAAGAATACGTTGAGGGGTTTATAAACCCTAATTGGGATTTTAGACGATGAAAGCATGTTTAGCAAGTATTTATATGGCGGGTCGGGCTATGACCCGGTTTAATTAAACCGCATAAATTACCCGTTTAGTGAAGTAAGGATGTGCCTCCACCTGCATACAAAATGAGGAATAGGGTTAGCAGTGTCACTTTCCTGTTACTTCAGTTAAATTATGATTTTGTCCGATTTAAAAATACTATTTTGTCATTGTTTTTTTTCTCTCAGTCAAATTACAAATTTGCTCTTAGTTCAAATTTATAGTTTTGCTATTTTTTTGGTTTTTTCCATATCAAACTACAATTTCCCCCCAATGTAAAATTACAGGCATGTCATTGTTTAGGTTTTTTTTTTTTAACAAAACTATGGTAGTGTTTTGTTTTAATTGGTTGACTAGGAGTAATCTTTATTCGTGTCACACACCAACCATGAACGACTAATTGTCACAAGAGTTTAAGTAACCAAAATTTCATTTCATTTCTAAACAAGAGTACAACATTGGAAAGGAAATTACAACAACTTGTAAAGGAAATACGAAACATAAAATAATAGATGTGTTTCTAGTTCACCTTAAGTAGCTTTCTTGTATGTCATCATCAATTTTCCTGCAACATGTATTAAAATACAATCAACAAAAGTTAACGAGTATATAAGTCTGCTTACATAGCATAAGTATAAAAGATTGTCTCACATCCAACATGGCATTTTGTATACTAAGTTAAATTACAAACTAGCATCCACAACCTAAATGTCAAACCATAGTTTCAACGAGCGTAATCTTGTCATCGCAATGAACAAGATCGGTATACGGTTGAATACTTAACATACACCCTTCCTAAGGGTGGTGTGCTACTCCTATAGTGATATACATGTTAATGTAGGCTTGTGCAAAGTTAATGACAAGTAGTTTGCATGTATGAGTGTTTGAGTACATAGCATGAATACCCTAAGCATAACAAATGGCATGCTTGATGGATTGAGTGAATTCGTAAGTTTTATTGTGTGCATAAGTGTATTTGATTAAGTCATACATATTACCCCCCAAAAGTGATTAAAGTGTAAAAATGGGGATTCGAGTATACTCTCGATTTGCGTAGAAATTCCACGAAAGTGAGTTGAGAGTGTTGGGAACCGCCTAGTTATCCTAAAAGGATAAACGAGGCGAATGAGTCGACGGATTTTGGATTAGGAATGAGTATGTGGATTTTTAGCTTTAATATGAAAATACATAAAAGGTTATCTTGACAAAACACCCAAATTTGTACACGATGATTATATGTTTTTATAGGCACAAGTTCGCATATTGAAAGTCCAAACATGAGGAGTTTTGGTCTAAGATATTGTAACCATAACTCTTAACACAAATCCATGCATTGGCTAGTGTTTAGAGTTCGGTTATTAGGGTTATAGTATATATATATATATATATATATACACACACACCCACACACACATATATATAATAAGTCTCATGGTCATGTATTAACAAGTATATCAAGCAAGGAGGTAGGATGATTTCCATCCATTAAACCTCATTATCTGATTCACCAAAGCACAAAATTATCAACTTAGTTGATGATTTCGGTTAGTCATTTATAAGATTAAAATTACAACTAACTAAGTTTTGCCAAGTAACGAAATAAGGATAACCCGGGCATGTGCATACCCAACATGGAAAATGTTGGAGACGAGGTGGGGTTGGCTTATTTTGATTCTTGGAAGCTACTTGAAACATTGTATCATCTAGGTCACCAACCAGCCAAGTGATCTTAAACTAGACTAGTGCATTTCAAACATGACAAATATTTGAAGACTTGGTATAGTTTGGTCATTTTGTTACTAGTAAGTTTACTTAGTAACTTAGGTGTAAGATTGGCTAACAAATCAAGCAAGTGAAGTAGTGGAAACATAGTTGGAAAACCTAGGCTTCCATGGTTCACACATTACCGAAACACAAGCCTCGTCACATTGAAGGTGGTGAGTTTGGATGGTTTCAACACTTGTCTAGTGTCACACCCCAACCAATGGCAAAACATCGGAGTGAGACGAAAACAAGACTGCAAGAGACTTCATAACGACTAACTGTAACAAGTATTTAAAAAGTAAATTCTCATTTCATTGCTAATGGTTCAAGTATATGATCTGGAAACAAAAGTACAAGAAGGTAACATAACGACTAAACTACTAAACATAAATTAAAGTTTGGTGCGTCTCTAATCCTTCCTACTAGATTCTTTTCAATGCTTCATGATCACAATCCTGCAATATATAGTGAAATAACATGTCAACACATAAAGTATTGGCGAGCATATAAGTTTTTGTGTACTAGCATAAGTATAAAAGAGTCTATCAAGATCCACATGGCAAAAACGTATACGAAGGCATAACATGACATATCTTTCATGCATCACCTACTTGTCAACCCAAAGATTCACACTAGCGTAATCTTGTCATAGCAACGATAAGACCATTTTGTATGTATAAACTTAACATGAACTTAAGAATACAGCTATTCATGTTAAGGGAGGCTTGTACGAAGTGAATGACAAAGTATTGTGCAAGTTAAGTTTCTAGCATGTATGTATTCCTAAGTATAAACGTATGAAGCATGTACTTTGGATTCGATTGTATGAATAATGTGTTTGCGTATAAGTGTTTGTGTGAGTTCTTATATGATATATATATTGCACCCAAAAGTGTAAAAACACAAAAGGGTCATGTATACTCACGGTATGCATAGATTTTCACGAAAGTGAGTTTGATGAATTCTTGAATTTGGAGCACCGAAGTTACTCTAAAGGGAAAACGAAGGTGTATGAGTAGATGAGGTTTGTAGAGACTTGGATTCGGATTTAAGTATGAAAGTATATGTACACGAAAGTATATCTTGTCTAAATACTTGTTTGGACACTAAGTTTTTATGTGTTTTTATGGGTCCTAACGTGCCCATTAGAATCACAAATGAAGAGTTTAGAACTAAGATAACCTAACCTAAGTCCTTGACATCTAACCGTAATCCGGTTAGTATCAAGAATTCGGTTAATATGTATATCTATATAGTATAAGTATAATTTAGTCCATCATGTATTATCATATAAGTCAAGCATGGAGGTAGGATGATTTCCATCCATTAAACCTCATTGTATGATTCACCAAAGCACAAACTCATCAACTTAGTTGATGAGTTCGGTTGGTTATAAATATATAGCTAACTAACTAAAACAACCAAGTGAGCAATCTAGATGTGTACATCTCGATCATGGTAAGTGTTTGAGGACGTGATGTAGCCTTGTCACTTTGTGGAAGTTGTTTCTTACCAAAACATGTAAGTGAGGCAGTGGAACAATTTTGGAGAGCCAAGGCTTCCATGGTTCACACCTTACACATACACAAGTCTTCCAACATTGAAGGTTAGAAGCTTGGATGGTTTCAACACTTACCACATTTTGGTCATAATTTTAAAGGGGGTTTAACCTTGTTTCTTGGTGAAAATTAATCACAACACAAACCCACAACTATGAGCTTACTTGGGAGCTTGGTGGGTGCAAGATTTCATCAAGTTTCAATCAAATATACAAGAAATAAGTATAAAAATCAAAGTAGAATTTTAACTCTACTTTGGACCTCAAATATGGTAAGGTTCCATCTTATTTTGCCATGACAAACTTGTCGAACCTTTCTAGAGATTATCTAAGTAGTTTAGAATAAGAAAACATGAAAAATAAGAAGAAAAGTGAGTGAAAACTCACTTAGAATGCTTGGAAATTTATGTCAAGACTTGAGAAATTAGAGAAGATTAGAGCGCTTGAGAGAGATTTAGATGAGTGGAAAGTGTTTAGGAAGCGGTAACGAGTTCTATTTATAGTTGGGTTAGGGTTTGTGTGTTAAATGAGGTGGTTGGGGGTTGAAAGGAAGGAAATGGAGCCAAAATTCGCGTGTTTTAAAAGATTCTGTCAGACCTGGTCATTTTGCACGGTCGTGTGGATCAAGTGCACGGTTGTGCGGATTGCGGATCGTAGGGTGGTGCACATTAAGTGCACGGTCATGCGAATTGAAGTGTGCATGGTCGTGCACCACCTCCAGAATTTACCAAACTTTCTAGAATTTGCAGTTTGACCCCTGAGTTTGATAATTCCATTATTTTATGCTAGAAACTCATAATTAAGCATGTTTTTAGGTATTCCAAGTGTATTGACGTGGTTTAGCGTGGTTATAATTTTTTGTTATATTTTAAGCACTTTTTATTCATAGATCAAGCTTTAAATTTATAAAACACGATATAGTACTGTCACTCTACACACGCTAGGGCAAGTGCACCAATTGTAGACGTAGTATAGTGATGGTAAGATACCGAGGTCGTCCAAGGACACAAGAGCTTTTAATACCGGCTTATTATTAACGTCTAATCTAACCAAATTTTGATAAAATTTTGGAATTTTTAAAAAATAAACAAGATGTAAAAATATAAATAAATAAAGATAAATAGACAATAAATAATCACTTGGTTCCAACTCCTCTTTTATATATTCTTTGATGATTTCCGTACTTTGGGCTTTTTAAGAGATTATCTTAGTTATAGTGGTAGGTCCCTCTTGTGAAAGCGACGTTACCCTCGGCCGTTTTGGTCTGAGTCAGCAGGGATACAATCCCGCAAGGCCGAAATATTGGAAGATAATTAAATAAGTTATTAATGCGAAAAGTGGTAGGCCCCTCTTGTGAAGGCAATGTTACCCTCGGCCACATTGGTCTGAGTCAGCAATGATACAGGGCGCAAGGCCGGATAAAGTTTTAATAGTAGTTTATTTATAAGGGGTTCAAGTCGTTCTTACTTCCCCCGATTTGATGCTATCTGCCTCAAGCGAAGTTCTAATAAGCTTGAACCAAGTTCTCGTAGGATCTATACATTGAACGAGGCAAGAACTTTACCCAAACACCCTTCTAATCTCCTTCAAGGTAGTTAACGCGCTTTATATAGACCGTAAAGAGATGAATGAGTGAATCAACAAAACATGAAGAAATGTTTAACTAAAATTCACTTATAATATAAAAAACTAGTTATTAAAATCATTAATACATACCGAATTAAAAAGTTGCCAAAGATTGGAAATCAAAAGTAATATATAAAAGATTTGTCTTCACCAACTGATGTAAGAGATTTAGCCAAGCGTGGCCTTAGTTTGACAAGAACTCTTACAATCAATCTTGGATCCTGAGACTACTACACACTCTAAAAGTTGAAATTTGGATGATGGTGGTGGGTATTGGTGTTGTAGTCGTGGTGGACTAATGGCAAGTGTGAAGTGGTCTGCCAATTGATGCCTTTCTCATGAACCAAGTACCTCTATTTATAGCTGGAAACAGAGGGCAGCCACGGCCCCGTGCCCACCTTGCACGACCCCGTGGTCATCTTTTTCTCTCATTCATTAACTGCAAATGTCAGGTCTTGTACTAACACGTCCTATGGTGTCATAGCACGGCCCGTGGTTAGTGTACTTGTTGTACTATCACAGATTCTTCGAATCTTATAGTTGACCACGGCCCGTGTTGGGTTAGCACGACCCGTGTTGGTTTAGCACGATCAGTATACTGTTGTCTTTATCTGCAGAGAATCTTGACTAGGCACGGCCCGTGCCTAAGCTTCTGCCTTCGTTATTTTGTTGTTTTGGATGTGGATGGGGGTTCGGCAAGTCGTGTCAATCCTTCTTCTTTGTATTTGTGTTGGTTTCGGCTGTTAATTTGCTCCTTTTATCTGTTTAAGCTCTTTTGATCATGTAATTTAAAAGTAAACAAAGAAACATGTTTTTTCCAACATTAGTACCAAAAAATGGTTGATTTTATGGCTTGTTTGATGCAATTTATATGTTACATTTTGCGCAAATCAAATACCCCCACACTTGAATCTTTGTTTTTCATCAAGCAAAACTCAATAATGTGGCTTACGCACCTAAATGGAATTGGTAGAAGAGAAGTTTTGGGTTTATCTTTGGAGTGTCCGGAATCCAAGTTCTTAATTTATTTTATTTTTATTTTATTTACAATCTTATTCTTCATGATTTATCTAAAACATTTTTTAAGAAAATTATTTGTTTTAGGCATAACATGCCTTTCTAAAATTCTATTTAGTTATATACAAATTTACACAACTCACAAGTGGTCATTCAACACTTTTCCGAAGATGTTTTAAGTGAAAACGCTCGGACTCTTTGGAACTTACGCCTACTATAGGCTTGACAAACAATCAAATCTCCTCCTTTTTGACGTTTAATCTTTATAAATATCAAGAAGACTTTTAGAGAGTAGGTTTTTTGCTAGGGGTATGTATTTTTGGGTAAAATGGTGAAAAATATAAAAAGTGTCGTTTTTTCGAACAATTTTTATGGCTTAGAAAAAAATTTAACCAATTTTTTTTTAACTAAAGTTGAAACTAAGCCAAACTTGTTATTATAACCGAACTTTTTATTAAAATAAATGGTGTAAATAAAAATAAGTTTTTGTGGATGTGGGTGGTTGTTTTTGCAAAATTTTATATTTTTACGTGTTTAGAAACAAAAGGGTTAAGGCTTAAAGGGGATATGAAAAGGAAAATAAAGTTTTAAAATGAAAAATGGGTTATAGTCCTAATGCCTCCATCATTTACTTATTTGGATTAGTGTCAGTAAGTATTAGGAATGTATTGCTTTGGCAAGTTCTAGATTTGTAAGAACCAAACAGGCTATTCACACAAAAAGCAAAAATTGAGCAATTAGTATAGATATGCATACGCTCAGTAAAGGCTCAAAACTCACTTTTTGTAGGAAAAATGTATAGTGTAAAAATGTATATGTATAATCAAATTTTACAAAGATTTGTTATACCCGTTTTTATAATTTTATTTAATTACTTCCTTTTATCACGCCGCTGTCAGGTGTAAACTAGTAAAATCATAATTTTTAAAACTTATTTTTCCCAAACTAAACCAAGATAAGTAAAAAAAATTGAAAAATATTTGGGGTGATTAGCAAAGGCGAGTTTTGTATAAGGCTTATTTTTAGGACAAAAGATTCAAGGTTTTTAATATCTCCCCATACTTCATTGTCCTCAATGTGTCCCAGATAGGATTTGTTTAGATTAATTGTGCAAAAAATAGGTTTAAACAACAATTTTTTTAAAGTTACTGGGCACTGGGCACGGGGGCTTGCCTAGTGGGCACGGCCCCGTGGCCAAAGTGCCAGTAACAAAACATAACATAAGACTTACAATATGGTGGACACGAGGGTGTGCCTAGTGGGCACGACCTGTGCCACCTTTTCTGCAAAAAAAGTTTGCATCAGAATGTGGGCACGGGGGTGTGCCTAGTGGGCACGACCCCGTGTTGCAGATCCTGTTTTATAGTTTTGAAGCGGGAGGCTCTGGCTTATGTGCATGGGGTCCCTTTCTCTAAGTTTTTTCACAATTTCAACATGTTAAGCGTGCTTTATTCCTACAAATGAAAAACTTAAAAACAAAACGTACTAAATTTTAACTACATTTTACACTAATTTATCTAGGGATAGTTTCATGAAATGCCTTCATGGACATTTATAAGGATCCTTGGCTAGACCCAAAGTTGGTCAAATGTTATCCGAGCGGGATGGCTCGCATCCCGAGTTGCATCGTTGGAGGGTGTAGTCTAAGCTCGAGTCTATTGCATTGATGTAGTTGACTGGATCATCCTCTGCTCATTCCACTTCAAACTTGATTTCCTTGTCACCAACCCTCAATGTGAGTCTTCCATCACTCATATCAACTATGGCCCGTGCGGTGGCAAGGAAGGGTCTTCCTATATGTGTGTGATCTCGGTGTCTTCTTTCATATCTAGGATTACAAAGTCGGCCAGAAAAACAAATTCACCAACCTTTACTAACAGATTTTCTGTGACACATTGAGGATATTTTACCGAGAAATGAATGATGAATTTTAATCTGAATACATTATATGTATTTTGAGTCGTGACATATAGAAAACAAAAATGAATTTTGTTTGAATTAATAATTAATGTATATTAATTTAAAAATGGATTTAAAGAATTAATAATGAATAAATAAATTCTTATATCTAAAATTACTGAAATATCTCTATCTTTAATTGAATGATTTAACTGAGTTAAGAGTCAGCGAGTAAACTGGCGACAAAATGGAAACATCCAAGAGGAAAGTGATCATTTTTAAATGATTGAGACAAAAACATTAAAGTGACCAAATCACAGTAAGCAAAACGGAAGTTAACTCTAAAATTAAATAATCAATAATGTATTACTAATATAAAAATAAAAATAATTAAAATTTCTCAGTTACTATTTAATACGACAAGTGACAAATAATTAATATACAACTAAAAAATAAAAACGAAAACTTAAAAATCATCTATTTTTTGTCGCCACTTTGTATCTATGTATTCATATAGATTATAGATCATTTGGTAATGTCTTAAAGAGTCACAATTTGTTAGGTTTGAATAAATTCAACCGTATACTAAGGGTGTGGGTGTCCACATAGAGGTGCACAAACTGGCTAATTTTACCGGATTGGTTAACTGGTTATGGCGGTTAATTTCACCTCTTTAATTTAACTGGTTATTATCTTAAGCGGTTATTGTTTTAACTAGTTCAGTTAATCACTTTGACCGGTTCAGTAATAACTGCTTTTTTTGTTAACCGGTCTACCGATTAATAACCAGTTCAGTTCCTATATTAAATATCTATAACTGGCTACTAATTGACGGTTAAAATTAACCACTAACCAGTTAATTTTCTACTTTTTTTTACTCACCTCTATGTTCACAGATTTCAGGTCAAATCGTTGCTTACATTTCTAGACCAATATTGACTAAAAACTAACATTTAAACTTAAAAACTCGAACTAAAACAAGCAAAACCATTTGGTTTCAGTCTTATAATTGGCCATTTTGATTTAAAAAAATGGTTAAAAAAAAGCAATAATGCTCTGACAAAAACTTAAAAAGCCAAATCGTGTATTGTTAAGCAAATCCCAATTATGTATATCGTCCAACTTAAAATATAGAAAAGTTACATAGCCCAAAAACCTATTGTCGGGTTCGGTTTTTATCGACGGTTGTAAATCAAACCGTTCAGTACGACTTGAAAATTCCTAAGACAATCGATTGGTTGTATATCGTCCAACTTAAAACATAAAAAGTTAGGTAGCCCAAAACCTATTGTCGGGTTCAGTTTTTATCGACGGTTGTAAATCAAACCGTTCAGTACGACTTGAAATTTCCTAAGACAATCAACTGTTTTTTTTTTTTTTTTTTAAACCACAAAACCAAACTAATGATTGATTTGGGTGGATTCCCTTGCATGATACAATGACAATGGACACGAAAGCCAGATCCATATTGGGCAATATCCGAATGGACAAGTCGAAAACTTCATGTTTCTATTAGTGCACAAATAATCCGTTTATGAATGTTGTACAAATCAGAATCATATACTAACACGAAACTAGTGGTTTAAAAAATGGTAAGGAGAAAACCCATAAAAATAAGTAATGTTACACACCTAGATATCAAAGAGGAATAGAAGGCAAGTGTGATCTATTACTCTTTGCAATTCTGGAACAGAACATAAACATTAACATCACTGAAGACAGCAGGAACAGTCTGAAATAGGTTCTGATTTCTTGCAAACCGAGATCCAGAAATTCCTTCTTTTCACCGTACCGGTTTTTCCTCTCGATTAAGTAACCGTTCAAATAGTCATCTATGGAAATTAAGTGATCCACGTTGTTAAAAGGGGTTGATTCTTGCACATCGGTCATCTGGTGCGCGCCCATGTTAAACATTGCAAAGAACATGGCAGACCATTCGTTCAAAACTCGCTGCAATCAAGAGGCTAAAGTTAGAAACAAGAATGAAGCGTTAGTCAAAAGAGGGATCTGTATGGCACATACATTGAAGGTAACATGGTCCACAGGGTTGAACATTTGAAGCAGTCTCTTGAGGATGCTTTTTCATCTCCATAAATCTGGCAAGTCGATGAGTGTCATGAAAGTATGAAACTAAGTTGATAAATTGAGGTTCTGCTAAATAATAGGGCTGTAATCGAGCCGTGCCATTTTAAGCTCGAGCTCCAACTTAAATGAGCCAGCTCGGCTCATTTATTTTATCGAGCTGAAAAGTCGAGCTTGAGCATGGCTCGTAAAATATTCGAGCCAACTCGAGCCAAATCGTGAATTTTTTTAATGGTTTTTACTTCTTTTTTAAATATTGATAACATAAAAAACATGTATAAAAATAAAAATTACACATATCTACATGTATTATTTTTATTTTTCTATTTTTTTACAGATCAAAAGACATTAAAAGTATTACATGTATACTTTCTATTTATTTTCTCATATTTTTATACGTTATTTATTAGTTAAAGTTAAAATGTGAACACTTAACCCCCTCCTAGATATTTTTTATTAACATACTTTTAAAATTAAAACTAATCTATATAAAAAAAATTTATTCGAGCCAGCTCGCGAGCTCATGAACCGAGCCAGGCTTAGCTCGAGCTCGATTCGTTTACAAATCGAGCCGAGCCGGCTCGTTTACAACCGAGTTTTTTTCGAGCCGAGCCTTTTTCGAGTGAGCTGTGAGCCACGAACACCCCTACTAAATAATGGCATGTATATACAAACCTCGAAAGTGTAAGACATGGGGACCCTTGCCACATCATACATGTAATCCGTTGTGGTACCATGTGCCAGATACCTGTTTTAGGTAAGTGACATAGATAAAATATTAGGAATGTGTTTGTTCGGGTCATACTTTACATTTAAAAGATCAAATGAGTAAACATTAAAAAGTTAAAAAAAAAAATCTGAAACAGATCAAACAGGTCACCCGAAGTGGACTTAAATGCTTACAAACTCTTAGATTGCTTAATAAAAAACATAGATTAGTAACTTAAAAAGTGGTTTTTTGCAATCACATTTAAAACATTCAATGAAAATGAACTAAATATGAATGTGGGTCAACCTAAAACATTGTGACCTGTATTGCATATTATCCTTTCAGACTCACACATGCCCGTACCTGTTACCCAACCCACTTATTTTGTCATCCTCGCCAACAATATGGCCGTTAATTACACCAGTTCATGAAAGAGTAAAATGCCATTTTCGTCCCTGAGGTTTGGCCAATTTTGCGATTTTCATCCAAAGGTTTGTTTTTCCGCATCTGGATTCAAAAGATTTTAAATCTTGCCATTTTCATCTGGCCCGTTAACTCTGTCCATTTTTCTCCTTTAATTCATGGGTATTTTTGTCTTTTTTATTAACTTAAAGGGTTTTGAATACTTGTACATTATGCTAAAGGGCAATTCGGTCTTCTTCACTTTATGTACAAGCATAATGTACAAGTATTCAAAACACTTTAAGTTAACAAAAAAGACGAAAATACCTGACTTAACGGAGACAAATGGATGGAGTTAACAAGCCGGTTGAAAATGGCAAGATTTCAGACCTTTTAAATCCAGATGTGGAAAAACAAACCTTTGAACGAAAGTTGCAAAACTGGCCTAACTTCAGGGACGAAAATGGCATTTTACTTTTCATGAAATTATAAAAAATACTTACCCAACAGATCCACCGCCTGATCCAACCACACAACGGTCTCCACAATGAAGGTGGTTTAATGTTTCAAGCATCAACTTCATTTTCTGAGATTGTATTCCAGATGGCGTTGTGTTTTTGTGATCGTATGGCATAAACAGAGCCTGTGACAAAAAAAAAGTCAGTAAAAATCATGTTGAAAAAAAACTCTTGTATCTGTAACAAATGTTTCATCAAATTTTATAGATTTGAATGAGTAGAAAACAAATTCCAGAAGGGGATTCTGTTTTGCTTGCAAGTTTTACCCACTTACTTACGAATGGTCGATTTAGTTTCTATTATATCTTTATCAAGTCAAACATGTAAAAAACTAAAAAAGTTGGCTTAAAATAACTAGTCAAACGAGATTGAAAGTCTCCCAAAGCGCATTTGAGGCATAAAAACTCCTAAATCAAAACTTTTCAGAGAAATATTATTATTGAAAGGGAAAATTGTCAAACAAGAACCAAAGATCCCACATTGAACAATGTACGGTACAAATTTTGAACTTTTCATACCTAAGTTGGTCAAATATTAAATTTTCACTCCTATTAGTAAGAAATCATATAAGTTTCTCTTACTGAAACGACAAAACATTTAAAACAACATTTGGCACATTAATTACTAATATGAAAATATTAGGATCAAAGCCGGCGTTGCGGGTCAACCTGACCCATTTCGATGTGTTAAGACTTAAGACCCACCAATATTGAGACCACTGTTATTAATCCATGACACAACACCCTGAATCACTAGCCATCCATCAAGATTTGAGCAATTAATCTAAAAATCGAAAGTCAGAAGGTATTGCTCACCTCCATTCCAGAATGCACGTTGACCCATATATGCGGGTCAAATGACATTGAGAGCTTCCGCATTAGTTGAGCCTCAGGCTCACTAAAAGGGGCAGCGCCAGGATATTCCTCATATGGATCAAAATCCTGAAATACATGAATAAGAAGCTCAGTGACATCACATAATTAGAAATTTGATATGTGTCATTATCAACTAGACCCAAAGTAAGAATGGAGGATAAAAATATCAGAAAAATACACTTCCAGGAAAAATAGGGTCAAGATTGTCATCAGAGGTAAAAACTTTGACCCATTTAGTTATGAGTAAAGTATACGAATGGTCCCTGTGGTTAACCAAAATTTTGGATTTAGTCCTAGCTTTTTTAAAGTACACGAATGGTCCCTGTTATTTGCACGTTGTAACGCATTCGGTCCCCAACTTTTGCAAAAGTACATGGATGGTCCCTGTGGTATGCACTTTGTAACACATTTAGTCACTAAACGTTGGGAACTAAACGTGTTACATAGTGCAAACCACATGGACCATCCGTGTACTTTTGGCAAAAGTTGGGGACTAAATACACTACAAAGTGCAAACCACAAGGACCATCCATGTACTTTCAAAAAACAAGGGACTAAATCCAAAATAGCTAAATAGGAATGTGCTATTATTAACTAGAGCCGACGTAGAGATGAAGAACAAAATATCAGAAGAATCTATCTAGAAAGTAACCTCAAACGAATATATGGGTTGACTTGGATTATGTTTTGTCTAAAAAAAGACAAATGTTTAAACTAAATATCAATAGATTACAAGGAAACTGGTCATATGTGCAGGCGAAGTGTATTTTAATGCATGATACCACCTAAAGCGTTATATTAACTATTACCAAAAAAAAAGAAATCATTGTATTTATATTGCACGCACGACACACTAAATAATTATTAACATATATAAAAATTATTAGACAAGAAAAGTTTTGGGTCAACCTAAACCAGCCAGTTCAATGGTGTCAGATTTTTTAAGAACTAACCTTCTCTTTTTTCCCCCAATCTACACTCCAATTCCGGTTGAGATCAACTCCTCTGCCTGCAAAGAATAGTCATATACAAAGCTATAAAAACTAACCAACGTTATCTCTTTTAGTATACACATAACAATTGCATCTAAGATTAACAGCAAGACCATTTCTTCTTTCACAAAGGTCTCCTGCTTCCACTTTCTTGCGTCCATTCAGATTTTCCACTGGTACCACCTGAGAGACCATAATGCGTAAACATTAGTCATATATTCTAAAGGCTACATATTTATTTCAAACGGATCTTTATATTAACTTTACCATAGAAAACAAATCCACATTTGAAATAGAAAAGTTCACTTCCAGAATTCTGAGTAATATTTAGTTCAGAATCTGATACAAAGAATACACAAGCTTCTACAACTGCCTTTACATTGGAAAATAAATCAAACTTGTCATGAAAAAAAAGTTAACATTTCAAGGTGAAATCTTTGGTTATCTTTTTAATAAAAACAAGAGTAAGTTACATTTTTTGTCCTCTATGTTTATACCAAATTTCAGTGGATGTCCTTTACCTTTTAAAATGTCAGGAATCATCATTAATATTTAAAAAACCTTGCACTGTTTGTCCTTTGACACTAACCCAGGTTAAATTTTCAGTTACGTTTGAGCAATTTAGTCATTTTATCCATTTGTTTAAAAAGGTTTATTAAAAATAAAACAAAACGAATAAGAAATAAGAGATATAAACGCCACTTGTCTCTCAAAAGTCTAAACACCATAAAAAAGACTAAACTACCCTTATGTGACCAGACTTAACTGAAAATTTTAACTGGGTTAGTGTCAAAGGACAGATCGTGCAAGGTTTTTAAAATGTAAAGGATGATTCCTGACATTTTTAAAAGTAAAGGACATTTACTGAAATTTGGTATAAACATAAAGGACGAAAAGTGTAATTTATCCTATAAACTAAGCTTAGCAAACTGATATCTGATTACAAGACAATGCAAGCTCCTTTATACACACTTTTTGTAGACTAAGCTTCTTTCATCTGATGATAAAGAAATAATTAATATCATAGATCTGACCTTTATAACAATCTTCTCAAGGGTCTTTTTCAGTAGCAACGGATCCACTTTAGGTAAAAATTGCTCCTCGCTTAAAATGGAGAGTATCCTTAACGCAAGCTCGGTGGTTATTAGCTCCCGCGCATGCTGCCCAAAACTCTGGAAGACAAGTAATCATCTGTCAAAAAGATCAGCAATTACAATATGAGACAATAAATGTCGAAAACAATAAAGGTGCTGCTTTTTTCAGGTCTTGTGCTTCGTTTACAAAAAATAAGAAGGCTAAACGTGGAAATATATCGGTCTGCCTTTAATTGATGCATTTACAAGTTTAAAGTGAAATGACTCACAAGAAGTATTCGAAACTTCGATTTGTCTTCAATAGCTGTTCTGTTCTGGCAATATGTAACGACATTCAGTTCAGCATTGTATCCCTTATTTGAACTTCGAAATGTCTCCATCTGTTGAAAATTTAGTGAACCGAATGAAATTATGACAAAAGGGATGACGAAAGAAGAAAAAAGAGACAGAGAACACCCACGTGGAGTTTATCTAGGTGTCGGTTAACCAATGCTTCTATCTCTTCCATCAGGGCGGCACTGAAAAAGGAGCAACAAAAATGTACGGTTTATAAAAAGGTTGGTATTTTTATACGTCCAACGAAAATAAAAATCAGATGACAGCTGTACAAAATGATTCAAATGTTTGTCATGTGGACATTTATCCATGAAAAACCAATATCAATGTGCATGAGTATGATATCGGCTTGCACAAAAGAACAATTATGAGAGGTATGTAACACGTCTCTCGTCTTAAGGAGTCATGCTGATGCCATCATTTATTAGATGAAAAACATGGATAAGTGAAAGATAAGAGTATCACTTCTGCAAGTATATCCTAATATTAGGGAAAACATTACCATGATCTATATCTAAAAATGAGTATGGTATGACCAAGATATGAAAAACTTGATACATGCTAGAAGTCAGCCCTCCCGCAGTTAGCACCACATCACTACCCATATTATAAGACAACTATGAACAAATATAAGTTAAAAGGTGTCCAAGCATAACTCAAAAAGTCAAAGTTGGACTTCTCTCTAAAAAGATATGAACCTGTACTAAACAATTCTAGATAAAGTACACACAAACACCGATATCAAGCCTTCTTTAATTCCTTATGCTTTCTAGGAGGTCACAAAATCTCTGCTTTAAAATCCAAGTCAAAGCAGAACCAGTTTAGAATTTAATTATTATGACCATTAGTTGTAATTAGATTCTTAATCAGCAAAAACCAACTGAGAGACATGAATATTTTGTGACCTAGTTTACCAAAGAAGAAGAGGCCTATCGGAAGTCAAATAAAAATACTTTGAACACTTATACTGATTGATTTCAACACCACTTACCACCAGGATTTAAACTATACAAATTGACAGATAATGCACCGAAGAAAGAAAATATACCCAACATATTGGAATGCAGAATTGACATGAATATTTAAACTTATAAATAGACATTCCAAATTTGTTAAACTTGTTATAATGTTCAATATAAGTAGCCAACTGTCAAAATAAATCTTACTAAAATAATACAATTCACATAAGTTTATAGTGCAATTTAGTCCTATTCCAGGATGAGATCCGTGCGTAGTCAAACTTACGTGAATTGTGTCATTTTAGTAAGATTTCAACAACATCAACACAAATTAAGAACTAACACACTCCTACAGTTACAATTTCTGTAACACATCAACTTCACATTACCTTTTCCAGATTGAGATCCATACACTAGTAAGATTTCAACACAAATTAACAACTAAACTGCATCAAATCAAACACACAAATAACAATCGAAATCAAATCTAGACGCATAAGTTTATCACATTTACCTAGTGCGGTACAGATCGCGATTGATAGGCGTAACAGGAGGCAGTTGCGACACATCATTATCACTGCCACAACAAACGCTCGAGAAACAAGAAAATAACAAGAATAAAACAAATAATTGATGCAGGTTAAACGCCATCTGAATCAGCAGTTCTATCTTGTCATTTCGATCTCAAATTGAGGATTTTAGATCAATCGAATCAATGAGCTCCGTACGCCTGTCAGTTTCGAATCGATCTGAACCGTTTTATTGTTGTTCGTGAGCGATCGAATCAATGGAGATGTCGATTTAGAGAGAGAAAGAGGAGAGAGAGGGGGGGGGGGTTTATCGGGTGCGGTTTTCTTCTACTTAAACGCGTGTTTGTCTCTTTCCCAGTTATTAAACAATTCATAACTTGTTTTGATAATGTAAACATGACACACGGGTCATCTAACTTTCAAAATTCAACTTGTTGGGTATTATTTATTTGCTCTCATATAATGGTTATTACATATATATATATATATAGCAAGTTTTATATGCATACGGTTGACATGAGTATATAGAAGATGATACGAAAGTTTAAATGAGAAATGAAATGTTGATGGGGCTAGGAGTTGGCTTGAGGGAGAGTGTTCTGGTTTCAACGGTTTAATCGTTGGCCAAAGCAAAATAAAGAAGTTAAAGAAAAATTTTAGAGAGAATTTAGATACTTAACATTTCATTCTTACATAACAAATTAATATTGGCTATTATGTATAGTCTACAAAATAGCATACGAACTTAGTACAACAAAATACACTAACCCACTGATATAGTAACCCAACATCCACTAACAATTAAGGAAACCACCAAACAAGAAACATGAAAATAACATGCAGTAAACAACATTAGCGAAGACTTTAGAAAAGAAACATTTATGTGCACAAGTACGTGGGTGGCACATCTCATTCCCGCACGGTTGTAAACGTCCTTGTCCTCAAGTATGGAGTAAAGGGTGTAACAGCCCAGTATAACCGCACCATGATATTGTCCGCTTTGGCCGGGACAAACTGACATCGCCTCATGGATTTAAAACGTGTCATGATGGTGAAGGTATCAAGCCCCTTATAAGGAAGCTTTCGTTCCCCTTCACAACCAATGTGAGATGTCATAGAGGGCCATGAAGGCCGTCACTCGGTTCTTTCGGTGGAATCCAGGAGTTTCGTGAGGCGCCATGGTGAATCGGGATACTCGGATGCCCATTAGAAAGAATTTAGAGGCTTAACATAACAAATTAATATTGGCAATTATATATAGCCTACAAACTGACATACAGACTTACTGCAACAAAATAGGAAACACTAACCCATTAGACCCACTAATATGTTAACCTAACATACACTAACAATTAAGAAAACACTAAACAAGAAACATGAAAATAACATGCAGTAAACAATGTGGGCAAATACTTCAGTAAAGAAACTTGGTGATGATGGGTACGTGGGTGGCACATATTTGAGAGATGAGGCGAAGAGTTGGGCAATGAATGTTGGGATTGTTGTAACACCCCAACCGATGGGAATCTATTGGAGCATATAGATTGTTCATAACCTAGTTAGTTTTTTGTTGATGTGGCATCTGAAGTGGAATTTTTTGATGACGTGGCATGTAACGCTTCGCATTTTCATATTTTTCTTATTTAGAAAGTTGTAATTGTATTCTATTTTTAGAACTTGTAACTGTTTTGGTCAAAAATTTGATTAAGGATAACGTAACCAAACTTTGATTGTAAGGTAGAGTGCTAATGTGTTGAACAATTGAATGATCAAATGTAAAATGTGAAGAGCAATGAACACGATGATTTATACGAGGAAAAAGCCCTTGATCTTTAGAAGATCTCCGGCATAAAAAACCTCGGGTGAATGAAACTACCGATCACCAACTATATTGAACAAAATAAACTAGAATTCAATACAACTTTGGAAGATAAGGAGCTCACTGCAATAGAATCTAGTGTTTGCGCAGAGAATAGTTTGAGTGTTGCAAAAGAGAGAGTGTGTTCGTGCGAATTAGAAAGCATATTCTCCATTAGACTCAGTATCCCACATTCTCCATAACGGCTACATGTTTCCAAGCTCGTGCGAATTAGAAAGCATATTCCCCGAGATTCAAGCTTAACTGAGTCTAATTCATCATGTACCTGTGAATACAAGTTTTATACAGAGGATACAATTGTTAGTTAATGTAAATAATTATAAGGATCCGTGATCCTCAGCCTTCTGCACCATTAAGGATCGGTTATCTAGGCCAATCTAAGGATATGTGATCCATAGTAATAAAAATTAACCCCTAACAATTGCCCCCAAATATGGCTGATGTTAAATTAATTTTATCTGCCATATTTCCATTACTTCCGAACCAGTCGTTGCAAGTGGTAACTAGCCGTTACAGCTGCTGATGTCGCTGATGGGATAGGTCTGCAGGGAAGAGATAGAGTCAAAAATCTCATTTAAGATCACAGCTCTCCAATTTATAACCCACATTAGAGTTTTTACAGGTATTCTTTCTTCTCTTCTTCCTTATCTCTATAATCGTCTCCTTCTTTAGAAATCCATGACGAAAATGGCGATCTGATACTCTCCAAACAAGGATCATGGCTGTAACAGTCCACCCAAAAGCCAAAACCTACTGAAAAACCCTTCCTCTGAGTTGTGTAGATTCACTGATCCTGAAGTTGATCAGTTACACAACTGCTTCCGGAGGGAACCATCTACAGGCCTTTTGATTCTTCGTTGAAGAGTGAATCTGAATCCTCTATTTGGGTCTGTTTTCCTGCTGCCCCATTTTACAGATCGGATACACTTACCCTTTCCCAGCATTCACCCAGAGCTTCTTCACCCGCACCGGTCTATGCTACAGCCAGGTGATGCCAATGTTGTGGAGGGTGTTATATACCCTAGAGCAGATCATAAGCAATGAGGGTTTGAGTTTCACCTTTTCTGAACTCCCACACCTGTATAACCTTGTATCTCATGGATCCCACCGGTTTCTTTTCAAAGCTAAACCTCAACAACCACTTCCACTCCTCAAAACCACCAAAAACGACACTAACTGGAAAAACCAATTCTTTTATGTGAATAGGAACACTATTCCTTTAAGGGTTAGTATTCCAAAAAGTAGAATTTGAAGGGTAGGATATAGCATCCTTAGGTTAGAACTGTAGAGAGTCCTCTTCTTTTTTATAACGATAATTAATCTTATTCTATTTACTTGTGCAGTGACCAGCTTTTCTTCTCTTAAAGATACTGTCACACCCCAACCGATGGCGGAAACATCGGGATGAGACGAACAAATTGCTCAAAACTTCATAACGCTATGTGACAATATAGATTAAATTCAAATTTCATTCAAGACTAAATTGTCATACATAAATTCCAAATAATAGTCAACAATTGTTTTAAAACGACATAACATCAAAATAGATAAATTAATCTAGGTGTGTATCTAAGTCCACCTAAATCTTGTTTCATCTTGTAACATCACCTCATCAATCAACCTGCAACACGTATTAAAATATATCAACAAAACGTTGGCGAGCATACAAGTTTTGTTACATAGCATAATATAGAATAAATTTGTTTAAAGTCTCATATCCAACATGAACCATAATATGCAAGTTTACTAGCATGCAGAAACGGTGTACTATATGTTCAAACCCAAGAATCCAACGCGTTGAAATAGCCTATCCCAATAGAGTAGCGGGAGGTTAACATGTTTAACTTAACAATACCCCAAGTTTCGTGGGCGGTGCGTTAATCCTATAGCGCTATTATTGTTAAGGTAGGCTAGCAAAGTTAATGAAGCATATATCGACACAAATAGTTTACATAACATACAAGTCTAACAAGCATCAAGTAGTTTCATGTTAAGCATGGATAGAGATTAAAATAGTTTAAGTGTCGTGTGATTTTTTTATAATGTACATGTTGCACCCAAAGTGTAAAAAGGAAAAAGGGATCGAGTATGCTCACGGTTTTGCAAGCTTTCCCACTTGAAATCCCGTGAACGTTGTTGGTTGATGGATTAGTTTCGAGCACCTTGTCCTTCTACACGAAGAAACATAGGCATGTGAGTATTGGGAATTAACGGAAGGTTACGGATTCGGAATTAAAATAACGTGAAATTAGTATTATGAAAGTAATCATATTGTACTCATAACACTTGTTCTTGACACTATAGAACCTCAAGGGTTTGGTATGTTTTTATGGATTCAAAGATCCATTAGAATCGTAACAAGTGTATGGTCTTTAGATGATGTAACCTACTATTTTGACAAATGACCACTTGTTCATTATCAAGAGTTCGATTACTTTGATAATAGATAAGTATTATATAGTGTACACTAAGTCATATAGGTCAAGCATGAGGTAGGAGGTTGAACCATCCATTTAGAAACCTCTTTATAGTTTACATAAGTCAAGTAGGAGGTGGGAGGATTTACCATCCACTTAAGACCTCTTTGGATTCACCACTACACATGTGTCTTAGACACAAGGAGGGTTATGAACTTACAAGTAAGGAATGAAATGAGACTACTAAGCTATGAAAATCATCAATGGATTCAATGATGGATAGCCCAAGCTAGTCCAAATATCACACATTCATCAAGCTTAACTTGAACACTACTTGTGGGTTTAAACCCTAGTCGAAAACAGAAATTTTGTGATGTTTTAACCTCTAATTTGATATGTCTCAACCTTGTTTTTAAGCCTAACCAACCACATATAGTGTTGTAAGCATTAGGACATAGGTTTGAGATGAGTTGAACTCAAGTTAAACAAGTTTTATAAAAGTATGAAGAATATAAATCAAAACAATCCACTTTGGAGCCTTTTTCGTGACATTCCAGGGCCTAATTTTCCATGGCAAACCATTGGAGATGTGCTCAAGGTCAAACCAAGCAAGTGGGAAAAAGAATGAAGTGTTTTCGTTGATAAACGAGTGAGTTACACTCATTTTAGTGAAGAAGAGTAATTCTGCCCGAATTTGCAACTTTTAGCTTGATTATGGAGGATTAGAGAGTGTTTTGATGATTAGAAAAGTGTAAAAAGGCTTGGAGAATGATGGGTTTTTATAGGGAAGGATTAGGGTTGTGTTTAGTGAAGTATTAAATGTTAAAACATGTTTAAAACTCAAAACAAACACAAAAAACCCGCCTAAATTCATTGCTGGAGGGGCTGGTCGCGCTGCTGCTGGTCGTTGGGAAGGAGAGCTTAAATGCTTTAAGTTCCCGGATTTAAGCAGATATGGTGCTTTGGTGGAGTGGCTAAAGTGTTGTTTATTGAACCGGGTGACCCGGGTTCGAGTCCCGCGGTCACCGGTTTTGTGTATTTATTTTTTATTATTATTAAAAACCCATACCACTTATAGATATGTACACAAATGGTCCCTGTAAGTTCTAAAATTAGTAAAATACCAATTAAACCCTTAACTTTATTATGTTTATAAAATACCACCATTAAACGACCTAATCTACTAGATTATGATATATATATATATAAAAGAATTAACTTTTTAATTTAATTTTTTTAAAGGTTTAATTAATTTAATTAATTAACGAACTAGTAATCATATACGTAACAAGTTTAATGAAATTAGTTTAATGAGTATCAAGTTTCATTGCGTAATAACAAATTGAGAATTTTGGATAATGTGATGCTCCAACATGATTAAAATAGTTTCGTTCTCAGATCAATAGTCTCAATTACAAATAAAAAAAATGAAAGTCGATTACGAAGAGAGTACAAGGGACGCTTTCTAATTATGAAAATACGAAAAACCGGGCATTACAGATACTCCTGGAACTGCAGAAAGGATAGCTGTATTTTGGGCACTGGATACAACAATTAGAACATTCGGCCAAAAGCAAAGGATTTAGAAGATACCCCATCTGCCTCCCTCACATTGTCAAGTAAGTATTCATATATAATAATATATTTGTTAAATTAAATAAAACTAAAGGATCATGATTACTTATCTTTATAATGTCTGAATAGGCGCTGGTAAGTGCTCATCCAAGTTTGCCTCAAAGTTTGGTCTTGGTGATTTCGACGGCATACTTTCCTCATGGTCAATCAAGAAAGAGCTGGCCAAAGGCCAAAGCCACCCGGAACCCAAGGTAATGACCATCCGTGCTAAGGTTGGGTTCAAGAGGAAGAAGCCAGGTGATACTGATGAAGACAAATTCCAGATAGAACGACAATTCCATGACTTTGTCACTTAGGTAAGAATCCTTAATGCTTACAATTACTCTTGTCTTTTGCTAAGGATCACTGATCCTGACTTTTCTGACTTTCAATCTGCAGAAGTTCGTCCGTATCCAGGCTAACCAGGACAAGCGCCTAGCTGATGCTGAAGCGAGTGTAGCTGGTCTCTGTGCCATCGCCACCGCCAAAGACAAAAGGATCTCCCAGTTGGAGAAGGAGGTCAATGCTCTGGAGAAGCAGATCATTGTGGAAAAGATCGAGGCCAACAAAGCCGAAATGGAGGCTGCTGATGAGATCAAGATCAGTGCTGCTCGGGCCATCCTGCAGGCAAAGGTCCAGCTAGCCCAAGAGGCTATGGATCCTTCTTTTGATAGGTCCGCCTGGGATCTTGCTGGTTGGAAGCAGAGACTCTTGGAGCTGGCGGTGAAGTGGAGCCTGAGCCGGTGCAGATGTTGGAGGCTGGGACCAACGGGACAAAGTGTCACACCCCAACCGATGGCGGAAACATCGGGGCGGGACGAAAACAAGACTGCAAGAGACTTCATAACACTATTTGTGACAATATTTAAATAATTCGATTTCATTGTTACCAAAAGGATAATACATAGTTTCAAATATGGAAATACAACAAGTTTCGATGACATAACAACATGAATTGAAATACATAAATTTAAGTCTAGGTGTGTATCTAATCCACCCTAAATAAGTTTCTTCATCGGCAACAACTAGTTTCCTGCAACATGTATTAAAATAATGATCAACAAAGTTGGCGAGCATACCAGTTTATTTACATAGCATAATAGTGAAAGAGTTGCCTCATATCCAACATGGTAAATTGCATATTATGTTACAAACATACTAACATGTGATAACTATATGTCAATCCAAAGTTTAACGTAATCATGATTACCATTGTCACCGAAATGACAAGGTGTAAAATAGTTTACTTAACAATACCACTAGAATACGGGCGGTGCGTTAATTCTATAGCGCTATAATTGTTACGGGAGGCTAGCAAGGTTAATGAGCACATATACACAAGTATACTTATCATGCGATGACAAGAATAATACAAGTTTCATGTTTATAACGAGTGTGATTATAACAAGTTTTAAATATGAATCGTGATTTTTTATAATTGTACATGTTGCACCTAAAGTGTGTAAACGGAAAAATGGGTTCGAGTATACTCACAATTTTGCAAAGCTTCCTGATTATCCGTGTTTTGGCGAGTTGATGTGAATATGAGAGTGAAGGTGTGTGAGTATTCGGAATGTTAACGGAGGATTCGGATTGGAATGTTGAGAAGCTGGATTTTTGATGATGTTTTTAGCTGCTTGACTATCCAGCATGATAGTTTAAAGCAGTCGAACCAAAATCCAACAACTAATTTTGAAGCCACAGGAGTTGGACTGTACAGCTTGTAGCAGCAATATATTCAGTCTCTGCTGTTGATGTTGAAACCGCTGCTTGCTTTTTTATTTGCCTAGAAACCAAGCAATTGCCTAGAAACTGGCAACCTCCTAAAGTGGACTTCCTTGTAGTATGAGCAAAGTCATTGTCTGAGTTACCTATAAGCTCAATATTTCCATTAGCCGGATACCAGATACCAAGTGTGGGAGCACCTTTTATGTATCTGAATATCCTTTTCACAGCTATAAGGTTGGACTTTCTAGGCGCTGACAGGGATTTGGCACACACACACATGTTGCAAACATGATGTTTGGCCTTAATGCAGTTAGGTACAATAATGACCCAATCATGCTTCTGTAAAGTGTTTGATCAACCAAGTCATCTTTATCATCAACAGTGACCAGTTTTGACGGGTGTACTACATGGTTTGCAATCATTCATATCAAATTTTGTTAATAGTTGTTTGACATATTTACTTTGATGAATGAATGTATCATTTTGCAATTGCTTAACTTGGAGACCGAGAAAGCATTGAAGTTCACCCATGGCACTCATCTCAAACTCTACTGTCATGAGTTCCCTAAACTCTTCACACATGGAATTACATGTGGATCCAAAGATGATGTCATCCACATAAATCTTGACAATCATCAAATCCTTTCTTTTCCATTTTAAAAACAATGTTTATCAATTTTACCTCTTGTGAAGCCTATGGATAAGAGAAAGGTGGATAGAGTTTCATACCAGGCCCTTAATGCTAGTTTCAAGCCATACAAAGCTTGTAGACATGATCTGGATAAAAAGCATCTTCAAAGCCATGGGTTGGCATACATATACCTCTTCTTGAATCTTACCATAAAGGAATATATCTGATACACCTTGATGTTGTGGTTGACAGCAAAGGCTAAAAACAATTTGATGGCCTCTAATCTTGCTACTGAAGCAAATGTTTCATCATAATCAATGCGTTCTTCTTGTGTATAGCCTTGAACCACAAGCCTAGCTTTGTTCTTGACAACAGTGCCCCTTTCATTTGTTTTGTTCTTAAAGACCCATTTTGTGCCAATTGGACATACATCCTTAGGCAATGGTACAAGTTTCCATACTTGTTTTCTCTTGAACTAGAGTTCTTCCTGCATGGTCTCTACCCAACTGTTGTCTTTCCGTGCCTCTTGGTACTTGACAGTTGTGTGAGTAATAGAAAACCAACAAAAAGACAAATGTTTTGGGATTGACTTCTTGTGAGTACCCCTTCATTGATGTTGCCAATAACTTGGTCTGCTGGATGATTTATAAGGTAAATTAGAACTCCCTTGTATGGAATGATGACATTTAAAGGTGAAGGCTACAGATGTGTATCATTTTAGCTAATATATGTTGGCAATTTTGAAGAGTCAACAGAAGTTTGAAATGGAGGTGGAGGTATGGGTGGAATAGGTGTAAAAATGGGTAGACTTTTGGCCACATAAGATGGGCTTTTGTCAACAATGGATTGACTGGATGAGGTGGCAGAGGTTTGAGATCAACAATTGTTTATTTAGCAGTGGTAGAGTTTTGACAGCTGTTTTGAACATCTGTTCCTCTAGTGGTGGAAGTGACTTTATATTGTGGGATCACAATGTCAAATCCATAATATTGATAAGAAGACTGTGGTCCACCTGCATTGTTAGTATTGACAGACACATCTTCAAATGTAAATTTATCTAAATCAAATAATTCAGCAGGATTTGCTGCGATTTTTAAAGAAGAAAGTTCATTGAACTTTACATTCAAAGTCTCTTCTACACACCTAGTCCTTGTGTTAAACACTTTTTAGGCTTTGGAAGTAGTCGAGTATCCCAGAAAATAACCACAATCTACTTTGGCTGCAAATTTTGAAATTGAATCTTTTAAGTTTAAAATGGAACATGGGCAGCCAAAGATTTTGAAATAAGAGATCAGTGGTTTGATTTTGAACAGAATTTCATAAGCAGTCTTTTGATGTCTTGGGTTAATTTAAAATCTATTTTGCACACAACAAGCAGTTTACAGCCTCTGCCCAAAAAGACTATGGTAATCCTGAATCTGCAAGCATTCTTCTGGCAGTTTTAATTAAGTTCCTATTCTTTCTTTCAACCACCCCATTTTTTTAGTGTCCTTTGGATGTTATACAGCCTTACAATCCCTTTTGAGACACAGAAATCATCCAACTCCTTATTTTTTGAACTCTGTACCATTGTTACTCCTGAAGATTTTTACTGGCTGATCAAATTGCTTTTCAACTTTTCTTACAAAATCCTGCAAAATACACGCAGTCTCATCTTTGGAGTGCAAAAAGTAAGTCCATGTAAACCTTGAAAAATCCTCAATTATGACAAGACAATATCTCTGCTTTTTAAGACTCATGATTTTAACAAGGCCAAACAAGTCCATGTGTAACAATTGTAAACACTGACTTAGTTTTGGACTCATCAATGGATTTGAATGAACTTTTATGTTGTTTACCTTTTAGACAGGAAACATAATGTTCGTCACATGTGAATTGTTTTGGTGGAAGGCCTCTTATAAGACCTTGTTTTGAGAGTGTGGTGATAGTTTTGAGATTTTTGTGACCAAGTCTTTTATGCCATAGTTTTGTCTCTTTGTTAGAAGTAGTTGAGAACAGACAACCATTAGACATGGGATTATCTTTCAACATATCTACCACATACACATTGCCACTCCTGTGAGCAACAAGCTGTGTTTTGCTCTCAGCTATGGTTTCTTCAATCTTTTTCACCACATCTGGCCCAACAATCTTACAAGTTTCCTTAGTGAAGAATGACCCATAGACTTTGTTACTCATTTGAGACACACTAAGAAGGTTAATTTTAAATTGTCTATAAGATTGACATGTTCAAACTTGAGTTCCTTACTTGGACTGTCCCTGACCCTAACACCTTTCCTTTTGAGTTATTACCAAAGGATATATCACCCCCCTCCATGTGCTATAAAATCTTTGAGAAAGGCTCTACATCCTGTCATATACCTAGAGCCTCCACTATCTACATACCATAAACTATCAAGGAAAGCAAAAGCTCCCTACACATCAGTCCAGATTAGTTTTCATGAGTGTCCAAAGCCAAAATGGCTTAGGATGGGGTCACAGACATTCCAGCCTCAAGTCCAGGAGAATCATTAGAGCTTTGAACAGAGTTTTTAAACATCTGTTGTGGACCATTTCCTGTCAAGTGGTTGTAACCATGGGGATGCTTGTTCACTCTTGGTTTTGAAGGTCTTTTGTAGATCTCATAACCAAGTGGTAAACTTTTATAAGGTGGTTAGCCATATCCTCTTGGAAATTTGTTTGCTGGTGGTGCATCTGTTACCTGAACCTCTCTAGGAACAGAGGTTGCATTAAGCTGTTTGGTAATAGATGTTTGGATTGGGATGAAGGTCAGTTTGGACTTTCCTTTTTCAGTACTAGCCCATGGACTCTCAAGTATTTTTTTTTATTTATACTCATGTTTTCTAACAAAAAATTTTTTGAGATAAACACACTCTTAAATTTTGTGATTTTTCTTTCCACAGATAATGCAATGAGGTGCAGCAACAATTACACTAGTCTTCTTTATGTCATATGTCTTTAAGTGAAAACACTCTTTAGTAACATGGTTTTTCTTTTCACAAAACAAGTTTGATATCTTTTCTTTCTTCTTCTTCTTCTTCTTCCCTATTTCAACCTTTTTGTCAACATATGTTATAACATCTGCTGGAAAGTCTTTTAAGGGAATGCTTTTTGCTTTAGGTGCTTTCACACCCCAATGGTTGAGAAATCCATTGGCTTAAAATTTTCAAGAATGTGACATTCATCTGACCATGTTGGTTTGAATTGGTATTTTTTCAATTTGCTCAAAAGTTGAGGATCCTTCAGGTTTTTCCAAAACAAATTTCTTTCCATTAGGTTTTGTGACTTTAATTTCTTGACTAGCCATGTTAGTAGGAATGATTTTAAGCGAACCAAAATCATTTACAACAGTATTTTGAGAAACTTGGTAATTTTTGCCAAAGCCTATGCCAAATTTTACATTGCTTTTGATATGTTTTTCTAACATCAACTCATAATCTTTGTAGGACTCTACCCATTTTTCAGATGTGATCTGGGTAGATTCAAGCTCCTTTTTACAACTATGATATTTTTCTATCATTGTTTGGAGTTGATCCTTGGTTATGCTTGATTCATGTTTGAGACTGCTGATTTCACTTTCTTTTTCAAAACAATTTTGATTTTAACTCTTTAACAAGTTTTTCAAATCGAATTTCATCATCTAAGATCTTGTTCCTAAGGTTTTCATTCACCTCTTTAATGTTAGCAAAAGCAATGATACATTTGTCAGAACATAAGTTTTTAAGGACTTGAGGTGATACCTTGGCAGCCGCCATCATGGCACAATCACACCTTCCTTCTCAAACACTAGACTTCCATGGCTCCGACAGAGGATTCACCATTTCTTCACCAACCTTTTCTTCTTAAACATCTGTTCAACATTATCACAAACCACATCAGAATTGGACACCACTTCCTTAGACTCTACCCCTTTCAATATTGTCTCTAGTGCCATAAAACAAAAATCATCATTTTTTCTTTTCATAACTGGCAACTAGGGCAAAATTTTCATCTTTAAGTTCATCAGGTAAGCTGCTCCAATCAACAAAGTCTTGTGTGAAAAAACTCTGTTGACTGTTTTCTGCCTTAGCAAGGGTTTGTGCAGCTTGAGGTGCTGGTTGCACTTGAACCTGAGGGACTAGGGTTGAACATACTGTATCTGAGAAATAGTGGTTTGGATATACTGAACAGGAATAGTGGTTGCAGGGTGTGCAAAGTGAGCAGTGCTTTGCATGTGTGGAGCAGGGTTGGGTATAATGGACAGTGTTTTGCGTGTTTTGAGGTCTAGGACTAGGATGTGTGACAATAGGACCACTTGTTTGGCTTCTACACTCTTTAGCAAAATGGCCTAACCTATTACACTTATAACACTTGATTTTAAATTTATCCAACCCAACTTTTAACTCTCCATGCAACCCTGGAAATTTTGTGCCAGTTCTTTGTAAAATTTGCTAGTCCTAACACTTAGCAAAGCAAGTTGGTACAAGATGTCCATTTCTTCCAAATCAGTGGGATCAAAGTGTTGAAGATCATTTAACTTAAAATAAGTTGTCGGAAACTTAGTTTTCCCCATCTGCCGCAAAAGCATAATTTGGTGAGTGAGAATCAAAGTTAAATCCCCCACTAGAAGTCATGTCAATAAAATGATCATAACCATGATCCTTACTTCCACCAGAAGTTTCCTCTTGACCGAAAAGTGTTGTACTACCAAATGCATAGCCATCAGCAACTTTTCCTGACTCTTGAAGCTTCTTTTTCTTGTTAAGCTCTCTCTCATAAGTTAGGTGCCTACCATGAAGCTGAGTTAAACTCATCTCTTTGTAACCAACAGAGTTTCTTGTTACGAAAGCAATAGTGTCTCATTTATCTGGTAATGATCTTAGAAATCGGCTATTCAAAGTTGAATTAGGATAATTAACATCTACCAGCTTTAATTCACTTATTAGACAACTAAACCTCTCGAATTGTTGAGTTAATGATTCTCCTTTAACGCGACAGAATGTTTCATACTGTTGGTTTAGAACTTCTCGGTTGTTTTCAATAACTTCCTCTGTACCTCCAAACTGCTCTTTCAAAGCATCTCACAACTCATTAGCACTATTGCAATGCAACAGGCCAGCATAGATATCATTCGACATAGCCGTAGCAACGATACTAAATGCCTTGGCATCTAGATCGAGTTTCTGATAATCCTGCTCGGAGTAGTTTTCCAGCTTCTTTGGTACTTGAATCTTGGGGTCTTCAGCACTCGGCACCATCTGAACATGTGGTCCGAAGATAACCGATTTCCAACAACCCGTGTTCTGTTGAGCAAGTATGCGAACCATCCGACGTTGCCAAATATCATATTCCGATTTTACAAGCATCGGTGGTTTGTACAGAGTACCGGTGTTGTGTGGATCTTGTGAATTTTGAGACATTTTTTATTGTTTACAAACAGGTTTTTGTTTAGAGTACTTTTGAACGTAAATAAACTTTTACTCTGTTTTCAATCCAACAAACAAACGATATCAGTAGTAGGAGCTGATCTGTTTATATCAAATTGATTCTTTAGATCGAATTTGATTAACCAAGCTCTGAGACCAATTGTTAGGATATGAGTTTGATTGTTGTGACAGTTAAGATGGAAATAATGAAAGAAGATAAAACAGAAATGAAATATGCAGCTGAATAATTAACTTTTCAATCACAACAATGAAGATACTGCTTTCATCAACATGCTTTTATAATTCACTGATTTACATATGCATGAAGAATACAACTCCCCCTCAGCCTGATCACTCCTTGTTTGTTCGTACAAAATGTCAAGATGAAAAGTGATTAATAGAACAGTACAGACACTATTCTATTTATAGTACAAATGAAACATCTGAGGAATCTAAGCTGACGTCACCTAGACAACGACGTCAAACTCCTAACATCTGCTAGACCCTAATCACTATTACATTGATAATACAAGTAAACTAATTAGAGCTTTATCCTTTGTTGGTCTTTAACATCTGTTGATCCACAGCAGACCTTAGCTTTCTCAGACTTTATCTTCATCAGTAGAGGTTCTCTTTGGCAGACCTTTGGCTATAAGCAGAGTTTGTCTTCAACAGACCTTGTGAACAGAGTTGGCCTTGGCAGACTTTAGAGTAGCAGATGTTGAGTCTTTGTCTGTGGGAGGAGCAGATCTTCAAAGCACTTTTATTTGTAATCAGAGGTTGTAGACTATTTTGGCTTTCCAATCATCCGTTCTTTTGTGGGGTCCACTAGATCCAACGAAAACATATTGACATTCGTCATCATTATATACGGGATCGTGAAGAAAAGAAATTGATTGGACTTCATAGATACAACAAATTAGATAACCTGGCAGATCTTTACACAAAAGCATTTGACAAGGCTCGGTTTGAACATTTAGTCAAACTCAACGGGATGAGGAATCCTGAATAACCGGGTTTTCTTAAGAATTTTTGTAAATAGTTTCATTTTTCTTCAAATATTAAAAATTTTAAAAAATAGAAAACTATAGGACACAAAAATATAGAAAATAAAAAGTGAGTTATCATTGTGTGAAAGAGAAAAAATGCTAGGATATCAGCAAGTTAGACTATCACACTGAAACTGAACTAAAATTGCATAAATGTACTACCAAAGGCATAGTCATCAGCAACTTTCCTGACTCTTGAAGCTTCTTTTTTCTTGTTAAGCTCTCTCTCATAAGTTAGGAGCCTACCATGAAGCTAAGTTAAACTCATCTCTTTGAAACCAATAGAATTTCTTGTTACAAAGCAATAGTGTCTCATTTATCTGGTAATGATCTTAGAAATTGGCTATTCAAAGTTGAATTAGGATAATTAACATTTACCAGTTTTAATTCACTTATTAGACAACTAAACCTCTCGAATCGTTGAGTTAATGATTCTCCTTTAACGTGACAGAATGTTTCATACTGTTGGTTTAGAACTTCTCGGTTGTTTTCGATAACTTCCTCTGTACCTCCAAACTGCTCTTTCAAAGTAGTTACATATTGAATCATATCGTTTTCTTTTATCATTCAACCTGTGTAATACGCAACTCTATTTTGGTTTAGTTATTTTATGAAATAAGTGATTTCAGTGCTAAAGAGTATTTTTAGGTCTGTAAATTCTAATTGTAATTTATTTTTGTCCATATTTAATACGATACACAATGTTTATTCATTATTTATCGAGTTATTAATTGTATATTTTAATTTGTTCAACTCATGTAGTACAAAGGTATCTAACATGTCTTGAATTGCTTTGTACTTAAAAACAACTTGTATTCACCCATAGACTATTGTATGTTGCACTTTCGAGACTAAAGAGTAGAGCCGGAGCAAAACTAAAAATTTTAGATAAAATAAGAGAAATGTTACAAATCAACATTTACAAGAAAATTTTTAGACGATAATGATTTCTTTTACTTGTAATTTATATTTTTTGTCTTTTGATTGTTAAATGAAAATGTTATTTTATTCTTTGTTGTTTTTTATAAATTTTATATTACTGATTTAAATTAAATTTCTCAACCTGAATATCACACGGGTAAATGACCTCATAAAAAATATATAAACTCTCTATATCTCTCTCTTTACGCCACTTAAACTAACTAAATTTATAATAACAAAAAATGGGTGAAAAGAATCTATTTCTCATCTACATCGAATGAATCAAACAAATTGTAAATATATGTATAACATACATACACATGTGAATGATCCTAGATCTGAAATTGTGCAAACCATATTTTTTTTAAACTGCTGAAAAATTTATTAATCATCACAAATCAAATTACCAACATACCCTCATATGTAAAGAAAATGTCATACTTAACTTAACAAACTTAACCAAGTTAGAACGAAAGAACATAGGATGTGATGGTTTTTACGAATAAAGGACTATGTCTGGAGTTATTGAAGTTAAAGGACATCCATTACAATCCGATACAAACATAAAAGATAAAAAAATGTAATTTACCATTTATTATTTAACGCAACCATATGTTTTTGTTCTTTTATCATTATTTATTTAACATAACTAACTCCAGAGTTTTTTCCTTTTTTTTATTAAACACTTGCAAGTTGCACATAGCTATTGTTAGCTTAGCATAACATGCTTACTGCCACATAAAAAAAATATAGGATTCTTAGTTAGTGTTATTACATTATAGATATCTCAAATGTTACATAGGGTGCGGGTAATTTGGGACGAAGGAAAGTCATGATTGCGAAAAATCCCTTCTTTTGAGGAACAATCCCAATAACGTGATGAAAATATGCAAACTCCATAGGCAGTATATATTTTCACAGAGTTTATTACATTCATGATGAACAAAATCATGTTGACATTGTCTTTCAGCTATCAGCGATTTCATACCTGTAGTTTTAAAAAAAAAAGTTATTATAGATTAGTTAAGGATTCAGTGATTTCTTATGCATTTATCAATTGTAGCAGCAACATCAACATACTGTCAATCAACTTTCTTCATTTTAACAACTTACCGCCAACTTTTTTCGTTTCTCTTAGAATTTACAAGTGTGTAAATAACGTGGATTATTCAAGTTGACGAAAATAAATAACTATGTTTGAGAAAATTATTAATAAAGTGAGTAAAAATTTACCAATAATCATAAGAAATGTGATGAATATCAAAGACTTCATGTTTATCTTCATCTTATTAGTTTTGATAGAAATGTGTATATATCTTCATCTTATAAGCTGTGATAGAAATGTATTTATATACAAGAAAATAGAATCATACCCTTTTGCACTTATTGCTCAAGTGCTTCTTTTTCCCCCTTTTTGAAAGATGAAGTTATATGAAATTTATAAATGCATTTATTGCTAAAATGTTTTCTTTTTCAATTTTGAAAGGCGTTTAAGGTCGTTGGGTATGGGGAACGTCCCTGGCCTGTAGTGGCTCATTGGGGTTGTCCACACTCCAGCTTCATTCTGTAGGAATCATTGTCGAAGGCGACGCACCATTTGCTTTCTTATCCAACACATACATGTACATACATCTTGTGTATAGTAATGAGGCTCATCACCCACATTTTAGGTCCATCACCAAGCGATGGGACTCCTCCACACCCATTAGCCTAATATTGTTCAAGCTAATATGACATTTACTAAATTAAAAGAATTTAAAGCTAACACTAAAAATTGTGCAAACTCATATATTTGTTTTTGAACAAGTTAAATTAAAAAATTTTATTTTTCTCATGGTGATAAATAGTTGTAGTACTAGCAGGTTGAGGAGTAATGTTTTTTTTTTTTTTTTCTGATATATGACAATTAGTAAAAGAACAATAGCTAAATTAACCATACCATTAAAGGAGGGTGATTCATCATCTCTGTTTCCCAATGTTTTATTGTTTTTGCTCTAACCACTTCTAGCCAGAGCTTGTACCAAACAAATGGACCAAGCTTATAAACACAACTTCATTGTAAACAGATAGATGGGTGCTATGTGAAGGTTTTTAATCGGTTTTCGGGTTATTTGAGTTTTCTAGAGGAATTCTATTTGTTTACCGACCCATATAAGATTTGGGTTAGACAGTTTCGAGCTTACTCAGTTTGGGTTAATCCATATACGGGTTTCTAAGTACAAGTCCTAACGCATACTTCCCAATGAACTTAACATGATATTTATTAAATAAAGAACACAAAATATCAGATAAAAACACTACTAATATGATATATCATTCAAACCCATGAAGTGTAAATAAGCACAAACCAAATTGTATCAAACAGTCGTGTAAACTAAAAAATAAAACGTCAACTCACAACAACCAACCAAAGCTTTTTAGTTGTTCAAACAACCAACGAAAATAAACATCATGTTCAAACAAAAACAAAATATGTGGGAGGAAAACTAGACTTTTATCTTGATTATGTATGTATAAGTATAACTAGAAAGAAAAAACCTTTACGTAAGTTCGGGTTAACCCGCTTAACCTTTTCTTAACCCAACTTCTAAACCGAATACTACTTTCGGGTTCCATCTTGTTCAGGTTCGGATTAATTGTGTAATACCATAATGTGGTTCAGGTTAATTTTATTCCCGCCGGTTTTTGGTACCACCCGCACTGGTATTGCTACTTATTTTGTCAATAAATTTAGTTACAAAGGCGTATTTGAAAGGATGTAAACAAATGATATACAAAGAGGAGGATCTTGAATTATATGATAAGTTAATATAATAAAGGTTAATAATGTGAATAAGCACATTTTGGATCATGGAAGTGCTTGAATTTCATGGGTTGGGAAGAAGACAAGTAGTAGCAGCAGGGGCGCAACATAGTGACGGCGGGAGGGGGTGTAGTTTTCGTGTAGACATCTTTGGGTATATACATTTTCGACCTGCCATTTTATAGAAAATTTTGGGTATATACGTTTTTTACCCCGGTCGGCAGTGGCGGATCCAGAAACTTTTTTCGATGGGTTCGTTTTGTTATATCCTCACTAAGTTCAAGGTTCTTACTAATTCGTTTCATTTTTTTTCCAAACCAAGTGGGTTCATGTGAACCCACAACACATGGCTGGATCCGCGCCACTGCCGGTCGGCAATCTCAAACTTCGCCGCGGACTAGTAGAAGAAATGGAGGATGAGGACAGCATGTGACGTTCCAAACTCCATGCATTGTGGGTGGCCATCCGGAAATGCAAACCTACATGTAACGGACGAAAGACTAAATGATATTTCTTTTTGACTAAACATCAGTCTTAAGCCCTGAAAGTACCTGATGATTATTTAGTTAAGATTACAAACAAGGCACATCCAGAAGAAAAGTGTTTTATAGTACACAACATAAGCCTTATAATTTGCTCTTCCCTCTCGACGGCAAACTCCCCATCGCCTTCGTCTTTTCCCGGAGAAGGAACTTCTGCGTTTTCCCCGTCGACGTCTTCGGCAACTCCTCAAACACTACCGTTCGGGGCGCCATATAATGCGGCAACTTTTTCCTGCAGTAGGCTATCAACTCATCTCCATTTACCTCACATCCTTCCTTAAGCTTCACAAAAGCACACGGCGTCTCCCCCCAATGATCGTCTGGTCGTCCTACAACAGCCGCCTCCAGGACCGCCGGATGCCCGAAGAGCACCGATTCCACCTCGATCGTACTTATATTCTCACCACCCGAAATTATAATGTCTTTTGATCGATCTTTGAGTTCTATGTAACCATCCGAATGTCTCACGCCTAAATCCCCACTTCGAAACCACCCGCCTTTAAAAGCTTCTTCAGTCGCTTTTCGATCATTTAAATACCCGTTCATTACAGTGTTTCCACGGAACATGACCTCGCCTATTGTTTTAGCGTCCCACGGGACGCTTTTCATCGTCACCGGATCTTTAACATCAACTTCCTCTATACCCAAATGGTTTACTCCTTGTCGGGATTTTATTTTAGCTCGAGTTTCTAACGGTAGCAAGTTCCACTCGGGTTTCCATGTGCATATGGTACCAGGACCGTACGTCTCCGTGAGACCGTACGAGTGACACACGTTAAACCCCATCTGCTCCATACTAAACACCACCTGCGAAGGCAGAGGAGCACCGCCAGTCATCACCGACACCTTACCCGGAAGCGGGAGCTTTTCGCCAGCTGGAGCGTTGATTATCATGTTCAAAACTGTAGGAGCGCCGCTCATGTGTGTCACCTTGTGTTGAGATATGCATTTGAAGATACCCTTTGCAGTAACCGCCCTGAGGCAGATATTTGTGCCGCCTTGAGCCGCTACAGCCCACGTCAAGCACCACCCGTTGCAGTGAAACATTGGAACAGTCCATAAGTATACAGACATTGACGGCATTTCATTGAGTAAAACCGCTGCTAAAGAATTCAAATAAGCACCTCGGTGACTATAAACCGCACCTTTGGGGCTAGATGTGGTTCCCGATGTGTAATTAAGCGCAATCGGATCACACTCATCAACGGGTGTTCTGATCTGAAAATCAAGATTCCCCATTGCCAAGAGCACTTCATATTCCATAATTTCATACTGCAGACGTGGCGGAATTTCATTGGAGTCTGGGATCAAGACGAGTTGAGGAACTGCAGCCGTTGTTTTTGACATGATCGCGATCGCACCTCTGGCTACATCTAGAAACTGGTAATCGACAAATATGAGTTTGGCAGTTGAATGTTTAAGCAAAGTTGATATCATTGCTGAATCGTGACGGATGTTGAGGCTGCAAAGAATAGCACCAGCCATCGGAACTGCAAAATGGAGCTCATACATTTCCGGGATGTTTGGGGCCAGGACAGCCACCTGATCGTAAATGCAAATAAAAAAAATAGAAATAATGAATAAGTTTAAGTTTTAAAAAAAAACTGTTTATATTACCAAAACAATGTAAACAGAAAACACAATATTTATAAAATAAGAACTGAATAACAAAGTCTTGCTTGATCCAAGCAAGATCATGTTTTCAAAAGTTTACTATTTTAGTCAACTGAAGCAATTCTAAATTTTATTCAAGATTATGTATGATTCACTTGGATATTAAATCTACTTCCTTTAATCTCCTGAACTAGATTATTATGTAATTTAGATGAAATGGTAAAATTTAAACAGAGATTTAACAATGATTCGGTTAAACATCTTTGATCTAGAATAAACTATGCCTGACAAAACTAGCGATTCGGGTCGGGTCACGGGTTAAAACATGTTCATGTCAAACTGCGTTCTTTAAAAAGCAAGTTCGAGTCAAAAAGTGTTTTTTTTTGAAAAAAATGTAGCAATTTGGTTCAGTTAAAACGGGTTGAAATGAGACGTTATACAAAAAGGTCTCAAAATATGGCAGCTAGTGGCATCGATTATGCAGCCCGGTTACTATTTAGTGACTCCATTATGTTTTTTTTTTTTTTTTTACATTTCCTTAAATTTCATATAATAAGCCCTGAATAGTAGTAACTAAGTTTCATGATGCAAAATAAAGTAACTTGTTCCTGTTACATCCAATTTGACCCAAATGTTAAATGAGGAGCTAAGGCTATATTTCCAAAATGACAACGAAATGAAGCTTCATATATAATAAATAATCAAATAAAGACAAATGTTGGTAATTTTAAAAATTATGATATGTTTGACCGACAAAAAGTCAAAATCAATGTTTGGAAAGTATAGAGCAAGCGATCTAATGATGAAATTCAGCATGAAATCAACATCCCTAAGTCATCAATTCAAAAACTAGTGCTAACAAACAGATTAAAAAATGGAGCATGAAATCAAGAATCATCGGTGAAAAACTTACCACATCTCCACGAGAGATCCGAAAACGGGAAGCGAGAGAAGAAGCAAGTTTAAGACATCGATCACGAGTGAGTCGCCAAGTGAAGTGGATATGATCACCGTACACAATTGATAATCTGTCGCCGTAGACAACAGCTGATCTCTCCAAGAAGCTGATCGGAGAAAGAGGAACATAATTCGCCTCACAACGAATCGTACCTTCCATTAAAACCAATTTTTCTTCAACAACTGATTTTGTTTTTGGGGGTTGAGGGATGATGCTAGGTAGGGAGGAGGTAGACTATTTTAAAAGAGTTAAATGCTTCGTTGGTCTCTGTGGTTTACGAAAATTGCATATTTGGTCTCACTAATTACACATTTGTTTTTAGTGGTTGCAATTTTTATACTCGGGTGGTCCTTATGACTAACCAATATTAACTTTCTCAGTTAAGTCTATGTAAAATTACCACAATACCCTTACTATTATAAAACAAAAATAAATAAGCACCTTCTTCTTCACCCTGATCTCTCTCTCTCACTTTCCTTTTCTCTCTCTAACACCACAAGACCACCGTCTCCCACCTCCACCATCGCCGCCTCCACCCCCGCCTCCACCGCCGTCTCCTACCTTCTCCTCCCATTCACTGTTTCAGGTAATTAATCTTCCTAATTTTCCTAAACTTAAAACAGGGGGCATCTTCATCATCATCTTATCTCCTAAAAAAACCTACCACCCAATAACAACCAACGACCACCACCCTCACGGCCCTCAACTACCCAACCCGCCGGAAAAAACGATGTGGGTCGTCGGAACACCACACCAGACGCCGCTACTGCTGCCGTCATCGTAACCCACCGCCCATCACCACAAAACCTACCTGCCATCGCCATCTCCACCTCCTTCAACCTCCACCGTACACCCTTTAACCTCTCTCTCTACCTCCCAGCTGATGATGCACATCGAACTGCCGGAACCTACTACCGGAAAAATGAACATGCAACTCATCTTCCACCACCGATATTGTAACATTTGTCAAAAACGGGTTTTCAAAACCCGCTTCGTTTTTTAATCGAATATCAAGTTATAAATGTCACGTTGTGTATTTATGGTTATTTTGATTTTTAATGTTACATAATTAATAAACAAACTAAACTATAAAAATTATATTTAATAAAAAGTGAAAACAAAATAAATAAAAATAAAATGTTGCTGCCGGGGCTCGAACCCGGGTCAGCCGGAAATTGAAATCCAAAGACTTAACACATACACACATCACCACTCCGCCACTTGTTGTTTTCTGTTATCACTAGAAAACAAATGAAACTTATATTCAAACAGAAAACAACCTGAATGCCAAACCATAACCGAAATCGGTCACCAATCGTCCAAAGATGATTGATTACTCGCGAATTACTGAACAAAACCGGTGCACCGACGATCCTAATCAATTCGGATTTGAATGAACATCAATTTTGATCATGATCGGTTTTTATAACCGAAAATAATCAATGTCTGAATTACTTCAATCAAGACCCCTCTCGCGACTCAGAAACATCATACAAACTTTCCATTTCACTTTCTTCATACATTCAGTCCATCAGAAAGCTTAAATCAACTCGCCGGAAAACTCTACAAGTTCGCCGGAAAACCGTATTTTTCCTCAAATCGGTAAGTCCTTCAATACCGTCGTAGTCTAACAATTGTTAAGCTATTTCTAACTCAAACCTTTCAATTGAAAACGAATTCAGACACTGTTATCAGATAATTCCAGTTCGCCGGAAAATTTCTGTAAATCTTTATCTTCGTCTGTGAAACGGTAAGAACCTTCAAACACACTGTTAACGTTTGTTTAGCACTTCAATTTCATGATTAGCTAATCAAAACGATTAATTGATTTGCTCAGTTGAAGTTCTTAAAAACAGAGACCGACGCTTTGCCGGAACTCTGTAATAAATCGTTCACCGGTATGTTTACCTCTAATTATCATCTCTGCTATCTCATATTAGTCTGTGCAATGTTTAACAATCGAATTAACAAGATTTAATGGTGTAATCTGCTGTCGGTAAAATCCAACGAATAAGATGAATTGTGATAACATTATAAGTATAATTAAAATTGGTATTTTAAACGGGTTAGACACACAGTCCAGCGGTGGACTGTGTGCAAATAATACGCACACGTCACGAGTTCGATCCCTGATACACGCACCCTCTCTGTTATAAAAATGTTATATTTTTCTAACCGAACCGGGTTAACTCAAATAGATGTTAAGTATAATAAAAACTGAAATATTAACCAGGTTAGACACACAGTCCAGCGGTGGACTGTGTGCAACACTAACTCGCACGTCACGCGTTCGAGTCTGGTTAACGGCACCGGTTCGATGATTTAAAATCTTTTTTAAAAACAAATGAATTTTGAATAAATCGAATTAGTATATAAATATAATTAAAAACGAGATTATTTCGGGTTAGACACGTAGCTCAGTTGGTAGAGCTGCGTGCACGCGTACGGGAGGTCTCGGGTTCGAGTCTCACCCAGCGCATACATGCACACTGACCGAACCGGTCAACAAGTCAACGGTCAACGCAAAAATAAACAATTTTTTTATTTTTTATTTATTTAATTTAATTTAAAAATCAATTAAAAATACTTAAAAATAATATTTTTAAAGATGGAAAATAGCCTCAAACTCACAAAATATATCTAAAAATTCCATTAAAATCCTTAATAAAATCCACTCATTTACTATATTTTCCGTTATTATTTAGGTTAGTAATTCTCGTTGTTCAACTCTCCCGACTCGTGCGCATCTCATCATCTCCAATCAAACGCACCCAATGTGAGTGAATCTTTACAAATTCCCCGTTTTAATCACGTTTTGGGGTGTATCATGTGTCTTGCTATATATTGTATTTAAATCATTGTGCATACATCATATCATGAACTTGTGTATTCAGCTTGTTTCAACTGTTTGTGTGGTTATTGTTAGATTCAATTTATTATTTCAGTACATGCAATTTCATAGGCCGCCGCTCCCCATTACATTATGAGCGTTGAGCATGTTCCCCATTACATTATGAACGTGAACCTGGCGTGCCAACATACGATCGGCTCCGTTTGATTGAGCCTTGATCGCACAGACATTTATCATTTTCAGTACATGCAATACGATCGGCTCCGTTTGATTGAGCCTTGATCGCACAGTTTCATTCATGTTATTTATCGTATGATGTTGGTATGTTAATGTATGCTATCATATGTTATTGTATGTTATAGATGTGACTGCAATTGCTACTGCTTGATTATTTACATTTGCTCATTTATGATTATGCACAATTTTTCATTGATAAACTAACAAGTAAATCAATAATAAATGTTTGTCTAACAAGGTTCACTCGCCAACTTATGTTGACCCGAAAACCCCCATTTTTACACATGATACAAGTGAACCAGCTGCAGCCAGAAACACATAGGATTGGACTAGAAGAATAAAATGATTTAGAGGTTGGAATTATTTTGTTTGATTATTTTCTTTGAATTGTATGGACATGTTTGGATTATTTGAAATGTAATTTTGACTTTAATAAATATGAAACATATTAGTAAATATCATGAGCTTTGGTGATAACCCAATTATGCCCCGACTCTTATTCCGCTGCGGGTCGGGGTGTGACAGATATGTGCATCATTGGATCCGACATCGCCGGCTCCTCCGTCGCCCCTTCGACGTCACTGCATCGTGTTTAGTTTCTGATGATTTGTTTTTGTGTAATTTTGTTCCTGATTGTTTGTGCTATTTAAAAATTGATGTGTGTTATGTGTAATTGATGTATGTGTGTGGCGGTGATTTGGGGAAGAAGTGGTTGTGGCGGTGTGAAGCAGCAGGGGCAACGAGCTGGTGTGGTGGTTATCGGCGGTGGTGATAGCCTACCCGGTGGTGGAGGTGTTCGTTGGTGGTGGTGGGTTTCGGTGTTGGTGGGTGTTTTGGTGTTCCGGGGTGGAGGTGAGAAGTGGCGGAGGTGAGACGGTGGCGGTGGGTGTTCGGGTGTGGAGGTGAGATGGCGGCGGAGGTGATATGGTGGTGGTTGTGCTGCTTGTTTGAGAAGAGACATGTGAAGATATATATAACTTGGTAATAAGCAAGGGTATTTTGGTCATTTAACATGGACTTAACTGTAAAACTTAACAGATGTTAGTGATAAGGACCACCCGAGTGCAAAAACTACAACCACCGGGACCAAGTGTGTAATTAGTAAACCACTAGGACCAAGTCTGCAATTTTTACAAACCACAGGGACCAACCAAGCATTTAACTCATTTTAAAATATGATAAAGGGGCATAAAAGTTAGAAGTATTATGAGCATATAAATAGTTAAGTTCGGTTGATTTTAGTTAAATGTGGGGGAATAAAAAGCGATAATCAATTTTTGTTAATTAAGTTTTGGTTTGGTTCTGTTTGTTTTGGGTTAACAATTCAGTTATTACTTACTCTTATACGCTATTAATCACGTGACGTATCAGTTGTTATTAATTAAAAAACTATTGCAATACCATATTCAAATTAAAGATAATAAAATATTCGTTTTATGGTGTAATTTAAATATGTGTGTGTATATATATATATGTAGAGGTTCATGTAAGAAAATATAAAAGTGTGAGAAGGATACGAAAGATTTTGGAGGTGACACGTGTCCCTTTTTATTTTGGTAGTTTAAGGGTATAAATGTAATTTAACTAATAAAATCTAATTATGAAATGAATATATACAACCAATTTTTGGCTATTATTGTAGGGATTTCCGAATTTGAAGGCATACATTTTATTAAAAAATAACACCCTAACTCATAAAAACACCACAGCATGTATGTTAAAGGCATACAGCTTATAAAGAATAGAAATATAACAGAAACAACACCCTAACTCATAAAAACACCACAACATGCATATTGAAGGCATACATCTTATAAAGAACATAAATATAACAGTAATAACACCATAACTCATAACACATCTTATAAAGAACACCCTAACATTGAATATAACAGAAATAACACCCTAATAAATCATTTCAAAACACAATACTTTAATCAGAATTCAAACATGAATAACACCCTAAATATAACACTAGTCAACACTTTAATCAAAATCAAAACAGAAATAACACCCTAAATATATAAAAACAGAAATAACACCTAACTCTTTGAAGGCAACAGAAACCTACTGAAGACACCAGAAACCACAGCAATGCAAGGACCTTTGTCCTCACATTAAATATAACAGGTTTAACACCCTAACTCATAAAAACACCACATCATGTATATTGAAGGCATACATCTAACGGAGAAGAGAAATATGACAGAAATAACACCCTACAATTAAAATACCATTGTATGAACATAGAAAAAACACCTTGGACTAAAACATATAAGTGAGACGTAATTTTTTTCTCTACATAAGTATATCAATATGGTACTCATATTAAAGATAAAAAAACACTCGTTATTATAGTGTAATTTAAAAAAAAGAGTTACGTATAAAAAGTTATTGACGTTTAAAAAAGAGGGAAGAATTTGCACGTGCATTAATGTTAGTTTCTTAATTTAAAAATATTAAACTTACATTTATATCTTTAATCTAGAAAATTAATTAGTTTAATAAACACTATTTACAAGATTGTCATCAATATCTCAACCACTAGATTAAAAATCTAATGGTTAGATTCTTTTCTTATCATTCCCACACTTTTATATTTTCTTATTATATATATATATATATATATATATATATCAATTTACGAAAAAAGTTATGTTCGTTTAAAAATCCTGGGGTGATTAGTTTTTAAACGGGGGATAAAGTATAACTATTAATCAGTAACTGTTTGGCCACTTCTAAATGGTTAAGTGTTGAACCAAGTAAGATGCCTGAAGCATTAAGAGCCAGTATAATGCTTAACCGTTCAGATTAGATGTCTTAACCATTCAGACTCAATATAATGCTTAACCATTCAGACTTAGTATAATGCTTAACTATTCAGAGTCAAACGTCAGAACCATTCAGACATTTGCTCACGAAACAAACAGTCTGAATCATTAAGTGCTGAACCAGTAAGAAATCTGAACCATTAAGAGCTTCATTAAGAAAATAAACAAACTGCCTCTTAATGAGAAAAATGTCCGGATAGTCTCTGTGGTTTGCTCCATTTTCACCTATAATCCCTACACTTTTAAAATTATAGGTATAGTCCCTAGCTTTTGAATATTCGTTTTCGAATAATCACTAAAATAGATAAAGGTTAGTTTTTAGTATTAAGTGGGTATGAAATGACCAAAATACCTATACTCTAAAAAAAATTAAAACGTGAAATAAAATATAGGGTCTCTGTAGTGGGACCCATCTGCCCCCTTTCTTCACCAACCTAAACCCGCTGACATTTAATCTTCCGTTCCGCTGCCATGGCAAGCGGATTCACCTTTTCTAATCGGAGCATCTCCAAATTGCTGCAGTGTTGGCCGGAATTCACCGAAGAGATTATGACTGGAGCTCATGGGAGAGGATGAACGGACTTGCAAACGGCGTAAATTCTCAATCTGCTTGTCTGAAATATTATATTATTATTATATTATTATTATTATTATTATTATTATTATTATTATTATTATTATTATTATTATTATTATTATTATACATTGTGCAACAGAACATATCATCAAGTATAAGACCACTATGCATTTATTTGAATTAATGTCCAAAATTAAACTGAAATATTTTGTCTTGTTCTTTCCATGAAAATACTCTCAAAGGATTCAAGAAAAACAATGAATTGAAGGTAACACGTGAAGATCAGCATGCAAATATGAAGCTTTTTGAATCTACTTGCCTAACAAGCCGAGTTACTTTTTGAATATGCTAGTCAGCCAAGCGGAATTCAGTTTTCACAGCGGTGAAACGTCCTACCCATGAACCTTGAATCTGCTTGCCATGGCAACGGAATTTATGAATTTTGATGTTAACTGAGTGGTTTTCTAAATATGAAATTTGACATGAGATTCTTGAAAAAAGAGGGCACTTTGTGTTTTGATGATTAGTTTTGGTTTTAAAAGGGAAAGTGGGTGGTGCTGTTGTTTTTCCGGCGAGGTGGTGACTTTTTTTCCGGCGTTCTGCGATGGTGAAGAATGGGGGTTGGTATGGCGTCATTAAAGAGTGGGTGGTGGTAGCATTTTTTCCGGCGGTGTGAGGTGGTGGAGGTGTTATGGTGGTTGTGGTATGGTGAAGAGTGGGGAAGATGAAGTTGGTGGGTTAGGTGGTGGCTCTCTCGTAAATATTTAATTATTAAGTATATTTCTTTTAACTTTTAGTATTAATTTAATAATAAGGGTATTTTTGTAATTTCACATCCACCTAACACAAAAAACTAATCCCCATTCATGCTAGGGACTATTCGAGAACAAGTGTGTAAACGTTGAGAACTATAACTGTAAATTTAGAACTACAGGGACTATAGGTGAAAATGGACCAAATCACTTGGACTATCTGGGCATTTTTCTTTTAATTGATTAACCATAATTTGATTAAAAATGAAGGAATTAAAGTGTAATTAATAATACTAATTTACCATCATTTAGTGTTGTATCTTATGGATTAAATTCAGAAAAAACTCTTAACTTTGGTTATCTTAAAATGACTTTTCCAAATGCATTATAATATATACATACGCACACACACACACACACATATATATATATATATATATTAAGAATCCTATAAAAAGTGGCAAGTGTGTGAGAAGTGTAGGAAGTAACATGATGATTACACGTGTCATTAATTAAATATTGAGATTAAGAGTATTTGTCACACCCCAATCGATGGCGGAAACATCGAAGTGAGACGAAAATAAGATTGCAAGAGACTTCATAACAACTAGTTGCGATAAGTATTTAATAATCAAAATTTCATTTCATTTCTAAAACGCAAGTAAATTGTTTGGAAACAAATTTCAACCTATTGCAACAAGGAAACAAAATACAAAACAAGTACTAAATTAAAGTTTGTTTCTAGTCGTATTACTAGATTTCTTTCAACGTATCATACAAACATGCTTAACACAAACAAACAACCCATTATACATGCTTAATAAATGATGCTAGAAATTCGTACATGCTAGAATCCTTATTTGCACTATATTGTGTCACTAATTTCGTACAAGCCTCCCTTAACATGTATAGCGCTATAGGAGTAACCCACCGTCCGTATTCTTGAGGTCATGTTAAGTCATACATAAACGGTCTTGTCATTGCGGCGACAAGATTACGCTAGTTGGAATATTTTGGTTGACAAGTAGGAGATGCATGCTAGTGTTGTATTAATATGTCTTGGTTACGATTATACCATGTGGACTCGTTTAAACGTTTTTATACTTATGCTAGTAATTCAAACTTATATGCTCGCCAATACTTTATGTGTTGACATGTACTTTAATATGTATTGCAGGAACTTGATGATGTTACGTTAAAAGGAATCTAGTATGATGACTAGAAACGCACCTTTAATTTTTGTACTTGATGACTGTCGTGAACGTTACAAAACCCTAAATAACTATGTAGATAGTGTAAATAGGGTATCGAACCGGAGGAGTATGGTGGAAAGTGTTTGTTGATTAAGTATAAGAAACCTAATTACAAAAATGGAAATCGGTTGTTTGATTGTTTGAACTAAATTACGAAATACTTAAACGAGTTTTCTAACAATTAGAGAAAACAATGGTTCCTCTGAATTTCAGATTCAAAGTAGACTTCAACTATGTGTTCGATTGCTACAATCACATAGACATGATTGCATAATTCAATTAATCGATTGTGATTATCCAAAGACTACTTATTTTGATTGCAAAACAACAGAAGGTTATCATATGAATAATCAATTGACATTACCAACCTTAACCCCAATCAAATATATCCCAATTGCTAGAAATCTCGGGAATTGAATGAATTAGAATTAAAATTTAAAGTAAAACCAATCGTTACAATCCAATCAATCGAATCAAAGGGTAAAAAACATCTAATGCTTAGATTACCAAGTTCAAATACAGTAAAAACACATAAAATTGGTCCACTTACAAGAATCCTCCACCCAGAGGAAACCACTAGGAAAGTATCCACTCATCTCGGTGAATCGATCTTCAAAAGCTTGCAATGATTGATTGCACCTTCAATATCTTGTATTCAGTGAGAAATATGATGATGAGAGGTAAAAATCGCCAAACAATGTGCTACTAGGTCACACAAGTTCGTCCAAGAGTTGAATGAATCATTAGGGTTAAAAAAATACTTTTATACCTCAAAAAAGTCAACCCCGCCGAAATCTATCAACTCCCACCATAACCTACGGCTCAGCGCCGTAAGTTACGGCACAATGTTGCTGTTGATCTTATCGCTTGGTCGTAACCTACGGCTCCTGCCGTAGGTTACGGCAGACACATGCTGAACCCTTTTGTTATTATATGCCATAGCTGTAAGTTATGGCCCCCCAGACGTAGCTTATGGCGGGTTCTCACCAAATCTCTTTTCTTCATGAATCAACTTTCAAATAATGACTTAAAGGCCCCCAAACTTTATCCTTTTGCGTTTCCCATGCCTCTAGGCTATCTTCCGACCCGTAACAAACCCCGAACAATACTTTTTGTCATTCTATCATATTCGGGTGTTCCGCTTCATCTCTAAGCACCTCAATTCCCCCGATTTAAGCGATTAACCTGGAAAACCACAATTTCTCGCAGTTATCACATTCAAACAATATAATCATCAAAAACACAATAAAATCCATAATATAAACACATTAATGCTCAGGTTTCACCATCTCCATCACATTCCCACAATTAACCTTGCTTGTCCTCAAGCAACCATCACAAACATTAATCACCGTATTAGCAAATCACTTTTAAATCCCTTACCGATTGAACAATTTAAGATCCTAAGTCATACACGTCCCATAGACTGACACAATCGAGATTTACAATCGGACAAGTAGGTGATGCATATTTGAAACAATATAAGACTTGCCTAACTAAAACTAACATGCTTATGATACTATACACATGCCAACACGCCCTCAAATAAACACTCCTCTCGGCTGTATCCGGACTAGCATGTAATGTGCTAGTATATTTGTCACTTCAAATCGGCTATGAAACTATGTACTCATAAGCTTGTATGACAATCACACCTCCGCTGTAACACATAACATAGCACATATCAAAAGGACTTATGGGTTTTTGGGCTCGAGTAAAGATAAGGAATTTTAGGCTTTTTATGTGGCTAACGAAGAAGACAAACCAAACCATGACGATCTTTGTTCACACTGAACTACTAATACTTTGGAATACAATACTAACATGTTTCTTTTTCTTTTTTTTTTCATAACAAATATCTAAACATACGAATTGTCATTCACGGTTGGCAATTGCACAATTCATATCGGGTGTAACAAATGAATGGTATAAGGTTCAAAATGGTTACTAAGGTGGGTTGAATAACAATTAAGAGTGTAATAGGGAAAGGATCCTTATGCCTTTATCATCTATGTGCATACGCTAAATCCACAGTCTCAGCATGTATCAAATCACACAAGTTCTAAAACAGAGTAACATACAACCTACACTCAACAAATGAATATCTATTTTAGTTCACACTAACAGTTATAGTAGGCTCAAACATCTCACAAAACGAAAGGATAAAGGTTACCGACATGTAGCATAGGTACTTTCCTAAAGCATGTTACCCCTAGTTAGGCATCTCTTTTCAATTTTCCTGTAAAACACCTGTCAGATATACTCTCATGGAACTTAAAGGGACAACCATGACAAGGGATCTGTACTAGTTTAATATCAGCAAAAAAAACCCTTTAGTGATTGAAAATTTTGGTTTTCATGTAGTTTAAGCATGCTTGAGACAAATTTTCAAAATTTCAAAAATTCACTTTTTTTAACCAATTTTAGTCATTCAAGCATTTTCAATCACTAATCCCCTCTCAGGTTACCACATCCCCACACTTAGGATACATTGTCCCCAATTTATGGTGCATTTCATAAAACTAAGCTGAGTACCACCAACTACCAACCCATGAACGATCAATACCCAGACAAATAAACAAATAAACACTCCCAACACAAAAGCTTACACTACCAAAACACAAACAAAAATAAAAAGTATCTAAATGAAAGAAGGTACGAAGGATCAAACATGTGGACCTGATCAATGAATGAGGATCAGAGAGTGCTCATCTATAGGATGGACCCGGTGGTCCACTATAATATCCCCTTTTCTATTGTTATCTTTATTACTTTCAGTTACTTGTTTGTAATCATTCAAAATCAACAGAGACCTATCAGATTACATTCGTATTCGTATTATTGTTTAGTTGTGAAACATCCATTCACAACCTAAGTTTTTGAATTTCACCTACCCCGAGACCTCCCAACCTTTTAGGTGATTGAATTTTGTTTCATGCCACCCATCGGAGCTTACTTTTTGTCCCCATCCTACCCTACACAAAGTTTCGCCTTAAACTTTCAAGAGTCTTTCAAAAGTCTCGCCTTAAATTAATATTATTTTAATTTTCATGACTTTTGTATTTAGTTAATTAATTATATTTTTAAGCTAACATCCTTATTTTAATAATTAACATTAAATTAAAACATATAAAAAATAGAATTAATTTTTATGAAGTTGTATGAGTTTAAGATTTGTGCCGTGTGTATATTTACTAGAAGTCTATAATTAATTGAAAAATTCGATTTGAAACAATCCATGACACTCAACTACGATTAATAAATACAAAATTGCGGTAAGATGTAGGTTCAACCGTATTAATAAACCATGAGATCCGACTATAATTAATTTCTCAAACAAGTTTGGAAGCATCTAAAGAGTTAGATTACACGCTCAATATTTTCTCTTCCAAAGCAATTGCAAAAAATATATATATATATATATATATACATACGCTCAAATTACATTAAAAAAACTGTATCTTAACGCGGGGAATCAATTCTAATTAATATTAATATTGATATTGATGGATGAGTTTTGATAAGATTCCAATATTGAAATTAAAAAAGGAGACTTATATGTGTTGCACCATTATAGCCGTTGGTGAGACGCTCCCCCTTTCCCTTTTTGGTCTCTAGTTATCCGCTTCCTTTTTTCTTATATACCATCACAGGTGTTTGTGAAAATGTCTAGCTGAGTTTGAAAAGCTCCTTTTATGTTCAACAATGATGATAATTTGTTCATTATAGTTGCTTTAATTTTATACTTGGTGGATTAATTGTTAAGAGATTTCTGGCTTTTCTATGTGGTAAACTAATATATGTTGCCATGCCAAGTGTTTGTGAAAATGTCTAGATGGGATTTTGTTTCTTTGTAGATTTCTTTTTGGTTCAAAACTGATGATAATTTGTTCATTTTAGTTGATTTTATCTTTAAGGTTGATTAATTGTTAGAGACTGTAAAAAGGTTGCATTACTACCCATCAAAACTGCAATTTAAAAGTTTTTTAAGCTGGAAAAGTACTAATCATGTCACTGTGTTTTTCCCCAATTTTATTTGTTTTGCTTGATTTTACAGGCACTTCGACAAAATTTCGTTTACCTAAACAATCTTCTGTGAAAGAAGAATCCGAATTCCACCCCAAATACCACACGATGTCTTGTGAACTAAACACTTTAACGAAGATGGTTCAAGATACTTTGTGGGGATCCACTGCTACAAATCAATCTGTAACCGAGGGGCCTTTGTTTCAAAGGGGCAAGTTCTATGAAGAGTATTCTGCAAGAAGAAACGAGAGGCTGAAAAGGAAGCGAGGCGAATCTGTGGTTGAGAAAAAGACTCCGTGCAAACAGTATCTTGGAGTTAGAGTCGAGTCAGCAAAGAGAACAACCGCGGAAGTCAAGAAGTTTGAGAGTGCGAGGAAGATGATGACCCCGATGATGGAGAGGAGACAGACGGCAACGACACAAAGATATTCGTTAAGAAGTAGCTGCAAAGAAAACAAGAAGCCACCATTGGCGATGAGCTACATGGGCGGTGCGACTGTGGAAAGGAAAACGGCAAGAAAGGGGTACTAGCAAAATGGTTTTATTAGACAATGGTTTAGGATTATGGATAATGTTCTTTGGGTTTGTGTTTGATTGGGTTTCTTGTAAGATGCAAATTTCATAGCTTTATCATGAAATGCATCAATATTATTTATGTTTGGGGTATATTTGACTTAAAAATATGATAGTGTATGGATACTGCCTCATAACATAGTGATAATTCAAGTCTTATCAAAGTTCTTATTAAGGTGAGCGTATTGTTTTCGAAAACTGAATGCACATTAAAACAAGTGGACTGTAATCTTGGAACATATGAAGCTTATTATCATGATTTTATGCGAGTATGAAGGAGGAGATATGCAAGGTGAAATCCTTTTGGCTAAAACTCTATGTAGGAAATAATGTGGCCTTATAACCATGCGAAACTATTATTGGCTTGCATAACCTAGTGTCTGGTGGTACGGAGTTTGTCCCCACAAAATAGTCTGTATTCAAATCCTTGCAAATACAAGTTAGGTGGTATTTATTTGTAAAAAAATGTTACTAAAAAACTATCATTTACTATGGCATGATTAGAGATGGGAATTTAGCACCGATTACCGATATCGTACTGATATTGTACCAACCGGATACATCCAGTATCCGTATCGATTTATGTTTGTGGGGAGTGTTGATGTATCAAAGGGCTGAAGGTAAAGAATATAGCAAAGGCAGAGGCTACAACAAGCCATGGGGACAAACAGTATGAGCAAGATGCTATGATGAAGGAGCTGATAAAATCTGAATATAATAATAATAATAATAATCCTTAGATCACAACTTCTGAACTTCCAACTATGAGTGTTGATGCCTTGTGGAATGACAGCTTCTTGTATTCCTGTTATATCTGATATTTCCATCAATTACAACTACTTGTGATTGTAGTTTCCCCTTGATATTGATGAAGGGCATGATTTTTGTTAACAATAGTAGCCATGCAACTGCATTTGTAAGTTTTCTACATAGGAAAGAGAAAGAAGAATTTTCAGCTCTCAAACCTAAACAACCAAAGGCCTGTATGAGATTGATACCGAAAATACCAATATGAAAAACATGGATCCTAAATACAAATGCCCATCCCTCTAGATACTATTATATTAGGTTTTGACGACGACCGAGTGTAACGGGGTAACGCCCTGGTGAGGGTATTTACTAAAGGGAAAGCCCCACCTGTTGTGTTGTGTGAGTGAGGTGGAGATGAGTCGGAGCTTAGGGATACCGGTGAAGCTGCTACACGAGGCCGCCGGTCACATAGTTACCGTAGAACTGAAAAGCGGAGAGCTCTACAGAGGCAGTTTGGTCGAATGCGAAGACAACTGGAACTGTCAACTCGAGAATCTCACCTTCACCGCTAAGGTTTGCTTAATTATTCAGACTGCTTACTGCTTCTCAGTATGAAACCCTAAATGTGTCTGTATTACTCATGCCAAAGAAAGATATGATCCAAACCCTAGTTGATTTCATTTCGGACCTATGTGTTTTCTGAATTAATCTGAACTAGAATCTTTTTAACTGTTGTTGATGGTATAATACATTAGGATTTGTAAGTTAAACCTAATTAATCTTTTTCTACCTTATTAATATTTAAAAAGTTTTCATTAACCATTGTGCCTCCTCATAAGGCTTTATTTAGTAGGCCGATCACTCAATCAGAGACTCACGGGGTGCCGGAGGCGTGTGTTTGAACTTGAAAGTGGCGTAGGTGTGTCTGGATAACCTACTGCTTCTAATGGTTATCTGATTATGTAAGACTTTTCAGCAATCACTCTGATACTAGCTACAACAAAACTGATTGTGAAATTGCTATTTGCTTGTATACTCTTATTACGTCCTTGAATAATAATAATAATAATAATAAAAAAATTGTCAAGCATTTTACATGGTCACAACTGACGTCGTGTTCATCCGCAGGATGGGAAGGTCTCACAACTTGAGCATGTCTTCATTCGAGGCAGCAAAGTTAGGTATGAAATTATTTACTCTCCCTAAGATTGCCTGTTTTCATTTCATTTCCACTTTTTCATTAAATGCTTAAAATCTTTACAGGTTTATAATCATACCCGACATGCTTAAGAATGCTCCTATGTTCAAGCGACTAGAAGCTAGAATTAAGGTACCTTATTTAGTGCTTTCAGATGTTGTTCCATTATTTAAGTTTTAGTACTTTTTTTATTTGTTATTTGAAGTTTTGTTATTAAATCATGGGACTTTCTTGCTTGAAGGGTAAGAGTTCTGCCCTTGGTGTGGGTCGAGGCTGTGCTGTTGCCATGCGAGCTCGGGTAAGCATAACATATATCCAGACTTCTGTAATCAAGTGATAATTAATGCATTAAAAATTTATTAAAATTTTAAAGTTTATGGACAAAAGGGGGTTGACCGGACCCCTTTGATTATCACTTTAAACTGGCCTGTTTCAACCCATATTTTATCGTCTGTGGGTCAAGCCGACCCGCACCACAAACCACCTGTTTTGACCCAGACCTAACCCGCTCATTTTCTTATTTCAGGCTCAGGCTGCTGGGCGTGGAGCATCTGCAGCTCCTGGTAGAGGGAGGTGAAGTGATTTCTGAATTAGCTGAACATCACCCCTATGCAACCGTTTTTCATGAAGAGTAACTTCTATCATTTAGGTTTATGTCTTGAAACTAGATTTGGATTGATTGTGTTGGCATGTCTGTACTCGTTTTGCTTTGATCCTAACCGACACTTGCAAAATGATATAGGCAGTGGCATCCCTAGTTTTTTGTGCATGTACTTTGAAAAATTTCTTTATGCTATACTCGACACTTTCGAGTTTGTGTGCTTAAGAACAAAAAAAAATTGTTTATCGCAGATAAAATTCTAAATTGCAGGTTCGCAACACTTAAACCATATCAAGTAAAACGAATAATCATTAGGATCAGCTAGACCATAATTGACGCTAACCAATGGCTCAAGGAAAGCTTGAACTTGTGCTAGCTGGCTGCATGCTATTTGAATTTGTTGATGTAAAGACCAAATTTTCGAGCACATCTGTACATGGGATCATGCATTCTACATTTTGTTGCGTAACTCAATTACTCTACTGCATTAGCTCGTAGTTGCATTGGTGTGTCCTGCATAAAACCACCTGTGATCAATAAAAAACGATAGCGATGGTAATATGTTATTGACTAAACGATAGCGATGGTAATATGTTATTGACTAACCAAGGTTCGTTTTTCTGTAAACCAAGATATGAACAAGATTCTGGTCAAGGTTTACCTGGAGTAACTTGTTGAATTTGGTTGCGCCATGAATAACAAGAGAACTTTAGCAGAAAACGTGAACGCGTTCTTGAGCGAATCGAGTGGAATTCATTCATCGAAAATAACCATCCGTAGTGGGGGGTTTTGGGCGTTTTTTCCCAAAAAAAGGCCCCCAAACGCCTTCCAACCGCCCCCTGGGCGTTATTTTCAAAAAAAAAATGTGTTTGGGGTTCTTTTTTCCACGCCGTGTTCAATTTGATTTGGCCAATGACGGTTGGATGCTTTTTGTTTGCCCAGTAACATTTTTTGGATGTTTTTTATTTAATTGTTTAACACCCCTTTTAACATAATGCATCACAATGCCCACATCCCCACTACACCCATTTCAGAAAAGCGTCCCATAATGCCTCCTTGCTGACTGGACTGTCACATGGCGCAAAACGCCCAAGAGTGGGAGCATTATTTGTGTCTTCCACTACACATGTCTAATAAAGAAGTTAAATGAAACCAATGGTAAGAAGTAATCAAATTAATTAAAAAGTAAGAATATTCTTCACTACGGTTTAGATTGATTTGGCATTTTACTTTTAGAATAATAATTTAGTACAGCAGGCAATTTAAAATCACATTTTTCATGGAGAGGCACTTCCATTGTTTAGGTTTGTCTTGAAACTAGATTGTATGGGACTATGGAGCATCAATAATACTTCCTCTGTTTTGCTTTGATCACACATCCAACAATTATATGCTTCGAGGGTTCAGGAATGGATTTGAGAATGCTTGAATATGTTGGTTTATAACTATAATTTTTTTTATAACACATTATATGTTGCTTAATTATTTTTAACATAATCAAATATATTACTACTATCAGACTCGTACTTGTTTATTAAGTGAACTCCAGTTTAAAATCGAAGCTGGGAGCTTAAAACAAGCATCTTGACTCGGATACACCTATATTGTCCAGTTTGATACAAGATGTGCACAAGTTTGGTTAGATTCTTGTTCATCAAAACAAGAGCAATGATTTTGTGGTAAAGAGAGAAGGCGATTCCAACTCATTATGCATAGATCGATCGATTTTGTCACACTTAGTTTTTTAACAGGTTAAACAGGTCGATCCTAAAACAAAATGGGTTAAATGAGTCATTCACGAATAAATGTTATTTAAACACATAAGCCCACTTATAACTGTTACATAGAACCAAACAATAAAAAGGTCAAATGCATCATGAACTTAGGGCAGTCAGATCAAAATCTTTACTTGTCAGCCCCAAATTACAACTCACCTAACAAACTATAAGCTTAAGTTATTCAAGAATCTGCCTGCAACCGATAACTGCAAGCAATTTAAATCGCGTTTACTATCTCAAACCTGAAATGCAAACAACGTCACCACCGTCAATAAATCATCCAATGAAAGAGAACAATCCAAGAAGAGTTAAGTACACAGATGGTCTTTGTGTTTACCCAAAATTTTGGGTGTAGTCCCTAGCTTTCTAAAAGACATGGATGGTCCCTATGGTTTGTACTTTGTAACGTATTTAGTCCTCCACTTTTGTCAAAAGTACATGGATGGTCACTATGGTTTGCACTTTGTAACGCATTTAGTCACTAAAAGTTGGGGACTAGATGCTTTACAGAGTGCAAACCATAAGGACCAATTGTGTACTTTTGAAAAAGTTGAGGACTAAATGTGTTACTTATACAGTGCAAACCATAGGGAGCATTTGTGTCTTTTTGAAAAGCTAGGGACTAGATCCAAAATTTTGGTTAACCACAGGGACCATTTTGTGTACTTTACTCATCCAAGAAAGAGGAGACTATGTTTGGCAAAAGCCACTTTCATGAAAATTTCAACAATACACAACATATTAGCATTACTTATAAATGGATTCAGGTCGTGTTTCATCTCGAATGGGTCAAACAGGTTTAGAAAAACAGTTCGCAGGAAAAAGGACCGAAAACCAAACCCTTTAAAGGATTCATACCTCATGCAATATGTTGTGCAATACTGAGTATCTTGACATGCTTTTTCTTTCGTAACTCATGTGGGACCGGGCCAAAGACTCTGGTTCCAATCGGTTCACCTTGCTTGTTGACCAGCACAACAGCATTATCATCGAATTTGACCTCGCTACCATCAGAACGGCCCTTCTGCATGGCGGCACGGACCACTACCCCATATACCACCTGTCCTTTTTTCACTTTTCCTCCGGGTTGCGCCTCCTTCACTGATGCAACTATTGTGTCCCCTAACCGGGCCCCTTTCTTTCCCTTTAAAGCTTGTATGCACATTACTCGTTTTGCACCCGAGTTATCGACTACTTTGAGATTGGTTCTCATTTGGATGAAAGTCCTTACTTGCTGGAAAGTACGTGCATTAAAGATATGTTTCACATTAATGTAACCTAAGAAATTTCACACCCGTAAAGAAATGTACTGATTGGCAAAATGAGCAGGTGCGTTGAGGTAATACTTTGAATAGGATGGGCCCATTAAACACTCCCTATTTAAAAAAAATATTCTACTATATTATTGTGTCAAATATGATTACAAAAAGTATATCATAGTTGTCAATAACGAATAGCGGACGATACGCTCCGTAGCGATAGTGATGAAATAGCGAGTGTTTAGCGATACACTAGAAGAAAAGTTTAATAATATTTTACATGTATATTATATCAAAATTCCTGTAGAGATGGAAGAAATACGCTTCTTTTTTCATTCTTAATATAAAAAACCCAAATTAGCTTTTTTTTTTAATCTCCATCCGCTATCTATTAATAACAAAAAGAAAAAGAAAACCTAAATCCGCTATTTTCACGCTATTTAGGCGCTAAGCATCATTTAGCGGGAAACTCACGCTTTGCTACGCCATTCGCTATAGCGAGCGCTATGCTCACTATTAACGAACATAAAGTATACTATTCCATAATAACCTTTTTTATAAATAATATATATATAATTTAGTAAGGTTTACACATTAACAATACACTTTAGCGGCTCTCAACCTATTCAATGCACTAGACAAGTTTCCGTTTTAAATAGATATATTTATTTTACCTGTTAGAGATAAAACATGGCCCAAATGCATGTATCATAAGTAAATGGTATGTCACGTATACATAAGAAAAAAGAGCAAACCTGAGCCATGAGATTATTACAGGTAGTCTCCTGTGGTGATCTTAGCATTCCTGACGAGGAACTGTTGAGGCCCCGCAACAATGAACGTCCAACTAGTTTGGTTTATTTCATATAATAAATAAAACAAGAAATTCAGAGAAACTCAATGAGACCATGCATGCAATATTTAGTATCTTCACAGAAAAAATAGCATCTATTAAAGGTTGGAGGTAAGTTATAGATGCAAACATTTGATACAGAAGCTTATAATAAAAAAACATCATACGCATAACTAGACCTGAATGGATTTAGACAATTGTTAGGATTCTTACACTTTGGCAGAATTATTCAAGAAGTCAAAGGGGTGTAGTAACACTTCTCAACACTATAATGTTTGCATGCTCATATGCAATTTTTTAGTAAAACAAAACAACCAACTATAATCTACTCAACCAAAATATGACTGCATTATTAAATTACAGTTTGCATGATGTCACAAATAAGCGTCTACACACAACAAGGTAACCCTCAATTAGTTCATAAATTACAAGTTCACGTGTTGATGCAAGCAACGATAACAATAGAACTTAGCCTATTCTCCATATAGCATATGATTTATTAATTACAACATAAAGGTGCTTATACTGTAAAAATAAAGAGATGGGCTGATGACAAACTAACCTACTTTAGTACAGCCCTGTTTTAAAGAGTAGAGTGCACATGATGGTTGGTTATAAGTTACGCTTTCTTACACGTAGACCATATATTTCTTAACTAAACAGCAACAAAGGTAGATGCTTTAAGACGAAAAACAGGCAAATTGTCTCATACAGAATATCAATTACAAGAATGCTGCTGGAAAACTTGTTTATATAACTCGAGCAATCAAACCTTAAAGTGCATACCATGAAACAACTTAGATGTAGAATTTGTTGCCATCTTGAGCCGCTTACAACTTTTTTCTAGTACCTGTAAACATCAAACTTAGTTTTAGCATTAATCCTAACCTTTACCCGTTGGAAACCAAAAAAAGAGAGTGATGTAAGTGTTTGTTAATACACTTCGTCAGTAATGAACAATTAGTGCTAAGAAGTTTGTAGTGAGGTAAAAAAAGTAAATGTATCAGTATTAAGTAGCCTTGACAAAATAAACTCAAAAGATTTAATAGAGTTTTCAGAGTGTAAACAATTGAGATAGTCACATTTACTGGCGCATGCAAGGCCGGCCAGCACTCAGCCAAGAAATTTGAAAATATCCTACAGCAATGTTAGAAAACCACACAATCTAAATTTGTCTAACAACTTAACAAGAAAACAAATTATTCAAGCTTAATCCATCCTGCATTAAAGATCAATTGTCTATTTTTTTAACAATCTAAAGTAAGTCTCGAGACCATGTTTTATTGCAGCTTACAACATCTTTCTTTCAGAAAAGAATAGATAAATAGAACTATATGTGTCACTTCACAAGAGTGTACTAACTACAGCTAGTGGTGGTACAAGGCCATAAACATTTAGTCATTCCTAGCATTTCTTGTGTAGCCTATTTTTTTTTAATCAAGCAATCAAGATAATCTCCTCCACTGAATCATAATGTTTCTAAGATGAGAATAAGTTGTTGCTATTGCTTCTAACAAACATATTTCCCATCCTTTAAGCGATATAACATAGCGCCAGCATACCATTGTGTATGCGCGAACACGTTTGACTGAAATGAAGTTGTATATGCTCATTCTCAGTGTTCATTGAGGCATAACATTAGACACCTACATACTTCAAATAAGAGCTTCCCCATTGCAGAAACCCTAACGGTAAGCGTTCTTTTTTACACACACACTCTCTCACCTGTCTTCACTGAGACATATCATCAAACACCTGATGTGCATCAACACCCACAACTTTGAAACACAACAGTTACTCAATCCAACGAAACACAAGCACCTTATGAACGATTACCATGAACAAACAGCTAGAAATAGAAGAACCCCATAACGTCGTAAAACAGAAAGGGTTGGTAAATTTCATAGAACTTCACAAAATATAAACAAGAAAGAGCAGGTGTTCAAATATCAAACTCCAATTAAAAAATAAAGATAAAAATGATAACTTTGCAGATGAGAAAACAATAGCAAAAGCGTTCAACCTTCAGTTGGTGATCGAAAGGGGTGTGTTGATTCTGCCTGTGCCGGCGGACTCGATGGATGAATTGTGGAATTAGGTTCGAAACGATGGTATGATTGTAAATTGCGACAACAAATAGGGGTATTTCTGGAAAGTGGCTTTCTTTTGGGTAATTGTGTGTCTTTTTTTGGTAAAATATAAAGGTTTTATCATGTAAATTTTTAGCCCACTCGGTGTAGGGGGCTGTCCAGGACCGGCTTGGACCGACGACGCCCTCCAACATCGCATGGGGTGGGTCATCGACGTCCTTACCCTCCGCCTACATATGTTGGAGACGGGCCTATATTTTCATAAATCTTCCTCAACTCTCCCTCTTCCCTCTCATTCACCACCATTCAACATCCAAACCCATTATATAAAACCACCACCAGAAACCATGGTGCGCTCAAGATCCACGTCATGACACCTTCATTCGGATCTCGATTAGAGGAGTCTGTCAAGAAAACCGTCACTGATAATCCAGTCATCGTCTATTCCAAAATCTGGTGTTCGTATGTTCACTTAGGGTTTTCTTTTTTCTATTTCATTTGTTTCAGTTTTTTTTTTTCGAAATTTGAAGTGGTTTTTGTTTTGATTTGTGAAGGTATTCTTCTGAGGTGAAATCGTGGTTTTGGATGGTTGATGGTGGTGGTGGAGAGGGGTAGAAAGATATGTAGAGAGAGGGGCGGTGGTGGTTGGTGGAGTAAGTGGTGGTTCTTGATGGTTGATGGTGTCGGTTGTTTGTGATGGTGGAGAGGGGTTGAGAGACTGAGAGAGAGATGTAGACAAAGGGAGGGTTATGGTGGTCAGGTGGTGGTGGCTGAAATTTGCCAAAAATTAAAAAGAAAATTTTGCCAAAATTAAAAAGAAAAATAAAAAATTTAGGTGGGGTCGGTTCGTCACCCATTTCCTTGCTTCCATTCCTGGGGGGCGTCCTCCAAGGCCTCTGACGTGAATGCTGACGTGGCGGGTAGTCCTGGAGAGAGGTCCGTCACCCACACCGAGTAACCTTAGAATTAAGCTTCTAGTTTGCTTTGATCTAAATTTCAAGGGATTAATCATGCCTGGACTAATTATTACGGTTAATCGGCCTGCTGAAGAACTTAATTGGTTTTACCAAGTAGGTTTTTAGACATGCCATCAACCAAATCGGTTATTGACAAAACTAGTTTCAACAATTAACCGAATCGGTTGATAACAAAACTTAAAAGTAATCGGACTGCTAAGTTCATTTGTAGAAATATAAAGATTTTAGAGTAAATTACACAGTTTATCCTTTAACTTTACATCAACTTGCATCGTGTGTCCTTTATCTTTAGAAATTACACCGAGTGTGCTTTATTTGAAACTTTTGCACACCGAGTGTCCTTTATTTTAAACTTTTGCACACCACTTGTACTTTATAATAACCTCCATCCATTTTCATGGTTAAGACCAATCATGTGCCCTCATATGAGGGGCAAAACTGTCATTTTATTTAATTTACGTGTATTGTCCTTAAAAAAATCTCAAGTTTATATATATATATATATATATATATATATATATATATATATATATAGGAAGGGGATAATGAGAAAACTAGTTATAATTGAGAAAACTAAAAAACTACCAAAAAAACCCTAAAAACACACCAAATTTTGTTTTTTTAATTTTTTTATTAAAAATTGCTATTTTAGTGTATAAAAAAACCTTTTTTTAATAAATAAAAAAATAGCATTGTATATGTGCATTGTATGTATATGTTGAACATGTAATTTAGCCTTAGGGTTTAGGTTTGGGCCTAATTTAGCTTTTAGGGTTAGATTTTGAAGCGTTTAGTTTTTAGGGGGGTGTTTAAATGAGAAAACTAAAAAACTACCAAAAATAGTCTAAAAACATACCATTTTTTAAAAGTTTTAATTAAATTTCGCTATCTGTGGTATATAAAAAATAACTACTATACATATGTGTTACTATGAAAAAACCTAAACTCCCTAATCCACCCCCCCCCCCCCCCCCTAAAAATTAAACCCTTCAAAAACCTAACCCTAAAAGCTAAATTAAAACTAAACCAACACTCTAAGGCTAAATTACATGTTCAATATACACATATAATGCACATGTGCAATTATAACTTTTTTAAAGGTTTTTTGTACATTAATGATAGTGATTTTTAATAAATAAAACAAAAAACAAAATTTGATGTGTTTTTGGGCTTTTTTCTAGTTTTTTAGTTTTCTCAATTATATCTAGTTTTCTTATTATTCTCTTCCTATACACACACACACACACATATATATATATATATATATGTATATATATAAACTTTAGATATTTTTTAAGGACAATACACGTAAATCAAATAAAATGGCAAAATGACATTTTTGCCCCTCATATGAGGGCACATGATTGGTCTTAACCATGAAAATGGATGGAGGTTAGTATAAAGGACATGTGGTGTGCAAAAGTTTGAAATAAAGGACACTCGATGTAATTTCTAAAGATAAAGGACACACGATACAAATTGATGTAAAATTAAAGGACAAACCCTATAATTTACTCAAGATTTTATGTAAAATATGAAATAAATGTAATGTGCCATAAGTTGAGTGCATTGATTGAGTAGATATGTATGGTTGTTTAGTTTACATATAGTAGAAAACCTAACTCATCCGTATGAGCCATGCACAACTATTGTTCCGATTGTTTTTCCTTAGGAAGTAGTTTCATGAGAAGACCAAAGTTATTAGCGTTGAGGTTTAGTGTGTTTATTTCTTGCAACCAAAGATAGTAGAAGAAGACATAAATTTAAATCACTTTATGTATATATGATAAGTTACTGAAGGTGTATGGTCCTAAATGTCATGCAAGCCATGTGCGCGCAGGACCACACCATACTTAACTCCCAAAACACTCAGCTTGTTCCAAGTTTCTTACACGAAGTCCACCCGCGCAAGCGCACCTGTGATAGCTCATACAAGTACAACCGGTACAAGTGGTAGTAGCCTTTAGCCATTCAACATGCGATAGGCTCTACCCCAGCCAATCCCCACAATAATCAATCATGTTGGGGACAAATAGAATAAAAGGACAATGACGTGTAACCAATCCGTTTGCGCCACTCACTGATCCGTGATCTCTAGTCAGAGCTGATAAAAGACATTTGGCAGGCTGTGTAACCAATCACGATGCGCCATCACCCCTCCCCTCTGCAAACACTACAGGTCGTGTCAGAGGGGACCAAACGGATATTCCTTGATGGCAACGTCCGACCCATGAGCTCATGAGCCATCTCCTTCTCTAACCCTTCCGCTGTAAATATCAACCTCTACCAAAGGTTTAAGGATCCGATTTCTCACTCTCTCACTCTTAGCACACACCGTTTTATTCCCCTGAAACGATTATTTATTCTCACGCCAGAGCCAGTTAAGAGAAGATCCCTCTCACCCTCTTAACGAGCTAACAGTGCTATGTTGTCTTTGAATAATCTATTACGTCTCCTATCGATATTTCCGTTGTCGGTTGGGGTGTGACAACGTATGCGCTACAAAGAAGGTAATTCATGTGTGAAGAGTAGGTGTGAAAAGAGGGCCACTGGGTACGCAGGCGGAAGTGGTGCCTATAAGTGTTGAGACATTAGTGTTGAATATTAATGTTGTGGCAATTACAGCACCCACCCCCTCCTCTGCCTTCGTAGCTATCACGATGGCGGTGTCTACGCCACCTTCCTTTTTCTAGTGACCTAGTCGTCAGACCACCAATACCTAAAAGGATAAGGACAATATGACAACTCGCATTCTCAGGTAAATACCGTAGCAATCTCAGTTTAATTTATGATAAAATTAGAACACGTGCATGTATTTATTATGTGAGACATTCAGATTATAATTAATGTGCATTGATTAAATGTGTCACTTAGTCCATGAATTCAAACGTTTAGCATGTTGACAAAGAGATAAGGGTTAGTGTGTTATAATTGAAAGTTAATTATTATACTTCCTATACAAGAAACTATATATCTAAACTTAAGGGGCACTTTGTGTAAATATTGTTTTTATAAAAAGAAACCCAACCTAACAACCTTCTCTATCTCTCTCGTCGAATACTTCTCAGCCGAAAACCCCAACCCTAGCGACATTCAACAACAGCCTAGCGATCTCAGGAACTGTCTCTCGGCTGCTCATCACTTTCCCTCGATCCTTCTCTCACGTGGCAGCCCATCTTTCCCGGTTAGTGTTCACCTTTGTCGTGCATGTATACATGTCTTGTTGATAGTCTTATGTGCATAAATATGGATGTGTACTTGATGAGTTTCATTATCGTACATGATCGGTTTAAGGTATAACATGTGTATAAGTGTTCTTGATAAAAGTCATATGGCTATACATGATTGTTTAGTATGAGTTTGATAAATATGCGTATACATGACCGTGTATGGATAACCGTAGGTATATGTGATGTGTTTATTTACATATATTGTGTGGTAAACCGTTAGCATGTGGATAGACTACAGAGTTTTAATTAGGGTTTGATGTTAATTGCCATACCCCAACCGATTGTGGAAATATCTGTGCAGGACGAAATAGATTGCAAGAGACTTCATAACACTAATTGTGACAAGTATTTAATAAACATAATTTCATTTAATTTCTAAGATCAAAAGTACATCATTTGAAACAAAATACAACAAGTTGAATGAGAAGCAAATTACAACAATAATTCTAAAATTTAAGTGGGGTTCTAGTCATCCTACTAGATTCCGTTCATCATCATCACCATCAGTTTCCTGCAATACGTATTAAACTACACGTCAACACATTAAGTATTGGCGAGCATACAAGTTTGATTACTAACATAAGTATAGAAACGGTTAAACGAATCCACATGGCATAAACGCAATCTAGAACATATCATGGCAACACTAGCATGCAACTCCTACTTGTCAACCCAAAGTTTCCTGCTAGCGTAATCTTGTCGTAGCAATGATAAGACCGTTTTGTTTAACTTAACATGACCTCAAGAATACGGGCGATGCGTTAATCCTATAGCGCTACACATGTTAAGGGATGCTTGATCAATGACAAAGTATAGTGCAAATGAGCTTCTAGCATGCATGAATTCCTAGCATAACGTATTAAGCATGTATATCGGATTTTTTGTTTGTGTTTTAAGCATAAAGTATGTGATTGTGTGAGTTTCATAAAGTATACGCATTGCACCCAAAGTTACGAAAAGTAAAAACGGTCATGTACACTCACAGTCTTGCAAAGCTTTCCAATTTAACCGAGAGTTGACGATTTGTAGAATTGGGAACACCGAAGTTACCCTATATTGGGGAAACGAGGTGTGTGAGTATTCGGATTTGGTGAAGGATTCCGATTTGAAATTTAAGTATAAAAAGTATCTAACGAAAATATATCTTGTTATAAATACTTGTTTTAACACTAAGATTTTATGTGATTTCATAGGTCCTAACTTGCCCATTAGAATCATAAACGAGGAATTTAGATAGAAGATAGTATTAGCTAAGTTCATAACACTTAACCATAAACCAGTTAGCATCACGAATTCGGCTAAATTATATAGTATATATTTTTTAAGTTATTTATTTGGTCCATCATGTATAATCATACAATTCATGTAAGTCAAGCATGGAGGTATAAATAACCTCATTGTATGTTTCACAAAAGCACAAAGTCGTCAACTTAGTTGATGACCCGGTTGGTCATGAATGATAATAAAATAAAGACTAACTAACTAGTTCATCAAGTAGCCAAGTAAGATCAACCCGGGTGTTTCATACCCATCATGGAAAATGTTGGAGATGCGGCAGGGTTGTGTTACTTTGAATCTAGGAAACTACTTGGAATAATATAGTAAAACATCAAGTGAGGTGGTGGAACAAGTTTGGAAAGCAAAGGCTTCCATGGTTCACATCTTCACCAAAACACAAGTCTCATTATATTGAAGATGGTGAGCTTGGATGGTTTCAACACTTGTTGGTTGTCTAAAACCTTGTCAAAACAGAAAGTTTAAAGAGTGTTTACACGTCTAAACTCATAAGAATCAACCTTAACAAGTCCCATAACCATAGATGGGTTTAGGAACAAGATAGGCACAAGATTCATGCAAGAAAGTTAAATTCATAAAAAGTTAGCAATATTAACTTCAAAACAGAAAGTTTGGACCTCAAAATGGTGATGTTCTATCTTAGTTTACCGTGGTAAACTTGTGGAAACACTCCTAGAGGTGTTCCAAGCTTTCAGGAAGAAGAAAAGATGAAGAAAGTTAATGATAAGTGAGGCAGATGCTCACTTTTGATACTTAGATAATTCTGCTATATCTTGCAAATGTACTAATTTGAGAGTGTAGGAGAGTTGGAAAAGTGAAAATGATGTGTAGGAGGCTTGCTTATAAAATGGGGAGGTACGGTTATGTGTTAAAGAATGTTTGAAGTTAATTGGGGAAGAAGAGAGGTGAGGGAAATTGGCCAACCAGCTTAAGGGAAACAACTCGCTGCGGATAAGCAGCCTTGGCGTCATGTGAAGCCAAAGGGGGGGGGGGGTCGCATGACGCGGCGCCTACTTTGGCCATGAAGTTTCAGTTGTTACACTTTAGCCCCTAAACTTTGATTCCCTTATCATTTTGTGTTAAAACTTAGCAATTCAACATATTTCCAAGTACGAAAAACATTTGTAAGTATAATTCGCGTATCGTGAATGTACGTATGAATAATTGCATGTATATCAAGTATCGGTTTGCAAGTAAACACGTATTTAATGATTGATTGCATGTATGTTATGTATGTATAAAGTATGGAATTTCATTATGGTAAGTAAACGGATTTTATTAATCTATTTTAGTAGGATTGTTGGGTGTATTTTTGTGAGTTTGAGGCTATTTTCTAACCTTAAAAATGTTATTTTTAAGTATTTTTAATTGATTTTTAATTAAAATAATTAAATAAAATAATAAAAAATTTTGATTTTTTTCTGACCGTTGACCTGACCGTTGACCGGTTCGAATCGGAACACAAGTGCGCTGAGTGAGGCTCGAACCCGAGACCTCCCGTACGCGTGCACGCAGCTCTACCAACTGAGCTACGTGTCTAACCCGTTATATATCTGATTTTAATTATATATATATATTAACTAGTTTAAGCCGAAAATCATTTTATTTTAAAAACAGTTTAAATCAATTCGGACGTGCACTCCACAGGTCTCGAACCCGGGACCTGTGGCTTAAACTAACACACTGTCCACCGCTGGACTGTGTGTTTAACATGTTATATAACTCGATTTTTATTATACTTAAATACAAATTAGTTATTTCCTTTTCTGCCTTATTTAAAAAGAATAGATAATTGTCCGAGTCGGTGCAGAAGACCGGACTCGAACTCGTGACCTGTGATATAAACAAACACACAGTCCACCGCTGGACTGTGTGTCTGACTTGGTTATTATTCCGGTTATTAATATACTTAACATATATCTGTGGCGACTCCGGTTCAGTTTAAAAAAAATGATTTTTATTAAGTCGGCGTGTGTGAAACGGGATTCGAACTCGAGACCTTTGCGTTTTATGTGCACACAGTCCACCGCTGGACTGTGTGTCTAACCCGAGTAATTTCTTGATTTATATTTATACTTATACGTTATAGCGGTCATCGTCTTCTTCGTCGAGATATAACCAGAATTCGGAAATCGACTGGTTCAAAGTCTTAATCGTTTTCTTTAGTGTTTTAGGTTAATTATAGATAAGATATAAGTATAAAGAAGGAAAAAATAAGCGTGAGGTATACCGACTCGCTTTCCTCTGTTTTCCGGCAGAAACTCCGGCGACAGCAATAAGCTCCCGCGACGAGTTTTCTTGTAGCAGCGAGTCTCCAGGAAGCTTAAAAAGGGTGTGTGGGTATCTCCGGTATAAGCTCAGAGGCTCAGTAAGGCTCGGCAATGGGGAACCCGGTTATCCGGCGACAAACCGAAAAATTCCGGCGAGTGGAATTACGCTGAGAAAAGGTGTGGTTTTGAGCGAAAAGGTTTGCAGTGGGTTGTGGGTGATTTTATAGGGAGAAACCGAGATGTATTTGGTCTGATTTCCGACTGGATTCGTCGGTTATAAAAACTCCGGCGGTTATAGAAAGTGTCGCGGACTCAAACGTCGGTTATAACCGATGTCTTGTTAATGGTTTACGTTATAACGTAAATTGGGATGATGGTTCTTGCTTTCATTAGATAGCTTGACAAAATTTTTGCAAAGTTTTAAATGGAGAGAGATGATGATGGCTAGGGTTTGAGAAGAAATGAGTGAGGAAGAGTAAAAGTGTTAGAGAAATGGAGTATGATTTGATTTTTAAATTCCAATGCCTTAATCTCTTGATTAAGAGAATAAGGCCTTGCCATTAAAAGAGATTTAACTTATTATGCAATATTTTATTTATACATATAATTCGTGCGATTATTACCTGTTATTTTCATTATATATATATATATATATGGTGAGGTTATTGTGTGAGAAAATTTAAAGTGTGATAAGGATAAGAAAGAATCTAAACCATTAGATATTTAATCTAACGGTTGAGATCATAGTGTGGCAATTCTATAAATAATATTAACTATTAAACTAACTAATTTTCTAGATTAAGGGTATAAAGGTAAATTTAATATTTTTAAATTAAGAAACTAACATTAATACACATGCAAAGTGCCCCCCTTCTTTTTTAAACATTAATAGCTTTTTAAACGTAACTCCTTTTTTTAAATTACACCATAATAACGAGTGCTTTTCTATCTTTAATATGAATACCATATTAATATACTTATGTAGAGTTATTTCTGTTTTTATATATTTAGGGTGTTATTTCTGTTTTAATTCTAATTAAAGAGTTGACTGGTGTTATATTAGGGTGTTATTTCTGTTATATTTTATGTTAGGGTGTTCTTTATAAGATGTGTGCCTTCAATATAATTGCTGTGGTGTTTTTATGAGTTATGGTGTTATTTTTGTTATATTTCTGTTTTTTATAAGATGTATGCCTTCAATATACATGCTGTGGTGTTTTTATGAGTTAGGGTGTTTTTATGAGTTATATTTATGCTCTTTATAAGATGTATGGCTTCATTATACAACAGTGGTGTTTTTATGCGTTAGGATGTTATTTCAAATTCGAAAATCTCTACAATAACTGCCAAAAATCGGTTGCATATATTCATTCCATAATTAGATTTTAATAGTTAAATTACACTTATCCTTAAACTACCAAAATAAAAAGGGACACATGTCACCTCCGTAATCTTTCTTATCTTTCTCACACTTTAAAATTTTCTCACATGAACATCTACCTATATATATATATATATATATATATAATAATAAATTCAGCTGCTTAACTCATTTTTCTGTATAACTCGAAAAGTATAACGTTTTATATAAATACTAATATTGGAACGACGGTATTTTTTCTTTATGATATGACTTAAATTTCATAAAAATCGGAGTATGGTAAAAAATATATTTTATTTATAACAATTCAACCTGGTTTACAAATGGTTCGAATTCAACTTTCAAAACGGGTCGGATTTTTCCTAATACCCAGATGTTACATTTGTTACCTTTATACATGCCTTCTAATTAGTTTTACGATTTACCCTAGAGTTTAAAAGATAATCTTTTTGATTAAGCTACCACCCATTTTATCTCACAGCAAAATATTCGCGAAGACAACGGGTTAGATGACCAACATAGGAACCCTTAGAAATATTTGTGATCTAAGGCGTAATATACGTGATGGTTGCGACCCGTAGGTCCCCTCTAAAGAAACGCACCAGTTCTAATCCACGGGCATAGAACTATATAAGTAGTTCGACCGAGGGTTATCTTCGGCTCTCCTTTCTTGAGTGATACAAATTGGGATCTCCTGAAGGTGGTTTGCAATACTAACAACACCGTTAGCTCGTTAAGAGAATGAAAAGGGCGATTATTACGTTCACCAGGCTTCCGCTTAAGAATAAGTATTGTTCTTTCTAGAGAGACAGGAAAGAAGTGTGTGTTTAGAGTGAGAGAGTATCGATCGTTGAAACTTTGGTGAAGACGGGTATTTATAGCCGGATGGTTGGGGAAGGAGGAGAGCTGATTGGGTCAGATGTCACTGTCAAGGATTATCCATTTGGTTCCCTCGGTCGCGACAGGTAATGTGTGCAGAGGTGGGAGTACGATCATGCATCGTGATTGGCTACACGTCGCTTTCCAAATGTACTTGTTGTCTCATCTGCTCTTAGATGTTAGTGGAGATTGTGGAACAGTGAAATAACGCACGCTGACTGGCCACACGTCACTTCCACTAGAAGTGTTTGTCCCCTGCACGATTGAGGATCATGCAGATATCCGGGTACAATAGCTAGCAGACACCGATTGGTTGCGGGTCCCTTTTACCTTGTACTATTTGTCTCATGTGCCGACATAGTTGCACGCCTGTGGGAGTAGCCCGCGGAGGAACGTTGGAACGAGCTGAGTATTTTGAAGTTTAAGTGTGGGAATGGTCGGGGCTAGGTCGCGGCTCGCACGAAAGTTGGGACCATACCCTTCACCACGGTCAACATTCCAGAAAATGTAATCAAGCGGCAAAGTTTATAAGGTTATTCAGTAAAGAGGGTAAGTGTTGAACATTAATATTTCTTGCATGTACATTTAGCTAAAGTCTAGAAATGGACCAATTAAACCCACTATAGTGTCTGATCTTAATTAAACTTAAATGCTTCAAAGTAGATACTTAACATACTTAATATTAAATATAAAATAGATAAAATAAATATTAACTTAACAGTCTGGTCCAGTTTCATACGGTCGGATTTTGGTATAAATCATAAACCAAACCTTAAATTATGGTTTTAAAATTTAGAACCGATCGAAAGTAAATGAAAAGAAATCCATACTGATGACCGGTTTGAACAGTTTCACGGTTTTAAACCGAACAATGAACACCCATAGATAATGTACCTTCACTTGAGCCAACATATACTTTCAATATTAAAAAACCAAGTGTCCAGCAGGCTTTGTTAGTCTAATCACTTATTCAACTTGAACCAACATATACTTTCAACATTGAACGTACACTTCTTTTTGAACGGTGAAGTTCATTAGAAAACTGCCGACCCAAAACCGGGCCAGCGGACAAAACATAACGCCATTACATAATTACAAATTTACACTAGTTTTCCCAGGATAAACTTTATATTTAGATCTACTCCTGAACCAAAGATAACCAACCGATTTAACTTCACTAATTATGTCTTCGATCCGAAGTTGTTTAGTTGCAAATTTCACGTTGTTTCTCGCCCTCTATAAACTCCAAAACCCCACCATTAAGATACCTTGAATAACTTCTTTTTTACCCTCGGCTGTACCCGCCCCGTTGTGGACTTCAAGAAGGTCACGGAAAGAGAAGGCGAAAACATGAGGCACCTTACACCAAGTGCTAATGTAATGCCAAGTATTGAATACTCGTTTTATATAACATCCATTTTTTATAAAACAGTAAACCCATTGACTGCTTAAATTGCATGTTTTGTTTACAGTTTTAATAGTAATCATTTTAAATAATAGGTTAAGAATTGCAATAATTTATCAGAAACATGAAACTGTAATGCCCACTGTATAATATTTGGGGTAAGGCAACTTAATAGCATCTTAGAATATCAAAATATGCAAATTATCCATAACAACTTAGAGAAAAAAAACATCTACAGTTTGAGATCATCCTCAAAACACAAGCGATGATCTAATAGTTGCAGCTGGAATAAATCCCACAAAATACTTACGGGCAGCAAGTATACGTTGCCCAAATGATGAGAAAAGTTTTAGTCCTTTTAGCATAAATGTCAATCAGTCCCAGAACCTTGGATACAACATGAAGTTAGCTGGTTGGATGCGTGCAGCATGTCCGTATTTGGATGTTCCATACTTGTTGAACACGGAAACAAGTTTCCCTGTGCCTGACTTCTGGTGTAAACTAACCATCATCTTTGAGCATTCCCTGCATAAAAGCCAACAATGTTACTTGTGTTACAAGATTGAAGTGAAAAAGACCCGTTTTTGTTCAGTTTATGAAAGGGTGTGAATTTTTTACACGGCCCGAAAACCCGATACGAACCTAACACGAAATTCATGCGTTTGGGTTTAGCCTAAACGGGTCGGTTTGAGTTTACAATATGTTTTTATGTCATAATTATATTTTTAACAATGTGTTTTATATCATAAATTAAATTGGGTGTGTATTTATGCCATAATTATAAGGATTTAAAAAAGAGAAATGGACATAAGATTTGTGTTTTTTTTAGTAAATTTCAATATATTAATTTGCGGAAAAAAACAAAAAATAGAAAAAATCGGGTTGAACGGTCGTGTTTGGGTCAACCTTGTGAATTTTTCGGGTTTGGGTCGGGTTGAACCCGCCAACCCACGAACACGACCCGTTTAGCACCCCTAAAAATCCAACTTTCTTTCAAACCAGACCAGTTTTCTGTTCAAATTTAATATACATTGATGCATAAATTCTTACAGTAAAGCAGCCAACAACAAAAAGTAGGGAAAAAGATCTTACAAAAGATGATTCTCAGAATAGTTTGAATAAACTTCACATGTTTTGGTCCATTTTTTTGATCTGTTGAGGGTACATTCAGCAGTGAATACAGCAGCTGCCGCTAATAATGAAGGTGGGAACTTCAGCATTTCGTATTCCACCAAGCACATATCAATCAAGTAGAAGGATAGTAACTCCAACTATTTAAAAAAAAAGAACACCAATCAGAAAAAATAATTGTCACCTTTTCCAAAATCAATAACTGTAACAAAAAAATAGAGTAAAATGCGATTTGTCCATGAGGTTTGGCCAGTTTTGCAACTTTTGTCCAAAGGTTGTTTTTCCGCATCTGGATCCAAAAAGTTTGTAATCTTGGCATTTTCATCCGCCTGTTAACTCCATCCATTTTTCTCCATTAAGTCAGGGGTATTTTAGTCTTTTCTGTTAACTTAGAGGGCAATTCGGTCTATTTCACTTTACGTACAAGCATTTAATATAATGTACAAGAATTCGAAACAAAACAAAGTGGGTAAAAAGACAAAAATACCCCTTACTTAACGGAGAAAAATAGATGGAGTTAACAAGCAGGATGAAAATGGCAAGATTTCAAACCTTTGGACGAAAGTCGCAAAACTGGTCAAACCTCAGGGAAGAAAATGGCATTTTACTAAAAAAAGTGATGGATAGAAGTAACATAAAACTAGACTAGACCTCTTTGTAAGATTTTGCAGCTTTCAGAAACCTTTTGATGAACACATATGGAGTTGGAACCGAGAGATTGAATTGAAGGGTATTCACCATTTCCTTTTCCTGTAAACATCAAACCATAACGCATATGAGGTTATAGTTTATAACGGAAAGCGGATATTAAAACCTTGTTTTTTTACTTGCCATGTCAAGAACTTCAGTTCTTGTGTAAGCTTTATCAGAAATCACCATAAAGTCATCAACAACAGGCATAGAAACTTCTTCATATTTGCACGCTAGAAGCATCGCTGTCATTCCAACAAGTTGAAGTTTCTTCCTTGACACAGTTTGGCGCTCCAAGAATCGGTCGATGAGATTAACCGTTAGATATAAGGTCTCTTCCATAAGTTCAAATTTATAATGAACCTGTTGAATTCTCGTTAGTCAATGACATCACAAATTACTATAAAACTTTTGGGTCTGGAATAAAAGAAGTTAAAATAAATCGTTGCATGATGTACCTCGATTAGCCAGTCCACGAGAATGGCTCTCATCTTATCAGTTATGTCATGTTGTTGTGACATGTAATTAGGTGAAACACACATTGATATCTGCAATCATATATGGCATCTTCATAAATGTTGGGTTGGAATTAAACATGCTTAAACACAAGTTAACTGATTTCAGTTGTGTAAAATAATAATAATAATAATAATAATCCAAGATAGTGTATGTGTAATTAATGATTCTAACAAGAAGAGCAACAAAAATATTACCTCTTGTTTTCGGTAATGCGTGTAAATATCATCTATATACTCAACCACAGCTAGTGGATCACCTTCATCTGCTTCATCAATGTCCAAAACTGGTTCCTCGTATATATCTTCATCCTAAAATACGAATTCGATGCATTAAACTATTAGTTAAGCATGCTACGAAGAACAAGAATGAAGAAAAAAAGAGATAATCAAACTACCATCTTAACAATTTCCTCAAGCATTGCTTCTGTGTGTTGCACAAACATTGGAGCACTAAAATCATCTTCAAGATCAATGGTAGTGAACTCTTCGATGTCGAGCCCATCAGGGATCGTTTCGTTTTTGGCTTCTTTCCCTACAGAAAGAAAGTTGATAAATCTTTTTATAGATTTTGGACAACATGCATAAGCTTCTTTTGACAACTGGTCAAATTATCTCAAATGGGTCAAATTAATATAATTTAGAAAACTAGCTTACAAAACTGGTCAGATAGGTTCTAAATTACCAAATTTGCCACTACTAAGAAAAATTATAGATAAAAGTGGATACCTCAGGTTTGATGGCGATTTGCTCACTAAATCCCCTGCAGAAACAACAAGATTGGGTCTCATAAGTGAACTGTATCACAAAAAGCAAGAACTAGTAAAAGGGACTGTTACTGACCTCGTAACGGGTTGACGAACCGGAGCCAGTGGTTTCTTAAAAGGGTTTGTTCTTTTTCTACAAAAAAAACAAAGATGGTAAACTATCAACGTGGGTATTTAAAAAGTTATATAGATCACTAATCTCATAGATATTATACCCTGGCAAACCATTAGCATAAGGATATGCTGTTGCAGCAGTAACAATGTTCTGGTTGAGATCACCCAAAGCCCTCCTGTTTTGGCCAACTGGAACGCCTGATTTTCATTACAAAGATTCAAATTTTAGCAGAATTTATAATATTATGTGTAAACTCACCCACTCAGACGTTTCATCAAACAGTTCATCTGCATCAAATAAAATAAAATCATATTATTCATTTAAACTTACCTTGTGTTCTTGTAGGAGGCATTAGATCTGGATAATTCTCTTTAAATCCAGCCATTGCACAATCTATACAAAATTCAAATAAAAAGTAAAAAAACTTCACTCAATATTAATCAAAACATACCATCAACAGCCAACCACTATCAAAATTCATGAAAATAATGAACATACAAACCATAATCAGATTAATCAACAACGATCCAGAAACAAGTATGATCTAGTTCTTCAACAAAGATAATGAACTCACCAGTATTGCAGTAAACAAGTTAAAATTCTTTGAAATTAGTCGAAAAGTAAACAAAAGAGGGAGAGATCAACAGAAAATCTCCATGGGTGTTCATTCGATTAAATAATCTTCAGGTATCAATTGATTTTTGATGGATGAAATCTTGAAAATCAATTGATTTTTGACTGACCCATATTATTATTGTTTTGAAATTGAATCGTAAAGGTCGGATTTTTGTCTGGATTTGTTAACATATTTTGCTTTTAATTCCAACGGCTAGTTTACTACAGCCATTGGATCATTCTTTTGTGTTTGATCGAATTTTCAAACAGGTCCCTCAAGTTATGGTTTTGGTCAGAAGTTACCCTTCTATCATGGAAGAATCCTGACTCACTAATTTGGATTTGATTTTTTTTATAGCCGTTGGATGCTTTTATCATTAAACAAAAGTTGACTTGTTAAATTAGGTCCGAAGAGGTATGTTGCGGGTTTAAGGGGCTGTTTGTTTATCTCTTAATGAGATTCTTGACGGGTCAGATTTCTTACTGGTTCAGACTGTTTGTTTCGCAAGCAGATGTCAGATTTGTCTCTGAATGGTTAAGCATTATACTAAGTCTGAATGGTTAAGACCTCTAATTTGAAATGGTCAGACATTTGCCTCTAAATGGTTAAGCATCATACGACTTTTAATGTTTAGACCTCTTACTGGTTTAGCATTTAATTATTCAGAAGTTGCCAAACAGCTCATAAAAGTATATCTTAAAAGAGTGTCTTTGTAGTTTAGAAAACATTGTTTGGACTAAATCAGGTATTGTGTTGAATTCTTTTATCCTTACGAATTTAACAAACACTTGACGATATTAAATAACAAAATCTTTTTTAATAACAAATAGTTCCTAAAGGAAAGGGATCTTGAGTTTTAAACAAATTCCATTAACAAGATCAAAGATAAACATTCAATATTGCAAGCGAGAAGTGATGTAAAAAGCTATTAAATACTCGTTTGTGTATTGGTGTTCATTAGCACCATAGTGGGATGGTTCGAAATCAAAACCTTGTTAGAGAGAGGCAAATGGTTGCTAGCATATTTGTGAGGCAACAAAATGGTGACCACAATCATATTAGTGAAGAAAATTTTATTAACTACTGAGAATTGCACATAAAATGGACTCGTTAAAATTCAGATGGTTACTTGTGATTTTTGCAAAATTATAGTATTCACACCATGTTTTGGTTTTCTTATAATTCGTATCAAATGAGGCATTGGATCTTTCTTTTGTGTTGGTCGATGTTTCTTATATGTCCCTGAAGTTATGGATTATTTCTGTTTTGGTGTATGAGTAAATAAATTATTTGGTCAGAAATGACCCTCTTTGTTTTGGATTTTTATTTATAGCCATTTGAGGCTTTAATCATCAAACAAACTTGACTAGTTAAATTAGGTAATATTTATTTGGACTAAATACGGAATGTCTTCCTTGATTTCTTTTTTGATAAATATTTTACAGTTGACCACGCTTAATAAGGCTTACGCATTCTTTAGCAATACATATCTGCTAAAGTGATTTTCAGTTTCTCACAAGTTATATTAACATCATCTTAGATCAAAATCCAATGCCGCAAGTGAGGTTGCAAGTTTGATTGTAAACAATATTAAACACTCATTTGTGTATTGGTGTTTATTACCCACCTTAGTGGGATGATCCACTGATCAAAACAATATTCGCGAGATAAGAAACGGTTACTAGCATATTTGGGTGACGATACACGGTGGCCACCTTCATATTAGTAAGTCATGATGATCTCTATTGATTTAGACAATATGCCGAAGAAACTTTTTTTATTGAGTATCGAGGATTGCACATAAGATGGGCTCGTTAAAATAAATTTGATTAGTTAAATTTGGTCATATTTATTGGAAGGTATAACTTTGGTGGCTTGGGAGTGGATTTTAGATGTTGATGGGTATATTTGTCCTTTAAAAAAAATATTTGGACTAAATAGGTATTCTATCAAATTCCTTGATTTTATTTTCTTACAAATTTAACACTTGACCACACGAAATAAAGACCTCTTGTCAAACATTTATTTTAGTAACAAATACTTCCTAAAGTGATCTTGAGCTTCATACAAATTTCATAGGGTCAAGATCCAATATATCATGCAATAAGTGAGGTTGTAAGCTTGATCGTAAACACTATTAAACACTCGTTGATGTTCATTGCCACCGTAGTTAGATGATTTGAGATCAAAACCATGTTAGAGAGACAACAAAATGGTGACTGCATTCATATTAATAAGACATGTTAATCTCTCTAATATCAGAGATATGTTGGTGAAATTATTGAGCATCGAACGTAAGATAAACTCGTTAAAATATAGATGGTTTTGTAAATTTCCTTGAACCTTTCTTTTGTTTGTTACTTGTAATTCTTGCAAAATTCTAGTAAACGAAATAATCTAGTCACACTAAGTTTTAGGTTTTTTATCATTCGTATCTGATGAGGCTCAAGTGATTTATTTAAACTTATACATCAATGTTAAATAATTTTAGAATAAAATGAAAATTGTAATTTGAGATTTGGCATGAATACATCAGTTGATTTCATTGTATATATTGAATTAAGATAAGATGTTTTACGGTTATTGTTTTGAACATATAACTTTTAGGATAACTACTTCAATATATACACTCTCTAAAATTTGAACTTTCAATATTTTTATTGTGAAGCACTCACCACATAGCCACTAGAATGTCCTCTTGAAAATTATTAAACTCGTTAGATTAAAAAATAACACATGTTGTGAAACCAGCCTAATAGCAAAACAATATAGTAGATATGAAGTGAGAAAGAGATTGATATTTCATTCATAGGTATAGGTATTTACAATAAGATACAATAGATATATATATATATATATATATATATATATATATATATATATATATAATATTTATAACAATATATACCATTGATGAAATTGATATAGATAAGCATGATTTTGCAAAGAAATTATTAAACACTAAAGGGTGTTTTAAATTAATCCAAACTTTTTTTGAAATGCAGCAAGATGAAAAAATATTTTTGTACAAAAAGTTTATGAGATTATTTCGAAATGTTGAAAGAAAATGGCTCACTAACTCAAAACACTGATTCCATATGTACAAACACAAACATGAGAAGCAATGAAGATCAAAGTATTTCTCTACTCTTCCATGTAAAAAATACCACTTTATTTCAAAAATAATAATTTCTAATATTTATTGAAGATCTTGGTCTTCCTGATTCCCAGGAAGAATTAATTGAAGATCTTCATTGTCTCTGTAAACTTGAACCAATGCAGCCGCTTTATACGCAAACACCCCTACCATTGCTGGCGTAAGCTACACCCAACAGGCATAACAATCAGGATATAAACATAATCACTTGAGCAAATACCTCTCTACTTTTCAAAATTACTTATGTTGGTAATTTCTATCACATAAACTTGTCACATGTTGACGCGGTTATCCTAAGTTCATTGTCTTTTGCAGTGGCGGCTTTGATGGTGTGCGGTGAGGACTTCCGCACAAGGCCTATGATTTCAAGGGGTAATTGATTTGTAAAAAAATCCGATATATATGTGTGTATATATATATATATATGTTAATTTTTTTTTAAATAGTAAACACATAACAATTCCAATATAGGCCCATTTACAAATCATTTTTTATGGTTTAGAATTTAGCGCACTTTGCATTAGGTTTATTGAGGCCGATACTAATTTGATTTTTTTTAAAATTACGGAAGGGCACATTTCTTCGAGCTCGAACAAGGTACGTGAATTCTCAGGGACGCCTCTGGTCTTTTGTGACGATTTTCATGATAATGAATTCTAAAGTCCAGTGATCATATTAGTAATGAAGTAAAACTGAGAAAGTAGTTGCTAATTACTGAAATTTTAACACAATCAAAGATTTGCAACCGAAGGGTTGAACCTGCATACCCTAAAACACTTGTAGTCATAAAAAAATTAAAAATTAGTGCATATAACCTCTTAAATCATGTTTTTTGGATATAGCACACAGATGGTCCCTGTGGTCTAACAAAATTGTGGCTTTGGTCCCTAGCTTTCCAAAAGTACACAGATGCTCCCGGTGGTTTGCACTTTGTAACACATATAGTCCCTAACTTCGACATGCTAAAACCTTTAGATTTGTTGGCTAGGGACTAAATGCATACAAAGTGCAAACCACAGGGACCATACGTGTACTTTTGGAAAGCTAGGGACCAAATACAAGATTTTGGTAAACCACAGGATGGAGGGACCATCCGTGTACTTTTGGAAAGCTAGGGACCAAATCCAAAATTTTGGTAAACCACAGGGACCATCCGTCTACTTCACTCTAAATATTAGATTAGTATTGTAATGGTGTTTTTGTAATCATGATCAACACATTAATTTTTTATTTTTAACTTTTTTTGGGAATGGTCAAAAAATAGTTTGCACGACAACCCGCACTTAAAATGAATTGTTTTAACATCGTGTTACCCCTCGAGATACCCTGACCGATGAGAGGAAACATAAATGTATCAAAAACAAGGTATATAGTTCAGAATAATACCTGAAAATAATCATTTGCAAAATGTTGAGAGAGACCCCACAATCCATAAATGGCAGCAGGAATTACAAGGCGCGGCGATGATAGAGCCATGCTACAACCCTTCACCACTCTTTTCAAAGGTTTCCTCCAAGTCACCACTTCTTATTCCAATTCTAATTTCATATTTACAAAGGTATAACTTTTAAGAGTAATGTAGTGGATATTAAATTAAAAGATAATCATACGAATCGAGTAGCTTACTTTTTTATCTTCTTTTGCCTGAAAATTTGTGGAACTTCTTCTCTTGAAATGTTGTCCACATACCGGTACAAAAGTTGAAGATACAGGCAACTGCATGATTATTTATAAATTAATCGTTGCTACAAGGTGCAACCAATAAGACGTAATAAGCAAGTAGATGAATTTAAGCTAACCTGAAAAGGACACCCGTTGCATAACTGACAGCAGCCTAAGCAAATAGAAGTACTAGAAAGTATCAAATAAAATTACTAAATTTTGAAAAATGACACTTTATTTTTATCAGAGTAAACTGCATTTTACGACCTTTAAGTTTGAACCAAATTGCAGGCGTTGTCCTTTAACTAACGAAATTACACCGGATGTCCTTTATGTTACTGTTTCTCATCAGGCGGTGTCCTTTTGCCCTAACCCAGTTTATGTTTCAAGTTAACTCTTAACTTTTTTTGTAGTTATTAAGTGAAATGACCACTATGCCCTCATGTAAGTGGCACATTTATAAATTTCAACAGAAAAAGTTAACTGGATTAGGGCAAAAGGAGACCGCCTAATGAGAAATACTAACATAAAGGGCATCAAGTGTAATTTTGTTAGTTAAAGGACAGCGCCTGCAATTTGGCTCAAACTTAAAGGATGTAAAATGCAATTTACTCTTTTTATCAACTATAAAAGATTATATAATATTTTTAAACAACATATCTTAAAACAATTACTGAATGTGATTCTAATAATTATACCTCCTAAGGTATTTCAATAATTAGCATGTGAGTAAAGTATAGGGGTAAACAAGTAAACTTTATTTCAGTAGGTATAAACCTGATTATTCAACCCCTAAATAATCAGATAATCGAATTTATAATCACTTTATCCGAACATTAATAGCCTACTATTACGACTTCATGTCTCAATATTCGGATAATCAGTTTCATAATGCAGATCCAAACAACCCCTTCGTTATTAATGGTATCTTTTCATTTTTTGTTATTGTAATTACGTGTAAGAACAAAAATGACTGAAATTATACCTCTACTTGAATACCTGGATGGAAAAAGTTATTAAACAATATACACTGCATGCACTTCCACTACCAACTGTCAGATACAACAGTTCTCTTTTCACCTGCACCGTAAGAATAATAATCAGTAAAATCAAACCTTTCAAGTTAGGTTTGAACAAAAAATAGAGGTTGAAGATAACAAGGGTAGTTTGGTCATTTTATACCGCTTCATACTGAAGTAGGTTCAGTCTGGTTCTTCTTTGGCTGTCATCGCGTAGTTGCTATTACAAAAATATTTACGCATTATTTTCTTAGAACTCATAACGTACAAATCGACACATATCAAATATAAGTAAAGCGAAGACGAGATGAGATGCACGCATACCTTAGCTCGCATCTTTTTGTTTATTGGTGCAGTGTTTTCCCCTAATATCCAATCATTTGTTGTCGTCAATTTCAGAAAACCACCTGCATTTTCATCTACAAATGGCTGCAGTACTCAAATGTGTCATAAAATAAAGCTTGGAGTACATCAAACCTTATATACAGAAAACCATATGGGTATGAAAGCACAAGATAAGTTACTTTTAGAGGATTATTACCTCATCGAGTTGATTAGCATCATTTCTTAAGTCAGTTTCAGTATTGTCAGCCTTAATTGCATTTCTCATCCAAAGTTTATCGGACACTCTTGCTATAAAATCGCCATTCAACTCTCTATCCTTCAAAAAAGTATGCAGGACATCATCTTCTTCAATTATAAAATCTGCAAACAAACATTTGGAAAATTTTCTGGTTAATATCCTTCATGACACACTTTGAAAAACCTGATGTGTGTGTGTGTGTGGGGGGGGGGGGGGGGGGAGGGTAATAGAAGTGCCTATGTCTAATGATCAGAAGTTTATAATTTGAACAAAAAGTATATATAAGCCTACGTCTAGGAACAAAGACCAAATAAACACTACTGGCAATATTCACATACCATTCATCCTTTAAAAGTAAAATCATATAAAGTGATTCAGCAATTCTTAATGTCACTTTTTCCTAATTCCTAAAGAAGCAAATTTAAGAACTGTTATCACCCAAAACAAAGTTGCCACATGATTCTTGAATAAGAAACTTATTTTAAACTTATGAGAGCTTAGTTACTAGTACAAGATGATATATTCCGTTACATTGGTAACTTATAATATTAGAATTGAATGCGTATGGGTAAAAATATATCATTAATGACATACATCTGTAAGATGGTAGTTGAAAATACGCATCCAAACACCCCCTTACGGTACATATTTTCATTACATGCCTGCATGGTTTCAAGTTGTAGAGAGGAAAACTAATACGATTATAAAGGCAAAACTGGCTAGGCATGAGAACCTACTGGAGTGCAGCTTTGTGGTACCGAGCTGGCGAAAATAAGTCATGAATTTAAACTATAAAGGCCTCTTATCTTGAACTAAAATAATCCCTAATTCCAACTTTTAAGCATCAAAACAATGAACTTAAACAACCACATAACAGTAAAAAAAAAACCCATGTGATCAATTCTTCCAAAATCTAAAATTGAAGTCCCAAACACTGGCTTAATTAAGACAAACACTTGGCGTGCATAACCAACTAAAAGCAGTAGCACCGAACATAAAGAAAGATGCATACAAAATGAGGAAATTGAAATGAAGATATAGTTAGTTAGTACCTCCAGCAGAAAGACTTAAGCCCTTACGGATGCTGATACCGGACCTCAGTAGTTTACGACCAAACCCAAAAGCAGCAACCTGCTTGTTGTAAACAAGGGGGGGTTGTTTAAACCGTAAGAGAAAATGGTGAGGAAGATGTATGTATGCATACCTTGAAATTAGAGGGGGCGACTGAGGGAAGGGGGAGAGGGGAAGCCATTGGATTGGAGGAGAAGATGATGATGTGATTCACCACAACACAACTCGGATAGGATCATATTATCATTTCATTTTACTCTTGCCTTTTAGATTTTTTTTTAAAATGCTGTGGGTTTTTTTTTTATTTTCTTTTTTTACTTACATTTCTTTCACTTTTCTTTTTTTTATTACTTCGCTAGTTTACCTTAAATCACTTGTCAAAGCCAAAATTTTACCGAGTCCTCCCATCAGTTAAATATTCCACATTCCACACTGCAACCACATGGTAAGATTATAGCTTTAAAGTTGTGATTTGAGATAAACCATGGAGATGTAAATACTCTTTTAATTAATTTATTTATTATCTGATTTTTTATTCTTTAATTGTACTTTTCTTTTAATTTCTTATTCAATCAATCCAATATTTATTTTTCAATAAGGTCATTGTAGTTTTTTATAACTTTTTTTTATCAACTCATTATATTTCTTTTTCTTATTTTTTTATTAACTTATTTTAAAAAACAGTTTCTAAAAAGTTGTATTAGACGTAGTTTTTAATAGTGAAGAATCATCCTAAATGAATTTAAAATTGAACTAAAAAAGATAAATTAATTAATACATTAAAAACTTATTTCGTTTGTGTTTGATATTAGGGTGGAAGGGGTACATCGGTGACCCCTTCGGAGAGTGTTGTTTACCGATCGGTGAGGTGGCGTCGGCACAATATCGGTGAGTGGTGAAGGAGGTAAACGGTGAGTAGTTACCGAGTGGGAAGAGGAGAGAGAGGGGGTTAATGGTGGATCTCATTCTCTTTCAACCAATCACAATTTTTTTAAGAAATTGTTTACCACTCTCTATGTGTTTGAGCACCTCTAGTGTTTGAGTGCAAATTAGGAAGTGAATGAGAAAGTTGACATGACATGATATTATTGGTTAAATAAAAAATTTACCACTCATCAAATGAGGAATGCCCCTTCCACCCTTAAGACCGATGATAGGTTAAGTTTTAATTTGAGATTATTCTTGTATTCTGTGTAAAAAGTTGTTGGATAAAAAAGAAAAACAAATGATACGATGGATTTATTGGATAAAAAAAGTCTAATATGTTGGTTAAAAATATAAAATTGTTATGAATTTTTACTATAGATTATTAGCTAGCATAAACCCTTTGTTAAACTTATTTATAAATGTATTATATTATTTTTCTATCAAATAGTTAAAGATGTCTATCAAATAGTTATATCTTTGTAGTATAAATATTACCTCAGCGTAGATAATGCAAATGAGAAAATTGTCACACCCCGTAACGTGTGCGAGCGTTGGTGTAATTTTTAGTATATTTTAAGCACTTTTACTCATTTATCAAGCTTTAAATTTATAAAAAACGATATAACACAATCACTCTCAACAACACGCTAGGACAAGTGCACCCATCGTTGGCGTAATATAGTGATGGTAAAATACCGAGGTCATCTAAGGACACAATAGCTTTTAATACCAGAATATCGTCAACGTCTAATCTAACCAAATTTTTAGGAAAAATATGTTTAGTAATTAAAAGTAAAGAAAGAAGCTAACATATTAAAAAGAAGACAATAGACAAGATATAATCACTTGGTTCTGACACTTCTTAACGTATCATTTGATGATTTACGCACTTTGGATTTTTTTAAAAGATTATCTTAGTTATAGTGGCATGTCCCTCTTTTGGAGACAACGCTACCCTCGGCTATATTGATCTGAGTCAGTAGGAATACAATCCCACAAGACTGGAATCTTGAAAAATAATTAAGTAAGTTATTAATACAAAATGTGGCATGTCCCTCTTTTGTAGGCAATTCTACCCACGACCATATTGGTCTGAGTCAGCAGGGATACAGTCCCGCAAGCCGGTTTAAAGTTTTAATAATAGTTTGTTTATAAGGGATTTAAGCCATTCTTACTTCCCCCGATTTGATGTTATCTGCCTCAAGAGAAGTCCTAATAAGCTTGAATCAAGTCCTCGCAGGATCTATACAATGAACGAGGCAAGAACTTTACTCAAACCATCCTTCTAATCCCCGTCTTGGCAGTTAACGCGCTTTATATAGACCGTAAAGACACGAATGAGTGAATCAACAAAACATGAAGATATGATATAATAAAGTTTACTTTCAATATAAAAAACTAGTTATAAAAGTCATTAATACATAACTAATTAAAAAATTTAACCAAAGCTTGGAAATCAAAAGTAATACATAAAAGATTTGTCTTTACCAAGTGATGTAAGAGATTAGCTAACCATGGCCTTTGTTTGATAAAAACTCTTACAATCAATCTCGGATCCCGAGACTATTACACTTTCTAAATATGGATGATAGAGGAATGTGGTGGATGATAGTGGTATTTGTCACACCCCGACCCGCAGCGGAATAAAAGTCGGGGCATGATTGGGTTATCACCAAAGCTCATGATATTTACTAACAAGTTTCATATTTATTAAATTCAAATTAAAATTCAAATATCCAACAAAATTTCATACAAACACAAATAATAATCTAAATGCTCGTTCCAACGAAATAACTTTGATTATTCTTCTAGGCCATCCTAGGTGTTTCTTTCCTCAACTTGATCACCTGTATCATGCGTAAAACAGGGGAAATTTTGGGTCAACAAAAGTTGACGAGTGAACCTTGATAAAACATTTAAGTAAATCAATTTTATAGTTGTTTAAATAAGATTGTGCATAATCACATGTGAATAAATGTATAATGTAACAAATCACAAACCACATTAAATGAATATATGACATGAATGATGATGTATCTGAGATCAAGGCTCAATCGAACGGAGCCGATCTAATGAGGTACCTGATGCTCAACCCGTATCCCACGAGGAACTGATTGGCCTAATGTAATGAGTGCACTGAAATGATAAAATGTATCCACATATAAACCACACTACAAGCAATACACATTTGATCACGAAATGATATTAGCACAAGTGTTAAATAAAATAAAGAAATGATACGACACATGATACACCCCAAAAGGTGATAAAACGGGGAATTTGTAGAGATTCACTCACCTTAGGTTGCGTATAGCTCTTGGAATTCGCACAAGTAAAGATGAAGAATCTACGAAGATGATTAACCTAGAATAAGATAGAGAATTTGTTTAATGTTTTGCGAATTGCGCTATTTTGTTAAGTATAGATAGGGAAACGCTCAAATTGTAAGTTGTAGATTATTTCAATTAAGTTTAACTTGATAGGTGTTATATTTATAAGTTGCGGGTATAATGGTAAATAAGTTCAGTAATAATAATCAGTAATAAAATGATAGTTTAACCAAATAATAATAATAATAATAATAATAATAACAACAATAATAATAATAATAATAACAATAAGGTAATAAGAATGTGTTGTTAGTGAAATAATGTAAACAAGTTATAACAACATCAGTCCAAATATAACCGGCCCAAACTGAAACAAAAGAAAGGTTTAAAAAGATGTGGCCCAAAGGTAAAAATCGTTTGGCCCATCAGGCGGGCCCAACAATGAGCCACAACAACAACAGAAACGGGCGACAAAATCGGAAACAGGAGGACTCGAACTCGGAACCTCCGGTTAACATCGCGCACCAACACCACTGGGCTACGGCCCATTTTAGTGATGGATTACAGTTTATGTTATATAGATATGTTAAGTCTGAGTCATCTCCTTCATTAACAAGAACAGCGAAAACCCACTGTTAGTTTTAAACTTGAATTATTTTTGTTATTAGACCAGTAATTAGTAATCGTTAAGTGATTGAAAAAAACACAAAGGAAACAAGGGTTTATACCGAATGGTCGTGGGATGCTTCTGGTCGAACTCCGATCGTCTTCTCCTGCGAAGGCGCAGGTTCCCGGTAAGCCTGTGCTTTTCCTGCGACCGAGCGAGGTGGGCGAGAGTTATGTGGGAGAGAGAGTAAGAGGTGCAAGGGTGAAGGGAGGTGTGAGGGTGTGAGTGTGAAGCAATGAAGGGTTCTCGGTATTTATGACTGAGTCGCGAACGAATCGAGTCAGATTTTTGGGTTTAGTACGTAATTGGTAATAAAAAAAAGGAAACACCATGCTGTCTCCTAATCACGAAAAGTCAAAGAAACCAGAAAGGAAAGAACAGCAGTGTTTACGCGTTTGGTCATTTTGGCGGTAATACTCAAAATTGGTTTGAAATTAACGAGCAGATATATATATTTATATTAAGAATGTTGTTGAATGAGGGCTACAGCCCCATCGGTGAACACGCGTGCTTGTTAAAGGGGTGGCGCGGGTTCGATACCCGGCCACAACCCTTTTTGTTTCTTTTTTTTTTTTTTCCAATTTATAAGTTTCTAAAATTGCACAAGTAGTCCCTGTACCATATAGTTTCACTAAATGCACTTTTGGCCCTTGTACTTGACTAATTATTTACTAATTATGAATATTTATTATTTAATTATATTATCTTATTTTTAACATTAATTATTATTATTATAAATGTATTATTGTAAACAAACAAAATAATAACACGACGTAATATAAAATATACTTCGATTGATAAATTGGGGCGGGTTTTCGAAACCCGATTTACACAAATGTTACAGTATCCCCTACTTTTAGAAATTTCATCCCGAAATTTAAGTAGTAGTGGTAACCGGGAAAAGATGTGGGTATTTTTCGCGTATTGAGTCTTCACGTTCCCAAGTAAACTCGGGTCCTCGTTTTGACTCCCAACGCACCCTGACGATTGGAATACGACTTCGTCTCAAGCGCTTTTCACCGAAGTCCATGATGTCTACCGGTCTTTCAACGAAGTGCATTGATTCATCAATTTGGATATCTTCCAAAGGAATATGGAGATTTTCGTCGGCAAGACACTTTTTCAAGTTTGATACGTGGAACGTGGGATGTATTCTGTTGAGTTCTTCTGGTAGGTCAAGCTTGTAGGTTACAGGTCCTACTCTTTTGAGTATCTTGAAAGGTCCTACGTAGCGTGGTGCTAGCTTTCCGTTTTGGCCTAAACGAACCACTCCCTTCCACGGTGATACTTTCAAAAGTACTTGATCACCAACACAAAACTCCAAGGGCTTTCGTCGTTTGTCAGCATAACTCTTTTGACGACTTTGAGCCGCTAGAAGATTGTTTCGAATTTGAAGGATTTTGTCGGTTGTTTCTTGAATCAATTCAGGTCCGGTGATTTGCACTTCACCAATTTTGTGCCAACATACTGGAGATCGGCATTTACGACCATATAAAGCTTCGAAAGGAGCCATGCCGATACTTGAATGATAGCTATTGTTGTACGAAAACTTGACTAACGGTAGATGAGCGTCCCAGTTCCCTTTGAAGTCTATGACACATGCTCGAAGCATGTCTTCAAGGGTTTGGATGGTGCGTTCTGATTGCCATTAGTTTGAGGGTGAAAGGCGGTGCTAAGGTCTAACCGTGTACCCAAAGCGGTTTGTACGGCTCGTCATGTTCATGAAGTGAAACGACCATCACGGTCTGAAATGATGCTTAACGATACACCATGACGGCTTACGATCTCTTTGATGTAGATACGAGCTAACTTCTCGTTCTTGAAGTCCTCGCGAATCGGAATGAAGTGAGCTGATTTTGTAAGACGGTCAATGATTACCCATATGGTGTCATACCCACTGGAGGTGCGAGGTAACCCGGTAATGAAGTCCATGGTTATATTTTCCCACTTCCATACAGGTATTTCGGGTTGGACTAGAAGTCCTGAAGATCTTTGATGTTCAGCTTTCACTTTGGAACATGTAAGGCACTTGGAAACAAAAGCAGCGATATCCTTTTTCATGTCAGGCCACCAGTAGGTGTATCGTAGGTCTTGATACATCTTATCGGCTCCTGGGTGTACAGAGTATCGTGTTATGTGAGCCTCATTCATGAGGAAATCACGAAGGTTGTCGCGATCGGGAATCCATATGCGGTTTAAATAATATAGAATACCGTCGGATTTGGTTTCAATTTTGAGTTCAGCTCCACATGACAGCTCATCGCGTACGTCATTTTCCGTTACAGAGATATGTTGAGCTGTCCGGATTCGATCCTTGATATCGGTTATGATTTGCGAACATAGAAGAAGAATGGAGTTCGCATATCCCTTTCGACTAGGCGCATCAGCCACCACGTTTGCCTTGCCAGGATGATACCGAATCTCGCAGTCGTAATCGTTGAGCAGTTCGACCCATCTTCGTTGCCTCATATTCAACTCTTTTTGGTTGAAGATATGCTGGAGACTCTTGTGGTCAGTGTATATTTCACACTTGGTACCGTAAAGATAATGTCTCCATATCTTGAGAGCGAACACAACGGCTCCAAGTTCCAGGTCGTGGGTGGTGTGATTTTTCTCATGGACTTTGAGTTTCCTAGAGGCATAGGCTATCACCTTTCCTCTTTGCATCAATACACAGCCTAGACCTTGCCCTGATGCGTCGCAATAAACCACAAAGTCATCACAACCCTCAGGGAGTGTAAGGATAGGTGCGTCACAAAGCCTTTGCTTTAAAGTTTGGAAGGCCTCCTCTTGCTTAGGTCCCCAAATGAAGGGTTTTCCCTTGTGAGTCAAGGCCGTGAGCGGAACTGTGATACGGGAAAAATTGGCAATGAGGCGTCGGTAGCAACCAGCCAAGCCAAGAAATGACCTAACTTCAGTAGGAGTGCGTGGCGCTTGCCATTCTTGTACTGCCTTGATTTTCGAAGGATCGACATGAATCCCTTTGTCATTGACGACATGACCAAGGAATTGTACTTCTCTTAACCAGAATTCACATTTTGAGAACTTAGCGTAAAGCTTTTCAGTCCTTAAGAGTGTAAGAATGAGTCGAAGGTGTCGCTCATGATCGGATTTTGACTTGGAGTAGATGAGAATGTCGTCGATGAAGACTATGACGAAACGGTCGAGATAGGGTTTGCATACCCTATTCATTAATCCATGAAGACAGCGGGGGCGTTGGTTAAACCGAAGGGCATAACCATGAACTCGTAATGACCATAACGAGTTCGGAAGGCAGTTTTTGGAATATCTTCTTCACGCACTCTAAGCTGATGATAACCAGACCGAAGGTCGATTTTGGAAAAACGGGTGGCGCCTTGAAGTTGGTCTAGAAGGTCATCAAAATGAGGCAGTGGATAGCGATTCTTAACCGTCAACTTGTTGAGTTCTCTATAATCAATGCGCATGCGAAACATTCTATCTTTCTTCCTCACAAAAAGAACGGGCGCACCCCAAGGCGATGAGCTAGGACATATGAATCCTTTGTCAGTCAGCTCTTGCAGTTGACTGGCCAACTCTTGCATCTCGGATGGGGCTAACCTATAGGGATATTTTGCGACCGGTATAGCACCAGGCACAAGATCTATTCGAAATTCGACTTCTCGCGCAGGAGGAAGTCCTGAAACGTCGTCGGGAAAATCTTGCGGGAATTCTTTCACAATGGGAATATCTTCGAGCTTCCTTTCCTTGCCTTCCTTCTTGACGACGTGATCTAGAAATGCGACGTAATTTTTGCGAAGATAACTTCGGGCTTTAAGGCAGGACATCAATTTGATCCCTTTCGAAGGAGTTTCCCCAAAGATACGTAGTGTCTGACCGTCGGCGAGAGGAACACGAATGAACTTTTCATGACACACCACTTCAGCGTGATGCTGGCTGAGCCTGTCCATGCCGATGATAACATCAAAACTTCCCAATTTCATAGGAATGAGATCAATTGAAAAATCGTGATCATTTAGGGTGAGAGTACAATCGCGTATAATAGAATTTAATGAAGTGGGTTTTCCGTCAGCAACTTCCACCGTCAGAGATTCAACGAGATTATCATGAGGTTGGTCGAGAATAGATTCGAATTCTAAAGACACAAAGCTCTTATCCACAACGGTATCGAATAATATGGATGCATAACTACCATTTACGAGAAGCGTACCGTTGACCACATTGTTGTCAGCCCTGGCTTGGTTGGCGTTGACATTTAAAGCTCTTCTTATAGCAGGTGGAGGAGCTTGGTTAGCTTGGTTTACCGGGTTTGCTTGAGCTTGGGCATGGATGATGTTCACCAGGCGTGGGCAAGTATTCCTGAAGTGGTTTGGGTCCCCACAATTGAAACAGGCTCGTATAGATTGCATCATGGGGTAGTTAGGTTTGTAGTAAGGTTGGGCTGCGAGTTGTGCAGGTGGTAGAAGTAAGGGTTGTTGGGCTGGGCCCACCATTTGATTTTGGGTTTGGGTTGGAGGTTGACTGCGGTTTGATCGCTGAAGGGTACGGCAGGTTTGGATAGTGTGACCCGCACGGCCATAACTTGTGCAATGTTGGCAAAGGTTTTCAGGAGGGTGATGGTATTGGCAACGGTTACACTTTGGGTGTGGGCCAGTGTATGGCCTTTTGAATGGTGCGGCTGGAGGGGCAACTTGGGTGATTGGAGCAGCAGTGATGGGAGGGTTGGTTTGGGTGACAACAAAGTTCTTGCCATTTCGCTTCCTCTTACCAGCAAACTTCGAGGATGAACCTGAGTGGTTTGGAATTGGGGTCTCAATGGGTGTTTTCTTCTTCTCATCTTTAAATTTGCCATTTCGAATGCGATTTTCAGTGAGTTCCGTAGCTAACTCCATTGCGGCTTCGAGTGTTGCAGGCGAAGTGCTTAAAATCAAATCTTGGATTTTCGAGGGGAGGCTTCGAATGTAGTGTTCAATTAGGCGGTATAATGGGGTGAACAGATTGGGAACCATTTGGTTCAACTCAAGAAACCTCTTGTTGTAGGAGGTGTGATCTCCTTCCTTTTGCTTTAGATAATGGAATTCATCTTCAAGCTTCTTGATCTCGCTTCTAGGGCAAAAACGTCTTGTCATGACCTCTCTTAATTCTTCCCATGATAAGGCCATGGCATCGTCTACACCTCGCTTTCCTTTTTCCGTGTTCCACCAGGTAAGGGCTACCCCAAACAATCTTCCAGTCGCGTATCGTACCTTACGGTCCTCAGGACAGTCGGAATTGAGAAAGGTGTTTTCCATTTCCTCAAACCAGTGGAGGAGAGCGGTGACACCTTCAGTCCCTTCATATTTTGGGGGATCGCAAGACTTAAAGTGTTTGTAGGTTCATTTAGGGGTTTTGGGAGGAGGGTTGGCGACGCTTTGGTCTTCTAGGTTGGGAGGGTTAATGGGATTAGCGGTGAGAGCTTGCTGAACTTGTAGCACGATGTCAGGAAGTACAGCGGCCATTTGTTTAGCAATTTGCGTGGCCAAGCATTCGTTTGACTTTCCTGACCTTCTACCTCCACGTAATTGCCTAGCAGACATCTACAGGAATATATGTAGGGAGATTGTGAGTTCAAGAATTTCCTAGGTGTCATGTGTCGTAAAAAGAATGAAAACAACATAACTGAAAATAATTTAACTACATCCATAGGATGTCTTGGGTTTGCTCATGTTTGGGCCTCCAAATGTCCCCCATACCATTGCCTGTGTAGTCATGTGGGGCCCCATGACTATTGGGCTTGGTAGGATTCACATTGGTGTCGGCGGGTTAACACTCGCACCACCCGAATGAAAATCGTAAAACATGATTGCGAGATGTATGGTCGTAGGGTGTCCAGGTGTGGACACAATGACAACTCAAAGTGGGGTTAGTTCACACGACGTTTGGTATAGCATGCTTTGGCCTAATAGGTCCTTCGTACTCTCATCGTTAGTCCCCAGGTAGGCAAACTGGTCCTTTATTTTGGATTTATACGAATGCCAAGCCTAGACAGGACGTTCCGACTATCGGTACTCGTACCCTTCCAGTTACTACATGCCCGTCGTGAAAACTCGCTTTGATGTGATTTGAAAAATATGAAAACATTGCAAAAATCTTTGAAAAGAAATAACGGAAATTGTGAAATTGTGAGGTGTGTGCTTTCATAGATATGATATGATATGAGGGTATGATCTATGATGAGCATTGCATATTAATATGTACTTGTGAGAATGTTTGCATAATGTTGTGTGTGAATATAAACATGAAACATATAAACATCATGAATTTTGCATGTAACACATAAACAATTTAAATCTAGTCAACTATAGTATAGGCTCTAAAGGTCTAACAACCTATCCTATATCCCTATAGTCACAAGCTCTGATACCAATCTGTCACACCCCGACCCGCAGCGGAATAAAAGTCGGGGCATGATTGGGTTATCACCAAAGCTCATGATATTTATTAACAAGTTTCATATTTATTAAATTCAAATTAAAATTCAAATATCCAACAAAATTTCATACAAACACAAATAATAATCTAAATGCTCGTTCCAACGAAATAACTTTGATTATTCTTCTAGGCCATCCTAGGTGTTTCTTTCCTCAACTTGATCACCTGTATCATGCGTAAAACAGGGGAAATTTTGGGTCAACAAAAGTTGGCGAGTGAACCTTGATAAAACATTTAAGGAAATCAATTTTATAGTTGTTTAAATAAGATTGTGCATAATCACATGTGAACAAATGTATAATGTAACAAATCACAAACCACATTAAATGAATATATGACATGAATGATGATGTATCTGAGATCAAGGCTCAATAGAACGGAGCCGATCTAATGAGGCACGTGATGCTCAACCCGTATCCCACGAGGAACTGATAGGCATAATGTAATGAGTGCACTGAAATGATAAAATGTATCCACATATAAACCACACTACAAACAATACACATTTGAGCACGAAATGATATTAGCACAAGTGTTAAATAAAATAAAGAAATGATACGACATATGATACACCCCAAAACGTGATTAAAATGGGGAATTTGTAGAGATTCACTCACCTTAGGTTGCGTATAGCTCTTGGAATTCGGACGAGTAAAGATGAAGAATCTACGAAGATGATTAACCTAGAATAAGATAGAGAATTTGTTTAATGTTTTGCGAATTGCGTTATTTTGTTAAGTATAGATAGGAAAACGCTCAAATTGTAAGTTGTAGATTATTTCGATTAAGTTTAATTTGATAGGTGTTATATTTATAAGTTGCGGGTATAATGGTAAATAAGTTCAGTAATAATAATTAGTAATAAAATGATAGTTTAACCAAATAATAATAATAATAATAATAATAATAATAATAACAATAACAATAACAATAACAATAACAATAACAATAACAATAACAATAACAATAACAATAACAATAATAATAATAAGGTAATAAGAATGTGTTGTTAGTGAAATAATGTAAACAGGTTATAACAACATCAGTCCAAATATAACTGGCCCAAACTAAAACAAAAGAAAGGTTTAAAAAGATGTAGCCCAAAGGTAAAAAACCGTTTGGCCCATCAAGCGGGCCCAACAATGAGCCACAACAACAACAGAAACGGGCGACAATATCGGAAACAGGAGAACTCGAACTCGGAACCTCCGGTTAACATCGCGCACCAACACCACTGTGCTACGGCCCATTTTAGTGATGGATTACAGTTTATGTTATATAGATATGTTAAGTCTGAGTCATCTCCTTCATTAACAAGAACATCGAAAACCCACTGTTAGTTTTAAACTTGAATTATTTTTGTTATTAGATCAATCAGTAATTAGTAATGGTTAAGTGATTGAAAAAAACACAAAGGAAACAAGGGTTTATACCGAATGGTCGTGGGATGCTTCCGGTCGAACTCCGATCGTCTTCTCCTGCGAAGGCGCAGGTTTCCGGTAAGCCTGTGCTTTTCCGGCGACCGAGCAAGGTGGGCGAGAGTTATGTGGGAGAGAGAGTAAGAGGTGCAAGGGTGAAGGGAGATGTGAGGGTGTGAGTGTGAAGCAATGAAGGGTTCTCGGTATTTATGACCGAGTCGCGAACAAATCGAGTCAGATTTTCGGGTTTAGTACGTAATTGGTAATAAAAAAAAAGGAAACACCATGCTGTCTCCTAATCACGGAAAGTCAAAGAAATTAGAAAGGAAAGAACAACAGTGTTTACGCGTTTGGTCATTTTGGCGGTAATACTCAAAACTGGTTTGAAATTAACGAGCGGATATATATATTTATATTACGAATGTTGTTGAATGAGGGCTACAGCCCGATCGGTGAACACACGTGCTTATTAAAGGGGTGGCGCGGGTTCGATACCCAGCCACAGCCCTTTTTGTTTCTTTTCTTTTTTCCAATTTATAAGTTTCTAAAATTACACAAGTAGTCCCTGTACCATATAGTTTCACTAAATGCACTTTTGGCCCTTGTACTTGACTAATTATTTACTAATTATGAATATTTATTATTTAATTATATTATCTTATTTTAAACATTGATTATTATTATTATAAATGTATTATTGGAAAGAAACAAAATAATAACACGACGTAATATAAAATATACTTCTATTGATAAATTGGGGCGTTTTTTCGAAACCCGATTTACACAAATGTTACAGTATTGTGGTGGTGGAGTGGTGGCGGGTGTGAGAGAAATGGTTTACCAAGGGATGGATTGCAAATGAATCAAGCACCCTTATTTATAGGTGGAAACATGCTTCTCACACGGCCCTATGTTTTCTTCTTTTCTGTCTTCATTTAATGAGCTGTGTTAGTCCATATGCACACACGACCCCTTGTGTCAGAGGCACGACCATATGGTCTTGTACTTGGTGTACTATAGGAGATTTTGCATATCTGGGAGTTGACCACAACCCATGTCCATGGGACACGTCCCCGCGTATTTTGTCTGCTTATGTTCTTTTCTTCATAGACTCTAGAGTAGGGCGCGACCCCATGCCTTGGTATCACGACCCCGTGCTTGTCTTTTGATTTGTTGTTTTTGGTCTTAGGGTGAAGCTCGGAGGGTGGGTATGATGTGTCAACTTCTTTTCTTTTGTATTTATGTTGGTTTTTGCCGTCAATTTGTTCATTTTGTACATTTAACCTCTTTTAATCCTGAAAATATAAAATATACAAAGAAACGTACTTTTTTCTAACATTAGTACATAAAAGGTTGACTTTATACCTCATTTGATATAATTTATATGTTGCATTTTGCGCATATCACCCCGACAAAGGGGTCTTGGCATAGCGAATTAATAAATAGCAATTTGCATAAGGAAAACCAAATAACCAAGCATTAACCATTCATTATACAACTTCAACCAGTTACATCTTATTTAATATCTCACTAGGTTTGTTAAAGTCACGTGTTATGGCGAAACGAGAAAAATGATAATATTAAACAAATGTTAACTAAAAATGAAGCATATTGTTTAGAAAGCCATACAAACATACTCGGTTTAGTTTATTATTGTACCATAAAATGATACCAAATAAATACTTTATTTTGAATACAACTTCTTTTTTAATAATACTTATATCGGAATGTCCAGAGGAAAAAAAATAAACACAACTGCGTAGTTAAGTTTAAAAAAGAAAATAATCGAATGCAAGTTATTAAAAAAATATTAAATTAACTAATAAAGGCGATGTAATTGAAAAAAATATGAAAAATAAAAAAGAAATGACTTAAGGAATATGGTTTAAAAAAGGGAAATATGTTAAAAAGAAAATATAATAATAAAGTATTATGATATTAAAATAATAAAATACACAAAAACTATATACTTTTATAAATTTGAAATTACTATTTATCGTCCTTTGTTAACATATATCAGATTAATTAATTGATAAAGGCAATATAATTGAAAAAAGAAAATAATTATGAACAAAAAAATAAATGACAAATGAATATGATTTAAAAAAAGAAAAAAAAGGGAAATATGCTAAAAATAAATATAATAATAAAGTATTATAATATTAAAATAATAAAATATATTAAAAATTATATATTATATATTATTATAAATTTGAAATTACTGTTCATCATCCATCATCAACAATATATAATAGTGGGATTTCCGTGTGTTTCGCTGCGGGCCTTTGGTGATTATCGGTCTAGTTTATTACATTACCACTACGATACTGGCTCTCGGAATAACAATCGTTGTTAATCGACACGTGTTTTACATCAACTGAAAATAATAAAAACGAATACATGAACCGGTACCGGTGTTGTTTAGTCCTGTCACACCCCGACCCGCAGCGGAAATGGTGATCGGGCATGATTAGGTTTTCATCAAAGCTTAAGTTTCATATTTATTATTTCCTTTGAAAGGAGAACATTACAATCAATATACAAGTACAGCATGTTCTATACATTTATCAAGAATTCATTATTTTTCTTCTAAGGCAATTTCCTACGTGTTCCTTGCTTCAACCTGTCCACCTGTATCATGTGTAAAAATAGGGTTTTGGGACAACAAAAAGTTGGCGAGTGAATCTTATTTAAACATTTGAAAGGATTAGTTATGTTGGTTATTTGAATAAAATTGTGCATAACCAAATATGAATAAACGTAAATGTAAGTTTAATCACAAAACACATAATATTAATTAATACACACGCACACACCAAATGAATGATTTTGAGGCACGCGATGTTCAACTCGTCTCCCACGAGGAACTGATGGGCCTAATGAATGATTTTGAGGCACGCGATGTTCAACCCATCTCCAACGGGTTGAACTAATGGGCCTAATGAATTGATTTGCACGTAACTTGACTAAATGTAAACACACATTTCAACAAACAATATTTATATTATAAGTTTAGATCATATAATGGTAATAGCACGAGTTTGAATAAGCGAAATAATTAAAGCGACACATGATACACCCCAAAACATGAATAAAAAGGGGAATTTGTAAGAATTCACTCACAGTGGGTGCGTTTCTTTGATGACGTTGGATGCGCACGAATTTTAGGATTTGATCGACGAGGAAAAACTAACCTAAAATAATAACGAAATGGTTCGGTAAATAAGTGGATTTTATTTGAGATTAATACTTTTAATTCATAATCTTAATAGGATTTTAGATTTATTTTTGTGAGTTTAAGGACATTTTCTAACTTTAAAAATATTATTTTTAAGTGTTTTTAAATAATTTTCTGATTAAATAAATAAAATAATAAATAACAAAAAAAATGTTGACTTTTTGACTCTGTTGACTGTTGACCATTGACCGTTGACCGGTCGGACTGTTTTAATTATATGCGCTGAGTGAGGTTCGAACCCGAGACCTCTCGTATACGTGCACGCAGCTCTACCAACTGAGCTACGTGTCTAACCCGAAATATTCTCTGTTTTAATTATATTTATATACTAATTAGATTAATTCATTTCTGTTTCTATTTAAAAAGCGTTGATAATTGCCAGACCCGGTTACAGAAGCAGGATTCGAACTCGGGACCTGTAGTTTAACTTCGCACACAGTCCACCGCTGGACTGTGTGTCTAACCTGATTAAAATACTGGTTTTTATTAAACTTAAGCGTTGATAATTGCCAGACCCGGTTACAGAAGCAGGATTCGAACTCGGGACCTGTAGTTTAACTTCGCACACAGTCCACCGCTGGACTGTGTGTCTAACCTGATTAAAATACTGGTTTTTATTAAACTTATATACTCACTGGAAGGTGTTCTGGGGCCTTAAAAATGGGATTTATCACAGGAAACCGATTAAGTGCACGAATCGAACCCGGTATCAATAGCATGAAATGCACACAGTCCACCGCTGGACTGTGTGTCTAACCCGTTTAAAATGCTGATTTTAATTATATTCATAAACAACTCGATAATCGTCTTCTTCATTAATCTCAGATCGAACACAGATTTGTTAAACATTTGATTTCACTGCTCTTAGAGTTTGAACAAATAAATCGAATAGAACTGACAGAAAGATTAAGAATGCATACCGAACACAGGGGCCCGGTTTTCCGGTGACTAACTCCGGCGGGTTCAGCAATTTCCGGCGATGTATAACTTGCGACAGAGGCTCTACAGGGAGTTTGAGGTGAGTGTGGGTAATTTCTGTCTGAGTTTTAGAAGTCCTATTTATAGAGTAAGGCAACACTGGAATGGATTCTTTGGTTTTCCGGCGAGTAACTGAGGATTCCGGCGACTTGCAGGTTGAACAGAGAGTTGAGCAGAAGGTTCGAGAGCAGTTTGGGTAATGTTTTGAGATAGAATGCGCGTGAAATTGAGATGAGATGCATCGATATTTATAGTGCGCATTATTAACACACGATTTCGGTTTCAAAATTTCGGTCAAGATGTAATTGCCTAACTGATTGCGTAACCGATTGGGGATTGTTGACTCCCTGATTGAGTCTATCAGTTACATTCGATGATTGACGAGGAATCCGGTTTCTTGATGATAGCCGGTGACTTAGCGCGGCTGTTTCTGGTTTGAATCCGGATCAAAGGAAATGTGATTACAAATACATAATTGTTCTGAGATGTAGCAGATCTGGGCAAGTGGTGTAGTGGTGTGTTGTCTGTTTGTTGAACCGGCTGACCTGGGTTCGAAACCCGGCAGCCTCATTTATTTTTTATTCTCTTATTTTTATTATTTATTAATTATGGTTTTAAATTCTAACATTGTTTATTAATTATGTATTGTTTAAAATTAATTTGAGCGATAAATATGAAATGAAAAATTTTGACTGGATATTCGATTAATAAACGAAGCGGGTTTGGAAAACCCGTTTTTCGATGGATGTTACAGTATCCCCTACTTTTAGAAATTTCGTCCCGAAATTTAAGTAGTAATGGTATATTTGACTTGAAGGGTGGGTGTTTTTAATTTGACAATTACATAATTAGGAGAGGGTGAGAGTTTAAATCTTATTTGAGGCGGTAACGTTCCTAGTAAGGGTTGAATACCTTGCTACAGGAATCGCTTTTTGATGCCTAAGATAAGGAATATTGATAAACAGAGTTGATTGACTAGGTATGATCTCATGCATAAGAGTTTTGAGAGAGTTGATACGTTTGGAAAGATAAGGTTATATCAGAAAACAAAACTTCAACCATGACGATACTAAAACCTACATGGAACTTCTCATAACCGCCTGGTAATGCTTTTGATCCTTTGCCAAGAATACTTATATATAGGAAGTACCAGCGGCTTATCCACCATATTCTTGTCAAATTTTCATTGGCTTTATCAGTAAGTTATGATCAGTTCTATGTGACTCTAAAACATAAACAAACACAACGACCAAAGCTTGAGGCTCAATTCTGAAAGGATACATGACTGAATGATGACAGTACCTCTCTCGTTTGTTATGATGAAGGGGTTAGTCTATGTAAAAGTGAGACACAACCCAACTTCTTTAAATGATGTGATCGAGGTACGTCGAGATGTTTGATGATATGAATGTTAAATCAACGGGTATAAAATAAAACTGTAATATCAATTCGCATTAAAATTCTTGGATACATAAAATCCCAATTTATAACTGAGATACGTAAAGATTGAGATAACATATGAAAACATAAAAACTAAACGGTTGGAGTTGAGTCTTGATTCTTGGTGAAGGAAGGCTAGTTGGGTGATTCATTTGGGCCGTTATTATTTTCAACAGGATTGGCGTTGATGTTGTAAGCTCTTCCTCTTGCTGGTGGTGGAGCTGGGTTTGCTTGATTTGCTTGGTTAACTGGGTTTGCTTGAGCTTGGGCGTTTATGATATTAACCAATCGAGGGCACGTGTTTCTAAAGTGGGTAGGGTCGCCACAATTAAAACAAGCTCGAACATATGGAAACATGGGGTATTGGGGTTGTTGATATGTTTGGATCATGTTTTGAGTAGGGGGTGAAACTTGGTTTTGAGAGGCGCGACAAGTATTGCTCAAATGACCATAACGCCCACAATTTGCACATAGTCAACAAGGTAAGGTAGATGGATGGTGATAAACAGGTGTTGCATTGAGGGTGAGGTCTAATGTAAGGTTTCTTATTTGGGTAAGTAGAGTTGGGTGCTACTTGAGTGATTGGAATAGCTTGGAGGGGTATGGCTTGTGAAGCTGGTTGATTGCCTTGGGTAATAGCGAAATTTTGTCCGTCTCGTTTTCTCTTGGGGGTGGTTTGAGAAGGGGATTCGGTTTGGGTGGAGTTTGAGGTTTTGGTTGATGCTTTATCCTTCTTCTTCTCCTCCGTGAAGTCTTTATTCCGTATGCGGTTTTCGGTGAGCTCTGTAGCTAACTCCATTGCTGCTTCCAAAGTTGCAGGTGTGGTACTTATTACAGGGTCTTGAATTTTTGAAGGAAGACCTCGAATGTAGTGCTCGATCAAACGGTAGAGGGGAGTGAACAAGTTGGGGACCATCTGATTTAACTCAAGGAACCTCTTGTTGTATGTGGTGTGGTCGCCCTCCTTTTGTTTCAAAGAATAGAACTCATCTTCCAATTTCTTGATTTCGCTTCTTGGACAGAAACGTCTTGTCATGATTTCCTTCAACTCTTCCCAAGTCAAAGTCATAGCATTCTCAGTACCTTGCTTGGCCTTCTCTGTATTCCACCATGTAAGTGCTACTCCAAACACACGACCGGTAGCATATCGCACCTTGCGATCATCGGGACAGTCGCAATTGAGAAAAGTGTTTTCCATCTCCTCAAACCAATGGAGGACAGCGGTGACACCTTCAGTCCCTTCGTATTTTGGAGGATCGCAAGATTTGAAATGCTTGAAGGTGCATTTAGTGGCTTTTGGGAGAGGATTGACAATGTTTTGATCTTCTTGATTGATTGGGTTGACGGGATTAGCAGTAAGGGCTTGTTGAACTTGAACCACGATGTTGGGTATTACGGCAGCCATTTGTTGAGCGATTTGGGCAGCCATGCGCTCGCGGGATTTTCCTGATTTCATTTTTCTACGAGAGAGGCTAGAAGACATCTACAAGAAATACGTATCAAGAGTATGAGTTGGTCGTTTTAGGGATCATGTGTCGTATTTAGGAATGATCATTCATAAAATAAATGAAGAATAATAAATTTACTACATCCATAGGATGTCTTGGGCTTTGCTCGTAATTGGGCCTTGCATGCCGCCATACTTCACCTTCGTAATCATGTGGGCCCCATGATTACCGGGTCTTTCATATGGTTCGCATGTGTTAGCCTGGTAACGTACACTAAAACCCGGAGAAAATCGAGAAATATGTATGTAACGTATGATATTCGGAATGTATCCAAGTGTGGAAACGGTGACACCTCAAAGTGGGGTTAGTTCGAACGACGTTTGGTGTGGCATGCTTTGGCCTAATAGGTCCTTCGTACTCTCAACGTTAGTCCCCAGGTAGGCAAACTGGTCCGTTATATTGGATTTATACGAATGCCAACCTAGACAGGACGTTCCGACTACCGGTACTTGTACCCTTACAGTTACTACATGCCCGTCGTAGAACTCACTTTGATGAGATTGAAAAACAAAAAGTGCGACAAAATCTTGAATAAAGGAATATGAGGATGACTTGAATATGTGAACATTGAAATAGGCGTGATGAATGTATATGTAAGCTTGTTATGTTGACAATAAGTATAACTCATTAAATATCACACAATATGATAGTGGAAGTGTTTGCATGCATTTGTGTGTGTAATAAATACGAAACAAATAAACATCATGAGTTTGCATGTAACCACATAAACAATTAAAATCTAATCAACTATAGTATAGGCTCTAAGGGTCTAATAACCTATCCTATATCCCTATAGTCAAAAGCTCTGATACCAATCTGTCACACCCCGACCCGCAGGGTAAATGGTGATCGGGGCATGATTGGGTTTTCATCAAAGCTCATGACATTTACTATTCAGTTTCATATTTATTATTTCCTTTTAAAGGACAACATTACAATCAATATACAAGTACAACATGTTCTATACATTTATCAAGACTTCATTATTTTGCTTCTAAGGCAATTTCCTACGTGTTCCTTGCTTCAACCTGTCCACCTGTATCATGTGTAAAAATAGGGTTTTGGGTCAACAAAAAGTTGGCGAGTGAATCTTATTTAAACATTTGAAAGGATTAGTTATGTTGGTTAACTGGGTTTGCTTGAGCTTGGGCGTTTATGATATTAACCAATCGAGGGCACGTGTTTCTAAAGTGGGTAGGGTCGCCACAATTAAAACAAGCTCGAACATATGGAAACATGGGGTATTGGGGTTGTTGATATGTTTGGATCATGTTTTGAGTAGGGGGTGAAACTTGGTTTTGAGAGGCGCGACAAGTCTTGCTAAAATGACCATAACGCCCACAATTTGCACATAGTCGACAAGGTAAGGTAGATGGATGGTGATAAAAACAGGTGTTGCATTGAGGGTGAGGTCCAATGTAAGGTTTCTTATTTGGGTAAGTAGAGTTGGGTGCTACTTGTCACACCCCAACCCGCAGCGGAATAAGAGTCGGGGCATAATGGGTTATCACCAAAGCTCATGATAATTACTATTATGTTTCATATTTATTTAAATCGAAATTACATTCTCAATAATCCAAGCATGTCCATACAAATTCAAAGATAATAACCAACTAAACAATTCCAAGCTCTAAATCATTTTATTCTTCTAGTCCAATCCTATGTGTTTCTGGCTGCAGCTGGTTCACCTGTATCATGTGTAAAAATAGGGGTTTTTGGGTCAACATAAGTTGGCGAGTGAACCTTGTTAGATAAACATTTATTGATTTACTTGTTAGTTTATCAATGAAAAATTGTGCATAATCATAAATGAGCAAATGTAAATAATCAAGCAGTAGCAACAGCAATCACAACTATAACATACAATAACATATGATAGCATACATTAACATACCAACATCATACGATAAATAACATGAATGAAACTGTGCGATCAAGGCTCAATCAAACGGAGCCGATCGTATTGCATGTACTGAAAATGATAAATGTCTGTGCGATCAAGGCTCAATCAAACGGAGCCGATCGTATGTTGGCACGCCAGGTTCACGCTCATAATGTAATGGGGAACTTGCTCAACGCTCATAATGTAATGGGGAGCGGCGGCCTATGAAATTACATGTACTGAAAATAATAAATTGAACCTAACAATAACCACACAAACAGTTGAAACAAGCTGAATACACATGTTCATGATATGATGTATGCACAATGATTTAAATATAATATATAGCAAGACACATGATACACCCCAAAACGTGATTAAAACGGGGGATTTGTAAAGATTCACTCACATTGGGTGTGTTGGATTGGAGATGGTGAGATGCGCACGAATTGGAAGAGCGTAACAACGAGAAATAACTAACCTAAACAATAACGGAAAATATAGTAAATGAATGGATTTTATTAAGGATTTTAATAGAATTTTTAGATATATTTTTACGAGTTTAAGGCTATTTCCTATCTTTAAAACATTATTTTTAAGTATTTTTAATTGATTTTTAAATTAAATTAAATAATTAAAAATATAAAAATATGTTGACTTTTTGGGTTGACCGTTGACTTTTTGACTTTGACTGTTTGACCGGTTTATTGTGTGACTGAAATGCGCTGGGTGAGGCTCGAACTCGTGACCTCCCGTACGCGTGCACGCAGCTCTACCAACTGAGCTACGTGTCTAACCCGAAATAATTCTGTTTTTAATTATACTTATATATTAACTCAATTTATCCAAAATCCTTTTATTTTCAAAAGCATTTTAATTCGTCGAACCGGTGCCACTAACAGGTCTCGAACCCGGGACCTGTGCTTTAACGTTACACACAGTCCACCGCTGGACTGTGTGTCTAACTTGTTTAATATACAAATTTTATTATACTTAACAACTAACGGAGTTAAGCCGGTTCAGTTTTAAACAAAAAGGCATTTTATTACATAGAGGGTGCGTGTATCAGGGATCGAACTTGGGACGTATGCGTGTTTTTGTTCGCACACAGTCCACCGCTGGACTGTGTGTCTAACCTGTTCAAAATACCAATTTTAATTATTCTTATATTGTTAGCGCAGTTCATCTTCTTCGTTGGTTTTTACAGACCGCAGATTACACCATTATATCTTGTTAATTCGATTGTTAAACATTGCACAGACTAATATGAGATAGCAGAGATGATAATTAGAAGTAAACATACCGGTGAACGATTTATTACAGAATTCCGGCAAGGTGTCGGTCTCTGTTTTTATGAACTTCAACTGAGCAAATCAATTAATCGTTTTGATTAGCTAATCATGGAATTGAAGTGCTAAACAAACGTTAAAAGTGTGTTTGAAGGTCCTTACATTTCACAGACGAAAATAAAGATTTCCACAAATTTTCCGGCGAACTGGAATTATCCGATAACGGCGGCTGAATTCGATTTCAAGTGAAAGGTTTTAGTTAGAAATAGCTTAACAATTGTTAGACTACGACGGTATTGAAGGACTTACCGTTTTGATGAAGAATACGGTTTTCCGGCGAACTTGCAGAAATTTTCGGCGAATAAAATAAACTTCTCCGGTGGACTGTAAAGTGTGCGGAAATGTAATTGGAGGTTTGTGGAATGTTTCTGAGTCGTGAAGGAGTACAAAGATGGAAGTAAAACTGGAATTGAAGATTTTCGGTTATAAAAACCGATCCACTTCTAGAATTCAAGTTCATTCAAGGCAACTTGATTAAAAACGTTGGTATATCGGTTATACTCATTGAACCGTGAGCATTCAGATCGCCTTTGCGCGTTTGATAACCGATTTCAGTTACAATTGGCGTAACCGATTGATTTACATTCGTCTATAAGATTTATTTGTTTCCTATAGATGACAGAAAACAAACAAGTGGCGGAGTGGTTAAGCGTGTGAGTGTTAAGTCTTTGGAGTTACAACCTGGCTGACCCGGTTCGAGTCCCGGCAGCCCCATTTTATTTTTAATTGTTTTATTTATACTTTTTATCAATTATAACTTTTATGGTTTAGTTTGTTTATTAATTATGTATCATTAAAAATTAAAATAAACATAAATAGGCAACGACACATTTATAACTTGATATTCGATTACAAAACGGAGCGGGTTTGGAAACCCGTTTTTTGACAAATGTTACAGTATCCCCTACTTTTAGGAATTTCGTCCCGAAATTTAAGTAATAGTAGTAGGAAAAAGGTGCGGGTATTTTTCGCGCATTGAGTCTTCACGTTCCCAAGTAAACTCAGGTTCCCGTTTCGTCTCCCAGCGTACCCTAACAATTGGAATGCGACTTCGTCGAAGAAGTTTTTCTCCAAAGTCCATGATCTCTACAGGTCTTTCAATAAAATGCATAGATTCATCAATCTGAATATCTTCCAGAGGAATGTGGAGGTTTTCATCAGCGAGGCACCTCTTCAAGTTCGACACGTGGAATGTGGGATGAATCCTGTTGAGTTCTTCTGGTAGATCAAGCTTGTATTCTCAGTACCTTGCTTGGCCTTCTCTGTATTCCACCATATAAGTGCTACTCCAAACAAACGACCGGTAGCATATCGCACCTTGCGATCATCGGGACAGTCGCAATTGAGAAAAGTGTTTTCCATCTCCTCAAACCAATGGAGAAGAATGGTGACACCTTCAGTCCCTTCGTATTTTGGAGGATCGCAAGATTTGAAATGCTTGAAGGTGCATTTAGTGGCTTTTGGGAGAGGATTGACAATGTTTTGATCTTCTTGATTGATTGGTTTGACGGGATTAGCGGTAAGGGCTTGTTGAACTTGAACCACGATGTTGGGTATTACGACAGCCATTTGTTGAGCGATTTGGGCAGCCATGCGCTCGCAGGATTTTCCTGATTTCATTTTTCTACGAGAGAGGCTAGAAGACATCTACAAGAAATACGTATCAAGAGTATGAGTTGGACGTTTTAGGGATCATGTGTCGTATTTAGGAATGATCATTCATAACATAAATGAAGAATAATAAATTTACTACATCCATAGGATGTCTTGGGCTTTGATCGTAATTTGGCCTTGCATGCCGCCATACTTCACCTTCGTAATCATGTGGGCCCCCATGATTACCGGGTCTTTCATATGGTTCGCATGTGTTAGCCTGGTAACGTACACTAAAACCCGGAGAAAATCGAGAAATATGTATGTAACGTATGATATTCGGAATGTATCCAAGTGTGGAAACGGTGACACCTCAAAGTGGGGTTAGTTCGAACGACGTTTGGTGTGGCATGCTTTGGCCTAATAGGTCCTTCGTACTCTCAACGTTAGTCCCCAGGTAGGCAAACTGGTCCGTTATATTGGATTTATACGAATGCCAACCTAGACAGGACGTTCCGACTACCGGTACTTGTACCCTTACAGTTACTACATGCCCGTCGTAGAACTCACTTTGATGAGATTGAAAAACAAAAAGTGCGACAAAATCTTGAATAAAGGAATATGAGGATGACTTGAATATGTGAACATTGAAATAGGCGTGATGAATGTATATGTAAGCTTGTTATGTTGACAATAAGTATAACTCATTAAATATCACACAATATGATAGTGGAAGTGTTTGCATGCATTTCTGTGTGTAATAAATACGAAACAAATAAACATCATGAGTTTGCATGTAACCACATAAACAATTAAAATCTAATCAACTATAGTATAGGCTCTAAGGGTCTAATAACCTATCCTATATCCCTATAGTCAAAAGCTCTGATACCAATCTGTCACACCCCGACCCGCAGGGGAAATGGTGATCGGGGCATGATTGGGTTTTCATCAAAGCTCATGACATTTACTATTAAGTTTCATATTTATTATTTCCTTTTAAAGGAGAACATTACAATCAATATACAAGTACAACATGTTCTATACATTTATCAAGACTTCATTATTTTTCTTCTAAGGCAATTTCCTACGTGTTCCTTGCTTCAACCTGTCACCTGTATCATGTGTAAAAATAGGGTGAGTGTGGGTGATTTCTGTCTGAGTTTTAGAAGTCCTATTTATAGAGTAAGGCAACACTGGAATGGATTCTTCGGTTTTCCGGCGAGTAACTGAGGATTCCGACGACTTGCAGGTTGAACAGAGAGTTGAGCAGAAGGTTCGAGAGCAGTTTGGGTAATGTTTTGAGATAGAATGCGCGTGAAATTGAGATGAGATGCATCGATAATTATAGTGTGCATTATTAACACACGATTTCGGTTTCAAAATTTCGGTCAAGATGTAATTGCCTAACTGATTGCGTAACCGATTGTGGATTGTTGACTCCCTGATTGAGTCTATCAGTTACATTCGATGATTGACGAGGAATCCGGTTTCTTGATGATAGCCGGTGACTTAGCGCGGCTGTTTCTGGTTTGAATCCGGATCAAAGGAAATGTGATTACAAATACATAATTGTTCTGAGATGTAGCAGATGTGGGCAAGTGGTGTAGTGGTGTGTTGTTTGTTTGTTGAACCGGCTGACCCGGGTTCGAAACCCGGCAGCCTCATTTATTTTTTATTCTCTTATTTTTATTATTTATTAATTATGGTTTTAAATTCTAACATTGTTTATTAATTATGTATTGTTTAAAATTAATTTGAGCGATAAATATGAAATGAAAAATTTTGACTGGATATTCGATTAATAAACGAAGCGGGTTTGGAAAACCCGTTTTTCGACGATGTTACAAGTCAGTATCGGTCCGTTACGATACTAGTATCATACAGACACTCGATATTGCTTACGATACCAAAAAATACTTTATTGCGAATATAACTTTGTGTTCAATATATTTTATACCGCCAAATCGAGAAAATTATAAAAACGAATACGGTATTGTTACTTACGTAGGTGAGGGTGTATATTTTTAATATATTTTTAAGTACTTTTCACTTGTTTATCAAGCTTTAAATTTATAAAACATGATATACACTATCACTCTCTACAAAACGTTAGGGCAAGTGCACCCATCGTTGGCGTAGTATAGTGATGGTAAGATACCGATGTCGTCCAAAGACACAAGAGATTCTAATACCGGAATATCGTCAACGTCTAATCTAACCAAATTTTTAGAAAAAGATTTTTAATAAGTAAAAATAAAGAAAGAAACTAAAGTAATAAAAGAAATACATAGACAAAATAAAATCACTTGGTTCTGACTTATCTTTTACGTATCCTTTGATGATTTCTGTACTTTGAACAGAGAGTTGAGCAGAAGGTTCGAGAGCAGTTTGGGTAATGTTTTGAGATAGAATGCGCGTGAAATTGAGATGAGATGCATCGATATTTATAGTGCGCATTATTAACACACGATTTCGGTTTCAAAATTTCGGTCAAGATGTAATTACCTAACTGATTGCGTAACCGATTGGGGATTGTTAACTCCCTGATTGAGTCTATCAGTTACATTCGATGATTGACGAGGAATCCGGTTTCTTGATGATAGCCGGTGACTTAGCGCGGCTGTTTCTGGTTTGAATCGGGATCAAAGGAAATGTGATTACAAATACATAATTGTTCTGAGATGTAGCAGATGTGGGCAAGTGGTGTAGTGGTGTGTTGTCTGTTTGTTGAACCGGCTGACTCGGGTTCGAAACCCGGCAGCCTCATTTATTTTTTTATTCTCTTATTTTTATTATTTATTAATTATGGTTTTAAATTCTAACATTGTTTATTAATTATGTATTGTTTAAAATTAATTTGAGCGATAAATATGAAATGAAAATTTTTGACTGGATATTCGATTAATAAACGAAGCGGGTTTGGAAAACCCATTTTTCGACGGATGTTACAGTATCCCCTACTTTTAGAAATTTCGTCCCAAAATTTAAGTAGTAATGGTATATTTGACTTGAAGGGTGGGTGTTTTTAATTTGACAATTACATAATTAGGAGAGGGTGAGAGTTTAAATCTTATTTGAGGTGGTAACGTTCCTAGTAAGGGTTGAATACCTTGCTACAGTAATCGCTTTTTGATGCCTAAGATAAGGAATATTGATAAACATAGTTGATTGACTAGGTATGATCTCATGCATAAGAGTTTTGAGAGAGTTGATACGTTTGGAAAGATAAGGTTGTATCACAAAACAAAACTTCAACCATGACGATACTAAAACCTACATGGAACTTCTCATAACCGCCTGGTAATGCTTTTGATCCTTTGCCAAGAATACTTATATATAGGAAGTACCAGCGGCGTATCCACCATATTCTTGTCAAATTTTCATTGGCTTTATCAGTAAGTTATGATCAGTTCTATGTGACTCTAAAACATAAACAAATACAACGACCAAAGCTTGAGGCTCAATTCTGAAAGGATACATGACTGAATGATGACAGTACCTCTCTCGTTTGTTATGATGAAGGGGTTAGTCTATGTAAAAGTGAGACACAACCCAACTTCTTTAAATGATGTGATCGAGGTACGTCGAGATGTTTGATGATATGAATGTTAAATCAACGGGTATAAAATAAAACTGTAATATCAATTCGCATTAAAATTCTTGGATACATAAATTCCCAATTTATAACCGAGATACGTAAAGATTGAGATAACATATGAAAACATAAAAACTAAACGGTTGGAGTTGAGTCTTGATTCTTGGTGAAGGAAGGCTAGTTGGGTGATTCGTTTGGGCCGTTATTATTTTCAACAGGATTGGCGTTGATGTTGTAAGCTCTTCCTCTTGCTGGTGGTGGAGCTGGGTTTGCTTGATTTGCTTGGTTAACTGGGTTTGCTTGAGCTTGGGCGTTTACGATATTAACCAATCGAGGGCACGTGTTTCTAAAGTGGGTAGGGTCGCCACAATTAAAACAAGCTCGAACATAAGGAAACATGGGGTATTGGGGTTGTTGATATGTTTGGATCATGTTTTGAGTAGGGGGTGAAACTTGGTTTTGAGAGGCGCGACAAGTATTGCTCAAATGACCATAACGCCCACAATTTGCACATAGTCGAGAAGGTAAGGTAGATGGATGGTGATAAACAGGTGTTGCATTGAGGGTGAGGTCTAATGTAAGGTTTCTTATTTGGGTAAGTAGAGTTGGGTGCTACTTGAGTGATTGGAATAGCTTGGAGGGGTATGGCTTGTGAAGCTGGTTGATTGCCTTGGGTAATAGCGAAATTTTGTCCGTCTCGTTTTCTCTTGGGGGTGGTTTGAGAAGGGGATTCGGTTTGGGTGGAGTTTGAGGTTTTGGTTGATGCTTTATCCTTCTTCTTCTCCTCCGTGAAGTCTTTATTCCGTATGCGGTTTTCGGTGAGCTCTGTAGCTAACTCCATTGCTGCTTCCAAAGTTGCAGGTGTGGTACTTATTACAGGGTCTTGAATTTTTGAAGGAAGACCTCGAATGTAGTGCTCGATCAAACGGTAGAGGGGAGTGAACAAGTTGGGGACCATCTGATTTAACTCAAGGAACCTCTTGTTGTATGTGGTGTGGTCGCCCTCCTTTTCTTTCAAAGAATAGAACTCATCTTCCAGTTTCTTGATTTCGCTTCTTGGACAGAAACGTCTTGTCATGATTTCCTTCAACTCTTCCCAAGTCAAAGTCATAGCATTCTCAGTACCTTGCTTGGCCTTCTCTGTATTCCACCATGTAAGTGCTACTCCAAACAAACGACCGGTAGCATATCGCACCTTGCGATCATCGGGACAGTCGCAATTGAGAAAAGTGTTTTTCATCTCCTCAAACCAATGGAGGAGAGCGGTGACACCTTCAGTCCCTTCGTATTTTGGAGGATCGCAAGATTTGAAATGCTTGAAGGTGCATTTAGTGGCTTTTGGGAGAGGATTGACAATGTTTTGATCTTCTTGATTGATTGGGTTGACGGGATTAGCGGTAAGGGCTTGTTGAACTTGAACCATGATGTTGGGTATTACGGCAGCCATTTGTTGAGCGATTTGGGCAGCCATGCGCTCGCGGGATTTTCCTGATTTCATTTTTCTACGAGAGAGGCTAGAAGACATCTACAAGAAATACGTATCAAGAGTATGAGTTGGTCGTTTTAGGGATCATGTGTCGTATTTAGGAATGATCATTCATAAAATAAATGAAGAATAATAAATTTACTACATCCATAGGATGTCTTGGGCTTTGCTCGTAATTGGGCCTTGCATGCCGCCATACTTCACCTTCGTAATCATGTGGGCCCCCATGATTACCGGGTCTTTCATATGGTTCGCATGTGTTAGCCTGGTAACGTACACTAAAACCCGGAGAAAATCGAGAAATATGTATGTAACGTATGATATTCGGAATGTATCCAAGTGTGGACACGGTGACACCTCAAAGTGGGGTTAGTTCGAACGACGTTTGGTGTGGCATGCTTTGGCCTAATAGGTCCTTCGTACTCTCAACGTTAGTCCCCAGGTAGGCAAACTGGTCCGTTATATTGGATTTATACGAATGCCAACCTAGACAGGACGTTCCGACTACCGGTACTTGTACCCTTACAGTTACTACATGCCCGTCGTAGAACTCACTTTGATGAGATTGAAAAACAAAAAGTGCGACAAAATCTTGAATAAAGGAATATGAGGATGACTTGAATATGTGAACATTGAAATAGGCGTGATGAATGTATATGTAAGCTTGTTATGTTGACAATAAGTATAACTCATTAAATATCACACAATATGATAGTGGAAGTGTTTGCATGCATTTCTGTGTGTAATAAATACGAAACAAATAAACATCATGAGTTTGCATGTAACCACATAAACAATTAAAATCTAATCAACTATAGTATAGGCTCTAAGGGTCTAATAACCTATCCTATATCCCTATAGTCAAAAGCTCTGATACCAATCTGTCACACCCCGACCCGCAGGGGAAATGGTGATCGGGGCATGATTGGGTTTTCATCAAAGCTTATGACATTTACTATTAAGTTTCATATTTATTATTTCCTTTTAAAGGAGAACATTACAATCAATATACAAGTACAACATGTTCTATACATTTATCAAGACTTCATTATTTTTCTTCTAAGGCAATTTCCTACGTGTTCCTTGCTTCAACCTGTCCACCTGTATCATGTGTAAAAATAGGGTGAGTGTGGGTGATTTCTGTCTGAGTTTTAGAAGTCCTATTTATAGAGTAAGGCATCACTGGAATGGATTCTTCGGTTTTCCGGCGAGTAACTGAGGATTCCGACGACTTGCAGGTTGAACAGAGAGTTGAGCAGAAGGTTCGAGAGCAGTTTGGGTAATGTTTTGAGATAGAATGCGCGTGAAATTGAGATGAGATGCATCGATAATTATAGTGTGCATTATTAACACACGATTTCGGTTTCAAAATTTCGGTCAAGATGTAATTGCCTAACTGATTGCGTAACCGATTGTGGATTGTTGACTCCCTGATTGAGTCTATCAGTTACATTCGATGATTGACGAGGAATCCGGTTTCTTGATGATAGCCGGTGACTTAGCACGGCTGTTTCTGGTTTGAATCCGGATCAAAGGAAATGTGATTACAAATACATAATTGTTCTGAGATGTAGCAGATGTGGGCAAGTGGTGTAGTGGTGTGTTGTTTGTTTGTTGAACCGGCTGACCCGGGTTCGAAACCCGGCAGCCTCATTTATTTTTTATTCTCTTATTTTTATTATTTATTAATTATGGTTTTAAATTCTAACATTGTTTATTAATTATGTATTGTTTAAAATTAATTTGAGCGATAAATATGAAATGAAAAATTTTGACTGGATATTCGATTAATAAACGAAGCGGGTTTGGAAAACCCGTTTTTCGACGGATGTTACAAGTCAGTATCGGTCCGTTACGATACTAGTATCGTACAGACACTCGATATTGCTTACGATACCAAAAAATACTTTATTGCGAATATAACTTTGTGTTCAATATATTTTATACCGCCAAATCGAGAAAATTATAAAAACGAATACGATATTGTTACTTACGTAGGTGAGGGTGTATATTTTTAATATATTTTTAAGTACTTTTCACTTGTTTATCAAGCTTTAAATTTATAAAACATGATATACACTATCACTCTCTACAAAACGTTAGGGCAAGTGCACCCATCATTGGCGTAGTATAGTGATGGTAAGATACCGATGTCGTCCAAAGACACAAGAGATTCTAATACCGGAATATCGTCAACGTCTAATCTAACCAAATTTTTAGAAAAAGATTTTTAATAAGTAAAAATAAAGAAAGAAACTAAAGTAATAAAAGAAATACATAGACAAAATAAAATCACTTGGTTCTGACTTATCTTTTACGTATCCTTTGATGATTTCTGTACTTTGGATTTTTTAAAATATTATCTTAGTTATAGTTGCATGTCTCTCTTTTGGAGACAACGTTATCCTCGACCATATTAGTCTAAGTCAGCAGGAATACAGTCCCGCAAGGCCGGAATATTAAAAGATAATTAAGTAAGTTATTAATGCAAAATGTGGCATGTCCCTTTTTTGGAGGCAACGCTACCCTCGGCCATATTGGTGTGAGTCAGTAGGAATACAGTCCCGCAAGACCGATTTAAAATTTTAATAGTAATTTATTTATAAGGAATTCAAGCAGTTCTTACTTCCCCCGATTTGATGTTATCTGCCTTAAAGGAAGTCCTAATAAGCTTGAATCAAGTCCTTGTAGGATCTATAAACTAAACGAGGCAAGAACTTTACCCAAACCACCCTTCTAACCCCCCCTTCCAGCCAGTTAACGCGCTTCATATAGACCGTAAAGACACGAATGAGTAAATCAACAAAACATGAAGATATGATAGAATAAAGTTTACTTTTAATATAAAAAAGCTAGATATTAAAGTTATTAATACAAACCCAATTAAATAGTTGACCAAAGCTTGGAGATCAAAAGTAATACAAAAAGACTTGTCTTCACCAAGTGATGTAAGAGATTAGCCAACCATGGCCTTTGCTGGACAAAAACTCTTACGATCAATCTAGGATACCGAGACTACTACACACTCTAAAGATGGATGATGGATAGATGAATGTGGTGGATGATGGTGGTATTGTGGTAGTGGAGTGATGACAGGTGTGAGAGAAGTAGTTTGCCAAGGGATAGATTGCAATTGAACCAAACAACCCTATTTATAGTTGGAAACAGATGGTTTACACAACCCCGTGCCTTCTTCTTCTATGTCTTCATATAATGAGTTCTATAAGTCCGTATGCTTACACGACCCCGTGTGTCACTGGCACGGCCTCGTGGCCTTTGTACTTGTTGTAATATCCAAGATTTGCATATCTGAGAGTTGACCACGGCCCATGTCCATGGGACACGGCCCCGTGTCTCTTGTCTGCTTCTATTTGTTTTCTTCTTTCTGGATTCTTGAGTGGGGCACGGCCCCGTGCTTGTCTTCTGATTCCTTGTTTTAGTCTTGGGGTGAAGCTCGGAGTCTTGGTATGATGTATCATTTTCCCTTCTTTTGTATTTATGCTGGTTTCTGCCGTTAATTTGTTCCTTTTGTACATTTAAGCTCTTTTAATCCTGAAAATCAAAAGTATACAAAGTAACACACTTTTTTCCAACATTAGCACTAAAAAGGTTTATCTTATACCTTATTTGATACAATTTATATGTTGCATTTGGTGCATATCAGTTACCATTGTTGTTTGGTTGATATATATTCGGTTAGTGATGATAAAAAAATCAGCTATATATGGCCCGTTCGAATAGAACTTTTATCGAAACATACATAATAATAAGCACATGATGACATTAATAATAATAAAAACTATATAGCGATGTTATACGGTATGGTACTGATATTGTTTAGACAATATCATTAATATGAAAGAAAAATCATTAAATGTTGAAATCAAAGAAATATGTTTAAGGTTAAAAGTAAAAATAATAGTAATCTATTGCAATATTGAAATGATAAAAGTACGGAAAAACACTATATATATTATTATAAGAATCAAATTATTATTCATGATTACTTTCCAATCATATACACCTACACACAAGTTGGATTCCTCTATGCTTTGTGGCGGGCTTTAAATCAGTATCGGTTCGGTTGATTACAACTTTAATTTCTTGAAATCATACTCAAAATGCGTCAACATAAAATTAACCTACCACACAAACTTAGAAGTCTTTGTTAAATACATAAAATTAACATAACATCATCCGAGAATTATTCTTCTAAGATCCAAATCTAGCATGCACATTGTGTTTAAAAGCTCCCAGCTTTAATTTCTTGAAATCATACTCAAAATACGTCAAGATTGAATGTTGGTGAGCTCATGCCAACAATAATATATCCCATGAATGGTGTAATAGAATAAGACCCGTGTCACCTGTTAATGCCCGAATATGTGTGTTTGTCTAAGACTATCACCCAGACATTGTTTTGCGAGTTATGTGTTGCTAAACTCTCGTAAACAGCGGAGTGCTTATCTGAAACCAAGGTCCATTGTAGCCTGAGGGACTCTCAAGTAGTACTACTAACCTATCTCTTATGACTTCCTTTAAGAGTTAATGGTTATGCTAGTAAATATGATAGTTTTTCGCTTGTAATCAATTCACATATTGTAAACATTTATGAATCTGCAAAGCACCCGGAAACATATTTATACACACTAATAAAGAAAACTAAATAGGTGACAAATGACATTCATTGGGTGATACCCACCCGTAATTACTTAACCCGACCCGAATCCTTCAACCTTGTTTAATATTCCATCAAACAAAATAACCCTAATCTCATTGTTAGCATCTCAAGATCTTATTTAGCTTCTTATTTTCAGTCCATCCTTCTTTTCGGTCATTGAAGCAGCAAATTAAACATATAATTTGATCATTGAAGCATCAAAATATTGTGAACATCAATTGTATTGTAATATGAATAGTGTGTGATTTGGAACACTTACTTTTAATTTATGTATAAATTAGGGTTATGTATGTGTTCGTATGGTTTTTTTTAAATATATCCAATGCTTCTTTTTTATTTATTCTAGTAACATTCTATTTATCCTTCTTCCTTTTCATCTATTCAGAGCATTCAAATCTTTTTATTATTGATGTTTTCAAACTCTAATTTTCTATTGATCGATAGCTTAATGTTATTGAATGTATTGCTTTGATTATGCATTTATTGATGTTATTGAAAAATTACCTCGCTTTTGATTTTTATTTTATGCTCAATTTGAATTCGGTTTTTACTTGCTTTGTGTATGTATATCGATGATTAATTTACTCTATTGTTATAATCTTCGTAAACAAATATTGGTCTCAAACTTAGATTTGGGAGAAGATGTGTGTGTGTGTGTGTGTTAATTTTAGTAACTTATAGCACGATTAGGTGACTTGAAACACGTTTATCTAGTTTAAAATTTATATGAAATGTTTATTACTTAGACTAAACACACAGAATAGGCAAGTGTAATTATCGTTTGTAATATATTATATGTAAGAACCATGTATCGAACCCAAAGCACATGACTTTTGCTACTCAACTTCAATTTACCTAGTAGTTAATTAACTATCTTTTGCTTGTTTGTTAAATTATATTTAAAACCAAAAATAAAAATGATCTTTAGAAGTTGCGGAATTCAACTTCCTTTAATAAATACAAATACGCCACCCGGTTATCGGCCGAGTGACTACTTCCTCACCTGAGTCATTTTTAACTACTTAAATACTTGCCTTTTTGGTACTGTCTGTGTTGGGCTATCCCATTGGCTATCAAAAATGAGGTAAATGATATCTGCCTCTAGCCACTTCAAAAGTTCCTTTTTCACGACATCCCGTGTGTTAGGATTAATCTCCTTTGAGCATCACACCCATGTGTCACTTTCTCATCTGTGATGATCTTGTGCATCACAATGGACAAACTTAATCCCCTCAAGTCCGCAAGGGTCCATCCAATAGCGGCTTTATTGGCGACCAAAATCTTCATCAATTTCTCCTCCTGCTCCTCGGTTAGGTTTGAAACAATAATTACTTGGAGCTTGTTGCCTTCACCCACATAAGAATACTTGAGATGATTTGGCAACTCCTTCAACTCCACCTTAGGTGGCTCCACCAAAGACAGCTTTAACTTGGTGTCAATATTATCCTGAAGACTTTCCACTTGGTGAGTCCAAGGTGGTCTTCCCTCTTTCAGAGCCAACACCTCCATCTTCATTTCCTCTTCCACTATGCCCTTTACCGTTTTCACATGTGACTTGTTAAACATAAAACACTACTCTATTGTGTTTTCCTCATCCACCACCGTGTCGCAAAGAGGAATACACTCGCCAACAATATCCGCCATGAAGCATTCATCAGTGATTAGAGGGTTAGTCACACTTGAAAAAACATTCAACCTCAATCTACGGTTACCAAAAGTCATGTCAATCGTCCCCGTTTGCAATTGATTTGGGCATTTAAGGTTGCCAAAAATCGTCTACCAAGAATAACCATGGGTAGTTTGGTTAGATACATATAAACATAGTCAAGAACCCAAAAGTCCAGCGGATAGTAAAAATCCTCGACTTTCACTATCACATCGGGTGACTATCCCTCGGGTGAGTTTAGGTGTCAAGTCGGCTAACACCACCATGGTATTAGCTTCTTAAAGTGGACCAAATTCGTATTGGTTATAAAGAAGGATATGCACACTTGCCCTAAGATCCAAAAGTGTCTGGGTCATTTTAATCTCACCTATTTGGATGGAAATAATGGGCACCCCCGGATCTTGTAACTTCGATGTATTTTTCAACCTCCAACAACAACCAATTTACCGCACCAAAATACCCCTTTTTCAACTAAAAAAAACAATGGTCCTAGACGGGTCGTCTAGATCTAGACGGCCCGTCTACACACATAAATTTCTACGTCCTGCCTTTCACCTGCTGACTCCTAAAAATCAGTGCCTAGACGGCCCGTCTAACCCTAGACGACCCGTCTAGGGCACCAAAGGTATCCAAATAGGCAGCGTGGGTGTCCAAATAGATTGAGCCTTTTAGTATTATCAACGGAATTTAGGGTATTAGATTAACTTATTGATCAAAGAAATGCCGTAAGAGATTAAACGAGTTAGGTGACGCCGATTTAATCCTAATGTTGGTTGATTATATTATGTAAATTATTTACATGGGCTTATAATTAATAGTTGATTTGTATTTAATGGTTTTGGACTTGATATATATTTTATACATATTGTTTTGTTAAAGTCTATTCCTTTATTTACAATTCACAAAATCTTTTAATTCAATAGAATGGTTTTTACCCATAATAATGATTTTACTTTTGGGCCAATGACAAACAGTTCAATGAATTGGTATGTTGGGCTGATGATGACCATCATGTTATTGGAATAAAAGTCCACTACATGATTAGTATTAGGAGGTTAATGACTTTAAAGTAAAAAGGGTCCAATATATTATGAATTATAAGGCCGTATGAAGTGTAAGGACTTTAATTTATTTTTCTTTATCGCAAATACAGAACCCACAAATAGAAAGGAAGCCTACGCTTACATCGACGAACTCTACGGTTTAATCAGTTTAATCACATGATCATTAAATCCAATTTCAACTGGTCTTTGTCTAATCTGACAAATCATTGCGTGTAACCCGCAAATAGCTTTATCTAATAGTTCTCATACGATTCAGAGATTAATCCAGGTTTTATCATAATTTTGCAATTTCAATTCGGGTTCTAGGTTTGTTATTTCTTTGAATTACTTGTTCAAGACCAATTATACAAGATTATATGCATAACTAAATGTAGATTCTAAGTTCTTATTTCCTTGTAAAAATGATAATTTTGTAAATCTTTAGGTTCGATCTATTTCTAGATGATTACGCAAACATGATATTTAATCACACACAAATTAAGCATGATGATCTCAATAACGAAGGCTATTTTATTAGTAGCTATATAATAAAATATTCTTAATATTTTTAAATGCAAACTTAACTAATCTTGATGTTTATGTATATAACTATATACATACACGTGTGAGAGAGAAACTTTGATCTAATTTTATTTTATAATGATAATAAGTCTCTGTCATTAAGTAAACTGGATACCTTTATTATTAAATCTAATGTTAATTATTTTAAACTTAGGTGTAATTTATCTAACATTTTAAAAGTTAATATACAAATGATAGCTCCTTTAGAGGATAATGCAACTAATTTTAAAAAAACTAATTAAATGCGTATGGGTGGAAGTGAAAAAGAAACAAGATTTCATTAATCGAGCATCGAGCCCGGTTCACTAAAGTAAGATCAAGCGAACATAATAGTTATATAGATAAAAAATATATACATACATAATTAATAGTTTTGATAAGAAAAAGGTATAATGATACACATTATGTTATAATAAATAAATACATAAAGCGAAATTGTACGGAATTTTAGTATCACCTAACACAATGATAGATGAAACTAAAATATCATCATCTGGAGTTATATACAACGAAACATCCTTTTCTTAATAAGAGGAAGATAAATATTTCACTAATAATTTTTTTGTTTACTTAACTTATTTTTATAATTAAATAATAAAAATAAAGAAGTTTACTGATAGTAATCGTTAAGATTATGCTTAGAATATGACTGATATTAATCAAAACTAATGATTGCAAAAGCATAAGTGAAGGAATAAACTACAATTTTTTTTTAAATTTATATGGGCAAAAAAAAAAAAAAAGATGTACCGGCTAAACCCATATTTAGTATGCATGACGGTATAAAAAATGATATTTTATTTTTGATGACGTTGTAGATAAATTAATGAGCTTAAAATAGTCAAAGTTGACTGTTTATGTTACATGACTGTGATGTATTGATTAGCAAAGCATGTCAATTAAGATCAAAAGGTAATATGTTTACAAAATTCAAGGGGATTAGATGTAATCAAACATCACATATGATTTAGTGGTTAAAATGTTATAAATATTTTTTGAGAAGATGAACGTGTTTACAAAAGAAAAGAACAACACTATATTAAACCTTGTGGTAAACTTTCTCATGTCTCAAGCTAGTCATTAAAGTATGAGAAGTTGTTGGTGAAAATTATGGTTTTGAGGTGAGAATAACAATATTAAAAAAAAGAAATTATATTCTATTTCTAGCATTTCAAACTTCGTAAAAGACCGTTAAACTCGATCCACGTCAATATCACATGTCCATATCACTTTCGTATCTTACCCAGTGATCTTACGCGTCATCATAACGAATTCTGTTAGATGTATTTGACGGGGTCATGAAATATTATATTTGTAGTATTTATTGAGGATGTTACGTTTTGTTTAAGTTAGAGTATCTCCGACGCGAGTTTTTTTAGCTCACATGGAGGAGATGATAATTGATGTGGAGTAGAGGCGCTCATGGTTACAAATCCCTCAAATGGAATTATAATGGAGGAGAGAGGGAGGAGGGGAGATTTAGGGGGCGGCGTTTGAGTGCATTTTTTTATTGTGAGATAGGTAACTCTGTACAAGGGTGACATGAAAGAATAAAAAAATATCATATATGCCATTACATAGTAGTTAAATTACAAAATATACCATTTTATTGAAACAATTTAATAAATGACACTATTTTTACCCTTGTATTTTAAGAAACTTTAAATTTTGTATATGCCCGTTGATGTAGACATGGAAGTGTCTCAAATGGCTATTAGATTTGACGTGTGCATGTATACAAAATTTTACAATTAAATTTAACTCGGTTTTAATATTTATAAAAATGATTTATATCATAACATTAAAACATACACAAAAGGACAAGTGTATCATATCATATATGTAGTAAAGTATAGGTAAGAACCAGATGTCGATCTATAGACGCGGTCGAATGCATGAGTACTAAACCGTTGTCACTGGTTTACCAGTATAAAGATAGGTGAATGATGTTTTTAACTAAACTAATCTAAAACTATATTTAAAACATAAAAGACTCCAAATACAAAAAAAAAAATCTATTATCTTTTTTTACAAACAACCTAAGCATGTTAACTAAGTCAGAAATGTCACAAAGGCACTTGATCAATCTTTCAATTATATAGACAATTAGTATCCCTTTGGAGAATCCTAACATGACAATCCTTCGGAAAGCTAACGCGATAGACACACTTTAGCCACCTAAAATCGTTCATTAGCATGCTATTGATATATCTTCATGTAAATCTTCTAAAGATAAGTTAGTCATCCGTTTAGAGTTTTCTAACTTCACTTAATCAAGAAAAGTAATATCGATAACACAAACCACCACCGAGAAAAGCATAAAGTAGATCATATCACAAACTATTCCATTTTACAAACCTTGAACACAAATCTACCAAGATAGTAATTTAAACCAAAACCACTAAACAAAGATCATAAATCATGTCAAGAACTTGTAACAGCACCATCTAACTCGTTAAGGTCCTTACGTGCATAAAAGTACTCTTGATTAACATTTGATTTATCTTTTATTAAACCAACACCCATTTCTAGTTTCATGGTGTAAACATATTAACAAGTTAATAGCTTACTAATAAGTGCTTAATCAAGGGCTTTTAACATATCTCAACTAAACATTCATTAATCATCCAAGATAACGAAATATAATCAAGAATCCAACATCAATGAAACATGTTTGCTATATGATCATCAAGACTTAAACATGAGAAGTACCAAAGTTTCATACAAAGAAGATTAACATACTAATGTTTGTTCATAAAAAAGTAAACTAGTGTTTTTGCCCTAAGGCTACAATAATGTAGAATACATCAAATCAATGCTTGAAATACAACTAAAATCATGGAAAGAACAAGGATTCAAACCATAAGAAAGCAATGATTAAATTGATTGGATGATAAATAGGCTTCTTTGCAACTAGGAGGCTTGAATCCGACCTAAACAGGTTGTTTCTGGAGTCCCAAAATCGCCTAAAAGCTTGCAAAGATATCCAATAATTGATCAGAATACATCTGCTTTGTTTTATACAACTTTTCAAAAGTGCACACCTGTGCACTGCACAAGTCTAATCATGAAGTCAGCTGCAGGGTATGGGTTAAGCAAGTGGTCGATTTTGCGGCAAAGTGCGCGATGAGGTGCACGGTCGTGCATGTCCAAGAAAATGGATGCATGGTTGGTAGCACGAGGTGTGCTTCTGAGGATCAGACGGCGCACGGGGGTGTAGCCGGGTCGCTCGACCGTGCGTTATCAAGAAACTTCTGGTGCTTCCAATTAAATGAACCTTCACGGCCGTGCATCACCTGTATCTTCAACAGAAATGTTGTTTTCATCCAAAATGCCGGGAAACTCCTTGTTTTCTGCAAATTTCCCCGTGGAACGTTGTTTAAGACCTGAAAACCCAAAAGCACACGATTAAGAACCTAAACAGCGAATTTGTAGTAAAAAATGCGTAAAATGGAAGTAAAATAAGGGAGTAAAACATGTACAATTTAGTGTATATCAAGATTCTAAGGCTTTGAACCCTGAAAGTCCAACCACTCATTAGGACCTTGGTAGGGCGATCCAGCATATGAGTTTGAATCGCTCGAAATTTCAATGGGATGCATATTTGATCCCGACGGCGGCATCTCCGGGTCGAAGTCCTCGTCCATAGGGTTTGGCTGGTCCATCTGATTTTGATCAGCTGGAGGCGTGTTAAGGTAATGGTTAGGGTTAAATTCTTCATGGTCAGAGTGATGAGAATGGGAATGGTGAGAATGGTGTGAATGATAGGAGTGGTGAGAGTGGTAGGAATTTTGGGAATGTGAAGGCGAGTGTCTATTAGAGACTGAATGTCTCGCTGGTTGCCAAGGAGATGAATCTACTGATTCTTGGTATGCATCTAAGTTATGAGGTTGAGGGGGAATACGCCCGGATGGTCCTCCCCTCATTGGACCTTTTCCTCTTCCACTTTGTCCTTGTACACGTGGCGGCATTTCCCTGTTAAAAATTCAATTAAAAAACAATACTAATAACTTAATAATAAATGAGTAATCCTAGATCAATGCCTAGACTCGGAAGTCTAAGGAATGTGCTCGTGTAAGTTTGAGATTAAACACAAAAGGCTAGTGTTTAACTCTCTCAAATGTTAGCTCTGATACCAACCTGTCACACCCCAGATTTCCAACCCCGAAATCCATACACCGGTGGGCCCGGGTGGGGAGTATCGTGACGTCAGTTGATAATCATCGTAGTCATTTAAACACGGCACAACGGAAGCCTTAGAGTAAAATTACTATTACAAACCGAATGTTCGAAAATACAAAATAATATACAGGCTTGTAATAGATGATACACAGGCGGATCATTAAAATGTACAAGAAAGAATACAAAACAGACTTTGGGCAGATTTAGGATTTGCAAGATCCTTTATCACTACCGAGCACCTCCAGCCTATTTTCGTATTGTACCAGCAGTTTAGTCTTTTGAAAATACGTCAGCTTTCGCTGGTAAATACACCCAACCGACTCATTTTGAAAAACATTTCAAAAATGTTTTTAAGTGCGTATCAGCACAAAATCTTTTTATAACTTGGGTTAATTGACCGTCCAACCTTGTTAACAGATTTACATGTTTGTCATACATACGGGGCCCGATACATAGACCGAGACACAATTAACATACACACCACTTTGGACTCACGAAGGAGTCAATTCCTCCCAACCTTGTGGGAATGCATAATTGAGCGTCTATCGGGTGTATGCCTACACCCGCGCTAAGGCCGTGGCCATTTCTATTGTAATGAGCCGAGGATATCAAACAAAACTGATTAAAACAGAATATGCGGATTTACTATCCCTGAACCGGCGTTCGATTAATCCCAAATCCGACCAAGCGGGAATAATTTACCGTAACCCAAGCCCGTATAGGGGAAATAAGTCGAGAGTATTTACCTGAGTTAGTCTTCTTTTATTTTAATAACTCAGCCGTATTCAAAATGAGCTAAGTGCAGATAGCATTTACCGGAAAGTCTCTAGTCTGGATTATGGCATAAACTAACCAACTAAATAATTAACGGCCTTTATTTAAGTCACTGGCTTAGACCGACTAGCGTACTTGATCAAAACGTATGACGCTAGATTAAACGATGATTGGATAGAATGTAGTTTAATCCTAACAAATACCTTGACTTGTATAACATGGGTAAATTATAAACATTCCGGATCATGAGATTAAGTGATAAGGTTAAACTCGTTTTGGTTGAATTCCGTAAACTAGTTACGTGTAATCAACCGTATGCTTATAAGCGATAATGGGTAACCGGATAAGTCATGGACAAGTTCTATATGCCATTATATTTTTAAATAAGTTGAAATATCAGTAGGATATCAACTTACATGCCCGTTAAGGTTTTAAAACGAAACTATGCTTCATAAGGGCATTTTGGCAATTTCATACATAGTTTATAAATTATTTGGGATTCTGAGTTTGTATTATAAACATACTGTAAAAATATTTAAAATAAGTTTTAATATCAGTAGGTAACAAGTCTTAGTCCATTAATATGGTTTAAAACCATATTATGCGCCGAAACGACGCTTATGTCGTAAAATGACGTCTTTATGCGATGTTTTTGAAAACTGGTGTTATGGTCAGATTAGAATGTTTTAAATATGTTATTTAATATAACATATCAGTAGGTAATTGGTTTACCTTGAAAAGATTTGATTAAAACTATTTTATGAGTCACAAGGACTAAAACCGTCATTTATCGACATAGTTTAAGGACTTGCTTGGAAACTCAGTTTATAACTAGGTTTAACATCCCAAATAATCCTACTTATAATATTACATCAGTAGAAACTTATTTTCAAGTCCATTATCATTAAAACATTGTTTTATGCGAAAATGGCATTTTAGTCAAAATGGCATAATTATGGAACTTGCGGTTAAACTCAGATTCTGATTATGATCATGATTATGTAATATCACCTCAGAGGGTTATGCTACATTATATTATGATCATAATGCAACTTTAGATCAGTAACTAACTAATCTATATCGGGTCAGAATCGAAAGTCAAAGCAGAAGTCAAACTTTGCGACTTTCGGTTGCGAACCGACCCTAGAACTGAAATTGACGAGCTGAACATGTTTATACATGTTCTAATAATTATTACCAACTTGTTTAAGTGTCAAAAAAGGTTTCATAACATATATAATACGAATTTATGATTTTTCCGTAAAATGGTCTGTTTGACTTTTTAATATCATACCTTTGACCCGTCAATTGGTCTAGCAAACGTGATCTTCAGGATGTGCCCTTTATAGGGATTAACACCTACCTTATTACGATCAATTAGCCATGTTCGTTACGAACAATGGCTGGACCATAATGGTCTTAACCGAAAGTCAAGGCGTTTTTCGAAAACGCTTGACTTTTGGCTATAAAAGCCTATAAACGACAATGCACAAAGAAGGAACACTTACTAGTGATTCCTAGATGCAAAAGAACTATTTTGAATTGCTCCTTTTACTTTGGAACTTCCAGAGGAGGGAGAAGAGTTATGATTTAGAAAGGTGCAAGTTCAAATGGTGAACTTGATCACCTATTTATAGTTGGAGAACTCAAAGGAGGTGAAGCCAGGTGTTTAGGGGTGTAAGAAGAAGCTTATAAGTGTCCCAATTATACTTAACATTCTTTCGGGTTAAGGTAGTTAATGGAGTGGCTATTCTTGAAAAGTTCTCAATGAACCTCCTATAGTAACCAGCCAGTCCTAAGAAACTACGAACCTCTGTTGGGGTCTTGGGCACTTCCCAATTCATTATGGCTTCAATCTTGGTGGGATCCACTTGGATACCACGCTCACTTACAACGTGTCCAAGGAATTGGACTTCTCTAAGCAAAAATTCGCACTTAGAGAACTTTGCATAAAGTTTATCTTGTCTTAGCAGTTCTAAGATGCACCGAAGATGTTTCTCGCGATCAGCTTGATTACGAGAATAGATAAGTAAGTCGTCTATGAAGACAATGACAAACTTATCCAAATAAGGTTTGCAGACTCTGTTCACGAGATCCATGAATGCTGCTGGTGCGTTGGTGAGCCCAAAAGGCATCACCAAGAATTCAAAATGACCATAGCGGGTCCTGAAGGCTGTCTTAGGATTATCTTCACTCCTAACCTTCAGCTGATGATATCTAGATCTCAGATCAATCTTAGAGAAGTAACTAGCCCCTTGAAGTTGGTTGAATAAATCATCGATCCTGGGTAGAGGATACATATTCTTGATTGTTAACTTGTTTAGCTCTCGGTAATTGATGCACATTCACATCGAACCGTCTTTCTTCTTAACGAAGAGGATAAGAGCTCCCCAAGGCGAGGAACTAGGTTATATAAAACTTTTCTCCAATAGTTCATCTAATTGAACTCTTAACTCATTCATTTCGGTTGGTGCTAGTCTATAAGGAGCTCTAGCCACTGATGCTGATCCTAGGAGAATATCAATCTGGAACTCCACTTGTCTGGCTGGGGGTAGGCCTGGCAATTCCTCAGGGAATACATCGGAATATTCTGAGATGACTGGTAGGTCCTCATATTTGGCTTAGGCTCATTTAGGGTAACTTGTGCCATGTAAATGACACATCCTCTTCTCAAACACTTGGATGCCTTAAATATCGACACCTTGTCCGGCAATCCATAGTGTGAGTCTCCAGGGATGGTGATTATTTCATCAGATGGGGTTTTAATCTCGATGAGCTTTTTTATCGTAGGCAATACGGGCTTGGTTATGAGATAACCAATCCATGCCTAAGACAACATCGAACCCCGCCAATTTCATTGGCAGAAGAGAGATAGGAATGGAATGATTCTTAATGGATATAGAGCATCCATCAAGAATGGAAGAAGCAGTTTCTAAGGTTCCATCGGCAAGCTCTATCTGATAAGTTTTATCTAGAGTTCTTATGGGCAAGTTTAATAATTTACTAAACTTATGATCAACAAATGATTTATCCGCACTGTCACACCCCGACCCGCAGCGGAATAAAAGTCGGGGCATAATTGGGTTATCACCAAAGCTCATGATGTTTACTAATATGTTTCATATTTATTAAATTCAAATTACATCTCAAATGTTCAAGTCAAATTCATACAATACAAAGAAAGGAAAATTTAAATAAAACAATCCAAGGTATAAACTGGTTTATTCTTCTAGGCCGTCCTATATGTTTCTTGCTTCAACTTGATCACCTGTATCATGTGTAAAAATGGGGGATTTGGGTCAACAAAAGTTGGCGAGTGAACCTTGTTAGAAAACATTTATTAATGATTTCTTGTTATATTTAATATGGAAAAATTGTGCACTAATCATATGTGAGCAAATGTAGATAAACATACAATAACAATAACAATCCAACTTGCATGAGTATATAACATGAATGATAATGTATATGTTGGCAACGTCACGTTCACACTCATAGGTAATGGGGAACGGACGGCCTATGATGATGTATGTGCGATCAAGGCTCAATCAAACGGAGCCGATCGTATGTTGGCAACGCCTCGTTCACGCTCAGAGGTAATGGGGAACTGCTCACGCTAATAGGTAATGGGGAGCGGCGGCCTATGATGATGTATGTACTGAAAATGATAATTTAATCTAAACATTAACCACACAAACAGTTGATACATATTGAATACACATTTGATCATGGATATGATGGATGCACAAGCGTTTAAATGTAATAAATAATAAGACACATGATACACCCCAAAAAGTGATTAAAACGGAGAATTGGTAGAGATTCACTCACATTGGGTGCGTTCGTTTGATGATGATGAATACGCACGAGTTTAGAGGGTTGATCGACGAGGAATAACTAACCTAAATAATAACGAAAAGGTACGGTAAATATGTGGATTTTATTAACAATTTTAATAAGGTTTTTATATTTATTTTTGTGAGTTTAAGGTTATTTCCTAACTTTAAAAACATTATTTTTAAGTATTTTTAATTGATTTTTAAATTAAATAAAAAAAATAAAAATATAAAAAAATGTTGACTTTTTGGGTTGACCGTTGACCATTGACTTTGACTGTTGACTGTTGACCGGTTCGGTCGTGTATATGTATGCGCTGGGTGAGGCTCGAACCCGAGACCTCCCGTACGCGTGCACGCAGCTCTACCAACTGAGCTACGTGTCTAACCCGAAATATTTCTGTTTTTAATTATATTTATACACTATTTAATTTAATCAAAAATCATTTATTTTTAAAAAGGATTTAATTATATCGGGCCGGTGCACACAACAGGTCTCGAACCCTGGACCTGTGGTTTAGTGTTGCACACAGTCCACCGCTGGACTGTGTGTCTAACCTGGTTAATATACTGATTTTTATTATACTTAACATCTTACGGGGAGTTGAACCGGTTCGTTTTAAAAAGAACATTTTTATTTCAGAGAGTGAGGTTGTGTCAGGGATCGAACTCGAGACGTGTGTTAATTGTTTGCACACAGTCCACCGCTGGACTGTGTGTCTAACCCGTTTATATAACTTGTTTTAATTAATCTTATAAACATCGTCGACTGCGTCTTCTTCGCTCAAAGACTCAGACGACGATTATTCAACTGTTCTTGATTGAGTCGTTCATCGAACATATTACTGGTTGAAATGTAATGAATAAAATGAGTTAAGGAATCAAATGTACCGATCAGACTGTATTTTCTCAGAATTCCGGCAATGGACGTCGGCTCTGATTTGTGTATTCCGTCTGATTGAATCAATTAACAGTTTTGTTCGATTAGTTATGAAATTGGGGTACTAAACAAGGATTAACAGAAGGTTTGAATGATTATACCGATTCACAGCGTGAGTTTGGAAATTCCAGAGGTTTTCCGGCGAGAGCAGAATATTCCGGCTACGTCGTCTGGGATTGATTCTGGTTGATGGATTGAAGTTAGTAATAGTCTAACAATGGATTGAAACCGAAAGAGTCGAGGTATTTACCGTTTTGATGATAGTCTCGGTTTTCCGGCGAAAGTCCGACGATTGCAGAAAATCTCCGTCGAGTGAAATTGATTCGAGAAATGGTGCGATTTTGAGCGAAAAGATTTCCAGAGACTTGGGTGTGTATTTATAGGGAAGAATCACAATGAATTGGGTCTGATTTCAGTCTTGATTCATTGGTCAGCCTTTCTTCGGCGGTTATGACTGATGTCGCGGGATTAGACATCAGTTATAATCGATGTCGATGTTAATACATACGTTAAGTCAAAAGAAACCGTCGATAATTGGCGAAATCGTCGGATTTTCCGGCGACTGCGAAATGGGCGCGCTGTTGACTGAATTCAATTTCAAGTTTTATTATATGTATTATTTGTTTCGATATATCAACAAATAACACAAGTGGCGGAGTGGTGAGATATGTGCTTGTTAAATCTTTGAGGTTTCATCCGGCTGACCCGGGTTCGAAACCCGGCAGCCGGTTTTATTTTTTATTTATTTTATTTTCACTTTTTATCAATTATAGTTTTAAATTTCTAAATTGTTTATTAATTATGTATTGTTTAAAATTAAAATAAATCATAAATACGCAACGAAATTTTATAACTTGATATTCGATTAATAAACGAAGCGGGTTTGGAAACCTGTTTTTCGACGGATGTTACACGCACCCGAATCGAAAGAACTCTAGCATAAATATCGTTAATGGGGAAAGTACCTGTTGTGACATTGTTGTCATTAACGGCCTCCCTGGCATTTATTTGAAAGGCACGAGCATTCCCCTTTTTGGCCTCTCCAGGCTTTGCATCATTACTTTTGGGTTTCTTGGGGTAGTTGTACATTATATGTCCTTTTTCATTGCAGTTGTAGCAAACTGCATCCTTAAGATCCTTGCAACCTAAGGTCTTATGCCCTTTTCTTTTGCAGATACCACAGGGTTTGGTTTGTGGATTTATGCCACACTGTCCCCAATGCCTATTTTTACAGTTCTTGCACAGAGGTTTGTCATTAGACGCGTGCTGGTTCTTCTTGAACCCAAAATTTCCTTTCTTCTTGAACTTCTAGGAGTTATCATCCTCCCGTTTCCTTTTTCCGTCAGCTTCAGTCCTAACTGACCTTTGTCTTACCAAATCAAGGGTGAGGGAAAGAGATAGGTCCACAGCGGATCTATAGGTACTAGGCTGAGTAGCCTTTACCATGCCCTTTATTTCGGGCGCCAATCCATTTATAAAACGCCCATTGCGTTTGGATTCGGGAGTGATTAGATAGGAAACTAACCTAGATAGAGAGTTGAAATCGGAGACGTACTTCCGACAGTCTAGGTTTTTCATTGAAAGAGACAAGAAGTTTGTCTCTAACTTCTCCACCTCATAAGGTGGGTAGTATGTTTCCTTAACAAGGTCCACAAATTTGGACCATCCTAAATTATATAGGTATATCTTACCTGTAGACTGGATCATGGTTTTCCACCATATTAGGGCATCGCCCATGAAGGATTGTGATACGTACTTGATCACATCCTTATCAGCACAATTGCTGATATCTGCAATCGTTTCCATCTCATCTAGCCATTTTAGAGCTTCCACAGCTCCTTTTTCCCCGTTAAAGTCTCGTGGCTTACATGAGACGAAATACTTATAGGTGCATCCGTCCGTAGCAGAACGGGACCTTTCTCCAAAATCTAATTTCTTTGGTTCACTCTTCGCATTTGAAGAGTGAACGGAGCTCTCTTTATGAGCTGAAAATGGTGGAATAGATAAGGGTCTAGAGTGAGTGGCACTCGACTCTCTTAGTCTTTCTATGGCCTTTCCCATGGCCTTTTCGACAACTGCATCAATGCGAGCTTGAAAATTATCATCATCTATATTTTTGTTTTCAGCTTTATTAGATTCAACATTCTTGTGGCTACTTTGTGCTTCATTTGAGTTAGTCATCTTTAAGTCTTGGGTTCTATATACCAATAAAACTTTATTTAGCCATGGTATATCAACCATATCAGCTTTCAATCATTGGATATGACCATCCATTGCCTATACTAGTGTGAATAACATCACAACTCTTAGGCTTATCATAACTATAATTGGCCTAGGTCTTAATAGGACCATCATAGGCAAATTTCAATTTGGACGTTGTCCATATATTATTGGACAATATATCACATTGTCACAACTGTCGTTGTCATACAGACAATTATATATATAGTTCATAGACTTGTCCCTAATGGACAATACAATTGGTCACATTGGACATTGATATATATATATATATATATATATATATATATATATATATATATATATATATATATATATATATATTTGGTATTTCAGCCTGTCCCTTCGGACATAAATTGGGCACATTGGCCTACATCATATCAGATGTATATGGCATATCAGCCTGTCTCTTTGGACATAAATTGGGCACATTGGCCTACATCATATCAGATGTATATGGCATATCAGCCTGTCCCTTCGGACATAAATTGGGCACATTGGCCTACATCATATTAGATGTATATGGCATATCAGCCTGTCCCTTTGGACATAAATTGGGCACATTGGCCTACATCATATCAGATGTATATGGCATATCAGCCTGTCCCTTCGGACATAAATTGGGCACATTGGCCTACATCATATTAGATGTATATGGCATATCAGCCTGTCCCTTTGGACATAAATTGGGCACATTGTATATGGCATATCAGCCTGTCCCTTTGGACATAAATTGGGCACATTGGCCTCCATCATATCAGATGTATATGGCATATCAGCATGTCCCTTTGGACATAAATTGGGCACATTGGCCTGACGGCTAGTGTGGTTCCTCAAGCCACACTACCAGGAGTTATGAACATTCTTTAATGTTACATGAGAGTACCTTAATGATTGATTAATGGTCCTGGTCACCTTCGACCTTAACGACCTTGGAGGCTTGGACCTAGTCCCTTACCTCTGGATAGAAGGATAACTTCCCTTAACTATCCTGATAGAAGACCCCTTCGTACTTAACTATCATTTCTTGGCCAATATGTGGTCTACGCCACTTGGCATAATCAAATCTATTAACGTCTTTTGGAATTGTACAACAAAGCATAAATTTCGAAAAAAGAGAGAAGCCCGTTTGAAGCGGGTGAATACATATATATAATTCCAAAAGTACTTGATTAAATTCCAAATTAGAAATTACAATACTAGAAAATGAAATAAACTGTCCATGCAAGGACTTTAAAGAATTAAAAGTGTACATGCAGGGGCTAAGGAAACGACAATGTCCTCACAGGGACTACATATAATTAGAAGAGACTTCACTCGTCCTTCTTTCCCTTGACCAATTTGGAGAGTTTCTTGAAGAACTTATTTGTCTTCTTCTCCGTCTTCTCCGCTTGCTGTTGCATTTTTTTCATTCTTTCTAAGGCCTCATTAATGGCCTCAAGTGGCGGCGGAGGTTGTGGTTGTAGTTGTGGGATAACCGGATATTGGTACCCATAAGTTGGATATCCAGTTGGTGGATAAGTAGGTGGGAAAGAAGACGGGTGAAGTGTGTTGTGCATAACCGCCTGCATGTAGGGGTCTTGCGACCATGCTTGATAGTCTACCGGTGTAGACGGGTTAAAAGGATCATATCCAGACATATCTGGATATGGGGGGATTGGGTTAGTATAACCCGATGGTGGTTGAACAACAGGTGTTGGTGTTGGTTCCACTATAGGTGAAACATTAGAGGGTCCACCCATTTGTGGGTCCTCTTGGATTGTAGGGTAGGAATTGGGCAAAGGTGGCAACGATCCCGACCTTTGTCCGGCACGTACCGACATACGTGCTCCACGTTTCCTTCTTGGTGGTTTAGGTGGTGGTTGAGGTTGGTCCACTGGTTCCATGTGGACATCTTCTTGTACTGGCGGTGGTTGAGAGTGATGGGAAGGAGTGTGGGCGAAGGTAAATTGATTCCAGCATTGGTCCCACTCATTAGGACCTTGGTAGGGTGATCCAGCATATGAGTTTGAATCGCTCGAAATTTCAATGAGATGCATATCTGATCCCGACGGCGGCATCTCCGGGTCGGAGTCCTCGTCCATAGGGTTTGGCTGGTCCAACTGATTTTGATCAGCTGGAGGCGTGTTAAGGTAATGGTTAGGGTTAAATTCTTCATGGTAAGAGTGATGAGAATGGGAATGGGAATGGTGAGAATGGTGTGAATGATAGAAGTGGTGAGAGTGGTAGGAATTTTGGGAATGTGAAGGCGAGTGTCTATTAGAGATTGAACGTCTCGCTGGTTGCCAAAGAGATGAATCTCCTGATTCTTGGTATGCATCTAAGTTATGAGGTTGAGGGGATACGCCTCGATGGTCCTCCCCTCATTGGACCTTTTCCTCTTCCACTTTGTCCTCGTACACGTGGCGGCATTTCCCTATTAAAAATTCAATTAAAAACAATACTAATAACTTAATAATAAATGAGTAATCCTAGGTCAATGCCTAGACTCGGAAGTCTAAGGAATGTGCTCGTGTAAGTTTGAGATTAAACACAAAAGGCTAATGTTTAACTCTCTCAAACGTTAGCTCTGATACCAACCTGTCACACCCCGGATTTCCAACCCCGAAATCCATACACCGGTGGGCCCGGGTGGGGAGTATCGTGACGTCAGTTGATAATCATCATAGTCATTTAAACACGGCACAACGGAAACCTTGGAGTAAAATTACTATTACAAACCGAATGTTCGAAAATACAAAATAATATACAGGCTTGTAATAGATGATACACAGGCGGATCATTAAAATGTACAAGAAAGAATACAAAACAGACTTTGGGTAGATTTAGGATTTGCAAGATCCTCTATTACTACCGAGCACCTCCGGACCTATTTTCGTATTGTACCTGCAGTTTAGTCTTTTGAAAAAACGTCAGCTTTCGCTGGTAAATACACCCAACCGACTCATTTTGAAAAACATTTCAAAAATGTTTTTAAGTGCGTATCAGCACAAAATCTTTTTATAACTTGGGTTAATTGACCGCCCAACTTTGTTAACAGATTTACATGTTTGTCATACATACGGGGCCCGATACATAGACCGAGACACAATTAACATACACACCACTTTGGACTCACGAAGAAGTCAATTCCTCCCAACCTTGTGGGAATGCATAATTGAGCGTCTATCGGGTGTATGCCTACACCCACACTAAGGTCGTGGCCATTTCTATTGTAATGAGCCGAGGATATCCAGGACACGGTAGTTAACCCCCGATGTTTATATTATCAAACAAAACTGATTAAAACAGAATATGCGGATTTACTATCCCTGAACCGGCGTTCGATTAATCCCATTTCCGACCAAGCGGTAATAATTTACCGTAACCCAAGCCCGTATAGGGGAAATAAGTCGAGAGTATTTACCTGAGCTAGTCTTCTTTTATTTTAATAACTCAACCGTATTCAAAATGAGCTAAGTGCAGATAGCATTTACCGGAAAGTCTCTAGTCTGGATTATGGCATAAACTAACCAATTAAATAATTAATGGCCTTTATTTAAGTCATTGGCTTAGACCAACTAGCGTACTTGATCAAAACGTATGATGCTAGATTAAACGATGATTGGATAGAATGTAGTTTAATCCCAACAAATACCTTGACTTTTATAACATGGGTAAACTATAAACATTCTGGATTATGAGATTAAGTGATAGGTTAAACCCGTTTTGGTTAAATTCCGTAAACTAGTTACGTGTAATCAACCGTATGCTTATAAGCGATAATGGCTAACCGGATAAGTCATGGACAAGTTCTATATGCCATTATATTTTTAAATAAGTTGAAATATCAGTAGGATATCAACTTACATGCCCGTTAAGGTCGTAAAACGAAACTATGCTTCATAAGGGCATTTTGGTAATTTCATACATAGTTTATAAATTATTTGGGATTCTGAGTTTGTATTATAAACATACTGTAAAAATATTTAAAATAAGTTTTAATATCAGTAGGTAACAAGTCTTAGTCCATTAATATGGTTTAAAACCATACTATGCGCCGAAACGACGCTTATGTCGTAAAATGACGTCTTTATGCGATGTTTTTGAAAACTGGTGTTATGGTCAGATTAGAATGTTTTAAATATGTTATTTAATATAACATATCAGTAGGTAATTGGTTTACCTTGAAAAGATTTGATTAAAACTATTTTATGAGTCACAAGGACTAAAACCGTCATTTATCGACATAGTTTAAGGACTTGCTTGGAAACTCAGTTTATAACTAGGTTTAACATCCCAAATAATCCTACTTATAATATTACATCAGTAGAAACTTATTTTCAAGTCCATTATCATTAAAACATTGTTTTATGCGAAAATGGCATTTTAGTCAAAATGGCATAATTATGGAACTTGCGGTTAAACTCAGATTCTGATTATGATCATGATTATGTAATATCACCTCAGAGGGTTATGCTACATTATATTATGATCATAATGCAACTTTAGATCAGTAACTAACTAATCTATATCGGGTCAGAATCGAAAGTCAAAGCAGAAGTCAAACTTTGCGACTTTCGGTTGCGAACCGACCCTAGAACTGAAATTGACGAGCTGAACATGTTTATACATGTTCTAATAATTATTACCAACTTGTTTAAGTGTCAAAAAAGGTTTCATAACATATATAATACGAATTTATGATTTTTCCGTAAAATGGTCTGTTTGACTTTTTAATATCATACCTTTGACCCGTCAATTGGTCTAGCAAACGTGATCTTCAGGATGTGCCCTTTATAGGGATTAACACCTACCTTATTACGATCAATTAGCCATGTTCGTTACGAACAAGGGCTGGACCATAATGGTCTTAACCGAAAGTCAAGGCGTTTTTCGAAAACGCTTGACTTTTGGCTATAAAAGCCTATAAACGACAATGCACAAAGAAGGAACACTTACCAGTGATTCCTAAATGCAAAAGAACTATGTTGGATTGCTCCTTTTAGTTAGGAACTTCCAGAGGAGGGAGAAGAGTTATGATTTAGAAAGGTGCAAGTTCAAATGGTGAACTTGATCACCTATTTATAGTTGGAGAACTCAAAGGAGGTGAAGCCAGGTGTTTAGGGGTGTAAGAAGAAGCTTATAAGTGTCCCAAAACGTGGCATAGCAGTTTGGGAAGCTATGGTTTCGATTTAATGGTTTTTGGCATTTTTGTTTGGAAGCTAAGCAAACCTTCTACGTCAGACCTGTTCTCACGGCCCGTGACCGCCCATGGCCAGTTTCAAAGTTTGTCACTTTAGCCCCTTAACTTTAAAAAGCTTCTAAAAACCTTTTAAAACACCTTTTTGACACTTTTAGCCCTCCGTAGCCAATACTTGGCATACCCGGGATTATGCCCGGACATTGTCGAGCTCTCGGTTCGTTAAAAGGTCACTCAGAGGTATGAATTAACATGTTGACACTTTTAATCCCTCCATTATCTAACTTTCACATAGTTACAAAATTGAACCCTCTCGTCCAACAAATGGCACGTGTGAGAGTTAGGACTTCGTAAAGGATCACTCAGAAGCTTATTATAAGCATGCTGATTCCAATGTCACTCAGAGGCTGAGCATGTTGACATATCAGTCACTCAAAGGCCAAATTTCAAGCATGTTGACATATCAGTCACTCAAAGGCCAAATTTCAAGCATGTTGACATATCAGTCACTCAGAGGCTAATGATTTAAGCATGTTGACATCGGACCGTCACTCAGAGGCTCAGTTTGAGCATGTTGACGCCCTTAGTCCTTATTGGTCTTTAACAGACTATATTAAAAATATAACACGTGTCACTATACTATTGGACACGATTTTACAGGGTGTTACATAACTTCATCATATACCACGCCCCGTTTGTGGTATGCTTAAATAATGTATATATGTGTGGGCAATTGGGGGACAAAAGTGAAAGTGCACTAATCTTAACGTTATTTTACTAATTTCGTGAAAATGACGTTAAAAGAGGGGATGGTTAATCATGCATCATGTGGTGGCGTTGATAGCCGAAAGACAAAGGGGTACATGCACTAATCGACGTTTGTCTCAATTGTTGAGTGTTATGTGTCTTATGTCCAAGGCTTGATGCAAAACTATTATCGAGTCGTGGTCTCATTGGAAGCAGCATCTCTATTCATATGAGGTAGACGTAAGGTTGTCTACATCTTACTCTCCTCAGACTCCACCTTAGCTTTACTATTGATGGGATATATTGAGTATGATGATGATAACGACAACATTATTTTGTAACATCTTAGGAATTCATCGTGTGAGAGAAATTCGTATTTACATTCGGTGAGTCTCCAGTTATCTTTTAGGGGTTCTATTTGTTTCTCTATGAATATGTTCTCAAAGATTGTATGTTTGTATTTCCACCGAAAACAAGTTCGTAATTTGCATTCTTTAATTAATAAGATTATTGAATTTTAAAACTTTCACGTGTATCTTATTAAATTGGCATTCAAAATCCTGAACCTAAGTGCGACATTAACCTTTTTTCCCCTTTCATTTTATCTCATTCTAAGGAAATGGTTTAATTCTTTTAACTTTATCTAACCATATTTTTAGTGGTTTTTGGTTTAAAAAATAAAAGAATAATTAATTCAGTCTCTTAACATCCAGTTAACATACAACTTATTTAATGCCCTTAACACAAGGAGGGAGCACAAGGAGGGAGTAGTTTGCAATCTCAGTTAACATGCCATGTTATCGTTCACCCCAAATGTTAGAGTATACCCCATGGGCTTATATTTACAACTCAACGGTCAATGGATGTGAAGAAAGAATGGGTGTTTGATGTATCCTTTCAGGTAAATCACCCCATTGAATAAAGAATGAAAAGAGCATATAGATGGATCAACATGTTTTGTTCAGGCTCGTTTATTGTACATACTAGCTATGAGTTTCTTTTGGACCACACTCACAACTTACACTTCATACCTGCTATGAGTTCCTTTTGGACCACACTCACAACTTACACCCCACTTTAGAATGTATATATTGTTTCTTTTATTAACAACTAACTAGTTGGATATTAATGTGAACTCCTTTTAAGGCTTTAGTCATGTGTGTTATTTTTCAAAAAAATTTTGAGACCATTTTGTGACGAGTTTACAAGGAAAATATAACTAGGGATGGGAAATGAAACCCGAAACATTCAGGATGGATACTAGGACGTGTATTCGGGTTTGGTACCAAGCATGATGATTAGTTTTAATAAATTCGTATGTATGATATTAGGTGATATCTAACTCGATTATTTTAACCATACGTAAACATTTTTATTTATTTCCTTTATTCTTATATAATAGAATAATCTACTAATTCACTTACTTTTAGTTTATATACATACACACACTCATTTGGTAAGAAACTTATATGAAATTTAAGATGATAAAAAATGTATTATGAAATTCCAATGAGTAATTTCTTACAAATGAACACCATACATGATACGTGACTAGTAATTACCTTATAGGTGTTGAGCCAAACATAGAACATGATTTTACAATCAAGTAAAAGACTCAGATGATCAATATCTGACCCAAACCCATCACTATATTATATATAATCCCTTTGTGCAAATAAGTTCCTCAAAGATTGCACAACATAAGAGCTTGATAAAAACTGAAGAATTGTCAGAGAAAGCACACTTAGAGTTGAGACTTAACAATAATTGTTGTAATTTTGTATCCAATAGCGATTTCTAATTTAAACATAACTTTGCAACCAAATCCACTAAAACCTAATTTTGGTTGTTTTTATATATGTGTAGTTGGTAATTATCTATGTTAATAAGGAAAATCTATAATTTAGATACACAAAATAACATTTTCATAAAAATATATAATATATATGAAAAAGTATTTTACAATAATGCCAAAAAAGGTTGTCAAGATTAATTAATAAATGAGAAGGTAATAATCAATATATAAAGTATGTTTAGAAAATAATTAAAAGGTGGGATGTATCTAAAAGAATCAAAGCAGAAAAACATAGCCGACTGTGAATTTTATAATCTTTAAAATGTCACCAATAAGTTCTAATTGATTTCACAAATACTTTGCAATCAAGTCATATATGTGAAATTTAAGATTTTCAACAAAATAGTTAATGAAAATATTGACATGAGAAACACTTTTCTTAAAAATAAAATAAAATAAACCTTGAAAATGTTTACCGATTCTGCATTAAAATGACACCTTATGAGTTTCTAAATAACCTAAAACCGTAGTGAAGAATGAACCTACTGAAAGATTAGACCGTATTTAGTTTTATATAATATCAACTGATAAGGTTGTTTATTGATTAGTCACTTGGTTTCTCTTCTTAAGGTCATAAGTTAAACTCCAACTAGAATCACTTTGAAAGACACTGCTGGTGACAATAAAGTTTAGAATTAGGCCTATTTGGAGGTCGTCAGTTTGAAACCGAGCTGAACCGGGTTTTACCGTAGAGGGACTTCGGACGACAGGTTTCCCCGGAACTGGTGGCTTGGTGGCTCGGATATGCATCCAACTCTAACCGTTATGGAGGAGGGGATGCATTTGCTCGATTGTGGCATCCCAGGATGCTTATCTAATGATTTAGTTAACCGTTCAAAAAAAAGTTTTATATAATATATTCGTGATCGAGATCGTATGTTTGCGAGGATTCTATGACTATATAATTCATAAAATCACAAGAATTTAAGGTCAACAACATACATTATTATCATATTTAAAAGCATAACATATATATAAAAATTATGGTCTATTTTAACTGATAACAAAAAGAAGTTTATAAACTAAGAATTTTTTAATGGAAATAAAAACTTTATAGCATAACTATATGATATTTATGGAACATCTTTAACAATTTAAAATAAATTCTTTTATGATTTTGTCCTAATCCTTTTACCTTTTACATTTGCAAATTGCATGTCCATCCACCATCTATCACCCACCATCCACACCACATTCAATTCATTTTTATTTATCACCTAATTTAAACAAGTCTCCACAAACATAACCCATTTTTTAATTTGTAAACTGCTTACATCACCCATTTTTTTATTATTTCATGCTGTCCTAAATTATGATATCATTTTTATTTTTATTTATATATAACTATCGGTTAGCTTTAACACTTGGATTAGATCTCAAAACGGATAAGATGACAAGTTTCTTGAATTTAATATCTAAGTTGTTTAGTTAATAGACAATAATATATATATATATATATATAAAATAAACACAGGTGACGTTTTAAAGTACTGGTTGGAGCCGCTGGTTTATCTAAAAGCAACATCTCTATTTCTAGGGTTCAAGATAACTGATAAGGTTTATTTACATAACACATTTCTAGATCCTATCAATAGCTTTGTTATTCATAGAATTTAATAGGTATAATTGTTGTTATTGTTAGTGAAGAAGCACCGTTGAACCTAGATATATCCGAGGATATGTAAGTTGCAACCAGGGTGTTTCTGCATAGATGGTTAACCTCTCACTTCGCCTTTGGGTACTCAAGCTCACTCTGGATGACCTACAAAACTAGCAAAGCCGTAAGTCTCGCCACGGGGAAAGGATGGTTTCCTCCGTGATCACACTCCGTCGTGAGAATAAGTATTTGAGGATGCTGAGCAAGTAAAGTGTGTAAGTGTTAATTTCGGTTTGAGAGCATGCGGTTACCTGGAGATCCGATACTTATTTATAGCCGGGAGAAGATATGGTCAGGAGAAATACTGACGGGCCTTGGGCCCGGCCCATACAGCCAGAAACATCCCTCTTGTCCCTCGGCGGCAGGCATTAAATGCTCCCTGCAGGAGAATTAATGCTCTCTTTCGGGAGGTATACTTAATCGGGTGCTGAGTGGTTCCACGTGTAAAGTAGCCGTTTCTGGTGACAGGCCTGCCATCAGCCGAAATGGAGAAAGTGGAACAGTCACTGACAAGACAGTGGTTGGTGTATGGTCTGACACTTGCCTTATTTGTCATGAGTGCTGTCACACGCAACCTGCCAAGTAACCTTTGGTCACAATTCTGCCATTTCGTCCCCCGAGGTATGGTCAACACCTCTTAGTGCTTACCCCCTTTTGCTAGGCTGTCAAGGTTTTTCCCGCCAGCGCAGGGTGTCAGGGGTGTATCCTTTTGTACCAAGACTATGAGATGCTTCTCATGTGTGTCTTGTCCTTGCAAGGTTTGTAGGATTTAAGGCTAAGAGGATTGGTGATTTGCGCAGGGTCTGGAAACCTACGTGCATAAGTCTAATTTACTGTTGTGCCCAGTACACAAGGCTCGTTGTTTGGCTTATGTTGTTTGGTCTAAATTGTCGTTGCGCTGAGTGCGCAAGACTCGTTGTTTGACCGAATAGTGTTGGTCTAATTTACCGTGTGCGCAAGGTTCATTGTGTGACCTAAAGTTATTCGCCTAATTCACCATTGCGCTGAGTGCGCAAGGGTAAGGTTCATTGTATGACCTGAAGATATTGGCCTAATTCACCATTGCGCAAGGTTCATTGTATGACCTGGAAGTTAAGGAAAACGCAGCGTTGCATGTTGAATGCGAGGTTATCCTTGTGAAATGTAGTCAAGGGTATGGTTATTTGGGACCATGCCTCCTTAGTTAGGGTAATGCTAGGTCGTTCTGATAGTTCTTTTCACATGAAACATACTAAGCCATAAATTTCAAATATAATCAGCATGTTTTGGATGTATTGATTATGGACAGATAAAGAACTTCACAGTTAAACATGCTCGACTGTGCCGTTCAAAAGCTTCTTTCAAACAAATAAAAATAAATCCATGAGCTTCTAGTATAGAAATCACTGATTATATAATTCATACACCCTACATTTACCATGAGGGGGAATAGTGTCAGGCAAGCTGCCTGGCACCCCCTCATTGGTCGTGACTTGTTGTATTTTACTTTCGAACTTCTAACTTCGCAAAAATGCGTGTTTAGTTCCTCTGCTTAAACAAAGTTTTATTTTTATTGGTTAACTTTGTTTATATGCGTGTTTAGTCCCCCTGCTATAAGTATAGTAGTGTACATGTTTAATTCTTCTACTTTTATTCCTTTTGTGATTGATCGTGGCTTTTTGTATCTTGCTTTTAAACCTTCAACTTTGTTTATATATGTGTTTAGCCCCTCTAATTAAAAAAAAGTTCCTTTATATTGATTAGCTTTGCTCATATGCATGTTTAGTGTTTTTGCTTTTAACTTTGGTTGTGTACATGTTTAGTCTCTCTACTTTTATTTCTTTTAGTATTTCATCTTTTAGCCTTTTCTCCTTGCTATTGTGACGAATCAATCCGGGGGAATAGTGACCGTTTGCTATTGGTGGACAAACGCTATCACTCTTTGACTTTAATAAAGTTATTCCATGACGAGCGTATTTCTACCTATGTCTCAATGTAATTTTTATTGAGATTGTATTATAAGTAGTATGTTCAAGTAATCAAAACACAAAGTATAAACTAGAAGCATAACACTGGTTATAATTAGTACGAGAATGTGAATCTTACAACTAGAAAAGCAATATATATAAATAATTTTAAAGAGATATACACGTATTTAGTACTTTGTTTATTCTTTTTGTTATGTCGTACATCTTAATATTTGAATCTCTCTCTTAACCTTAAAACCAAAGGGGTCTTCTCTCTCTCTCTCTCTCCCTAGAGTTTAATGGTGGGGCTTCTGAGATTGTAAGAAGAATCTTGAACAAACAACAAAGGAAGAAGCAGGCTTTCAAAAGTGGTGATTATTACAAGGCAAGACAAGATTGTTATTATTATTCTGATGATTTCTATGTGTTTGTTTAACTCAAACCAAAACATCCAATCCAACAGTGTTTTTATGCATCTTAAACATCACCTCATGATTTATTGATTTTATAAATTTTTCTGGGCATTTTAGGAAATTATTCTGGGTCAGATAGATAGATATTAATGTGGTGAACACTCATATAGAATATTCAAGAATCTAATATCATCAACTGTTCATATTCTGTTCCTTATTTGGTAGTCAGTCACGTTGATGGAATCTTTTGATTTGCCAAGCATATAATCTTTCATAGCTTTGATTCTTTCTTTTCACTCTATTGTTTTGAAATTTGATTCTTTCATCTTCTTCTAACACAAAAGCACAAAAGTTCCAGTTTTTAGATACAATTTGTGGGATTTTGAGTACAAGAGTAGACCTGATGAATATGATGATGATGATGATATTGTCTTTAACATGTTTGAATATTAATATTAATTATTTTTTTGTATTATTTTATAATTTTGACTGTTATATTCCTTTGATTCTCATCAAGTAATGTTCTTGTTCTTTCTTTTTCTCATTTTTGACAGGTTTTGATTGATATATCAACAAAAAGTTTCAAACTTGAGGTCAAATCTTGGTCAATTTTGAGTTCAAGATTGAGCCAGTGATGGAGCCATAACAGGTGTGTCACCTTTATGATTCTTGTAGTTCATATAATTGTTCAACTATTTTAGTATAAATTTAATAGATATGATTGAATCCATTAGTTTTGGATTGTAATTGATATAATTGTTCAAATATTTATGTATAAAAAATCAGAAATATTAACAATTTCAATCCCAAAACACAATCGAATCCATTAGTTTTGAATTGTAATTTGCTCGATTTAGAGACAGATAATTTTCTTTTTCTTTTCATTTCCCCAATTTTGACAGATTGTTCTTAAAATATAGGTGATAAAGTTCCTGTTTATCGATATAATTTGTGGGATTTTAAGTACAAGATCATAGCTATGGATGATGGTGTATTTCCTGCTAATAACATGTTTGCGAATCCATCCGAATATATGTTGGGTTTCGATTACATGGATGACGAACTCTTTTCGGATGGATGTTGGTTACAAGCAACACAAGCATCCGAATTCATAAACAGTAATAATAATAATATTCCGGTTTTTGACCCGTCGTTTCTGTGGCCACCCTTGGAGCTCAACAGCATTGATCATATACCAGAAGATGTTCAAGAATATGTTAGTCAAAGTCAAACTGCAGATGGGCTTTTGTCAAAAGCCCGTGTTAGCAATTCGGTTGGATTTCTTGATCAGTCGAGGCGAAGATGGTGGATCCCTCCAAGTGTGAATGTCGGGGTGAAAGAAAGGCTAGTCTACGCGATCAAGAATGTAAAACATTCTGCGCTACACCAACACGCGCTTATTCAAATATGGCTTCCTGAAAACCGAGAAGGAACTAAAGTTTTGAGCACTAATGATCAACTTTTCTCACTCGGGTCGAACTGCCCGCAGCTTTCTAAATTTAGAAACATATCGGGAAACTATCGGTTTGCAGCGGAGGGTGATTCGAAGGACGTTGTTGGGTTACCCGGGAGGGTATTTATGGGAAAAGTTCCTGAATGGACTCCTGATGTTCAGTTTTTTAAACCCGTGGAGTACCCGAGAGTTGTTCACGCTCAACAGTATGATGTTCGTGGGAGTGTTGCGGTACCGATTTTTTATCATGATAGACGAAGCTGTCTTGGTGTTATTGAAGTTGTTATGACGACTCGAAAGAGTAATTATGCGTCCGAGATTGAAGATTGTTGTAAAGCTCTTGAGGTATATTTTATACTATTCGTTTCTTGATCATTAAAAAGCTTGTAATTGATGGTTTTATATAGGCCTATAAACAAACTGAACGCATTTTCTTGCTCATGTTCATTCGTTAGGAAAATTCTGCTAATAAATGTTTGAAGTTTTCGGCTTTTGATAGGCGGTTGACCTCAGGAGTTCCGAAATATCAAACTCTCCCAAATTTAAGGTGACGGATCATCCATATCAAGTAGCTTTACCCGAAATTCTCGAGATCCTAAAATCGGCATGCAAAACACATAACTTGCCTTTGGCTCAAACTTGGGTTCCCTGCATACAACAAGGAAAAGACGGGTCTCGGCATTCAGAGACAAACTTGGTCCATTGTATATCCACGATGGATCCAGCATGCTATGTGCACGATCCCCGTTTTAAAGATTTTCAAGAAGCATGTTCCGAGCACCATTTGTTAAAAGGCCAAGGTGTTGTGGGTAGAGCCTTCACCACGAACCAACCGTGTTATGTTTCAGATGTAACATCGATGACAAAAACTGAGTACCCGCTTTCACACCATGCTCGGGTTTTTGGTTTATGCGGGGTTGTTGCAATATGGTTTAGAAGCACTTTAACAGGCAATGTTGATTATGTGTTGGAGTTCTTTTTACCTGTTGATTGTAAAGATCAAGAAAAGCAAATGAGTTTGCTCAACTCATTGTCGGTTATTATAGAAAACATGTGCCAGAATTTAAGGATTGTTACTGATAACGAGTTATTGGAAGAAGGTTCGGTTGTGACCGATAGTGTAGAAGTAGTGAACGTTGAAGAAATCTTGGCGGAAAAACCCGTGGATTTGATTAGAGAACAACAGAATGAGTCTGGCTCCGGTGAGGGTAGTTTGGTCAATGATGGTAATAAGCGACTGGAGAGACGGCGTGCCGGTGCCAAAACCGAGAAGACCATCACTCTGGAAATGCTTAGACAGTATTTTGCTGGCAGCTTGAAAGACGCTGCTAAGAATCTTGGTGGTATGCATTCGGCTTTTGCGGGTTGATTATATAAATTTCAAACCGTTTACGGGTTAAATAGACGCTCAAATCTATTTTTCAATGCACACAACCATTGAAAAGTCGTTTTGTTTAAAGATAAAGTTACTATTGTAAAAATAGCTATCCGTTTTGACCCGTTACCCGGCCCGTACGCCCAACTTGTCCATCTTGGCACCTTTAAGATTTATGCTCATGGTCTTATGTTAATACTGTTTTTGTTATTGCAGTTTGTCCAACAACTTTAAAAAGGATATGCCGACAACATGGGATCCAACGTTGGCCTTCCCGGAAGATCAAGAAAGTTGGTCATTCATTACGAAAGATCCAGCTTGTGATGGATTCTGTTCAAGGGGCTCCCGGTTCATTCCAAATCGACTCTTTTTATTCAAACTTCCCGAAGCTTGTGTCTTCGGATCCAAAAACAAGCTCGTTTTCACCTTCAAAGATCCATAATGCAAAGGGCATCGAGGGTGTCACGAAGTCACTTTCATCATCATGTAGCCAAACTTCAAGTTCTGGTCAATCGTGTTCAAGCGGGACCCAACCGTCCGCGGGTAATGATGTTTTGAAAAGAGATCGGAGTGATGCTGAGCCTCATGTTTCACCTTATGTTCAAGATGAAGAACACGAACAAAAAGGTTTTCAAACATCGCATAGCGATAAGTTGCTCACTGAGCTCACGGCTGCTTCAACACTACCCCCTAAAGGCGGGAATGCTCGAGATAACAATATCGAGAGAGTTAAAGTGACATATGGCGAAGAAAAGGTGCGTTTTCGTTTTCAAAAAGATTGGGGGTTTAATCAAGTACTAGAAGAAATTGCAAAGCGGTTTAGTATAAACGATATCAACTGTTTTCATCTCAAGTACTTTGATGATGACTCAGAATGGGTTCTTTTAACTTGTGATGCCGATCTAGAGGAATGCATTGATGTTTATAGATCATGTAAGGGCGGGACAATTCAACTGGCTCTTTTTGAACCTCATCATATGGGTGGCAGCGTAGGTAGTAATGTGATCTTGTAACAAGCTATTACCATGGTTCATCTAGGCTCAGTCACACGCCCTTGTGAGTGTCCGTCTCCAATGGGTGCTGTTCATGGGTTGATACGCGTCTGACCCAAGAACGATCTAGCTTAAAGATTCGGGTAATGCGTCAAGAAGTTGCCCACATATGCATTGGAGTGTTGTACTATACACACGACTAATGACCGGGAACATTTGGTGATCTTGAATTTAAATGTTTGTGTCATACATGTTTATGATGGTCTTGGTGTTGAGTTTAAAGTTGCAATAGGTACTTTTCTTTTTTGATGCATTAGTAACTTGTATTATACGCATTAAAACTTGTACATTGTTGTAGTTGATATGTGGCATGAAAACCAAAACCATAACCGCGCTAAAAACTATAAGTGGTTGATAATTAGAAAAACGGCCGGTTACAAGTTAAGTTACATCTACGTTCATCTAGATGTGATCTATAACTTGAGGTACCACTATATATTAACAATCTTTGTAGTCACTTGGGGAGAAACTTTCACTATTTTAATTCCATGTAGCACAAGTTATAACTATGGTGAAGCACAAGACTTGTTATCATCTTTCCTCTCGACAAGTACTCGTCTTGAAGGCGGCCCAAACATGCTTAGCATTACCTGCATGCAAACAGATTATCACTAGTAGTTTGCGGTTTACCAGTTGTATTTTAAAAACTTTGTATTTAAATAGCTGTCATGAACATATTCATGTCATGCATTCTAACTTACTGGTAAGAATATCAGACCATGCAAGAAACCGAGAAGAACCAACGCCAAGTACATTTGGAAGTAATAAACCTGCATACCATAAACTGCTTTTTAGTACTAAACAAACTATCTCACATCATCGTAACATTCAAGAGTAGAATAATAATAATACCACAAATATTTCGGTCCTTGAAAAGCAAAGGACGATTACTCCTACCAGCTTTGTGATTGTTATTCCGCTGCAGAAATAGAGGCAGTAATGAAATGTTATAGTTTCATGGTTTGTTTTGACTAAACACATGCAATGATAGATTACATAAATGAAATGAATAAAAAAAATAAAAAATAATAAAAGAAGAGAAAATTGGAAACCTGAAAACAGAAGCACCCATCGTAGCCAAAGACTCCTTCATCCGCTGATCTCTATCACCGCTACTAACCTGCCAGAAAAGTAAAACAGCAGTGAGAAATGACCTTTTTACCCATGATAACATCAATAAAAGACTACTTACCAAAAAAGCATGTGTTATATGTACACAAAACTCAACAGAAATACCAACTGACATCACAAGGTTAACAACGGATACAGCGTTCAGTTGGATGTCCAGAACAGCCATGACTCCCTGCATACAATATATTTACAAATCACGTAAACAAATTAAAAAATTTCAAGGCTCAACAGGAACGAAACATACCAGGAGATCCACAAGGATCATCACCAGCACAAGAAAGATTATTCCCGAGCTCCATATGCTGCAACAAAAACATCTTATTGCAACTTCAAGTAAAATTAATCAGAAAATAAGTTACGAAAGTTACCTGCATGTAATAACCAGGAAGACAACAAATACAGCGCCTGTAAAATATGGGAAAGTAAGTTACGGGTTTGGAAATTTAGCCAAACGGTTTAGCTATAGAAGATAAAAAATCACTTACCAGTAGCTATTGCAAGACTGACCAATGCTGTCTTCCATATGTCAAGATATTGCTCAAAGAACATGTAAAATACTGAATAAGGAAAAACCTCAATCTGCAAAAGGAGGTAATTGTTAGAACAGGAAACACTGTACAAAAAACTTGAGGTGGCAAGATGGGCGGGTCAGGTTGAAAATGTGCCATTTTTTAGTACGGGTCGAAACAGGCAAATCGGGATGGGTTGACCCGCAACCAATTTTTTTATAAAAATAATTGTGTTAGTTAGGATTACGATGTTTATTACGATAAATGTCTAAAATGTTGTATGCCTTTAACATAGACATTGGGTGATGTGCAATCCGTTACCCGTTTTAGCTAAGTTTTCTGATTTGACCCATTTGAGATAAAAACAACCCAATCGACCAAGATGTAAGTAAATAAGTCAAAACATCCACCATGCTTAAATGTATTACCTTTAAGGAATTGGAGACCCGTGAGCTAAATTCTCGTGCAGCCCTCATTGAGTCCACAAAATCAACCTGAATTAAAAATGGTTTTTGATCATTTAATCAGATGATATAAATACACACTTTATATTTGAATGTTTTTTGCTACCTGCTTGTTCAAGGGTGTGTGATATGTACGGAAGGAGGATGCTGGAATAACACCATCCTCAAAGCCTGCCAACAAATAGACTATTATGTTTTATCTCTAACGGGCCAAGGGTCAAACAAGACAAAGTGGTTAAAAAAGTAACGTCTCATATGAGTAGTAGGGCCAAAAGATCACCCAAAATTGTATTTGTAACAAGTATTTTGACGCGCCGCGCGTTGCGGCGGCGTCGAAACTTAAAGTAACTCGAACTTATACCGTCAACTATTTGAGCCGACTCTTTTCAAACAAAATTTATGTCAAAGCGTAGACCAACTTAAAACACACATGAATATAAGTACGAAACGATTATATTTGACTTGACTCATTACCGAGAAAATTTATGTCAAAACATAAACCAACTTGGATTTATAACAAATCGTACTTAAAAATAAGCACGTAAGAAAACAGTTTTTTTACGTTAAAGAATGCTACCATGTGTTGCGGCGGAGATGAAATGTAAAGTAACTCAAATTTATACCGCCTAGTGAAGACGTGTTATATTTGACCCAACTCGTTTCCAAACAAAACGTAGACCAATCAAAAACGTACATAAAAATAAGCACAAAAACATTTTATATTTGACCCACGTACATAAAATAAAGCACGTAAAACTCGAGGGAGTAAAATTGGCATCTTACAAAGTTTTTAGAAAGTTGAGGGGGTATAAGTAGAAATGCTAAAAGTTGAAGAGTTGAATACACAAAAAGAACAAAAATACCATGGATGGCATTGTTGTAACTATGGCCAAAAAACTATAAAAAATAGAGGTCGTGTCTTAGGTACTATTCCTAAGACACCCTCTTTTGTTATATTAAATAATGCTACAATCACCTGAATCGTCTTTTCGTATATTTTGATTAGTGTTTCTTGCTGTCGTAATTTGGTTTTGGTAATTATATTTAAAGCATTTATAATTTAAAGATTTTTTCAAAAATGACAAAAAGTGAATGTGGTCCAACCCGCTCTTGTAATTTCTAACTTGACGCGTTAACCCAACGGACAAATAGGCATTTATAAACAACAGTTCTATGATACTATTAACTACATGGAGTTGCACGAACCAGTAAGTTCCACGCTATTTGTGTAGGCCCCACGACCACCTTTTGCACAGTCAGCAGAAGGTAGAGCATCAAGGAACCATGGAAGCTTCTCCTTGAATTGTGCGGTAGTTGGACGATCATTTTGTAAATCTGAGTGACGGAAACACTAAAATGTACAAATAATAGTTAATCACCATGGCCAAGTTGTTACATCTAAGAAATAAGCGAAGATTCTATACGAGTAATCGGAAAGATCTTTTTTGCAGTGTAGAGAAATATAAGAGTAAAATGTCATTTTCGTCCCTGAGGTTTGGCTACTTTTGCGATTTTCGTCCAAAGGTTTGTTTTCCGTATCTGGATCCAAAAGGTTTGAAATCTTGCCATTTCATCCAACTCGTTAACTTCATCCATGTTTTAACGTTAATTCAGGGGTCTTTTCGTCTTTTTAGACATTTTTGTGATGATAAAAGGGTTTGGGCAGGGAGAAAGTCAACAGAGGTTGATATTTATTTTTATTTGTTATGGTGTTTTTATTTTAAAAAATATCTAAAAGACGGAAATGCCCCTCATTTAACGAAGAAAAATGGATGGAGTTAACGAGTAGGATGAAAATTGCAAGATTTCAAACCTTTTGGATCCAGCTGCGGATAAACAAACCTTTGATGAAAGTCGCAAAACTGGCCAAACCTCAGGGACGAAAATGGCATTTTACTCAAAATATAATATAATAATACAAACGTGGTAGTCGATATGTAGTACTTACCGTGGTACAGTCTTTGCAAGCTCCATTTACAGTACAGGAACCGTCACTTGAGGAACAACAAGGAGGCTGAGAAAAGCATCATTTACTTTCAGTACACACAGTTACAAAAGTAATATAGTATGTTAACACATTATTATTGACGGTTAAACTTTGACCTGGTCATCAGGAGGACAATAAGTTTGATTAGTGAACTTCCTGCAGCAGCCAAAAGCTTCCGGGGATACCCAAACAAGAAAATCGTCAAGCCATGAAGCAGCAGGTTTAGCGATGTAGCTTGACGTCGGTACCAGAGACGCTTTTGATATCTGTGCATATATAATTCAGTTGCTCTCAGAAAATTAATAACATGCATTATGCATAGCTGATATTCCATTCTATTCTATTTAATTTAATCACAGAGATGCAAACATACCTCGTTCAAAAGGGAGTTCGAACCACAGTGGTTTATTGAGCACAACTTATTTGTCTGACCTGATTCTAAACTGAAAAGAAAGGAAAAGCTTACAATGAGAAAGAGCTGCAGTTGAACAGTAGAACATTTATATCCTAACCATGACATTTGATAACTCACTAATGTATGCAAATTAACAGAGAAAAGATCAAGATAAATGAACAAAATGAAGAATACCTGTAGTTATAGTTTTTCACAACAAAATATAGAGGTGGGCCAATTCTCAGGTACTCTGAGACATTATTGAAATAACCCTGTGGGAGAAATGACAATTCAAGACTTTGCATGATTAATTGCATAATTTTTTTCTAGTTATATATAATATAGGATTAAGTTATTGTACAAATGGGTCTTAACATAAATAGCCTTAAATTAAGAAGTGAAAGAGGGATTTTTTTTTTGAAAATTTTTTCCCATCTTATTAAGCACGTATTTAGTCCCAGAATCAAAAAAAAAAAAATCCCTTCTTCGCTTCTTACGTCAAGGGTATTTGTATGATAAGACCCATATGTACTTGATCTTTACACTATATATATAAATATATATATATATATATATATATATATATAGGGTTAGGATAAAATGAGAATCGCCTTGAGTTGTGAGAACCATGAGAACTAGGCCTTCCAAAAGGTTTTTCCAAAAAAAATTAAAAATACTTGTTTCAGCAATTTTTTTTAAATGGCGCATGCACAAATTTACATGGGTTGTAAAAAAAATTAATCGCCGTAGCAAAACTTATATCAGCACGTAAACAAAACTTACATCAGGAAAAACTACTGACTCGACAATTTCTTTTTTGCTTTTTTTTACATGTGTGTTTATAATATTTTCATCTACGTTTGTACAAAAAAATTGTGGCCCAACTCGCACGGGAAGTAGGATTTCTCATGGTTCTCACAACTCGTAGTGGTTCTTAATTGAACCGAAGCCTATATATATATATATATATGAAGGGTATTAATGAGAACTAGCTTGAGTTGTGAGAACTTTTTGATCCAAAGGTTTTTTGAGAAAAATATTTTGACCAAACTTTTTTTTATGAAACTTCTCTAAAATAAAAATAATGTATCGTATACGACTTCTTACATCAGTGTAAATCAAACTTACATGTCAAATGAATGCTGGCTCGTCAATTTTTTTCGACTTTTTTTTCACTGATGTCTTAGTTTAGATGTTAATCTACATTTGTGCAAAATTTGGTTGAAAAACTCACATGGGAAGTAGGAATTTTCGCGGTTCTCACAACTTGGAGGAGTTCTCATCTGAACCTATTCCTATATATATATATATATATATATATATATATCAAGAACTGATACCTGAAGATATGAGTCACGAGGCAGAACGATTTTTTGTTCCAAACCAGGTTGAATCCTTGTGCATAATGCCTTGTAAATAGTAAACACGAAAATACGATATCAGAAAGGTGAGAGATGAAAACTCTTTAGAATACCAATCAAGACTGCGCGAATGAAATAACCTACAATGCTGGCCAATGATAAAGCAGCAAACACTGAAATGACTAGTAATTTGACCCACCATACGCTTAGAACAGGTGCATGAACCTCCTGTAAAGTAGCATACATTCAAATATTGAGACCACAAAAAGAATGACCTTTTATCAATTATCACATTTTATCAGTGACGAAAATTTATATATACCTTCATGTATCGTGTAAGTAATCCGTATCTTCTCTGATCATTACCTGTAAGAACAAAAAATTCAGATACCTCAATAACATGTTAAAATATAACTAGTGGGTTACCACCCGCACTCTGCAGTGTGTTCAAACGTAGATAAAAATAAGCAAATTGCGACAGGCCAGTCTACATGAAGATAAAAACATGTCGCTGCAGTATTCAAAAGTCACAAAAAAGTTATTGGTTGAGTTTGTTACAGTATGGACTCTCGTTATAACCATAAAAGCGAATATCCACGGTGGGTTTGAAATGCAATTGAATAACCTACTTACGGCTGTACATATGGAAAATTTAGAAAAAATATTACGTTGAGAAAAAAAAACTAAAAAGAAACCACTAGAAAATAAATAAAAGGAAAAAAACTAAAAGTTGAAGGTCCATATGGTAACTATTATAAAGTGTAAGGGTAAATAATGAAATTTAAAAAAAAATTACTAAAGTTGAGGGGCTAAACTTATAGTTAAAGTTGGGGGACTAAGTATGTCATTACCAAAGTTGAGGGGCCAAATATGTCATTATCAAAGTTGAGGGACCAAAGTTGGTTGATGTTAACAAACGTTGAGGGGCTAAACATATATTGTTATTAAAGTTGAGAGACTAAATACGTCATTATCAAAGTTGAGAGGCTATATATGTCTTTATCAAAGTTGAGGGGCTATATATGGGCCAAAGTTGATTGATGCCAAAAATTGTGGGGTAAAAGTTGATTGATGCTGACGAAATAGCCTTTTAAGTATATATATATATAACATAAGATTAAGATGGTTGTTTAACAAACCTTGATCGGTATCGGTAAGTGAGGCCGAAGTTGTAATACAAGGAAAACAATCAACCCTGTGGTCTTCAGCTCTCAGAAAATTGATAACGATTAACGCTACAAACGCGGTAACTTGCAGAAGGAAGTCCAACAGAATAGCCAGTGCTGCAAACATAGAAAATACCCGACATGCTGGCATAGGAATGAAACTTCCAACCGCAAACGCTAAAACCTCTGATAAACTCGCTAGAGTTATAGACGGGCCCACTTCAGCAAGTGCGTTACTTATTCGGCCTTCCAATGGTAACTCCACCTGCTGCCTTTTAACTGCATGTACTAGAATGCACATATTGTCTACCCCCACCTGTTTCCAGTTTGACTTCAGGCTAGTGGTCAACTTACATGGAGAAAAGTGATGAAACTTACAGCCAAAACAAGAAAAGGGATGACTTCCATGATGATTAGTGTAGATTTTACGCCAATTGCACTGAAAAAACCGACTGATGCAATAACAGAGAGCATCACAAGTATTACTCCAGAAAGCCCAAGCAATACCTGGAACAGAATAATGATTAGTTAAAACTCTAATCGTTAAAATATAAAGTGATTTTCTTAATATTAATGATGAAGGGGTCTTTGACAATATGAATATACCTTGGAAGAGATATAAAAGGAAGTGAAGCGAGGAGTGTCGCCCAATGCCAATGATATATAAGCAAACATCACAAGATAGCTTATCTGAAAAATAGTAACACAACACATTTAAGAAGCATTTAATATATAAGCAAATTATAGCTGTAATTTTATGCTAATAATTTAATGGTCTACAAAGTTTAGTGTTTAGTCTACCATATGCCCATGTTAAGAAGCATTTAATATAACCGAGTATTTAGGTCCCATGACCATTACAAAGCAGACGTAAAAATGTTGAGCCACACACGCATGTTGCAACATGTTAAAACGCAAAATTTAGACCAACGAAAAAATTGTAAAACGTGAAAAGTATAGGGGACCAAAGTTTAAGGTGGAAAGTATTGTGGTTAAAAAATGAATATTTTTTGTGATAAATATATAAAAGATGAAAAGTATAGAGTTTAAAAGTTAAAAAAAGATTAAAATAAAATTTATATCAACAAATCAAAATGCACTACCATTAAAGCATAAAGTAGTTGGTATGTAATATATACAATTAACAAAATTCAATCTTTATATCAAACTAAAACACAAATAAACCATGATCTCACCAAAATTGTTATAGCATCTGCACTACTTTCTCTTTTCAGTTCTTCTTCAATGGAGCTTTCAGATGAATAGGATAATGTCAAATTCTTGGATTTCACCATTGGCAGGAGCTCATTCTGTTACGAAGATTAGTGAGATTTCAAACACATAGTTTTGTAATTGCAGAGAAAAAAAAAAGGCAAACCTCGGCTAACTGAATGAAGGCCTTTTCCCAAGCGACAGCTCTTTTAGTTTTGTTGCTTTCCTTATCAATGGCGTTGTTAACGGGATAAGTTATAATAAATGCAGATGCCTGTCTTTAAATCATTATTATAGGGTCACTATGAAACATATGTATATTTATGATAATAAAAACAAAACAGATGAAAGAATTACCTCAGAGTAATTGTTACCGAGGAAACCTCCTAATGCTGTGCTTGGTTCTAGTGGGCCTTTGAATGCGCTCATACAGTTCTCGTCAGAAGTGTAATGCTGTTGTAAATCATCCAAATAACCAATTTCAGAATGATTAAATTTTCATGATGGATGCGCATAAAAAGTTAAAAAAAATACATAAATAAAAGTTTATACGGTCATAATAGCTCCACGAAAATCAAACCAACTGTGAGACATAATTTATCAAATTCCATATAATTTTAATTTTTAAGAGTAAAGTACACGGACGGTCCCTTTGATTTACCAAAATTTTGGATTTGGTCCCTAGTTTTCCAAAAGTACTCAATGTTCCCTGTGGCTTGCACTTTGTAACGCATTTAGTCCCTAGCCAAACCTTTAGATTTGTTGGCTAGGGACAAAATGCAACCACAGGACCATCTGTGTACTTTTGAAAAGCTGGGGACCAAATCAAAAATTTGGTTAACCAAAGGGACCGTCCGTGTACTTTACTCTAATTTTTAATTCCTTAAAGTTTCCAAATGGGAGAGGTCGATCTGGTCAATGATTAAAAATTTTGACCAAGAAACATATTTCAACCATTCATATGATATGATGAACCATGACCAGGAGATATCTCGAGGAAGATACCTGAAAGCAGTATTCAGCATGGTCAACACCCCCAAAGTCATCAAAGTTTTTAGGGTCCATTTTGAAATACTACAACATAAATATCCAAAATAAAGCGTCAGACAGTAAAGAACATATGCTAAAACATAAAATCAGGTACTAATGATTCTAGTATTGATTACTATAAGAAACTAATTACCTGAAGAATACTTTGTGTGGCACAAGCCTCACCCAGAGGCTTCATGCATATATCTGTCAAAGAAACCAATGACCCAGAATAATTCGCTCGAATTCCATCTACCTATATTATTTAAAAAAAGGCAACATGTCACCAAAGGCATATATCAACTTGACAGCTGGAAAGTAAGTTTAAATAGTACCTTCTCCTGTATTCAAAAAGCAACTTAATATTTTCCTCTGTGACAATACTTGGTGGTTTCATATGCGCACCTTGAGGTTTGGTTGCCAATAGAAGCTGTAAAATGTTAAGCGTAGAACATTTGAAAAAAGAATTTAATATTTTCCAGATCATGATTTCAGGTGAAACAATCATGTATGTAGATACCACCTCACCTGCTCGATTCTGTAGAACGGTGCCAGGTGGCTGTCAAAGTATTGTTTCTCTTCTGCTGCTCTACTCCCATGACCTACCCAAAGCTGCAATAGCACAAGTTCAAATATACTAATAATACAAACGAAAATTATATTAACATTAAAAGCAAGATGAATCATGGATGGCAAATCAATGTCATAGCATTCACTGGTTCGGTGGAAATAGTTTCAAAATTGAATATGTAAACAGACAGTAATAAAAAGTTGAGTAAAATGCCATTTTCATCCCTAAGGTTTGGCCAAATTTGCGACTTTCGTCCAAAAGTTTGTTTTTCCGCATCTGGATCGAAAAGGTTTGAAATCTTGCAATTCTCATCAGGCTCGATAACTACATCCATTTTTCTCCGTTAAGTCAGTGGTATTTCCGTCTTTTTTGTTTACTTAAAGAGCAATTCAGTCTTTTTCTGGCTATTCAGTCTTTTTGTGAAAAAGACCGAATATCCCTTTTAAGTTACTAAAAATGACGGAATACCCCTGAATTAACGGAGAAAAACGGATGGAGTTAACGAGCCGAATGAAGATGGCAAGATTTTAAACCTTTTGGATCCAAATGCGAAAAAACAAACCTTTGGACGAAATTCACAAAACTAGACAAACCTCAAGACCAAAATGGCATTTTACTCTAAAAACTTTGTACATACCTTTTCAGGCCTTGTCTCTACGTTAAAACTGACTAAGCCTACACTAAGAAAAAGAACAACAGCCATTGATGAACACAAGAGGAGAATTGGATTTCTCGCAACCCATGTTCCATATGACCTGAGAATTAATATCACAATCAAGGTTTTAAAGTTTAACATTATATATGTACATATGTAGCTATTTAGCATCGACTGTATGAGCTCTTACCGGAAAATTTTCGCCATATATCCTTGCACAACTGAAAGCTGAACCCCACTTGTGATTTGAGGGTTATCCTCCAACATCTAAAAGATAAAAATGTGACATATTTTTATTCTTTAACTTACAGTTAATATACAAATATGCTAATTTGTAATTTATATCTACCTGCATGGGAATATTTTCGTCTTTTTTCCCATGGACCTGGTGTACCGGACCACCCTTAGTCACGTTCATCATCGATTTCGTTCTCAAAGTCGGGTTCATTTCTTTTCTTTTATGCAACAATCCCCACCAAAGAAACATGGAGGCCAATAAAATATACACCATTGCTACCGAAACTTCAATGCATCTTGCCTGCAATGATTTCAATTTTCAGTTGAACAAAAACATTTATAGACCAAACAAGTTTATGTTTTTTGCTTAACCTTAAGTGTGCCAATCCTCACTGAGCAAGTACCCTTTTCGTGAAGCGGTTGAGGGGCAGAACTGGAACAAACAGCAGAGGAAGGACAATCACCACAAGAGCAGCCTAGTGACGTGTCACCACATGAATAAGTAGTGACGTTCATAGGCTTTATTTTTACTGACACATCAGCGTCTGACCGAAAGTTTATTGCATAGGGTGAACCTGGTAACTGAAGGCCTGCTTTTCGACCGATGAAAGCAAACCACTCTGCCAAAAGAACATACAACCATGTAATATGTACACGATTTTGACTGTATCTATGTGTATGATAAAAAGATAACTGTATTACCTTTGAAATTCTTAGCACCATTTCCAACAAAATCAATAGCCTTAGAATTCGCGGTACCAAACTTTACATCCTTACAAGAATTAAATAAACCCTCTCCAAAGGTGTCAGTTATATAGTAGTCAATTCCACCCACAGTCGAATTATCCTTCATCTGAAAGAAATATGTGAAAATAAAATAAAAATTGAAAAACCGTGAAATGGATCGTGAATCTTACGGATTGGTGTTAAATATGTTTGAGACGGAAGTTTTAGTTTAATAAACAAATTCGGTAGAAATTTTGGAAGCATAATGTTTAGTCATCACAGTTTATCCATACCGAAAGAGTTTACATCGTTTAAGCACATGGAGAGAACTACTGAACAAGTGTGTTCAATCTCCATCAATTCTATAAACTTGTCACACACTAATGCATGTCTCCCTATATAAGGTATGAATCATACATTGGGAGCATCAACGTATGACACTTGCGTTTTACATATCTTAACGCATGTCACATACGTTCAACGTCATTGAACGTATGTGTCTAAGTCAACCGCATCAGCCATGCATTACCACTATCTATACATAAACATATACAACACACACTCTATCTAGCCTATTTGCACAGTAATGGACAAGAAAACGCAATAAGTAAATCATCTTTGGATTAAGAAATATGAAAGATGCAACATGCATTACAGACTGTGTAGACGACTACACGGTCAATAAAGACTCTACCTGAGAAATAGAAGTCACATTGATGAATTGACTCTGATTTGGAGAGCATGAAAGTTCACAAAAGAGGTTCAAAAAATTACGTAAGCATGCTGGACAACCGACTAGAAAGGGTATAGCCTGCAAAAAAAAAAGACAACATAACAATATATAGAACCTTAGATTAGATGCGATCGAGTCTTAGAGTTGACTTATAATGATTCAAGTTGGAACTGAAGCAAAACATCTTACTTGTTGGACTTGTGAATGCAATGTATCGAATTGAGCTTCTGTACAACATATGTTTCCAGAAATGGTTGGACACAAACTTTGGATCTTAGATGATAATAAGTCATTTGGCTGTAAAAAAATTTATAAATTTAGTGAAATTTTGTGTGATTTCATTTGTTTGTGTGCTGATAATTATACATCATCTTGGTTTCGTTAAGGAATATTAGAGTTCCATACCTTAACGGATGGAGAGCCAAAAGGGCAGTTCACTACTTTCCCATCACTCCGTGTTCCACATATATCATACATCGCACAATAGTTTTCACCATGTTTTTCCCTAAAACATACGCGAGTAAAATATTTTAACAGGCTTGCTAAAGAAGAAGACACCTAAGTTATGTTTACATGAAAGCATGAGTAACAAAATTTTTAACAAATTGCACACTGAATCATGTGCGCTTAAGTTCACCTTGGTGTGGCATTCGTAGTCGAAACTATTTGCTTATTCGACTGTTCTGCACTGCCTATAGATATAAACAACACCACCTGCAAAAATAGTAAACATGATTATCTCAACAATCAACATTATACTAACTCATATGAAACGTGCTTTGCTTTCATACTGTCTAGGCCCGGTTTTGGTATTATTTCCAAAAGAGTTGTCCAAGGGTGATCATAAAAAGGAATTGCTTTTCATCCAAATTCACTTGTTGTTTGTCCTAAAAGTTATGCTACTAAAATGAAATATGAGATAGTTTGTTCCATGCATCCTTTGTTTTAGTAGAGAGAGAAAAAAAATAACACTTAAATGTATAGAAACGTTTTTGAAAACTAATGTAAGCTTTTAAACGACTTTTTTTATAAAAGAAGGTATTTTTTTTTATTTTGTTTTTTACAAATGTGGCATCTGGCCTGGTTCTCTCTCCTTTTTAAACTCACATAGAGTAGTCTTATTTTTTTTAATTTTATGTTCTTCAAATTGTTATTCTTTTTTTTGGAATGACAAACTAAGCTACTCATCATAAAATACTCCTATAACCACACCTTACAAGGTTTAAACCCTCCACCTCTAGCATTGAAAATTGTGTTGTATTCAACATAAACATTTTTTAGATGGTACAAGAAGTTTCATATCGGATACAGCCCAATTTTCAATAAATTCAATTGAAAAACAAACATATTTTTTGAAAGACATGTTATTTTTTTGAAATTTAATTAATTAAGCATTAGATATTACAAGTTATTAGAAAAAAGAAACTAAATAGTATCTCAAATTATAATCTGAAAACAAAAAGAATAAAAGAAAGGCTCCCACTATTCCCACACTTCTAAAACCTTATTTTCACAGCCCTACATGTATACGGCCCGTATAATTATACGGGCCGTATAACTGATTGTTGTACAAAGAAATATCAAAGAGTGTTTTTTTGCCTATGTATACGGGCCGTATAACGTTATACGACCCAAACCTCTTATAATGGTAAACGACCCATATAATGTTATACGACCCGTATAGAATGTTATACGGCCTAATATTTTCTCTATGTATACGAGCCTCAGAACATTATACGGCCCAATACATGGGCCATATCAAATTATTTTATACGGGTCGTATAATGTTATACGACCCATATACAGGGTGTGAAATCAAATTTTAAGACCTAAAAGAAAACCTTTTTTTATTCCGAATGGCAAGACTCGGGGTAATTTCCACATTTTTTTAAAAAGAAAAGGTTACCTTACTTTTAAAACTCTTTTAAAGTCTACTACTTTTGAGCAAAAAGAAATCCAAATATATGGAGAAACAGACTTAAATAAAAAATTATTAATTCAACTATGTAAATCATTATTCAAATCTAGTCTCGTTATTTTGTCTACACGTCTCTACTAGTACTTTTGCTTTGTATTTTTCACTAGTTTACTACATAACCATGCTCACCAAGAACAATATACATACAATTCCCAGATCAAAATCAATATACCAAATTTGGTTCAAGATTTATTTGTTGAATAAAATGCCAAACAAAGTTATAAATGCAACTTGACTTGAAAATTCCACAAAGCATACACACACATGAAAGATAATAATAATAGAATAAGGTCCCTATCATGTTTTGAATATCAGTTGTCATGTTCACTGACAGCTTTAAAATTATTTTAAAAATAAAAATAGATAATGCAGACACAAAAAAAAAAAAATGGTGATTAATATGTAAATGAGTTTATCTTCATTTCGAATTGGATAAGCATCATTCATTTTGTTTTTATTAGTAATAACCAAACTAGGTTAAAAAACTGACTAGATGACTGAAGTAGGGATTTAGTATTGTTTTATTTTATTTAAGTTATCAAAATTTAGAAATAGAATCCAAAAAAATAACTGTGATAGCACGTACGTAGCTGAAGCATTTTAGGTATAAAAATATTTGAGTTTCTTTCAGATAAAATTCATGGACTCCTAATGATCACGTATATTTAACAATTGCTTTAATCATTCGAAAAGCAAACGGATTCATGCAGCTATATGAAGCTGAAACCACACTACATTGATGTGGAAGGAAAAAGATACCTGAAAACATGCAACCACCACCGTGTAAAGCTTCTTCATAGTTAGGACCGCTGGTGACCGTGGGAGAGCAGTTACAAGTAGCAAGCAGACAGTAGAATTAGTTTGGAGAATGAAGGGGTATTTATTTTAATATAGTGGAAGGAAGGAAGGAAGGAAGGAAGGAAGCTGCTCATCTTTATTTTTTTTTTTTCAAGGGTGGGGTTTAACTGAATTTTCAAGGGGTGTGATCGGGATTTTGCCTATAAAATACACTATTTTCAAGGGCCATCCTCGAAATGGTCCACTGTATACAGCTTTTGATGGGACCTTCCAACCGGTTGAAGCTCAAGGTAGTGCTCATTAAACTAAAGAAGTTGGCTTTTAATCATTTGAGCATTTTAAATAGGCTATTTTAACATCAAATGATTTGTAAAGGTTATTTACAACTTAGGTAAGTATTTGCACAAAAACAACCCATTTTGTGCAACGGTTACATACGCGATTGGTCCAATATGTCACACCCTAATTGACGGTGGAAACATCCATGCAAGACATAATAGATTGCTCAAAAGCATCATAACACTAGATTGCGACAATAATTAAAACTCAGAATTTCATTTCCATTAATTCAAATTATACGATACATTATTTCACAACATTTTGCAAATTTCACTATTAGAAAATAAAAAATATACATAAATAGAGCTTGGTGAGTTTCTAGTCCACCATAAATAGATTTCTTGTGATATTGACATCATACATTTCTTGCAACATGTGTATGAAATATTCGTCAACAAAAATCATGTCGGTGAGTGATATGCGCCAAATACAACATATAAATTGTATCAAATAAGGTATAAAATCAACCCTTTTTAGTACTAATGTTGGAAAAAGTGTGTTTCTTTGTATACTTTTGATTTTCAGGATTAAAAGAGCTTAAAGTCATAAAAGGAACAAATTAATGGCAAAAACCAACATAAATACAAAAGAAAAGAAGTTGACACTTCATACCAACCTTCCGAGCTTCACCCCAAGACCAAAAACAACAAGTCAAAAGATAGGCACAGGGCTGTGCAACCCAGGCACGGGGTCGTGCCCCACTCAAGATTCCAGAAAGTAAAAGACAAATAAAAGTAGACAAGAGACACGGGGCCGTGGTCAACTCCCAGATTTGCAAATCTTGGATAGTACAGCAAGCACAATGGCCACGGGGCCATGCCGTTGACACACGGGGCCGTGTGAGCATCCGGACTGACAAGATCATTAAATGAAGATAGAAAAAAAGGAGGCATGGGGTCGTTCCCACCAGGCACGGGAACGTGTGAACATGCTGTTTTTAGCTATAAATAAGGGTGCTTAGTTTCATTTCAATCCATCCATTGGCAAACCACTTCTCTCATACCTGCCACCACCCCACTATCACATTACCACCATCATCTGTCACACCCCGACCCGCAGCGGAAAAGGTGATCGGGGCATAATTGGGTTATCATCAAAGCTCATGACATTTATTATATGTTTCATATTCATTAATACAATTTAATGAAAATTTACAATAAATGATACAACATGTTCTAACTATCAGTCTAAGCTTCTTGTTTCTCTTCTAAGGCATATCCTATGTTTTCCTTGCTTCAACCTGTCCACCTGTATCATGTGTAAAAAAAAGGTTTTTGGATCAACATAATGTTGGCGAGTGAATCCTATGGAAAAACATTTGAACGAGTTTATCCAATTGATTATAAATAATGTGCATACCTCATATGAGTAAATGTAGATGTAAATTTATTCACACAACACATAATATTGAATATTGAACATACAAACACCAAATGATAGTTTTGAGGCACGCGTTGTTCTCGTCTCACACGAGGAACTGATGGGCCTAATAAATGAGTTTTGAGGCACGCGTTGTTCTTACGAACTGATGGGCCTAATGTATGAGTTTTGAGGCACGCGTTGTTCTCGTCTCACACGAGGAACTGATGGGCCTAATAAATGAGTTTTGAGGCACGCGTTGTTCTTACGAACTGATGGGCCTAAATAATTTGTATACAACTTTGACAATATGAAATACATCACAACCAAACAATAGTTGCATTCTAATTTAGTTCATATAATGGTATAGCACGAATTTGCATAAGAGAATTAGTTTAAGCGACACATGATACACCCCAAAACATGAATAAAAAAAAGGGGAGTTTGTAAGAATTCACTCACATTGGGTGCGTTCGGTTGATGACGTTGAATGCACGCGAAATGGTGTTAACCACGAGTGAAATTAATCCTAGATAAATCGCATAATGGTTCGGTAAGTAAACGGGTTTTATGAATCTATTTTAGTAGGATTGTTGGGTGTATTTTTGTGAATTTGAGGCTATTTTCTAACCTTAACAATGTTATTTTTAAATATTTATAATTGATTTTTAATTAAAATAATTAAATAAATAAAAATAATAAAAAAATATTTTATTTTTGCTACAGTAATATTGACCGTTGACTTTGACTGACTGTTTGACCGGTTCAATGGCATGTTGTTGTGCGCCGGGTGAGGCTCGAACCCGAGACCTCCCGTACGCGTGCACGCAGCTCTACCAACTGAGCTACGTGTCTAACCCGTTATATATCCGATTTTAATTACATAAATACATTAATTAGGATTTAACAGAAATTCTTTATTTTAAAAATGAATTATATCTGGCGAAACGGCGCGCTCCACAGGTCTCGAACCCGGGACCTGTGGGTTTAGCGGACACACACTCCACCGCTGGACTGTGTGTCGCACTTGATTATTAACTCGGTTATCAATATACTTAACATATACTCAAGGCGACTCCGGTTCAGTTTGCTAAAAAAGGATTTTTATCAAGGCGGCGTGTGTGAAACCGGAATCGAACTCGTGACCTTAGCGTTAAAAGTGCACACAGTCCACCGCTGGACTGTGTGTCTAACCCGGTAAATAACTTGATTTTAATTATACTTAACCATTACCGAAATGTCGTCTTCTTCACTGTTTTTAACCGGAAGTGACGACTAACTGGTTAAAATGTTGATTTAAGTTTCTATAGCGTTTAATGATCAATTACAAATGATATAAAAGTAAAAAGGGAAGGAATTAGGCGTGAGATGTACCGACTGGTTTTACTCTGTTTTCCGGCAGAACTCCGGCGACAGAAACCTTTTTTTCCGGCGACAAGTTTCTTGCAGCAGGGAGTCTTCCGAAGGGTTACAAAGGTTGTGGGTATCTTCGGTGAAAGTTTAGGGGGTTCAGTAACCTTGGAGATTACTGATACGGTTTTCCGGCGAGTGTAATAAAAATTTCCGGCGAGTGAGTCTTGTGTTTCCGGCGACTAGCGTTAAAACAGAGAGCGAGAGATGAGAGTATGGTTTAGAGGTGTGAGAGTGATGAGATGGGTTGTGCGGTTTAAACACCTTGCGGACGTCGGTTATTTATAGGTGTTTTCCGAACCGAATCGAGTCGGTTCCAAAGGTAGGTTCATGATTGGCGTAAACACGGAAAGGAATCACAATTACGCGTCCCGGTCAATTAGGATTCGTGAAAAAGGAAGGATTACAGGCTGTACGCGTGAAGTTCTTTTGGGCGGCAAATTTGACTTCCTAACTTGAATATTTGAATTAATTGATTCTCTTCATTAACAGAAAATCAATGTGGCGGAGTGGTCTATGATGTGTGAGTTAAGCGTTTGGCTGAACCGGCAGGGACCCGAGTTCGAAACCCGGCATGAGTAAATCATTTTTATTTTGTTATTTTTATCAGTTTTTCAAAAACTAAATATATATCCCCGCATAATAAGTGATTACGGATCGTTTAAAATTATTTTGGGCATTTAATTCGCAACGAAAAATTTGACTGACTGTTCGGTTGATAAACGGAGCGGGTTTGGTAAATCCGTTTTTGACGGATGTTACAGTATCCCCTGCTTTTTTAGAAATTTCGTCCCGAAATTTAATTAGGGATATAATTGACTAAAAGAATGATGGTGTTGAGTTTGCCGGTTACATTTTTGAGAATTAGGGTTTAGGTTTTTGTTTGAGGCGGTAACGTTCCTTGTAAAGGTTAAGTATCCTAATACAGGAATCGCTTTTTGTTGCCTACTGTATAAGTATTGTTAAGCAGGAATGATTCGTTAAAAAGATATCACGCATAAAAGTTTGAATATGCTTAGGGTTATATCCTAAGGCAGAAATTCTACAATCTACACAAATAAACACAACAACTAACAATTGTATCCACATTCTGATAGCATATATGTTTGAATGGTGATGGTTCCTCTCTCGTTTGTTATGATGGAGAGGTTAGTCTATATAGAAATGGATCACAATCCAATTCCTTTAACTAGTGAGATGATATTTATATGTAACACAATTTCAACCAAGGCAATACTAAATCCTACATGGAACATCTCATAACCGCCTGATAATGCCTCTGATCCTTTGGCAAGAATACTTATATATAGGAAGTACCAGCGGCGTATCCACCATATTCTTGTCAAATTTTCATTGGTTTTATCAGTGAATTATGATTAGTTCTATGCGACTCTACAACATAAACAACACAACAACCAGCGCTTGAGTCTTAATTCTGATAGTATCCGTGTTTGACAAAACCTCTCTCGTTTAATATGATGGAGAGGTTAGTCTATGTGAAACTGAAATATGCCGTGAAGTATGATGATATGAATAATGAGTATAAAACAAACTGAACTAGTAATTTGCATTAAAATTTCTTGGGTAAAAATTCCAACTGAGATACATGAAAATCGAGATATAAACATAAAAACTAAGTGATTGGAGTTGAATCTTGATTCTTGGTGAGAGAAGGCTAGTTAAGTGGTTGGTTTGGTCCGTTAACATCTTCAACAGGATTGGCATTGATGTTAAAAACTCTTCCCCTTGCTGGCGGTGGAGCTGGATTTGCTTGGTTTGCTTGGTTAACTGGGTTTGCCTGAGCTTGGGCATTTATGATGTTAACCAAACGAGGGCACGTGTTTCTAAAATGGGTAGGGTCGCCACAATTGAAACAAGCTCGAACATATGGGTACATGGGGTATTGAGGTTGTTGATATGTTTGGATCATGGGTTGAGTAGGGGTTGAGGTTTGGTTTTGAGGGGTGCGGCAAACGTTGCTCAAATGACCGTAGCGTCCACAATTCGCACATAGTCGACAGGGTAAGGTAGATGGATGGTGATAGAAACAGGTGTTGCATTGAGGGTGAGGTCCAATGTAAGGTTTCTTGTTTGGGTAAGTTGAGTTGGGTGCTACTTGAGCGTTTGGGATAGTTTGAGGAGGTACAACTTGTGAAGCTGGTTGGTTACGTTGGGTGACGGCGAAGATTTGCCCATCACGTTTTCTCTTAGAAATAGGTGGTGTAGAGGATTCGGTTCGGGTGGAGTTTGAGGTTTCGGTTGATGCTTTATCCTTCTTCTTCTCCTCTTTGAAATCTTTATTCCGGATTCGGTTCTCGGTGAGCGCGGTTGCTAGCTCCATTGCTGCTTCCAAAGTTGCAGGCGAGGTGCTTATTATAGGGTCTTGAATTTTTGATGGAAGACCACGAATGTAGTGCTCGATCAAACGGTAGAGGGGAGTAAACAAATTGGGAACCATTTGATTTAACTCAAGGAATCTCTTGTTGTATGTGGTGTGGTCGCCTTCCTTTTGTTTCAAAGCATGGAACTCATCCTCCAATTTCTTGATTTCACTTCTTGGGCAAAACCGTCTTGTCATGATTCCCTTCAATTCTTCCCAAGTCAAGGTCATAGTTTCTTCAACACCTCGTTTGGTCTTTTCTGTATTCCACCATGTGAGTGCCGTTCCAAGTAAGCGACCGGTAGCATAACGCACCTTGCGATCATCGGGGCAATCGCAATTTAGAAAGGTGTTCTCCATTTCTTCGAACCAATGGAGGAGAGCGGTGACACCTTCAGTACCTTCGTATTTTGGAGGATCGCAGGATTTGAAGTGTTTGTAGGTGCATTTAGTGACTGAAGGATTGATAGTGTTTTGATCTTCTTGCTGGGTTGGGTTAACGGAATTAGCGGTAAGGGCTTGTTGAACTTGAACTACGATGTTGGGTATTACGGTCGCCATTTGCTGAGCGATTTGGGTAGCCATGCGTTCACGGGCTTTTCCTGCTCTCATTTTCCTACGAGCGAGGCTAGAAGACATCTACAAGGAATACATGTCAAGAGTATGAGTTGAATGCCTTTGGGATTGTGGGTCGTGTTTGGGATTGAACGTTCATAAAATAATTATAGAAAAATAACTCTACTACATCCATAGGATGTCTTGGGCTTTGCTTGCTGTTAGGCCCGTCATGCCGCCATACTTTACCTGTGTAATCATGTGGGCCCCCATGAATACCGGTTTTTCATATGGTTCGCACGGTTTCTGCCTGATTGCGTACACAAAACCCGGAGAAAATCGAGAAATATGTATACACGTGTGATATTCGGAATGTGTCCAGGTGTAGACACGGTGACATCTCAAAGGGAGGTTAGTTCGAACGACGTTTGGTGTGGCATGCTTTGGCCTAATAGGTCCGTCGTACTCTCATCGTTAGTCCCCAGGTAGGCAAACTGGTCCGTTATTTTGGATTTATACGAATGCCAACCTAGACAGGACGTTCCGACTACCGGTACTTGTACCCTTCCAGTTACTACATGCCCGTCGCAGAACTTACTTTGATGAGATTTGAAAATTGCATAAAATCTTTGGATACTGAGAGTATGAAAATAAATTGAATACATGAACATCGATATATGTATATATGTATAATGAATGAGCATGTATGTTTGACTGAAATGTAAACAAATATGAAATAAATAAATATCACAAGTTTGTATGTAACCACCTAATCAATTAAAATTTAGGCAGACTATAGTATAGGTTCTAAGGGTCTAATAACCTATCCTATATCCCTATAGTCATGGCTCTGATACCAATCTGTCACACCCCGACCCGCAGCGGAAAAGGTGATCGGGGCATAATTGGGTTATCATCAAAGCTCATGACATTTATTATATGTTTCATATTCATTAATACAATTTAATGAAAATTTACAATAAATGATACAACATGTTCTAACTATCAGTCTAAGCTTCTTGTTTCTCTTCTAAGGCATATCCTATGTTTTCCTTGCTTCAACCTGTCCACCTGTATCATGTGTAAAAAAAAGGTTTTTGGATCAACATAATGTTGGCGAGTGAATCCTATGGAAAAACATTTGAACGAGTTTATCCAATTGATTATAAATAATGTGCATACCTCATATGAGTAAATGTAGATGTAAATTTATTCACACAACACATAATATTGAATATTGAACATACAAACACCAAATGATAGTTTTGAGGCACGCGTTGTTCTCGTCTCACACGAGGAACTGATGGGCCTAATAAATGAGTTTTGAGGCACGCGTTGTTCTTACGAACTGATGGGCCTAATGTATGAGTTTTGAGGCACGCGTTGTTCTCGTCTCACACGAGGAACTGATGGGCCTAATAAATGAGTTTTGAGGCACGCGTTGTTCTTACGAACTGATGGGCCTAAATAATTTGTATACAACTTTGACAATATGAAATACATCACAACCAAACAATAGTTGCATTCTAATTTAGTTCATATAATGGTATAGCACGAATTTGCATAAGAGAATTAGTTTAAGCGACACATGATACACCCCAAAACATGAATAAAAAAAAGGGGAGTTTGTAAGAATTCACTCACATTGGGTGCGTTCGGTTGATGACGTTGAATGCACGCGAAATGGTGTTAACCACGAGTGAAATTAATCCTAGATAAATCGCATAATGGTTCGGTAAGTAAACGGGTTTTATGAATCTATTTTAGTAGGATTGTTGGGTGTATTTTTGTGAATTTGAGGCTATTTTCTAACCTTAACAATGTTATTTTTAAATATTTATAATTGATTTTTAATTAAAATAATTAAATAAATAAAAATAATAAAAAAATATTTTATTTTTGCTACAGTAATATTGACCGTTGACTTTGACTGACTGTTTGACCGGTTCAATGGCATGTTGTTGTGCGCCGGGTGAGGCTCGAACCCGAGACCTCCCGTACGCGTGCACGCAGCTCTACCAACTGAGCTACGTGTCTAACCCGTTATATATCCGATTTTAATTACATAAATACATTAATTAGGATTTAACAGAAATTCTTTATTTTAAAAATGAATTATATCTGGCGAAACGGCGCGCTCCACAGGTCTCGAACCCGGGACCTGTGGGTTTAGCGGACACACACTCCACCGCTGGACTGTGTGTCGCACTTGATTATTAACTCGGTTATCAATATACTTAACATATACTCAAGGCGACTCCGGTTCAGTTTGCTAAAAAAGGATTTTTATCAAGGCGGCGTGTGTGAAACCGGAATCGAACTCGTGACCTTAGCGTTAAAAGTGCACACAGTCCACCGCTGGACTGTGTGTCTAACCCGGTAAATAACTTGATTTTAATTATACTTAACCATTACCGAAATGTCGTCTTCTTCACTGTTTTTAACCGGAAGTGACGACTAACTGGTTAAAATGTTGATTTAAGTTTCTATAGCGTTTAATGATCAATTACAAATGATATAAAAGTAAAAAGGGAAGGAATTAGGCGTGAGATGTACCGACTGGTTTTACTCTGTTTTCCGGCAGAACTCCGGCGACAGAAACCTTTTTTTCCGGCGACAAGTTTCTTGCAGCAGGGAGTCTTCCGAAGGGTTACAAAGGTTGTGGGTATCTTCGGTGAAAGTTTAGGGGGTTCAGTAACCTTGGAGATTACTGATACGGTTTTCCGGCGAGTGTAATAAAAATTTCCGGCGAGTGAGTCTTGTGTTTCCGGCGACTAGCGTTAAAACAGAGAGCGAGAGATGAGAGTATGGTTTAGAGGTGTGAGAGTGATGAGATGGGTTGTGCGGTTTAAACACCTTGCGGACGTCGGTTATTTATAGGTGTTTTTCCGAACCGAATCGAGTCGGTTCCAAAGGTAGGTTCATGATTGGCGTAAACACGGAAAGGAATCACAATTACGCGTCCCGGTCAATTAGGATTCGTGAAAAAGGAAGGATTACAGGCTGTACGCGTGAAGTTCTTTTGGGCGGCAAATTTGACTTCCTAACTTGAATATTTGAATTAATTGATTCTCTTCATTAACAGAAAATCAATGTGGCGGAGTGGTCTATGATGTGTGAGTTAAGCGTTTGGCTGAACCGGCAGGGACCCGAGTTCGAAACCCGGCATGAGTAAATCATTTTTATTTTGTTATTTTTATCAGTTTTTCAAAAACTAAATATATATCCCCGCATAATAAGTGATTACGGATCGTTTAAAATTATTTTGGGCATTTAATTCGCAACGAAAAATTTGACTGACTGTTCGGTTGATAAACGGAGCGGGTTTGGTAAATCCGTTTTTGACGGATGTTACAGTATCCCCTGCTTTTTTAGAAATTTCGTCCCGAAATTTAATTAGGGATATAATTGACTAAAAGAATGATGGTGTTGAGTTTGCCGGTTACATTTTTGAGAATTAGGGTTTAGGTTTTTGTTTGAGGCGGTAACGTTCCTTGTAAAGGTTAAGTATCCTAATACAGGAATCGCTTTTTGTTGCCTACTGTATAAGTATTGTTAAGCAGGAATGATTCGTTAAAAAGATATCACGCATAAAAGTTTGAATATGCTTAGGGTTATATCCTAAGGCAGAAATTCTACAATCTACACAAATAAACACAACAACTAACAATTGTATCCACATTCTGATAGCATATATGTTTGAATGGTGATGGTTCCTCTCTCGTTTGTTATGATGGAGAGGTTAGTCTATATAGAAATGGATCACAATCCAATTCCTTTAACTAGTGAGATGATATTTATATGTAACACAATTTCAACCAAGGCAATACTAAATCCTACATGGAACATCTCATAACCGCCTGATAATGCCTCTGATCCTTTGGCAAGAATACTTATATATAGGAAGTACCAGCGGCGTATCCACCATATTCTTGTCAAATTTTCATTGGTTTTATCAGTGAATTATGATTAGTTCTATGCGACTCTACAACATAAACAACACAACAACCAGCGCTTGAGTCTTAATTCTGATAGTATCCGTGTTTGACAAAACCTCTCTCGTTTAATATGATGGAGAGGTTAGTCTATGTGAAACTGAAATATGCCGTGAAGTATGATGATATGAATAATGAGTATAAAACAAACTGAACTAGTAATTTGCATTAAAATTTCTTGGGTAAAAATTCCAACTGAGATACATGAAAATCGAGATATAAACATAAAAACTAAGTGATTGGAGTTGAATCTTGATTCTTGGTGAGAGAAGGCTAGTTAAGTGGTTGGTTTGGTCCGTTAACATCTTCAACAGGATTGGCATTGATGTTAAAAACTCTTCCCCTTGCTGGCGGTGGAGCTGGATTTGCTTGGTTTGCTTGGTTAACTGGGTTTGCCTGAGCTTGGGCATTTATGATGTTAACCAAACGAGGGCACGTGTTTCTAAAATGGGTAGGGTCGCCACAATTGAAACAAGCTCGAACATATGGGTACATGGGGTATTGAGGTTGTTGATATGTTTGGATCATGGGTTGAGTAGGGGTTGAGGTTTGGTTTTGAGGGGTGCGGCAAACGTTGCTCAAATGACCGTAGCGTCCACAATTCGCACATAGTCGACAGGGTAAGGTAGATGGATGGTGATAGAAACAGGTGTTGCATTGAGGGTGAGGTCCAATGTAAGGTTTCTTGTTTGGGTAAGTTGAGTTGGGTGCTACTTGAGCGTTTGGGATAGTTTGAGGAGGTACAACTTGTGAAGCTGGTTGGTTACGTTGGGTGACGGCGAAGATTTGCCCATCACGTTTTCTCTTAGAAATAGGTGGTGTAGAGGATTCGGTTCGGGTGGAGTTTGAGGTTTCGGTTGATGCTTTATCCTTCTTCTTCTCCTCTTTGAAATCTTTATTCCGGATTCGGTTCTCGGTGAGCGCGGTTGCTAGCTCCATTGCTGCTTCCAAAGTTGCAGGCGAGGTGCTTATTATAGGGTCTTGAATTTTTGATGGAAGACCACGAATGTAGTGCTCGATCAAACGGTAGAGGGGAGTAAACAAATTGGGAACCATTTGATTTAACTCAAGGAATCTCTTGTTGTATGTGGTGTGGTCGCCTTCCTTTTGTTTCAAAGCATGGAACTCATCCTCCAATTTCTTGATTTCACTTCTTGGGCAAAACCGTCTTGTCATGATTCCCTTCAATTCTTCCCAAGTCAAGGTCATAGTTTCTTCAACACCTCGTTTGGTCTTTTCTGTATTCCACCATGTGAGTGCCGTTCCAAGTAAGCGACCGGTAGCATAACGCACCTTGCGATCATCGGGGCAATCGCAATTTAGAAAGGTGTTCTCCATTTCTTCGAACCAATGGAGGAGAGCGGTGACACCTTCAGTACCTTCGTATTTTGGAGGATCGCAGGATTTGAAGTGTTTGTAGGTGCATTTAGTGACTGAAGGATTGATAGTGTTTTGATCTTCTTGCTGGGTTGGGTTAACGGAATTAGCGGTAAGGGCTTGTTGAACTTGAACTACGATGTTGGGTATTACGGTCGCCATTTGCTGAGCGATTTGGGTAGCCATGCGTTCACGGGCTTTTCCTGCTCTCATTTTCCTACGAGCGAGGCTAGAAGACATCTACAAGGAATACATGTCAAGAGTATGAGTTGAATGCCTTTGGGATTGTGGGTCGTGTTTGGGATTGAACGTTCATAAAATAATTATAGAAAAATAACTCTACTACATCCATAGGATGTCTTGGGCTTTGCTTGCTGTTAGGCCCGTCATGCCGCCATACTTTACCTGTGTAATCATGTGGGCCCCCATGAATACCGGTTTTTCATATGGTTCGCACGGTTTCTGCCTGATTGCGTACACAAAACCCGGAGAAAATCGAGAAATATGTATACACGTGTGATATTCGGAATGTGTCCAGGTGTAGACACGGTGACATCTCAAAGGGAGGTTAGTTCGAACGACGTTTGGTGTGGCATGCTTTGGCCTAATAGGTCCGTCGTACTCTCATCGTTAGTCCCCAGGTAGGCAAACTGGTCCGTTATTTTGGATTTATACGAATGCCAACCTAGACAGGACGTTCCGACTACCGGTACTTGTACCCTTCCAGTTACTACATGCCCGTCGCAGAACTTACTTTGATGAGATTTGAAAATTGCATAAAATCTTTGGATACTGAGAGTATGAAAATAAATTGAATACATGAACATCGATATATGTATATATGTATAATGAATGAGCATGTATGTTTGACTGAAATGTAAACAAATATGAAATAAATAAATATCACAAGTTTGTATGTAACCACCTAATCAATTAAAATTTAGGCAGACTATAGTATAGGTTCTAAGGGTCTAATAACCTATCCTATATCCCTATAGTCATGGCTCTGATACCAATCTGTCACACCCCGACCCGCAGCGGAAAAGGTGATCGGGGCATAATTGGGTTATCATCAAAGCTCATGACATTTATTATATGTTTCATATTCATTAATACAATTTAATGGAAATTTACAATAAATGATACAACATGTTCTAACTATCAGTCTAAGCTTCTTGTTTCTCTTCTAAGGCATATCCTATGTTTTCCTTGCTTCAACCTGTCCACCTGTATCATGTGTAAAAAAAAGGTTTTTGGATCAACATAATGTTGGCGAGTGAATCCTATGGAAAAACATTTGAACGAGTTTATCCAATTGATTATAAATAATGTGCATACCTCATATGAGTAAATGTAGATGTAAATTTATTCACACAACACATAATATTGAATATTGAACATACAAACACCAAATGATAGTTTTGAGGCACGCGTTGTTCTCGTCTCACACGAGGAACTGATGGGCCTAATAAATGAGTTTTGAGGCACGCGTTGTTCTTACGAACTGATGGGCCTAATGTATGAGTTTTGAGGCACGCGTTGTTCTCGTCTCACACGAGGAACTGATGGGCCTAATAAATGAGTTTTGAGGCACGCGTTGTTCTTACGAACTGATGGGCCTAAATAATTTGTATACAACTTTGACAATATGAAATACATCACAACCAAACAATAGTTGCATTCTAATTTAGTTCATATAATGGTATAGCACGAATTTGCATAAGAGAATTAGTTTAAGCGACACATGATACACCCCAAAACATGAATAAAAAAAGGGGAGTTTGTAAGAATTCACTCACATTGGGTGCGTTCGGTTGATGACGTTGAATGCACGCGAAATGGTGTTAACCACGAGTGAAATTAATCCTAGATAAATCGCATAATGGTTCGGTAAGTAAACGGGTTTTATGAATCTATTTTAGTAGGATTGTTGGGTGTATTTTTGTGAATTTGAGGCTATTTTCTAACCTTAACAATGTTATTTTTAAATATTTATAATTGATTTTTAATTAAAATAATTAAATAAATAAAAATAATAAAAAAATATTTTATTTTTGCTACAGTAATATTGACCGTTGACTTTGACTGACTGTTTGACCGGTTCAATGGCATGTTGTTGTGCGCCGGGTGAGGCTCGAACCCGAGACCTCCCGTACGCGTGCACGCAGCTCTACCAACTGAGCTACGTGTCTAACCCGTTATATATCCGATTTTAATTACATAAATACATTAATTAGGATTTAACAGAAATTCTTTATTTTAAAAATGAATTATATCTGGCGAAACGGCGCGCTCCACAGGTCTCGAACCCGGGACCTGTGGGTTTAGCGGACACACACTCCACCGCTGGACTGTGTGTCGCACTTGATTATTAACTCGGTTATCAATATACTTAACATATACTCAAGGCGACTCCGGTTCAGTTTGCTAAAAAAGGATTTTTATCAAGGCGGCGTGTGTGAAACCGGAATCGAACTCGTGACCTTAGCGTTAAAAGTGCACACAGTCCACCGCTGGACTGTGTGTCTAACCCGGTAAATAACTTGATTTTAATTATACTTAACCATTACCGAAATGTCGTCTTCTTCACTGTTTTTAACCGGAAGTGACGACTAACTGGTTAAAATGTTGATTTAAGTTTCTATAGCGTTTAATGATCAATTACAAATGATATAAAAGTAAAAAGGGAAGGAATTAGGCGTGAGATGTACCGACTGGTTTTACTCTGTTTTCCGGCAGAACTCCGGCGACAGAAACCTTTTTTTCCGGCGACAAGTTTCTTGCAGCAGGGAGTCTTCCGAAGGGTTACAAAGGTTGTGGGTATCTTCGGTGAAAGTTTAGGGGGTTCAGTAACCTTGGAGATTACTGATACGGTTTTCCGGCGAGTGTAATAAAAATTTCCGGCGAGTGAGTCTTGTGTTTCCGGCGACTAGCGTTAAAACAGAGAGCGAGAGATGAGAGTATGGTTTAGAGGTGTGAGAGTGATGAGATGGGTTGTGCGGTTTAAACACCTTGCGGACGTCGGTTATTTATAGGTGTTTTCCGAACCGAATCGAGTCGGTTCCAAAGGTAGGTTCATGATTGGCGTAAACACGGAAAGGAATCACAATTACGCGTCCCGGTCAATTAGGATTCGTGAAAAAGGAAGGATTACAGGCTGTACGCGTGAAGTTCTTTTGGGCGGCAAATTTGACTTCCTAACTTGAATATTTGAATTAATTGATTCTCTTCATTAACAGAAAATCAATGTGGCGGAGTGGTCTATGATGTGTGAGTTAAGCGTTTGGCTGAACCGGCAGGGACCCGAGTTCGAAACCCGGCATGAGTAAATCATTTTTATTTTGTTATTTTTATCAGTTTTTCAAAAACTAAATATATATCCCCGCATAATAAGTGATTACGGATCGTTTAAAATTATTTTGGGCATTTAATTCGCAACGAAAAATTTGACTGACTGTTCGGTTGATAAACGGAGCGGGTTTGGTAAATCCGTTTTTGACGGATGTTACAGTATCCCCTGCTTTTTTAGAAATTTCGTCCCGAAATTTAATTAGGGATATAATTGACTAAAAGAATGATGGTGTTGAGTTTGCCGGTTACATTTTTGAGAATTAGGGTTTAGGTTTTTGTTTGAGGCGGTAACGTTCCTTGTAAAGGTTAAGTATCCTAATACAGGAATCGCTTTTTGTTGCCTACTGTATAAGTATTGTTAAGCAGGAATGATTCGTTAAAAAGATATCACGCATAAAAGTTTGAATATGCTTAGGGTTATATCCTAAGGCAGAAATTCTACAATCTACACAAATAAACACAACAACTAACAATTGTATCCACATTCTGATAGCATATATGTTTGAATGGTGATGGTTCCTCTCTCGTTTGTTATGATGGAGAGGTTAGTCTATATAGAAATGGATCACAATCCAATTCCTTTAACTAGTGAGATGATATTTATATGTAACACAATTTCAACCAAGGCAATACTAAATCCTACATGGAACATCTCATAACCGCCTGATAATGCCTCTGATCCTTTGGCAAGAATACTTATATATAGGAAGTACCAGCGGCGTATCCACCATATTCTTGTCAAATTTTCATTGGTTTTATCAGTGAATTATGATTAGTTCTATGCGACTCTACAACATAAACAACACAACAACCAGCGCTTGAGTCTTAATTCTGATAGTATCCGTGTTTGACAAAACCTCTCTCGTTTAATATGATGGAGAGGTTAGTCTATGTGAAACTGAAATATGCCGTGAAGTATGATGATATGAATAATGAGTATAAAACAAACTGAACTAGTAATTTGCATTAAAATTTCTTGGGTAAAAATTCCAACTGAGATACATGAAAATCGAGATATAAACATAAAAACTAAGTGATTGGAGTTGAATCTTGATTCTTGGTGAGAGAAGGCTAGTTAAGTGGTTGGTTTGGTCCGTTAACATCTTCAACAGGATTGGCATTGATGTTAAAAACTCTTCCCCTTGCTGGCGGTGGAGCTGGATTTGCTTGGTTTGCTTGGTTAACTGGGTTTGCCTGAGCTTGGGCATTTATGATGTTAACCAAACGAGGGCACGTGTTTCTAAAATGGGTAGGGTCGCCACAATTGAAACAAGCTCGAACATATGGGTACATGGGGTATTGAGGTTGTTGATATGTTTGGATCATGGGTTGAGTAGGGGTTGAGGTTTGGTTTTGAGGGGTGCGGCAAACGTTGCTCAAATGACCGTAGCGTCCACAATTCGCACATAGTCGACAGGGTAAGGTAGATGGATGGTGATAGAAACAGGTGTTGCATTGAGGGTGAGGTCCAATGTAAGGTTTCTTGTTTGGGTAAGTTGAGTTGGGTGCTACTTGAGCGTTTGGGATAGTTTGAGGAGGTACAACTTGTGAAGCTGGTTGGTTACGTTGGGTGACGGCGAAGATTTGCCCATCACGTTTTCTCTTAGAAATAGGTGGTGTAGAGGATTCGGTTCGGGTGGAGTTTGAGGTTTCGGTTGATGCTTTATCCTTCTTCTTCTCCTCTTTGAAATCTTTATTCCGGATTCGGTTCTCGGTGAGCGCGGTTGCTAGCTCCATTGCTGCTTCCAAAGTTGCAGGCGAGGTGCTTATTATAGGGTCTTGAATTTTTGATGGAAGACCACGAATGTAGTGCTCGATCAAACGGTAGAGGGGAGTAAACAAATTGGGAACCATTTGATTTAACTCAAGGAATCTCTTGTTGTATGTGGTGTGGTCGCCTTCCTTTTGTTTCAAAGCATGGAACTCATCCTCCAATTTCTTGATTTCACTTCTTGGGCAAAACCGTCTTGTCATGATTCCCTTCAATTCTTCCCAAGTCAAGGTCATAGTTTCTTCAACACCTCGTTTGGTCTTTTCTGTATTCCACCATGTGAGTGCCGTTCCAAGTAAGCGACCGGTAGCATAACGCACCTTGCGATCATCGGGGCAATCGCAATTTAGAAAGGTGTTCTCCATTTCTTCGAACCAATGGAGGAGAGCGGTGACACCTTCAGTACCTTCGTATTTTGGAGGATCGCAGGATTTGAAGTGTTTGTAGGTGCATTTAGTGACTGAAGGATTGATAGTGTTTTGATCTTCTTGCTGGGTTGGGTTAACGGAATTAGCGGTAAGGGCTTGTTGAACTTGAACTACGATGTTGGGTATTACGGTCGCCATTTGCTGAGCGATTTGGGTAGCCATGCGTTCACGGGCTTTTCCTGCTCTCATTTTCCTACGAGCGAGGCTAGAAGACATCTACAAGGAATACATGTCAAGAGTATGAGTTGAATGCCTTTGGGATTGTGGGTCGTGTTTGGGATTGAACGTTCATAAAATAATTATAGAAAAATAACTCTACTACATCCATAGGATGTCTTGGGCTTTGCTTGCTGTTAGGCCCGTCATGCCGCCATACTTTACCTGTGTAATCATGTGGGCCCCCATGAATACCGGTTTTTCATATGGTTCGCACGGTTTCTGCCTGATTGCGTACACAAAACCCGGAGAAAATCGAGAAATATGTATACACGTGTGATATTCGGAATGTGTCCAGGTGTAGACACGGTGACATCTCAAAGGGAGGTTAGTTCGAACGACGTTTGGTGTGGCATGCTTTGGCCTAATAGGTCCGTCGTACTCTCATCGTTAGTCCCCAGGTAGGCAAACTGGTCCGTTATTTTGGATTTATACGAATGCCAACCTAGACAGGACGTTCCGACTACCGGTACTTGTACCCTTCCAGTTACTACATGCCCGTCGCAGAACTTACTTTGATGAGATTTGAAAATTGCATAAAATCTTTGGATACTGAGAGTATGAAAATAAATTGAATACATGAACATCGATATATGTATATATGTATAATGAATGAGCATGTATGTTTGACTGAAATGTAAACAAATATGAAATAAATAAATATCACAAGTTTGTATGTAACCACCTAATCAATTAAAATTTAGGCAGACTATAGTATAGGTTCTAAGGGTCTAATAACCTATCCTATATCCCTATAGTCATGGCTCTGATACCAATCTGTCACACCCCGACCCGCAGCGGAAAAGGTGATCGGGGCATAATTGGGTTATCATCAAAGCTCATGACATTTATTATATGTTTCATATTCATTAATACAATTTAATGGAAATTTACAATAAATGATACAACATGTTCTAACTATCAGTCTAAGCTTCTTGTTTCTCTTCTAAGGCATATCCTATGTTTTCCTTGCTTCAACCTGTCCACCTGTATCATGTGTAAAAAAAAGGTTTTTGGATCAACATAATGTTGGCGAGTGAATCCTATGGAAAAACATTTGAACGAGTTTATCCAATTGATTATAAATAATGTGCATACCTCATATGAGTAAATGTAGATGTAAATTTATTCACACAACACATAATATTGAATATTGAACATACAAACACCAAATGATAGTTTTGAGGCACGCGTTGTTCTCGTCTCACACGAGGAACTGATGGGCCTAATAAATGAGTTTTGAGGCACGCGTTGTTCTTACGAACTGATGGGCCTAATGTATGAGTTTTGAGGCACGCGTTGTTCTCGTCTCACACGAGGAACTGATGGGCCTAATAAATGAGTTTTGAGGCACGCGTTGTTCTTACGAACTGATGGGCCTAAATAATTTGTATACAACTTTGACAATATGAAATACATCACAACCAAACAATAGTTGCATTCTAATTTAGTTCATATAATGGTATAGCACGAATTTGCATAAGAGAATTAGTTTAAGCGACACATGATACACCCCAAAACATGAATAAAAAAAAGGGGAGTTTGTAAGAATTCACTCACATTGGGTGCGTTCGGTTGATGACGTTGAATGCACGCGAAATGGTGTTAACCACGAGTGAAATTAATCCTAGATAAATCGCATAATGGTTCGGTAAGTAAACGGGTTTTATGAATCTATTTTAGTAGGATTGTTGGGTGTATTTTTGTGAATTTGAGGCTATTTTCTAACCTTAACAATGTTATTTTTAAATATTTATAATTGATTTTTAATTAAAATAATTAAATAAATAAAAATAATAAAAAAATATTTTATTTTTGCTACAGTAATATTGACCGTTGACTTTGACTGACTGTTTGACCGGTTCAATGGCATGTTGTTGTGCGCCGGGTGAGGCTCGAACCCGAGACCTCCCGTACGCGTGCACGCAGCTCTACCAACTGAGCTACGTGTCTAACCCGTTATATATCCGATTTTAATTACATAAATACATTAATTAGGATTTAACAGAAATTCTTTATTTTAAAAATGAATTATATCTGGCGAAACGGCGCGCTCCACAGGTCTCGAACCCGGGACCTGTGGGTTTAGCGGACACACACTCCACCGCTGGACTGTGTGTCGCACTTGATTATTAACTCGGTTATCAATATACTTAACATATACTCAAGGCGACTCCGGTTCAGTTTGCTAAAAAAGGATTTTTATCAAGGCGGCGTGTGTGAAACCGGAATCGAACTCGTGACCTTAGCGTTAAAAGTGCACACAGTCCACCGCTGGACTGTGTGTCTAACCCGGTAAATAACTTGATTTTAATTATACTTAACCATTACCGAAATGTCGTCTTCTTCACTGTTTTTAACCGGAAGTGACGACTAACTGGTTAAAATGTTGATTTAAGTTTCTATAGCGTTTAATGATCAATTACAAATGATATAAAAGTAAAAAGGGAAGGAATTAGGCGTGAGATGTACCGACTGGTTTTACTCTGTTTTCCGGCAGAACTCCGGCGACAGAAACCTTTTTTTCCGGCGACAAGTTTCTTGCAGCAGGGAGTCTTCCGAAGGGTTACAAAGGTTGTGGGTATCTTCGGTGAAAGTTTAGGGGGTTCAGTAACCTTGGAGATTACTGATACGGTTTTCCGGCGAGTGTAATAAAAATTTCCGGCGAGTGAGTCTTGTGTTTCCGGCGACTAGCGTTAAAACAGAGAGCGAGAGATGAGAGTATGGTTTAGAGGTGTGAGAGTGATGAGATGGGTTGTGCGGTTTAAACACCTTGCGGACGTCGGTTATTTATAGGTGTTTTCCGAACCGAATCGAGTCGGTTCCAAAGGTAGGTTCATGATTGGCGTAAACACGGAAAGGAATCACAATTACGCGTCCCGGTCAATTAGGATTCGTGAAAAAGGAAGGATTACAGGCTGTACGCGTGAAGTTCTTTTGGGCGGCAAATTTGACTTCCTAACTTGAATATTTGAATTAATTGATTCTCTTCATTAACAGAAAATCAATGTGGCGGAGTGGTCTATGATGTGTGAGTTAAGCGTTTGGCTGAACCGGCAGGGACCCGAGTTCGAAACCCGGCATGAGTAAATCATTTTTATTTTGTTATTTTTATCAGTTTTTCAAAAACTAAATATATATCCCCGCATAATAAGTGATTACGGATCGTTTAAAATTATTTTGGGCATTTAATTCGCAACGAAAAATTTGACTGACTGTTCGGTTGATAAACGGAGCGGGTTTGGTAAATCCGTTTTTGACGGATGTTACATCATCCACTACATTCACCCATCATCCATCCTTAGAGTGTGTCTAGTAGTCTTGGGATCCAAGATTGATCGTAAGAGTTTTTGTCAAACAAAAGTCATGCTTGACTAATCTCTTACATCACTTGGTGAAGACAAGTTATTTATGTATTACTTTTGATTTTCAAGCTTTTGTTAACTTTTTAATTGGGTATGTATAATGACTTTAATAACTAGTTTTTTATACTGAAAGTGAACTTTATTTTATTATCTCTTCATGTTTTGTTGATTCACTCATTTGTATCTTTCACGTTAATTGCCTGGAAGGGGGTTAGAAGGGCGGTATTGGTAAAGTTCTTGCCTCTTTCTGTAAATAGATCATGCGAGGACTTGGTTCAAGCTTATTACGACTTCCCTTGAGGCAGATAACATCAAATCGAGGGAAGTAAGAATGACTTGAATCCCTTATAAATAAACTACTAATAAAACTTTAACCCAACCTTGCGGGACTGTATCCCTGCTTACTAAGGCCAATATAGTCGAGGATAGCGTTGCCTCTAAAAGAGAGACATGCCACATTTTGATTAATAACTTACTAAATTGTCTTTCAATATTCCGACCTCGCGGGACTGTATCCCTGCTGACTCAGACCAATATGGTTGAGGGTAGCGTTGCCTCCAAAAGAGTGACATGCCACTTTAACTAAGATAATCTCTTAAAAAACCCAAATTGTGGAAATCATAAAATGACGTCAATAATAAGTCGGAACCAAGTGATTCTATCTTGTATATTTGTTTCTTTTTATTACTTAGTCTATTTCTTTATGTTTACTTATTAAAAACATTTTCTCAAAATCTGATTAGATTAGACGTTGACGATATTCCGCTATTAAAAGCTCGTGTGTCATTGGATGACCTTGGTGTCTTACCATCAATATACTACACCAACGATGGTGCACTTGCCCTAGCGTGAAGTAGAGTGATAGCTGTATGTCATGTTTTTATAAATTTAAAGTTTGAATAAACGAGTGAAAAAATACTTAAAATATATCCATAAATCATACACGTCTCGCTCACGTCAGTGAGCATACAAGTTTGTATACATAGCATAAGTATGAATAAAGTCTCAAATTCACATGTTAATTGTATACTAAGTTATATAAATCATACCTGCAGGCGTAAGCTAAAAATCAATGCAAAGTGTCCACTAGCATAATCTTATCACCGAGGTGAATAAGAGCGTATTGATTGAATACTTAACAATTGTCCAACAAACGGGGTAGTGCTAATCGTATAGAGCTATACATGTTTAAGGAGGCTTTTTCAAGTTAATGATAGATAGCATGCATAAGATTGTCCTACTTTGTATAAACAAGTAGCATAACAAATAACATGTTAAAGGATTGAGTGTTTGCATAGGAAGGATTTTATGTTTGATTGTGATTGTAATATGGATATATGTTACAACCCAAACAGTGTTTATAGTGTACAATGGATCAAGTATGAACTCGTGGTTTACGAAGATTTCCACAAAGTGTGAGCGGGCAATTTTGAAGAATGGAACACCGAATTACCCTAAAAGGTAAATAAGGGTGGGTGTATGTATATGAATTTGGGATTTGGAAAGCAAATGGAACTTATAAGTATGAAATTACATAAAAAAAATATCTTGCTTGGACACTCACTTGGACACTATTTTTAGTGGTGTTTTTCATGGGCACAAAGTCGCTCATCAGAAGTCCAAAATAAGGAATCCAAAACTAAGATACACTCCACCTTGTTACATAATATTCAACCATGAGTTTGGTCGATATCATGGTTAGATTTTGAGGATTTATATCATATATATTATTATGTATTTTTAGTCATGTGTTAGTCGAGTATTGTTATGCATATGTAGGATAAATCCTTTAACCTCAAGAACTCACCAATGCACAAATCATTACATGGATGATGTCACACCCTGACCCGCAGCGGAAAAGGTGATCGGGGCATGATTGGGTTATCATCAAAGCTCATGACATTTATTATAACGTTTCATATTTATTATTACAATTTAAAGGGAAAGATACAATCATAATTACATCATGTTCTACACATCATTCTAGACTTCATTATTTTCTTCTAAGGCATTTCCTATGTTTTCCTTGCTTCATCCTGTTCACCTGTATCATGTGTAAAAATGGTTTCTGGATTAACAAAAAGTTGGCGAGTGAATCCTATGAAAACATTTGAACAAGTTTATTGAATTGATTATAAAATGAGGTGCATAACCACATATGAGTAAATATAGATGTAAACATATTCACAAAACACTTAATATCAGATAATGCACACACATACAATAATAAATTGTTTTGAGGCACGCGTTGCTCAACCCGTCTCTCACGAGGAACTGATGGGCCTAATGAATGAGTTTTAAGGCACGCGTTGTTCTACGAACTGATAGGCCTAATGAATGATTTGCATACAACTTGAGAATATGTAATACATAACTACAAAACATATTTACATTCTAAGTTTAAATCATAATATGGTATAGCACGAGTTTAAATAAACGAATTAATTCTAGTGACACATGACACACCCCAAAACGTGTAATTAAAAAGGGGAGTTGTAAGATTCACTCACATTGGGTGCGTTCGGTTGATGATGTTGAATGCGCACGAAGTTTGATTTAACCACGAGTGAAACTAACCTAGATAATAACATAGTGGTTCGGTAAATAAGCTGATTTTATTAATCAATTTTAGTAGGATTATTGGATATATTTTTGTGAGTTTAAGGCTATTTTCTAACTTTAAAAATGTTATTTTTAAGTATTTTTAATTGATTTTTAAATAAAATAAATAAATAAAAATAATAAAAAAATGTTGACTTTTTGACCGTTGACTTGTTGACCGGTTTTATTGTGTAAATGTATGCGCCGGGCAGGACTCGAACCCGAGACCTCCCGTTCGCGTGCACGCAGCTCTACCAACTGAGCTACGTGTCTAACCCGAAATATTTCTGTTTTTAATTATATTTATATACTAATTGAATTAATTTGAAAATCATTTATTTTAAAAACGATTTTAATGTATCGCTCGGTGCTCTCCACAGGTCTCGAACCCGGGACCTGTGGGTTAGTTTGGCACACAGTCCACCGCTGGACTGTGTGTCTAACTTGGTAAATAATCTGGTTTTTATTATACTTATATACAAACTAGATAAATTCATTTCTGTCCTTATATAAAAAGTTTGATAATTGCCAGAACCGGTGCGATAGTCTGGACTCGAACCCGCGACGTATGATTTAAACGCGCACACAGTCCACCACTGGACTGTGTGTCTATCTTGGTTATTATTCTGGTTTTCATTAAACTTAAAATCTATTTGCGAGTGAATCCGGTTCAGTTAAAAAAAACATTTTTATTAAGGCGAGTGTGCGTGTGACAAGAATCGAACTCGGGACGTATGCGTGTTTATTTGCACACAGTCCACCGCTGGACTGTGTGTCTAACCCGAGATATAACTTGATTTAAATTATATATATATATATATAACTGAAAACTTCATCTTCTTCGTTAAGCTTAATCCCAGAACCAATGTCCGACTGTTTCATCAGTTCAATCAATTTCTTTAGTAGGTTGTGATTAGCTACATGTGAGATTAATAAAAACGAGAGAGATTAGGTGTAAGATATACCGAATAGAGATCCTCTGTTTCGCCAGCGAAATTCCGATGACAGCAGGTTATTCCGGCGACGTTTATCTTGCGGCAGAAGGTCTTCAGGAAGCTTGAGGTGAGTGTGGGTGACTTCGGTATGAGCTCTAGGTGTTCTGTTTTTAGAGTAAGGCACAGAGGTGAAGGGGTTCGGTTTTTCGGCGAGTTGCAGAAAGTTTCCGGCGAGTGAAATTTCGTCGAGAATGGGTGTGATCGTGAGCGAAAAGGCTATCAGAGGTTAGAGGGTGCATTTATAGGGAAGAACATCGATGAATTGGGTCCGTTTACCGTCTTGATTCGTCGGTCAAATATTTCTCCGGCGGTTATGACTGATGTCGCGGACTGGACATCGGTTATAACCGATGTTAAGGTTAATGCGTCGGTTAAATCAGAAGAAACCGTCCAATCTCGGCGAAATCATCGGGATTTCCGACGACTGCGATTGGGCGCGTTAGTTTGAATTCGAGTTTGTGTATTTGAATTAATTGTTTCTAATAATGAACAAGAAACACAAGTGGCGGAGTGGTTGAGCGCGTGTGAGTTAAATCGTTGTTGACCAGGTTGACCCGGCTGACCCGGGTTCGAAACCCGGCAGCCTTGTTTTATTTTTATTTCATTATTTTTAATAAATTTTCAAATATAAATTATATATTCCAATATACTTATTAATTATGTATCGTTTAAAATTAATTGGAGCATTAAATACGCGGCGAAATTTTTAACTGATTGTTCGGTTAATAAACGAAGCGGGTTTGGTAAATCTGGTTTTTTACGGATGTTACAGTATCCCCTACTTTTTAGAAATTTCGTCCCGAAATTTAAGTAGTGACATATTTGTCTAAAAAGGATGATGTTTAGTTTGACAGTTACATACTTAGAAAAAGAGTAAGAGTTAAATTTTTTTTTTGTTTGAGGCGGTAACGTTCCTTGTAAGGGTTGAGTACCCTGCTACAGGAATCGCTTTTTGTTGCCTACGGTAAAAATATTGATAAGCGGAGTTGATTCACTAAGTATGATTTCATGCGCAAGAGTTTTGATATGTTTGGAAAGATAAGGTTATATCCTAAAACAAAACTTCTAATACTACAACCTACATGGAACTTCTCATAACCGCCTGACAATGCCTCTGATCCTTTGGCAAGAATACTTATATATAGGAAGTACCAGCGGCGTATCCACCATATTCTTGTCAAATTTTCATTGGTTTTATCAGTAAGTTATGATTGGTTCTATGATGTGACTCTAGAACATAAATAAACACCACAACCAATGTCTGAGTCCTAATTCTGATAGTATACATGTTTGATTGGTGACATAATCCCATTTCTTTAAATGATGAGATGATATAAATGCTAGATCAGTGAGTATAAAACGAACTTCAACCAAGAAATTACTAAATCCTACATGGAACTTCTCATAACCGCCTGACAATGCCTCTGATCCTTTAGCAAGAATACTTATATATAGGAAGTACCAACGGCGTATCCACCATATTCTTGTCAAATTTTCATTAGTTTTATCAGTAAGTTATGATTGGTTCTATGATGTGACTCTAGAACATAAATAAACACAACAACCAATATCTGAGTCCCAATTCTGATAGCATACATGTTTGAATGGTGACAGTTCCTCTCTCGTTTGTTGTGATGGAGAGGTTAGTCTATGTAGAAATGGAATACAATCCAATTTCTTTAGATGATGATATGATATGAATGTTAAATCAGTGAATGTAACACAAATTTCAACCAAGACAATACTAAATCCTACATGGAACTTCTCATAACCGCCTGATAATGCCTCTGATCCTTTGACAAGAATACTTATATATAGGAAGTACCAGCAGCGTATCCACCATATTCTCGTCAAATTTTCATTGGTTTTATCAGTAAGTTATGATTAATTCTATGTGACTCTAATACATAAATAAACACAACAACCAAAGCTTGAGTCTTAATTCTGATAGTATACATGTTCGAATGATGACAATACCTCTCTCGTTTGTTGTGATGGAGAGGCTAGTCTATGTAGAAAATGGAACACAATCCAATTTCTTTAAATAATGAGATGATATGAATGCTAAATCAGTGAGTATAACACAAACTTCAACCAAAACAATACTAAATCCTACATGGAACTTCTCATAACCGCCTGACAATGCCTCTGATCCTTTAGCAAGAATACTTATATATAGGAAGTACCAGCGGCGTATCTACCATATTCTTGTCAAATTTTCATTGGCTTTATCCGCAAGTTATGATTAGTTCTATGTGACTCTAAAACAAACACAACAACCAACACTTGAGATAACATAAAGAAAAACATAAAAAAAAAACTAAACGGTTGGAGTTGAATCTTGATTTTCGGTGAAGGGGACTAGTTGGGTGGTTTCGTTTGGGCCGTCATTATCTTCAACAGGATTGGCGTTGATGTTGAAAACTCTTCCTCTCGCTGGTGGCCTAGTGATTAGGTTTCCTTGATTTGCTTGGTTAACTGGGTTTGCTTGAGCTAGGGCGTTTATGATGTTAACCAATCGAGGGCACGTGTTTCTAAAGTGGGTAGGGTCGTCACAATTAAAACAAGTTCGAACATATGGGAACATGGGGTATTGGGGTTGTTGATAGGTTTGGATCATGTTTTGAGTAGGGGGAGAGATTTGGTTTTGAGAGGTGCGGCAAACCTTGCTCAAATGACCATAGCGTCCACAATTCGCACATAGTCGACAAGGTAGATAGATGGTGATATAAACAGGTGTTACATTGAGGGTGAGGTCCAAAGTAAGGTTTCTTATTTGGGTAAGTTGAGTTGGGTGCTATTTGCGTGATTGGGATAGCTTGGATGGGTATGGCTTGTGAAATTGGTTGATTACGTTGGGTGACAGCGAAAAGTTGCTCATCTCGTTTTCTCTTAAAAATGGGTTGAGAAGGGGATTCGGTTTGGGTGGAGTTTGAAGTTTCAGTTGATGCTTTATCCTTCTTCTTCTCCTCCTTGAAGTCTTTGTTCCGGATTCGGTTCTCGGTGAGCTCCGTAGCTAACTCCATAGCTGCTTCCAAGGTTACAGGTGTGGTACTTATTACAGAGTCTTGAATCTTTGAAGGAAGACCTCGAATGTAGTGCTCGATCAAACGGTAAAGAGGAGTGAACAAGTTGGGAACCATTTGATTTAACTCGAGGAATCTTTTGTTGTATGTGGTGTGGTCGCCTTCCTTTTGCTTCAACGAATAGAACTCATCCTCTAATTTCTTGATTTCGCTCCTTGGGAAAAACCGTCTAGTCATGATTTCCTTCAACTCTTCCCAAGTCAAAGTCATAGCATCTTCAACACCTCGTTTGGCCTTCTCTGTATTCCACCAAGTAAGTGCTATTCCAAATAAACGACCAGTAGTATATCGCACTTTGCGATCATCGGGGCAATCGCAATTTAGAAAAGTGTTCTCCATTTCTTCAAACCAATGGAGGAGAGCGGTGACACCTTCAGTCCCTTCGTATTTTGGAGGGTCGCATGATTTGAAATGCTTGTAGGTGCATTTGGTGGTATTTGGGGGAGGGTTGATATCATTTTGATCTTCTTGGTTGACGGGATTAGCGGTAAGGGTTTGTTGGACTTGAATTACAATGTTGGGTATTACGGCAGCCATTTGTTGAGCGATTAGGGCAGCCATGCGCTCGCGGGCTTTTCCTGCTCTCATCTTCCTACGAGCGAGGCTAGAAGACATCTACAAGGAATACATATCAAGAGTATGAGTTGGATGTTTTTGGGATCATGGGTCGTATTTAGGAATGAACATTCATAAAATAAATATAACATAATAAATCTATTACATCCATAGGATGTCTTGGGCTTTGCTCGTAATTGGGCATTGCATGCCGCCATACTTCACCTTCGTAATCATGTGGGCCCCCATGAATACCGGGTTTTTCATATGGTTCGCATGTGTTAGCCTGGTTACTTACACTAAAACCCGGAGAAAATCGAGAAATATGTAACGTATGATATTCGGAATGTGTCCAGGTGTGGACACGGTGACACCTCAAAGTGGGGTTAGTTCGAACGACGTTTGGTGTGGCATGCTTTGGCCTAATAGGTCCTTCGTACTCTCATCGTTAGTCCCCAGGTAGGCAATCTGGTCCGTTATATTGGATTTATACGAATGCCAACCTAGATAGGACGTTCCGACTACCGGTACTGGTACCCTTACAGTTACTACATGCCCGTCGCAGAACTCACTTTGATGAGATTTGAAAAATTAAAAATGCGACAAAATCTTTGAATAACGAAAGTATGAAGATGATTTGAATATGTGAACATTGAAATATGTATGATGAATGTGTATGTAAGTATAAACAAATATGAAACAAATAAATATCATAAGTTTGCATGTAACCACATAAACAATTAAAATCTAGTCAACTATAGTATAGGCTCTAAGGGTCTAATAACCTATCCTATATCCCTATAGTCATGGCTATGATACCAATCTGTCACACCCCGACCCGCAGCGGAAAAGGTGATCGGGGCATGATTGGGTTATCATCAAAGCTCATGACATTTATTATAACGTTTCATATTTATTATTACAATTTAAAGGGAAAGATACAATCATAATTACATCATGTTCTACACATCATTCTAGACTTCATTATTTTCTTCTAAGGCATTTCCTATGTTTTCCTTGCTTCATCCTGTTCACCTGTATCATGTGTAAAAATGGTTTCTGGATTAACAAAAAGTTGGCGAGTGAATCCTATGAAAACATTTGAACAAGTTTATTGAATTGATTATAAAATGAGGTGCATAACCACATATGAGTAAATATAGATGTAAACATATTCACAAAACACTTAATATCAGATAATGCACACACATACAATAATAAATTGTTTTGAGGCACGCGTTGCTCAACCCGTCTCTCACGAGGAACTGATGGGCCTAATGAATGAGTTTTAAGGCACGCGTTGTTCTACGAACTGATAGGCCTAATGAATGATTTGCATACAACTTGAGAATATGTAATACATAACTACAAACAATATTTACATTCTAAGTTTAAATCATAATATGGTATAGCACGAGTTTAAATAAACGAATTAATTCTAGTGACACATGACACACCCCAAAACGTGTAATTAAAAAGGGGAGTTGTAAGATTCACTCACATTGGGTGCGTTCGGTTGATGATGTTGAATGCGCACGAAGTTTGATTTAACCATGAGTGAAACTAACCTAGATAATAACATAGTGGTTCGGTAAATAAGCTGATTTTATTAATCAATTTTAGTAGGATTATTGGATATATTTTTGTGAGTTTAAGGCTATTTTCTAACTTTAAAAATGTTATTTTTAAGTATTTTTAATTGATTTTTAAATAAAATAAATAAATAAAAATAATAAAAAAATGTTGACTTTTTGACCGTTGACTTGTTGACCGGTTTTATTGTGTAAATGTATGCGCCGGGCAGGACTCGAACCCGAGACCTCCCGTTCGCGTGCACGCAGCTCTACCAACTGAGCTACGTGTCTAACCCGAAATATTTCTGTTTTTAATTATATTTATATACTAATTGAATTAATTTGAAAATCATTTATTTTAAAAACGATTTTAATGTATCGCTCGGTGCTCTCCACAGGTCTCGAACCCGAGACCTGTGGGTTAGTTTGGCACACAGTCCACCGCTGGACTGTGTGTCTAACTTGGTAAATAATCTGGTTTTTATTATACTTATATACAAACTAGATAAATTTATTTCTGTCCTTATATAAAAAGTTTGATAATTCCCAGAACCGGTGCGGTAGTCTGGACTCGAACCCGCGACGTATGATTTAAACGCGCACACAGTCCACCACTGGACTGTGTGTCTATCTTGGTTATTATTCTAGTTTTCATTAAACTTAAAATCTATTTGCGAGTGAATCCGGTTCAGTTAAAAAAAAACATTTTTATTAAGGCGAGTGTGCGTGTGACAAGAATCGAACTCGGGACGTATGCGTGTTTATTTGCACACAATCCACCGCTGGACTGTGTGTCTAACCCAAGATATAACTTGATTTAAATTATATATATATATATAACTGAAAACTTCATCTTCTTCGTTAAGCTTAATCCCAGAACCAATGTCCGACTGTTTCATCAGTTTAATCAATTTCTTTAGTAGGTTGTGATTAGCTACATGTGAGATTAATAAAAACGAGAGAGATTAGGTGTAAGATATACTGAACAGAGATCCTCGGTTTCGCCGGCGAAATTCCGATGACAGCAGGTTATTCCGGCGACGTTTATCTTGCGGCAGAAGGTCTTCAGGAAGCTTGAGGTGAGTGTGGGTGACTTCGGTATGAGCTCTAGGTGTTCTGTTTTTAGAGTAAGGCACAGAGGTGAAGGGGTTCGGTTTTCCGGCGAGTTGCAGAAAGTTTCCGGCGAGTGAAATTTCGTCGAGAATGGGTGTGATCGTGAGCGAAAAGGCTATCAGAGGTTAGATGGTGCATTTATAGGGAAGAACATCGATGAATTGGGTCCGTTTATCGTCTTGATTCGTCGGTCAAATATTTCTCCGGCGGTTATGACTGATGTCGCGGACTGGACATCGGTTATAACCGATGTTAAGGTTAATGCGTTAGTTAAATCAGAAGAAACCGTCCAATCTCGGCGAAATCGTCGGGATTTCCGACGACTGCGATTGGGCGCATTAGTTTGAATTCGAGTTTGTGTATTTGAATTAATTGTTTCTAATAATGAACAAGAAACACAAGTGGCGGAGTGGTTGAGCGCGTGTGAGTTAAATCGTTGTTGACCAGGTTGACCCGGCTGACCCGGGTTCGAAACCCAACAGCCTTGTTTTATTTTTATTTCATTATTTTTAATAAATTTTCAAATATAAATTATATATTCCAATATACTTATTAATTATGTATCGTTTAAAATTAATTTGAGCATTAAATACGCGATGAAATTTTTAACTGATTGTTCGGTTAATAAACGAAGCGGGTTTGGTAAATCCGATTTTTGACGGATGTTACAGATGATTCAGATGGTCATGAATACAAGTATGAAGAACATAAAATAAACTAGGGCTGCAAATGAACCAAACGTTCGGTGAACAGTTTGTGAACCGTTTGGCGGGAAGTTCGTTTGTGTTCGTTCGTTTATTAAACAAACGAACTCGAACAAGAAGTTTCGTTCGTTTAGTTAAATAACAAACATGAACAGAGGTCGTGTTCGTTCGTTTATGTTCATGAACGTTCGGTAACGTGTTCGTTTGTGTTTGCTAGTTCATTAGTGTTTTTAGTTTTTATATTTATTTAAATACTTCAAAACTACGACAAATTAAATATCTAATAAGTGGTAGTGTATTATATATTCTATTCATGAACGATTGTTTGTGTTCGTTTGTTTTCATTTGTGTTCACGAATATTAGTTTGTGCTCATTTGTGTTCGTCAACGTTCGTTGTTGTTCGTTGCCTAAAATTAATAAACAAACACAAACGAACACGAACACTTTCATTTCCTTAACAAACGAACATGAACATAAAATCTCATTCGATAAGTGTTTGTGAACGGTTTGTGAACACATATATTTCTTAACAAACAAACAAGGTCTTGTTCATGTTTGTTCGGTTCGTTTACAGCCCTACAATAAACTAATCTAGTTCTCTATGTAACAAAGTGGGTATAACTAGACGAGTGCTTCCAACATTGTTATGGTTGGAGACTTGGTGTAGTTTATCCACTTTATTGCTTGGAAGTTACTTGGTGACTTATAAATGTATGAAATGTAAATATATAATCACAAGATTTCTGGAACAAAACTTTAATCCAAACCTATCCAACATAGGGATTTGTTCCAAAGATAAAGAAAGATGAACTTGTTTAAAAGTTTTTAACATAACTCAAGAAAAATCCTAAATTTGGACTTCAAAATGGTGGTTTACCATCTTCATTTACCAAAGTAAAAATGCTAATATTCCTAGAGGTTATCGAAGAAAGGGAAGAAAAAAAAGCTGAAGAAACAAGCCCAAAGTCACTAATTTGGAACTTGTATGAATCTGGCCAAAGTTGAGAAATGTGAAGATTAGACGGTGTTAGAGAGAGTGTTTGGAGTGGGAAAGTGTTAAGGAGGTGGTAAGGGGTTGTATTTATAGTTGGGATTAGGTTTTGGGTGTTAAATGAGGTGATTGGGGGTTGAAAGGACGGAAAAGAGACCAAAATTCATGACATTTCAAACATACTGCCAGACCAGGTCCTTGTGGACCGTATAGGTTTTGGCTTGCGGTCTGTAAAGACCTAGGAAAATGCCAAAAATTCATTTTGGTCCTTGTGGTTAGGTTTGGTTATTATTTGGAGCCACGAACGCATAGTTAAACATGTTTTGGACCTTCTAAGGAGTGTATAAGTATGTGTAATGTATAAGCATGTATGATTATCGTTCCGAGAAAATATATTCTCGATGTATAGCTTGGTTTTAAATAAAACGCATATCTCGTGATTTTTTGCATATTGTGCATGCATGATTAAACAAGTATGATATAAATGTAATTTCCATTTGATCAAAGTGTCACGCCCCAGTCAAAGATAATACTTATAAGTCCTAATTTACCTCAAACTAAGAGTTAGCGATAGCAAGGGCTCGAACCACGAAGAGTCTGTGGTTTGTGTTAAGCGTTGAATGATTATGAAATGGAACAACTTATGAAGCTTTTTATGTTGAAATAATTCTTTTATTTGTTTGGAAAATGGGTGTCGGACTGGATTGACAGTTTTACCAAGAATTACAAATGAGATTACTTAAACTATTGCAAAAGTTAACTACTTGATTGAAAACTATAAGTTGAAACAAGGTTCACACCCGGTTCGACAATCCCAAGACCTAAGGTTCCTACTCGTTGTGTCACACCCCGAATTTCCAACCCTGAAATCCAAACACCGGTGGGCCCGGGTGGGGAGTATCGTGACGTAAGTTGATAACATCATTGTCATTAAACATAGCACAACGGAAGTCTTGGAGTAAAATTACTATTACAAACCGAAATGTTCGAAATCTAAAATAATATACAGGCTCGTAATAGAAGATCCATAGGCGGATCGTAAAATGTACAAGAAAGAATACAAAACAGACTTTAGGCAGATCTAAGGATTTGCAAGATCCTCTTATTCTCTACCGAGCAACTTCCGGCCTATTTCGTATTATACATGCAGGTTAGCCTTTGGAAGATACGTCAGCTTACGCTGGTAAATACACCCAACTGACTCACTTTGGAAACATTAAAAAAATGGTTCTAAGTGCAAACGGCACCAAAATCTTTTATTAACTTTGGAAAGTTGACCTTGCAATGGACCAAACGATAATAATTTACCGTATCCCAAGCCCGTATAGGGAAAATAAGTCGAGAGTATTTACCTGAGCTAGTCTTCTTCTTTTATTTTTAAATAACTCAGCCATATACAAAAGTACCAAGTGCAGATAGCATTTACCGAGAAGGCTCTAGTCTGGATTATGGCATAAGCTAGCCAATTAAATACTAACGGTCTTATAAACCGAATAGTGTACATGATCATTACGTATAATGCTTGATTAAACGATGATCGGATAGAATGTAGTTTAAACCCGTCAAGTACTTGACTTGTATAATATGGGTAAACTATAAACATTCTGGATTTTGAGGCTAAATGACAAGGTTAACCCCATTACGGTTAAATTCCGTAAAATAGTTACATATACGTATCTGTGCGCATAATAGCGATATCGGGTAACCGGATAAGTCGTGAGAAGTTCTATATATGCCATTATACTTTAAATAAGTTAAAATATCAGTAGGATATCAACTTATATGCCCATTAAGGTTTTAAAACGAAACTATGCCTCATAAGGGCATTTTGATAATTTCATACCATATAAAAAGAACTTGAATATAATTTAATGTTATAATTATAAGTATTTTGGAAAAATACTTTATTTATGACATAATATTAGTAGGATGTCAATTATATGTGTAAATTATCTTTTATGACCAAACTATGCACCGAAGGGGCAATTTGGTCATTTTGCACATAGTTTATAAATTATTTGGGATTCTGAGTTTATAATATGTACCTACTGTAATTATGTTTAAAATAAGTTTTGAAATCAGTAGGTATCAAGTTTTGGTCAATAATATGGTTTAAAACCATACTATGCGCCGAAATGGCGCTTATGTCGTAAGATGACGTTGTTAAGCGATGTTTAAACTGACCTTAGGGTCAGACTTAAAATGTTTAAAGTATGTTATTTAATATAACATATCAGTAGGTAAATGATTTACCTTGAAAAGATTGATTAAAATCATTTTATGAGTCACAAGGACTAAAACCGTCATTTATCGACATAGTTTAAGGACCTGCTTGGAAACTCAGTTTACAAGTTGGTTTAACATCCCAAATAATCCTACTTATAATATTAAATCAGTAGGAAACTCAATTTCAAGTTTATTAATATAAAAACCTTGTTTTGTTCAAAAAGGGCATTTTGGTAAAAATGGCATAATTATGGAACTTGTACATAAACTTAGATTCTGATTATGATCATGTAATATAACCTCATAGGGTTATGCTACATTATATTATGATCATAATACAACTTTAGATCAGTAGGTAACTAATCTAAATCGGGTCAGAATCGAAAGTCAAAGCAGAAGACAAACTTCGGCGACTTTCGGTTGCGAACCGACCCTAGAACTGAAATTGACGAGCCGAACATGCTCTTACATGTTCTAATAATTATTACCAACTTGTTTAAGTGTCAAAACATGTTTCATAACATATATAAGATCAATTTATGATTTTTCCAAACAATGGCCTGTTTGACTTTTTAATAACATAACTTTGACCCGTCAATTGGTCTAGCAAACGTGATCTTCAGAAGGTGCCCTTTATAAGGATTAACACCTACCTTATTACGATCACTTAGCCATGTTCATTTTGAACAATGGCTGGACCATAATGGTCTTAACCGAAAGTCAAAGCGTTTGCCGTAAAACGCTTGACTTTTGGCTATAGAAGCCTATAAACGAAAATGCAAGAGTAAGGAACACTTACAAGAGGTTCCTACAATGCAAGAGAACTAAGTTGGATGCTCCTTTCAGCTAGGAACTTCCAGATGAGGGAGAAGAGTTATGTTTAAGAAAGGTGCAAGTTGGAATGAACATTTGAACACCTATTTATAGTTGGAGAACTCAAAGGAGGTGAAGCCAGGTGTTTAGGGGAGTAAGAAGAAGCTTACAAGTGTCCCAAAATGTGGCATAGCAGTTTAGAGAAGCCATGATTTCGTTTAAATAGTTTTGGAGCTTTGCTTGGTCTCCAAACAAAACTTTCTGCGTCAGACCTGTTCTCGCGGGGCGCGAGAGACACAGGACATGTCTCTCGCGGCCTGCGACCGCCCCATGGCCATTTTCAAAGTTTGACACTTTTAACCCCTGAACTATATAAAGCCTCTAAAGGCCTTCTCAAACACCCTTTTGGCACTTTTAGCCCTCCGTAGCCGATATTTGGCATACCCGGGATTATGCCCGGACATTGTCAAGCTCTCAGTTCGTTTAAAGGTCACTCAGAGGTATAAATTAACATGTTGACACGTTTAATCCCTCCATTATCTAACTTTCACATATTTACAAAATTGAACTCTCTCGTCCAACAAATGGCACGTATGAGAGTTTAGGACTTAAAAAAGGATCACTTAGAGGCTTATGATAAGCATGTTGATTCCGATGTCACTCAGAGGCTGGGCATGTTGACATATCAGTCACTCAGAGGCCAAGTTTCAAGCATGTTGACGTATCAGTCACTCAAAGGCTAATGATTTGAGCATGTTGACATATCAGTCACTCAGAGGCTGTTATTTATGCATGTTGACATCGGTTAGTCGCTCAGAGGCTCAACTTGAGCATGTTGACGCCTTTAGTCCTTATTGGTCTTTAATAGCCTATATTTAAAATACAACACGTGTCACTATATTATTGGACACGATTTTTACAGGGTGTTACACGTTGTAACTTGATTTAGTTGAATTTGGTGATTAATGAATTTAGTGTCGCGTGGCTTAGGTGCCAAGAGTTATCAACATTACAAGAACGGACCGCAATGCACTTCATTACCATGAACATGTAAATTCTATTTTGTGTTAAGGCATAATTGCAGATAAACATTTTGCAAATTGAAATTTTATCTTCACTCGACAATTTATGAATCTAATACAAATACAAGACAATTATCATGAAATTCAAATGTTTAAAAAGAACTTGTCACAAAATCAAATTGAACACAAATGTTGAAACCCTAGAAATTCTTACAAAAATCTACATCGGGGTGAAACTCGAGAGATGTAACATCCGTAAAAAACGGATTTACCAAACCCGCTCCGTTTAGCAACCGATCAGTCAGTCAAAAAATTTCGTTGCGAATTAAATGCCCAAAATATTTTTTAAACGATACGTAATCAATTATTATACAAGAATATATAATTAGTTTTTGAAAAACTGTCAAAAATCGCAAAATAAAAATAAAATACCTCTGCCGGGTTTCGAACCCGCGTCAGTACCGAACCAGCCAACAGACTTAACTCACACACACAAACCACTGCGCCACTTGTTTTGTTTGTTATATATTGAAATCATTTAATTGATAAAGTGACGTTACGAATTCAAAATCGGCGCCCATTAGTTCAGTCGTCGGAATCCCGGAAATCTCGCGAGTTTTTAACACCATTTTCAGTTATAACGTAAATTATTATTATTACATCGGTTATAACTGACGTTTGAGTCCGCGACACTTTCTATAACCGCCGGAGTTTTTATAACCGACGAATCCAGTCGGAAATCAGACCAAATACATCTCGATTTTCCCCTATAAATTCACCCTCAACCCATTGCAAACCTTTTCGCTCAAAACCACACTTTTTCTCGGCGTAATTCCACTCGCCGGAATTTTTTGGTTTGTCGCCGGATAACCGGGTTCCCCATTGCCGAGCCTTACTGAGCCCCTGAGCTTATACCGGAGATACCCACACCCTTTGTAAGCTTCCTGGAGACTCGTTGCTACAAGAAAACTCATCGCCGGAGGTGATCTCTGTCGCCGGAGTTCTGCCGGAAAACAGAGGAAAGCGAGTCGGTATACCTCACGCTTATTTCTCCTTCTTTTTACTTATATCTCATCTATAATTAACCTAAAACGTTAAAGGAACCTGATTTAATCTTTGAACCAGTCGATTTCCGATTCTGGTTATAACTTGTTGAAGAAGACGATGTAACCGCTGTAACGTATAAGTATAATATAAATCAAGAAATTACTCGGGTTAGACACACAGTCCAGCGGTGGACTGTGTGCACATTAAACATACAAACGTCTCGAGTTCGAATCCCGTTTCACACACGTCGCCTTAATAAAAATCATTTTTTTTTTATTAACTGAACCGGAGTCGCTACAAATATATGTTAAGTATATTAATAACCGGAATAATAACCAAGTTAGACACACAGTCCAGCGGTGGACTGTGTGTATGTTTATATCACAGGTCACGAGTTCGAGTCCGGTCTTCTGCACCGACTCGGACAATTATCTATTTCTTTTAAATAAGGCAGAAAAGGAAATAACTAATTTGTATTTAGGTATAATAAGAATCGGATTATATAACATGTTAAACACACAGTCCAGCGGTGGACTGTGTGTTAGTTTAAACCACAGGTCCCGAGTTCGAGACCTGTGGAGTGCACGTCCGATTCGCTTAAACTGTTTTTAAAATAAAATGATTTTCGGTTTGAAATAATTAATATATATATAAAATTAAAATCAGATTTATAACGGGTTAGACACGTAGCTCAGTTGGTAGAGCTGCGTGCACGCGTACGGGAGGTCTCGGGTTCGAGCCTCACTCAGCGCACTTGTATACACAACTCGAACCGGTCAACGGTCAGGTCAACGGTCAACGGTCAGAAAAAAATCAAAATTTTTTATTATTTTATTTAATTATTTTAATTAAAAATCAATTAAAAATACTTAAAAATAATATTTTAAGGTTAGAAAATAGCCTCAAACTCACAAAAATACACCCAACAATCCTACTAAAATAGATTAATAAAATCGTTTACTTACCAAACCATAATGCGATTTATCTAGGTTAAACTCACTCGTGATTAAAACCACTTTCGCGTGCATTCAACATCCTCAACCGAACGCACCCACTGTGAGTGAATCTTACAACTCCCCCTTTTAAATTACACGTTTTGGGGTGTGTCATGTGTTATGAAAATAATTAATTTATTTATTTAAACTTGTGCCATACCACATCATGACCTAAACTTAGATCGTTTATATTGTTGTGTTTTACTTATTTCCTTTTGCCAAATCATATGAAACTCATTCATTAAGCCCATCAGTTCCTCGTGGGAGACGAGTTGAACAACGCGTGCTACAAATCAAATTCATTATTGTTTATGTGTATATCATTGAGTTTATATTGTTTGTAGTTGTGTCATTCATATCATCATGGTTATGCAATTCATTCATTAGGCCCCTCAGTTCCTCGTGAGAGACGAGTTGAGCATCGCGTGCCTCTAAATGTTCCATTATTGTTCATGTGTGTCTCACTTAATATCTTATGATTGTTGATTAAGTTTACATCTAATTTACTCATGTTTGGTTGTGCACATATTTCATAATCAATTTAAATAAATTTGTTCAAATGTTTTCCATAGGATTCACTCGCCAACATTATGTTGATCCAAAAACCCTTTTACACATGATACAGGTGTACAGGTTGAAGCAAGGAAAACATAGGATATGCCTTAGAAGAGAACAAAGAAGTTTAGATTGTTAGTTAGAACATGTTGTAACATTTATTGTAATTCTCCATTTAATTTGTATTAATGAATATGAAACGCATAATAAATGTCATGAGCTTTGATGATAACCCAATCATGCCCCGATCACCTTTTCCGCTGCGGGTCGGGGTGTGACAAGAGATTAGCCACTCACGGATGATGGAACAAGATCACTGGATGAGAAACATTAATAGCTAGCTATTGAAACTTGAAGCTTAACCTTGATGACGATAATGGTGGAATTAGGGTTGGGGATGGTGATGGTGAGTGATGGATTGGTTTATTGTAATGGTGAGATTAGGGTTTGGATTAGAGGTAGGATGATGATTTGATGATGGTATGATGGATGGGTGTTGGAGAAAGGTTAAAGGTAGGTTTAGGCTCCAAGAATGTGATAATGATGTTTCAAATTCGTAATCCTCTTGATAATCCCCCAAAACTTGGTCAAAATAAGTAAAAAATTAGCAATCGGTGTCAGAGTAGTAGGAGTCACGTCGGCAACGCAACGTGTAAAGTGTTTTATCTAACGACACATTCGTTTACTGCTTGTCACCATTTCCAAGCGATGGGGCCATCGGCGATGCCACTCCTAACTTTGGTTTTATGTTTTCTTCATTCCACGTGTCTGGTTGGTCCCGATTCCGTAAAGCTCCCAAATAGCTACTTAAGCTCCATTAGACCTACAAAACACGAATCCAATCAAAGTAGGCTATTCGAATATAAAATTCATGTAAAACATAAACTTTAAAACAATTAAGCAACGGGTTTCAACCACGAATCATCATTATGATCGTCTCGGATTACAAGATTAAAAGTGAAATACGAATTACAATAAATTGAAAATGAAATAAAAAATACGGAATGTTACAGTCTCTTCTACTTTAGAAAATTTCGTCATGATGGTGATGTGTTTTTGTGTATGAAATGAATAGTTGTCATTTCATATTTAGAAATTGTTTTTTTGGTGTGTTTAGTTGGGGTTCAATTGCAGGGGATAAAGAAGGGGTTGAGAGAAAGAGAGAGAGTTTGTGTGTTAAGAGAGAGAGATTTGGGCTTGAATATATATGCTAGTTTTTTTTGTTTTTTATAAAACTATTTTTAATTAAATTGATGAAAAGATTAAACATACATTATGTGAGAGAATTTATCTGAAAAAATTTAATTGGATTAATGTTAAAGAACATAGGATATAACAGTTTTAACAAGAAAGTACTGTAATTATTAACATTAAAAAGCATTCATTACAATTCAATACAAACATAAAAGACAAAAATATAATTTATACTAAAATAATTTATATAGATCGTAATCAATATTTCACATAACTACTTTTTTTGAAGGAAATCAAATAATTCTTTCTATTTAAGTTATTCTTTATCTTCTATCTTATCATAACTACAATATATATTAGCATGAAGTTACAGAAATATATATATATATTTTACCCTTTTTCATTAATATCAATTTTTTACTTTCTCATCAAACACTATTCAATTTTTAATTATTCCTATATCTTTCTCCTCTGTCTCTCTTTATATATAAATAGATATATAGAGAAAGATATATATATATTATATATATATATATATATATATATATATATATATATATATATATATATATATATATATATTTTACCCTTTTTCATTAATATCAATTTTTTACTTTCTCATCAAACACTATTCAATTTTTAATTATTCCTATATCTTTCTCCTCTGTCTCTCTTTATATATAAATAGATATATAGAGAAAGATAGAGTGATAAAGGGTATCAGAATAAGATATATGGACACGGAAATAAAATTACTCTTAATTTTTTAAATGTCAAATTTGGATCACTGACGAACCACTGAAGTACCATCGTGTCATCAGGAAAATCACCCGATCATATCCATCTCCACTATGCATAATGTCTATACACCAATTCAGGAGGAAACCCAATTTAATACGAAAAACCCCCAATTGTGGAAATTAAACCAAGACCTATTGATTCCAAAATCTTATCCCACCTCAAAAATATCAATAGACTATTAAGCCATGTACAAGATTACCCTTAATTATTCACTACTTCACCACCTCTCTCTATGTATGTATGTATGTCTCTCTTATATTATTATTTAATGTGTCATATGCATATCATGATTTTCTTTGTCTTTGACCTGTATATTAATATCATACATGTCGACAGTTTCGGTAGAATGATGTCATTATATCATTTTTATTAATAAAACCAGGGTTTACGTCTATTTTTCGATTTAACGGTACTGTCTTTCAGATTTTTAAAACTTTATTTTTGTATTGTTCTACATTTTATGAGTTAACACTTAAAACATCGTAACATGTATGTGTGGTTCAACACCGTCATACATCTATTTTGTGTTCGATTTAACAGTTCTGATGCAACACACAACTCCTAAATACTTGTTATTTTTAGAGAAAAATATGTTATACTACAAATAGTAAAAATGCTAAAATGGTCTCTAAGTTTAGATCACTTTTGTCACTTCAGTCCAAAAATGAAATCTTTTGTATCTGAGTCCCAGTTGATTCATTTTTGTTATCATTTCTATCCAATTGGCAAACTGGATTAAAATTTTCTACCTTTTTGTCGTTTCCTCATTTAAATGGAAAGTATAGTCGTCATTTTACGTCTTAGCTCCATCACATCATTTAAATGAGGAAAACGACAAAAACGGCAGAAATTTTTAACCCCATTTACCAATAGTATAGAAATGGAAACATAAATTAAACCTCAGGTACCCAACCCAGTTTGTCAGTAGTATAGAAATGGCAACATAAATTAAACCTCAGGTACCTAGATATAAAAAAAATTTAATTTTAAACCAAACTAATAAAAATGGCTTAAATTAAAGAACCATTTTAACATTTTACTCTATTATAAATATATGTTTCATGAGAGTGGCGGTAAGTTAGACAAAGACTTTCTAGTGGTTTTGTACATAAGTGGCTGTCATAGTTACATTTCGTTAGATATAATTTTTTTATTAAAAAAAATCTTGCATATACTAAAAATGTTTAATTGAACACTGATGAATTTATGATTAACTCATGATTTATAAATATTTTCATATCCTTAAGAAATTACATTCTCATGTTTGGTTGAAATAATGTACCGCTTGCAGTCTTGCAGTATTCGCATATAATGTATATATGTGTGGGTGTTTGGGGGCCAAGAGTGAAATCACACTTATTTTAACCTTATTTTTATTATTTTTGTGAAAATAACGTTAAAAGAAACGGACAATTAATCATGCATCATGTGGTGGCGTTGATAACTAAAAGATAAGGGGTACATGCATCAATTGGTCTTTGTCCCGGTTGCTAAGTGTTATGTACCTTAGGTACAAGGCTTGATCCAAAACTACTATCGACCCGATGGTCTCACTGGAAGCAGCCTTTCTATATATACGGGGTAGAGGTAAGATTGTTTACATCTAACCTTACTCAAACCCTACCTTATATTAGCTATTGGTAAAATTTAGTGAGTATGATGATGATGTTTGGTTGAAACAAGTTCTTATAAACTTAATGCCGTTTATATTTGAATAATTCGAATGAAAAACGAACAACATATGCATGGAGAACACATATTCAACCTTTTTCATTAACTTAATAGAAATAATAAAACTCTCATGTATATATAATGTATATATAGTGTGTGATTTATATTAAAACTGAACAAGACCATATTAAACCCAGAAATATTTTAATTAAATATTCATGATAGGATTTCAACATATTATATTATATGTTAATCCTGCATACTTTAAAATTAACTAAAGGACATTTTCATTATTTAACTTGTTTAATCGAAAGCAATATATATGATACATATACATAGTTTGACCATCTTAGTGAAATAGGTTAAATAAATGGGTTAAATATTTAGGTTTTCTATTTATAAATGGGTAGCGGCGTAACTTGTTGCTCGTCTATCTATCATTATTCTGACATTATTTCCGTTAGTGGTATATAAAAAATTTAGGTTTCTCATGTTAGTAATTTGTTTTGAAAGGCTTCTATGTCAACATATAATAACAAAATATTTAATTGTGGGACAAAAGCTACGTGAAGATGTCATGTTATGAAGTGTAGGAAGCCAAGTGTTCATGACAATGAACATGTAGAGGTTTGGTCACAAGTTCGAAACCCGGAAGTTACCCCGAGTTTTCTATTACAGCGCATTTACTTCAGAGAGTTGGCTTCATAATAGGGTCGACTCTTGTGGAGGGTGCAACTCCTGTCAAGTGGCAGGGGGCTGGAAATTTTCTTGGGGATAGCCAAGCCACAATTCGACCAAGGCGTGAACCCGGTTTAGACAACATAGTCCTTGGTAATGAGTGAGGTGACGGGCCTACGACTAACATGTGTGAATTAACCGTCTATTATGAAGTTCACCTATAAAAAAATGTTATGAAGTGCAGGAGTTTATTTTGGCATGACATTAATTTTCTATTCATAAAATAACTAATATTTCCAAACGACAAAACTAACTCGCATTTTTCTTTTCTTCACAATTCTAAGTATAGTGGATTTTTTAGAAGATAAAATCAGTATAATCACTTTATAAATTGGTTTAAAAACATATTAACCAGTTTATATATTTAATACTTTAAAAGATAAAATCAGTATAATCACTTCAAAAGTTGGTTTAAAAACATATTAACCAGTTTATATATTTTTGTACTAGTTTAGATTAAAAAAAAATACTTATACTATAATTGTTATTGTTTACAAATTTACGTTATCGTATTCAATTACATATGAAAATTTGGATATGCTAGTTAATATTTTAATAAATTGAACTATAACATAGTTTGACCCGTTTTTTAGATAGACTTTAAGGTAGCAGAATGTTATGAATTTAATCTCTATTATATGCAACTTTAGCCATTCAATAACTTTTTCTTATTTTTTAATCGTTTTTACATCTTGGTAACACTTAATTTTACACTTAAAAGGATTTTATCACACACTACTTTGTAAAGGTGCAAACACAATACCAATGAATTTGAAGTTTGACCCGTTTAATTGTTTTATATAGGTTTTAGTTTTTTCTTGTTTAACACGTAAAATGTAGAATCAAACCTACTAACTTATATCAAATTATCAATATAGCATGATATTGAAAAGATCAAGATATACATAAGTATCGAAACGGATAAAAAGATACATGAAGTTTTTTCATTGACTATAGATGAGTCAATTTGTTTTCGTAAGTAAATGTTTGAGCATCTACATTGGATGGTTTTTCAATCCAAGAATGTAAATGTAAAGGCGTCTGGTCATATGAATGGAATAGACCAACGACTTCACATATTTCCAAGACAAAGATCTTGGCCAAAATAGCGAGTTCCGTATTGGTCCGGGTCATAACCGTCCTTGGAAGAGATTGAGAATTTATGTGAGAGAGAAGGGAGAATGTTGCAAAATTCATGACTTTGGAGAGATAAATTGGTTTCTAGAGGCGGGAACAGAGGTTACGTATGGGGCCCTTGTCCTCCTCCATTACCTCCAATGGCGTGTTTCCATCAGGTTTCTTTTGATAGATTCTTACTATTTTTTTTTTCAAATCATATTTTCTAAACTGAGAACCCCCTGGACCAGCACCTGGTTACCTCTACTCTTTAAAAAATTTATAGAAACTATTATATTTTTCATTCTTTGTATCTGTTATGAGTCTATAAGTTTGGAATGTAACAAAACAGTGAGTGGTGTGACCCCTTTAGGTTTGTGATAAGATTATGACGACGGTTGACTAACTGCTCACAGGTTGAGCAACACCTTCAGTTGCCCCTAAACATTCTCACTTTCACACTCTTTTCAGCAAAGAATGTGTATTGTTTTTGATATATGAATTTGGTTCAACAGAAAATGATGTGTATTATTTGATTTAATAAAGTGAGAGAGATGGGTAACAAAATATGGTGAAATTAAAAGAGGAACGGCAATGAAATCTTTGTACGATTGACGACGCATAAAAGATAAAAAGTTTAAGGACAAAAGTGTAAATAAATTACCTAAAAGGGGAGAATGGTCATGATTTGACGTGATAATTAATCTTTCTAAACCACGCCTCGATCATGTAAAATTGGTCACTCCACCCCCTCCCTCACTCTACCGTTTTGTTCCAAAAACCTAAGATTCTTTACCCAACAACCTCTAATGTCTTAAAGTGTAAACATGTTTCATAACTTTTTCTCATTAAAATTAATTTTATATACATGTTACTTTTTCTTGGTTTATTCAAACTAACCATAATTCATATCGTTTCTTTTTTAAATCTAATAGGAAATCGGTTCGAATTTGAATTAATTTTAAGCATTTCGTATTCAGATAAGCCAAAAACCAACTGAACACATTAAAATATATACATATGTATTATATTGACATCTAGCTCATTTATATTGGTGTGGGACAGCTGGGAAGGAGGGATTGATGATATGCTAAAACAAATCATTCATTCTCATATTTGAATACTTTCTAAACGTCGTCATTTTCAATGAGTTGATAGAACTTAGTATAATTACAAAGGAGATTTATATAAGTATGGAAGTACAAGCCATCATTTATAAAAATCAACATTTATAAATCCCATGATGTAGCATATGATTATTGTTCATGAAACATAAGGGAATTCATTCAGTGAAATAAAAACCCGTCGTTATGAATAGTTAATTATAAAACGTCATATAATGTGCCCGGCTAGTGTGACTTCTTATGACAAAATAAAGGGGCTTGTAAAATTTTGATTAAGAGCTTAAGGTCGCCCGGTAACACCGATACGGCCGGCGCTATGGGGATGAAAAATCCATCCTTCACGAAAATTATGACGCTATACAATGTTCCCCCCCACTCACACACATACATCTACATATACATACATAGGGGAATGTTCATTTGAGAAGAAATTTAATGTGAGAAGAAAGGAAACATTAAATAGTTTATAACTTCTCTCATTAATTATGTTATTTCTCATTAATAAAGCAAAAACATTTTATTCTACACATTTTAAAATTTATCCTACATATATCTTACATTACCAGAATTTACCCTACACACATGTAAATTTACCTTACACATTTCAAAATTTATCCTACACATGTCGAAAATTATCCTACACCATAAATTATTTTATCTTGATAGAGTATATAGAAAAAAATGAGTTATAAGTTTAATTAATTAACTAATTAATGACAATTATAGATTTGCCTATATGCCCTTTTTCATAACATTAAATACACACATTAAATGAAGTAAATAGAGAATTTGTATTGGTTTAAAAGTTATTCTTTTTATTCTTACAAAATTTTTATTATCATTTGAACTCTCCACTACATACATATGTATGTATAATTGAAGGGGTTATATAACCCCCTTACTACACCCTCTTTTGATATAACCTCACTCTTGTACTTTTTTCGCCACTTGTCGTATAACCCTACTAAGAGACTTTATGACTACACATGGTATAAGAGATTATGGGCTTGCACTGATAGTGTTCCCTACCGGTGTATGCGGATTGACTATTTTTAAAGTTAATTGATATAACGTAGGAAAAAACATACAATGTTTGAGCACTAACTCATTGAATGTTTAAAACATATATGCTAAAACATGTTAGAAGTTATTATGTTTTTCAAAAGCCATTAAAAATATGTATATTTTAGTAGGTGAGAAACGTATTTAAAATATATGGACTGTAATAGGAATTATTATTATTCGCAATCATAAGATGTTGGCTTGCGTTGGGATTTGAGGCGTGGTCCAATGTGCGACTCCATCCCTAATGAAAGTAATTTAATTTCGTTATAAAATATGCATGAAAAGAAGTTATAATGTGTACTATCAAAAGTTACAGAAATAGTCATAAATCAACAAAATTACGCAAATAACCTTTAATTTTTAAGCATATAAATGGTTTAACTGTTTAAAAGATCAAATTATGATCATTATAACATTAGGGTATGATGGTTTTTTTTAGCAATCTCTATTTATTTACGTTAAAAAGAAATAGTGTTTTATAAAAAAATAGCCCCATCCCACCTTGTTGTAAACAAACACTTTTTGTTTAATTTTTATTTTCATTCTCTACATTTCCTTTGGTTCAAAATCATGCGAAGTGTTTGTTTGTAAGCAATTGCTATTGTTCTTTTTTATTCATCCACCGAGGCTTATCTAAAGCTTTCATATATCCTCCTTTTATCCATCAAATTATAAGATTTTATATTATAAAAAAGTGGTTGTAAATAGTTGTAAATAAAGGAAATAGAAAATATTACTGTTCATTTGTATATTTGAGAGTAGATTGTTTACTCACTGTAATTTAATATATTTTGAAAGTGGTTGTTAGTAGAGGTGAGAGAGAAAAAATAATGATAAAAGTATAAAATTATATATTTAAAAGAATGAGAAAGAAAATGTCATTATTTTTAGTGTAATTATATGATGAAAAATGATAAATAAGATATGAATGTTCTTAACATATAGTTTAGTATAGCTATAGATGGTTTTTACATGTATTTTATACATTCTTCACTTCTTGTTCATAAATATGGAATTGAAACTTCAGTTACAGTTACATGTAAGTGTTAAGTTTTCAATGGTTATGGATTCGAGTATAAAAATGACATCTATAATTTTAACAAAACAACAATAAAAAAAAGAAAAAAAAGCATAAATATATCTTAACAAATTAAAACCATAAACAACTCTAGTAATCTTTAAATCATACTTCACGAAAATTGACGAGCAAAACCAATGTATACAACTAAGTTTAAGACTATTGGGGGGTAGGGCGTGGGTTGGGGCGACGGGGTCTTTAACGCTGGCTAAACTACACCGGGTTAGTGTTGGTCATGTCGTTGCCTCGCTTGCGTGGGACTGGAAGGGGGCGTGGGTGGAGGTGAAATGACTGACTTTGATTGGCTGGTGCAATATGACCGTTGGGCTAGCCGTTGGCCAACGGCTATTTACTAATTTTTTTAATTATTTTCTATATAAACTAAACATTTCTTACTCATTTTTACGATCCAAAAATTCAAAAACCATTATCAAACTCCAAAAAATTATATATAAAATGGATTCTTCAAGTTCAAGCGATTCGTATGATAAATTTGTTTTGTCATCCTCATCCGCTGACGGGGCGGAATTATTATTATCAGCAGTGTCGATGGTGGTGAAAGCCATTGTTGAAGATTCAGATGAAGTGACTTCCCAATCCCAACCCAACGGAGGAAGTATATTGTTCGTGAACGCGAAACCGCAAACGATATGCTGGTAAGAGATTATTTCTCACCCGAACCAACGCATGTTGAAAAAATGTTTAGGCGTTGTTTTCGTATGAGTAAAAAATTATTTTTAAGAATATCAAAGAATTTAGAGGATAATTTATGCTTTGTCCGACAAAGACCCGATGCGAGTGGTAATTTAGGATTTACCACATGGCAAAAGGTTACGGCCGCCCTAAGACAATTGGCTTACGGCAATAGTTCTGACATAATGGACGACTATTTAAAAATGTCGACACGAGTGGCTAGGGAAAGTCTTCACAATTTTTGTGCATATATTATTGAACTATATATGAAAAGATACGTGAGAAAACCGACGTTTAGTGATATGCAACAAATTTTGGAACATTACGCTGAATATCATGGTCTCCCCGGGATGATCAGTAGTTTAGATTGTATGAAATGGGATTGAGAACTTTGTCCAACCGTATGGCAAGGCTCTCACACAAGTGGATATCATGGAATGCCGGCTATGATGCTTGAAGCGGTTGCATCACAAGATCTTTGGATCTCGCATGCATTCTTTAGTATGCCTAGTTCACATAACGATATAAACATTATACACCACACACCCCTTTTCAATGATCTAACAAATGGTATTTGACCGAAAGAAACATTTTTTGAAAACGAGGTTCAATACAAGTATGGGTACTATCTTGTTGATAAAATTTACCCTAAGTATGTTGTTTTTGTGAAATCATTTTCAAGAGATGTAATCATAGATCCTAAAAGAATAAAGTTTAACAAAGTTTAGATGGCGACAACAAAGACATCGAGCGAGCATTTGGTGTTTCGTAGAAAAGATGAGACACATTTTGAGCATGCCTTGTCGATTGTATGAAAAAGATCAGATAAGAAACGTGATGTATGCGTGCATCATTCTACACAACATGATTTTAAAGGATGAAAGACGTGCAATAGTTGAATATTATGGCGAGAAGCCCAAATCGAATAACGAAAACATTAGTGACGAAGAGAGAACGCAAAACAAATATCTAATCTAGTCAAGACATAAATTCAAACCTTCAAGCTTATTTGGTAGAACATGTTTTGACAATTGCTAGATTTGACTCCAATGAAGATTAAGATGATTGATTTTTTTGTGATGTAATTTATTTTTTATGGAAGTTATTAATATAAATAAATTTTGTTTTTAAAATTAGATTACTAAATTTTATGATTAATATAAAAAAAGAAATCTAGGTGTCACATGGCATCCTAACGTCGCCTGGCCACGCCTCTTCCATATCCTACTTTTTTAAGTGTGGACTAGTAAAGCCTATATCTATCATATGTGGAAAAATACCCCAAACAAAGTCCCTTTACACCCATAATCTGACATAAACTTTAGCTCCATAGATCGAGAAACATACACCTTTTTTTTTATTATGAGTTGAATGTAAATTAATTCAAAATAAATAACAATGATTAGAGTCGTCTAGAAATCGTGATATATAATGATTGCTTAAAGGGGCCTTAGACATTTAATCATTTCAAAAGCGACGTTCATAAACAAGCTTGCTGTCTAAGGTTGAACTTTGGCTAAAATTCTTCTTTCATCATTTGAATTTTAAATACCAAAATCTCCTGCCCCATTTATTCATAAAGTAATTATTCATCTTCAAAATATGGATTGTGGGTTAATTAAATATTTATTAATTCATTGTCATATTATTATTACATTACAATTTGATCATTAACTAAATTTCTATTAATATTGTGTTATGGGTTAATTAAAAGAGTAAATTGCACAAAACATCCTTTATGTTTCCTCAAACTTGCAGGTTCCAGCCTTAATGTTTAAAAGTTGCTAAAAACAGTCTTTAAGTTTATTTTTGTTGCGGGTTCAATCCTTTACAGCTAACCATGTTATTTTCTTCAGTTAAGTTCCCTCACATGCATAACATGTGAGGGTATATTCGTCATTTTGGTTTATCGTGTGAGGGAACTTAACTGAAGAAAATAACGTGGTTAGCTGTAAAGGATTGAACCCGCAACAAAAATAAACTTAAAGGTTGTTTTTAGCAACTTTTAAACATTAAGGCTGGAACCTGCAAGTTTGAGGAAACATAAAGGATGTTTTGTGCAATTTACTCTAATTAAAATCCAATACTGTTAACTAAACATTTCTATTAATATTGTGTTGTGTGTTAACTAAACACTCAATACTGTTAACTAAACAAAAAGAAAGAAAAAGAAAATAAATATGACATGTGATTGGTTCTTACATCTATAGGCCCTACCATTCTCCCCAACTTCTCCTGTTAACACCGTTAATCTGTTAAAGAAAATTCCATTAACTAACCTTGTTAGTGGAGCGGCGTTGTGTTCCGCCGTTAACGGGTGACGTGGCTCCGTTAACAGTGCCTTAGTTAACCCAAAGCAAATAGTCTTACTAAAAATACAAACACCTAATGTCACACCCCGAACCGCAGCGGAAAAGGTGATCGGGGCATGATTGAGTTTTCATCAAAACTCATGACTTTTATTATAACGTTTCATATTTATTATTACAATTTAAAGGGAAATCATAAAATCATAATTACAACATGTTCTACACATCTTTCTAGACTTCATTATTTTCTTCTAAGGCATTTCCTATGTTTTCCTTGCTTCATCCTGTTCACCTGTATCATGTGTAAAAATGGTTTTTGGATCACCAAAAAGTTGGCGAGTGAATCCTATGAAAAACATTTAAACAAGTTTATTGAATTGATTATAAATAAAGTGCGTAACCACATATGAGTAAATATAGATGTAAACTTATTCACAAATCACTTAATATTAAATAATGCACACACATACAATAATAGATTGTTTTGAGGCACGCGTTGCTCAACTCGTCTCCCACGAGGAACTGATGGGCCTAATGAATGAGTTTTGAGGCACGCGTTGTTCTACGAACTGATGGGCCTAATGAATGAGTTTTAAGGCACGCGTTGTTCAACTCGTCTCCCACGAGGAACTGATGGGCCTAACAAATAATTTGCATACAACTTGACAATATGTAATACATAACTACAAACAATATTTACATTCTAAGTTTAAATCATAATATGGTATGGCACGAGTTTGAATAAACGAATTAGTTTTAGTGACACATGATACACCCCAAAACGTGTAATTAAAAAGGGGAGTTGTAAGATTCACTCACAGTGGGTGCGTTCGGTTGGTGATGTTGAATGCGCACGAAGTTGGATTTAACCACGAGTGAAACTAACCTAGATAATAACATAATGGTTCGGTAAATAAGCGGATTTTATTGATCAATTTTTAGTAGGATTATTGGATATATTTTTGTGAGTTTAAGGCTATTTTCTAACTTTAAAAATGTTATTTATAAGTATTTTTAATTTAAATAAATAAATAAAAGTATTAAAAAAAATGTTGATTTTTGACTGTTGACCATTGACTTGTTGACCGTTAACCGTTGACTTGTTGACCGGTTTTATTGTGTGTATGTATGCGCCTGGCAGGACTCGAACCCGAGACCTCCCGTACGCGTGCACGCAGCTCTACCATCTGAGCTACGTGTCTAACCCGAAATATTTTTGTTTTTAATTATATTTATATACTAATTAAGTTAATCCGAAAATCACTTATTTTAAAATAAAGATTTAATGTATCGACTCAGCGCTCTCCACAGGTCTCGAACCCGGGACCTGTGGTTTAGTTTGGCACACAGTCCACCGCTGGACTGTGTGTCTAACTTGGTAAATATTCTGATTTTTATTATACTTAACATCTTACTGAGTTAACCCGGTTCGGTTTCAAAAAAAACATTTTTATTACGGAGGTTAAGGTTGGGACAGGAATCGAACTCGCGACGTGTATGTATTTGTTTGCACACAGTCCACCGCTGGACTGTGTGTCTAACCCGTTCATAAAACTGATTTTAAATAATCTTATAACATATCTGAACTTCGTCTTCTTCGCTTAAGATTACTGACAATGATAATTCCACTGATTCATGTCTAATTCGATTAACAAACATTATAAGTAGTTGAAAGGTAATGAACGGAGAGAGTTTGGGGATAGGAGGTACCGATCAGTGTCTTTCACAGAGCTCCAGCAAAAGTCCGTCGGCTCTGTTAGCGAACTTCGGTTGCTAGAATCAATTAACGTTTCTGTTCGATTAGTTATGAAATTGAGGTACTTAAACAAGGATTAACAGAAGTTTGGATGATTATACCGATTCCCAGCGTAAGATCAGAAGTTTCAGAGGTTTTCCGGCGAGAGCTGAATATTCCGGCTACGTCGTCTGGGATAGATTCTGATGGTTGGATTGAAGTTAGTAACAGTCTAACATCGGATTGAAACGGAAAGAGTCGAGGTATTTACCGTGTAGATGAAATCTCGGTTTTCAGGCGACTTGCAGAGATTTTCCGGCGAGTGAAATTACGTCGAGAATTTGTGTGATTGTGAGCGAAAAGGTTAACAGAGGCTTGTGGGTGTATTTATAGGGAAGAACATCGATGAATTGGGTCCGTTTACCGTCTTGATTCGTCGGTCAATAATTTCTCCGGCGGTTATGACTGATGTCGCGGACTGGACATCGGTTATAACCGATGTAATAGTTATTATACGCGTTAAGACACAAGAAACCGACGGTGAAAGGCGAAATCGTCGGGATTTCTGACGACTGCAAATTGGGAGCGTCGATTTGAAATCGAGATTGTGATATTTGAATTAATTGTTTTGATACATTACTAAAGAACACAAGTGGCGGAGTGGTTGGATGGATTGGAGTTAAGGCTTTGAAGATTCTCGGCTGACCCGGGTTCGAAACCCAGCATCAGTATTATATTTTTATTTCCTTATTTTTAATAGATTTTCAAATATAAATTTTATATTCTAATATCCTTATTAATTATGTATCGTTTAAAATTAATTTGAGCAATAAATACGCAACGAAATTTTTAACTGATTGTTCGGTTAATAAACGAAGCGGGTTTGGTAAATCCGGTTTTTGACGGATGTTACAGTATCCCCTACTTTTAGAAATTTCGTCCCGAAATTTAAGTAGTGGCATGTTTGACTCAAAAGGATGGTGTTTAATTTGACAGTTACATACTTAGAAAGAAGTAAGAGTTTAAATTTTGTTTGAGGCGGTAACGTTCCTTGTAAGGGTGGAGTACCCTGCTTCAGGAATCGCTTTTTGATGCCTATGATAATGAATATTGATAAACAGAGTTGATTGACTAAATATGATTTCATGCGCAAGAGTTTTGATATGTTTGGAAAGATAAGGTTATATCCTAAAACAAAACTTCTAATACTAAAACCTACATGGAACTTCTCGTAACCGCCTGACAATGCCTCTGATCCTTTGGCAAGAATACTTATATATAGGAAGTACCAGCGGCGTATCCACCATATTCTTGTCAAATTGTCATTGGTTTTATCAGTAAGTTATGATTGGTTCTATGATGTGACTCTAGAACATAAATAAACACAACAACCAATATCTGAGTCCTAATTCTGATAGCATACATGTTTGAATGGTGACAGTTCCTATCTCGTTTGTTATGATGGAGAGGTTAGTTTATGTAAAAATAGAATACAATCCAATTTCTTTAAATAATGAGATGATATGAATGCTAAATCAGTGAGTGTAAAACAAATTTCAACCAAGACATTTCTAAATCCTACATGGAACTTCTCATAACCGCCTGATAATGCCTCTGATCCTTTGGCAAGAATACTTATATATAGGAAGTACCAGCGGCGTATCCACCATATTCTTGTCAAATTTTCATTGGCTTTATCCGTAAGTTATGATTAGTTCTATGTGACTCTAAAACATTAACAAACACAATCAACCAAAGCTTGAGTCTTAATTCTGATAGCATACATGTTTGAATGATGACAGTACCTCTCTCGTTTGTTATGATGGAGAGGTTAGTCCATGTAGAAGTGAGACACAGCTCAACTTCTTTAAATGATGACACTGTGATATGTCGTGAGGTATGATGATATGAATGTTAAATCAATGAGTATAAAAACAAAACTGAAATAGTAATTCGCATTAAGATCCTTGGATAAATTTCCAATTTAAAATTGAGACACGTGAAAATTGAGATAACATAAAGAAAAACATAAAACTAAGCGGTTGGAGTTGAATCTTGATTTTTGGTGAAGGGGACTAGTTGGGTGGTTTCGTTTGGGCCGTCATTATCTTCAACAGGATTGGCGTTGATGTTGAAAACTCTTCCTCTTGCTGGTGGCCTAGTGATTAGGTTTCCTTGATTTGCTTGGTTAACTGGGTTTGCTTGAGCTTGGGCGTTTATGATGTTAACCAATCGAGGGCACGTGTTTCTAAAGTGGGTAGGGTCGCCACAATTGAAACAAGCTCGAACATATGGGAACATGGGGTATTGGGGTTGTTGATATGTTTGGATCATGTTTTGAGTAGGGGGTGAGGTTTGGTATTGAGGGGTGCGGCAAACCTTGCTCAAATGACCATAGCGTCCACAATTCGCACATAGTCGACAAGGTAAGGTAGATGGATGGTGATAAAAACAGGTGTTACATTGAGGGTGAGGTCCAAGGTAAGGTTTCTTATTTGGGTAAGTTGAGTTGGGTACTACTTGAGTGATTGGGATAGCTTGGAGGGGTACGGCTTGCGAGGCTGGTTGGTTGCGTTGGGTGACAGCGAAAAGTTGCCCGTCTCGTTTTCTCTTAGAAATGGGTTGAGAAGAGGATTCGGTTTGGGTGGAGTTGGAGGTTTCAGTCGATGCTTTATCCTTCTTCTTCTCCTCCTTGAAGTCTTTGTTCCGGATTCGGTTCTCGGTGAGCTCTGTAGCTAACTCCATTGTTGCTTCCAAGGTTACAGGTGTGGTACTTATTACAGAGTCTTGAATCTTTGAAGGAAGACCTCGAATGTAGTGCTCGATCAAACGGTAGAGGGGAGTGAACAAGTTGAGAACCATTTGATTTAACTCAAGGAATCTTTTGTTGTACGTGGTGTGGTCGCCTTCCTTTTGTTTCAACGAATAGAACTCATCCTCTAATTTCTTGATTTCGCTCCTTGGGCAAAATCGTCTTGTCATGATTTCCTTCAATTCATCCCAAGTTAAAGTCATAGCATCTCCAACACCTCGTTTGGCCTTCTCTGTATTCCACCAAGTAAGTGCTATTCCAAGTAGACGACCGGTAGCATATCGCACTTTGCGATCATCGGGACAATCGCAATTTAGAAAAGTGTTCTCCATTTCTTCAAACCAATGGAGGAGAGCGGTGACACCTTCAGTCCCTTCGTATTTTGGAGGGTCGCAGGATTTGAAATGCTTGTAGGTGCATTTAGTGGTATTTGGGGGAGGGTTGATAACATTTTGATCTTCTTGGTTGACAGGATTAGCGGTAAGGGCTTGTTGGACTTGAATTATAATGTTGGGTATTACGGCAGCCATTTGTTGAGCGATTTGGGCAGCCATGCGCTCGCGGGCTTTTCCTGATCTCATCTTCCTACGAGCGAGGCTAGAAGACATCAACAAGGAATACATATCAAGAGTATGAGTTGGATGTTTTAGGGATCGGGTGTCGTATTTAGGAATGAACATTTATAAAATAAATATAAAATAATAAATCTACTACATCCATAGGATGTCTTGGGCTTTGCTCGTAATTGGGCCTTGCATGCCGCCATACTTCACCTTCGTAATCATGTGGGCCCCCATGATTACCGGGTTTTTCATATGGTTCACATGTGTTAGCCTGGTTACGTACACTAAAACCCGGAGAAAATCGAGAAATATGTATGTAACGTATGATATTCGGAATGTATCCCGGTGTGGACACGGTGACACCTCAAAGTGGGGTTAGTTCGAACGACGTTTGGTGTGGCATGCTTTGGCCTAATAGGTCCTTCGTACTCTCATCGTTAGTCCCCAGGTAGGCAAACTGGTCCGTTATATTGGATTTATACGAATGTCAACCTAGACAGGACGTTCCGACTACCGGTACTTGTACCCTTACAGTTACTACATGCCCGTCGCAGAACTCACTGTGATGAGATTTGAAAAATGAAAATGCGACAAAATCTTGAATAACGGAAGTATGAAGATGATTTGAATATCCATTGAAATATGTATGATGAATGTGTGTGTAAGTATGTATGTTTGACTGTAAGTATAATTCACTATGTATCACAAAATGTAATATTGGAAATGTTTGCATGCATTTGTGTATGTAATAAATATGAAACAAATAAATATCATAAGTTTGCATGTAACCACATAAACAATTAAAATCTAGTCAACCATAGTATAGGCTCTAAGGGTCTAATAACCTATCCTATATCCCTATAGTTAAAAGTTCTGATACCAATATGTCACACCCCGACCCGCAGCGGAAAGGTGATCGGGGCATGATTGGGTTTTCATCAAAGCTCATGACATTTATTATAACGTTTCATATTTATTATTACAATTTAAAGGAAATCATACAATCATAACTACAACATGTTCTACACATCTTTCTAGACTTCATTATTTTCTTCTAAGGCATTTCCTATGTTTTCCTTGCTTCATCCTGTTCACCTGTTCATGTGTAAAAATGTTTTTTGGATCAACAAAAAGTTGCGAGTGATCCTATGAAAAACATTTAAACCAAGTTTATTGAATTGATTATAAATAAAGTGCGTAACCACATATGAGTAAATATAGTAGTAAACTTATTCACAAATCACTTAATATTAAATAATGCACACACATACAATAATAGATTGTTTTGAGGCACGCGTTGCTCAACTCGTCTCCCACGAGGAACTGATGGGCCTAATGAATGAGTTTTGAGGCACGCGTTTTCTACGAACTGATGGGCCTAATGAATGAGTTTTAAGGCACCGTTGTTTCAACTCGTCTACCACGAGGAACTGATGGCCTAACAAATAATTTGCATACAACTTGACAATATGTAATACATAACTACAAACAATATTTACATTCTAAGTTTAAATCATAATATGGTATGGCACGAGTTTGAATAAACGAATTAGTTTTAGTGACACATGATACACCCCAAAACGTGTAATTAAAAAGGGGAGTTGTAAGATTCACTCACAGTGGGTGCGTTCGGTTGGTGATGTTGAATGCGCACGAAGTTGGATTTAACCACGAGTGAAACTAACCTAGATAATAACATAATGGTTCGGTAAATAAGCGGATTTTATTGATCAATTTTTAGTAGGATTATTGGATATATTTTTGTGAGTTTAAGGCTATTTTCTAACTTTAAAAATGTTATTTTTAAGTATTTTTAATTTAAATAAATAAATAAAAGTATTAAAAAAATGTTGATTTTTGACTGTTGACCATTGACTTGTTGACCGTTGACCGTTGACTTGTTGACCGGTTTTATTGTGTGTATGTATGCGCCGGGCAGGACTCGAACCCGAGACCTCCCGTACGCGTGCACGCAGCTCTACCAACTGAGCTACGTGTCTAACCCGAAATATTTTTGTTTTTAATTATATTTATATACTAATTAAGTTAATCCGAAAATCACTTATTTTAAAATAAAGATTTAATGTATCGACTCGGCGCTCTCCACAGGTCTCGAACCCGGGACCTGTGGTTTAGTTTGGCACACAGTCCACCGCTGGACTGTGTGTCTAACTTGGTAAATATTTTGATTTTTATTACTTAACATCTTACTGAGTTAACCCGGTTCGGTTTCAAAAAAAACATTTTTATTACGGAGGTTAAGGTTGGGACAGGAATCGAACTCGCGACGTGTATGTATTTGTTTGCACACAGTCCACCGCTGGACTTTGTGTCTAACCCGTTCATAAAACTGATTTTAAATAATCTTATAACATATCTGAACTTCGTCTTTTTCGCTTAAGATTACTGACAATGATAATTCGACTGATTCATGTCTAATTCGATTAACAAACATTATAAGTAGTTGAAAGGTAATGAACGGAGAGAGTTTGGGGATATGAGGTACCGATCAGTGTCTTTCACAGAGCTCCGGCAAAAGTCCGTCGGCTCTGTTAGCGAACTTCGGTTGCTAGAATCAATTAACGTTTCTGTTCGATTAGTTATGAAATTGAGGTACTTAAACAAGGATTAACAGAAGTTTGGATGATTTTACCGATTCCCAGCGTAAGATCAGAAGTTTCAGAGGTTTTCCGGCGAGAGCTGAATATTCCGGCTACGTCGTCTAGGATAGATTCTGATGGTTGGATTGAAGTTAGTAACAGTCTAACATCGGATTGAAACGGAAAGAGTCGAGGTACTTACCGTGTAGATGAAATCTCGGTTTTCCGGCGACTTGCAGAGATTTTCCGGCGAGTGAAATTACGTCGAGAATTTGTGTGATTGTGAGCGAAAAGGTTAACAGAGGCTTGTGGGTGTATTTATAGGGAAGAACATCGATGAATTGGGTCCGTTTACCGTCTTGATTCGTCGGTCAATAATTTCTCCGGCGGTTATGACTGATGTCGCGGACTGGACATCGGTTATAACCGATGTAATAGTTATTATACGCGTTAAGACACAAGAAACCGACGGTGAAAGGCGAAGTCGTCGGGATTTCCGACGACTGCAAATTGGGCGCGTCGATTTGAAATCGAGATTGTGATATTTGAATTAATTGTTTTGATACATTACTAAAGAACACAAGTGGCGGAGTGGTTGGATGGATTGGAGTTAAGGCTTTGAAGATTCTCGGCTGACCCGGGTTCGAAACCCAGCATCAGTATTATATTTTTATTTCATTATTTTTAATAGATTTTCAAATATAAATTTTATATTTTCTAATATCCTTATTAATTATGTATCGTTTAAAATTAATTTTAGCAATAAATACGCAACAAAATTTTTAACTGATTGTTCGGTTAATAAACGAAGCGGGTTTGGTAAATTCGGTTTTTGACGGATGTTACACCTAATCAAGCCGGGTTTTAAATACATGTGATGAAGGTGATCATACAATATTGAGTAGTCTTAATTGGATAATTAGTCAAAATGAGAGACTACGCTATACATATTTTGTGTATATTTCTAAACATGTAAATAAACTAAACAAATATGAACGGGGCTTGTTCGTGTTCATTCATTATAACTTTAAGTGAATAAATACATACACTTATGTTTGTTTGTTATGAAAATAAGCATGCGCCTGTTTGTTAATATTCTTGAAATAATATAAATGAACGCAAATAGAAAAAGTAAACATAAATGAACATAAAAAAGTAATCTATTATTTTTGTTCGATTCCTAGATAAAGATTTTTCTTGTTCGCTTGTCTGTAATTCATACGTATTTCTACTAAACACAATTTTGTTAATCATTTATGATGATATTAGAAGCTTGACACGTTTTAGTTATTCAAATAAGTAAAAATATACAAACTAATATGTATTTACTTTGCTATCTAATTTTCATTGGAGTCTTTAAAAAAATAATTTCTCAAAATTTATTTTAAAACTTTGTTTAATCTTCCATATTTATTAGAGCTTTTATCTTAATCTTTATAATTTAATTAAAAAACATAATTTTATTTTTATTTAGTTTATTTTTCAAAACCTTCTCATAACTTCAACTCTCTATTTTATCTCTATCTTACTCACAAACACTTGTTTATTATTTTTTTCTCTTTTTATATATACACACAATAAAATATAGAGGGTTGAATATAAGCCTCTAAATATTGAGGTATATTTTAGTTTTCTATAAGTTTCTCTATTATATAAAATCTAAAGTATAGGAATATTTAAGACCATAAAATTAAGTAGGTTTATGCTTGTTTTTATCAAACACAATTATAGGTTATTGGACTTAGTTGTCTAGTGTATGGCCAAAATTAATTAAGTGTGCGGTCCATTAACAGGCAATGTGCGATCTAAGTTTCAGCTTGTGGTCCAAAGTCAGTGTGTGGCCCAGGAAATAGAGTGTAAGACTCAAATTAACTGAGTGTGCAGTCCAATATACTAGTGTGTGGCCAATATACCAGTGTGCGGTCCAATATACTAGTGTATGCTGATATACGTTAAAATATACATGTTAAAGTCTCCCATTTTACTCATGTTTTATGCAGTTTTGACTAAAACTTCGTTGAGGAGGTACTTAATCAGGTACTTTTGTATTTTCAGGTCTTAAACGGCGTGCCAGAGACAAAGTTGGAGAAAAAAGAGGGATTTATAGGCATTTCGGATGAATTATGCAGATTCTGTTGAAGTTACAGATCATGCACGGCGGTGCACACCACTTGCACGACCATGCAAGGCTTGTGACACTGGAAGCACTGGCAGCGCACAAGGCAGAGCAATTGATTTCTCGGCATATACGGCTGTGCGACCCATGTGCACCCCCGTGCACCACCTGATCCTCGAAGCACTGGAAGTGTGATCGACTGTGCGTTCATTTTCTCGGCGACGCACGACCGTGCACTTTCGACTTTGCCGTCCAATCATCCACTTGCATGGCACATACCCTGCAGCTGACGTCATGATGACACTTATCCTTGCACGGGCGTGCACTTTAAAGTGCACGGGCGTGCACCTTTGAGAACCCTTATAAAACTGAATAGACGCAACTGGTCAATTATTGGACATTTTCCCATCTTCTGGGCGATTTCTAGGCTCCAAAAGCAGCTGTTGTTGGTCGATTTCAAGCCTTGGAGTTGCAAAGAAGCTTATCTATCTTCCAATCCATCAAATCCTTGCTTGCTTATGGTTTGAATCTTTGTTCTTTCCATAATTTTGGTCATATTTCAAGCATTGAGCTGATGTCATATATTGTAGCCTTTGGGCAAAAACACTAGTTTACTTGTTGTATGAACAGTCCTTATTATGTTAATCTTGTTTTTATGAGACTATGGTACTTTTTCATGGTTAAATCTTGATGATCATATGGCAAACATGTTTCATTGATGTTGGATTCTTGATTTTAGTTGGTTATCTTGGATGATTAATGAATGTTTAGTTGAGATATGTTGAAAAACCCTTGATTAAGCACTTGTTAGTAGGATATTAACTTGTTAATGTGTTTACACTATGAAACTAGAAATAGGTATTGGTTTAATAAAAGATAAATATGATTTTAATCAAGAATACTTTCTTATACGCAAGGACTTTAACGGGTTAGATGGTGTTATTGCGAGTTCTTGACATGGTTCATAATCTTTGCTAGTAATTTTGGTTGAAATTGCTATCTTAGTATATTTGTGTTCAAGATTTGCAAAATGGAATAGTTGTGATATGATCTACTTTATGCTTATCTCGGTGGTTGTATTGCGTTATCGGTATTACTTTTCTTGATTAAGTGAGGTTAGAAAACTCTTAAAGGATGACTAACTTATTCTTAAAGATTCGCATGAAAATATATCAATAGCTAGCTAATAAATGATTTAAGGCGGTTAAAGTGTGTTATCGCGTTAATTTCTTATCATATTAGGATTCCCGAAAAGGATACTAATTGTTTACATAACCGGAAGATTGATTAAGTGCCTCCATGACATGTCTGCTTTAGTTAACATGCTTAGGTTGTTAATAAAATAATATATATATATATATATATATATATATATATATATATATATATATATATTTTGTATTTGGAGTATTTTAATTTTTAAAATGTATTTTTAGATAATTTTAGTTAACAAACCCATTCACCTATCTTTTTACCGGTAAACCAATGACAACGATTTAGTACTTATGCGTCCGTCCGCGTCCATGGATCGACATCTGGTTCTTATCTATACTTTACTACATATATGATAGGGTACACTTGTCCTTTTGTGTGTGTTTTAATGCTAAGGTATAAATCATTTTTATAAATATTAAAACCGAGATCGTGTGTAAAATTCATTGTAAAATTATGTATATACACGCACACCTTAAGTTTTTGGCGCCATTGCCGGGGACGCGACGAGCTTTTGGAACGATCTGAGTCATTCTTTTACCGGTGTATATGTTTGTAAGTACTTGTTTATTTGTTCATTTATTTGTTAATATATATTTATGAGATTATTTATGTATTTATTTGTTCGAATTCGAACCAATTGATTAGTTATATAATAGTTCTTCCACGCCATTCAAAATTCAAAACTCAAAACTCAAAAAAAAAATGAATAAACAAATAAAAATATATAAAATAAATAAAAATATATAAAATAAAAAACTAATAAAATAAAATAAATTAAATTAAAATAATAATATTATTCTTAAATCCTGAATCGTGCTTATCCTTCCCTTGCAGGTTGATGTCCTCAACCCCTGCACCCGTTGCCGCTGAGCTGCCAGACGAACCGGAGCATGACCTGCGGAGGAGTAGGAGGCTTCGAGAAAGGTCCCGCGTTGTTGCACAACAAATCTCAGCTGCAGTTAACGAGCTGGTAGTACCTTCTGCGAGTGGAAGCTCAGTGGTTGAGGAAGGGAACACCATGGCAGATCCGTTGAATGAGACCGGTCGTCCAGGAGGTGAAGGCTTGCAGCCTAGCATCGCCCGACCTACGGTGGTGGCACCGAATTTTGAGATCAAACCCAGCATCATCAACATGCTATAAAGCTCGGTGCAATTTGATGGAAAGGATCACGAGGATCCTGGTCGGCACATAGATGCGTTTCTTGAGGTGTACTCTACTTTTAAGATACGAGACGTTTCTAATGACACGACCCGGTTGTGACTCTTCCCGTTATCATTGCGAGACAAAGCCAGAGCTTGACTTTTATCACTTCCCGCAGGATCCATTACTACCTGGAATGAGATGGCAGAGCTGTTCACGCAGAAGTACTTTCCTCCCGAGAAAACAACCAAGTTGAAGAACCTAATCATGACATTCCGACAGGATGACGGAGAGTCCTTACACGAGGTGTAGGAAAGGTTCAGAGATCTTCTAATTGATGTTCCACACCACAGGTTATCCAAAAGGCAATTGGTATTGACTTTCTACCGGGGACTCAACTACGACGTACGCAGGGGGTGATCTTGTTAATTAGTTGAAAAACCCTTGATTAAGCACTTGCTAGTAGGCTATTAACTTGTTAATATGTTTACACCATGAAACTAGAAATGGGCATTGGTTTAATAAAAGATAAATCTAATTTTAATCAAGAATACTTTCTTACACGTAAGGACTTTAATGGGTTAGATGATGTTATTACGAGTTCTTAGTAATTTTGGTTGAAATTGCTATCTTAGTAGATTTGTGTTCAAGATTTGCAAAATGGAATAGTTTGTGATATAATCTACGTTATGCTTATCTCGGTGGTTGTATTGTGTTATTGGTATTACTTTCCTTGATTAAGTGAGGTTAGAAAACTCTTAACGGATGACTAACTTATTCTTAAAGATTCGCACGAAAATATATCAATAGTTAGCTAATGAATGATTTAAGGTGGTTAAAAAATGTTTATCGCGTTAACTTCTTATCATATTAGGATTCCCGAAAAGGATACTAATTGTTTATATAACTGGAAGATTGATTAAGTGCCTCCGTGACATGTCTGATTTAGTTAACATGCCTAGGTTGTTTATAAAATAAGATTATATATATATATATATATATATATTTGTATTTGGAGTATTTTAAGTTTTAAAATATATTTTTAGATAATTTTAGTTAACAAACCCATTCACCTATCTTTTTACCGGTAAACCAATGACAACGGTTTAGTACTTATGCGTCTGCCCGCGTCCATGGATCGACATCTAGTTCTTATCTATACTTTACTACAGATCTGATAGGGTACACTTGTCCTTTTGTGCGTGTTTTAATGCTAAGGTATAAATATTTTTATAAATATTAAAACCGATATCGTATGTAAAATTCATTTTGTTACTTTGAAATGTCTTCTCAGATTGATGTTTTTGAGTAGAAACTTGATGATTTTAGTTACTTTCCTGGTGCATCAATAGAAGTATTAGTTAGCAGGTTTGCTGAACTACTATATGATATGTAGAAGGCAGGATTTATGGTGTCTGCTTTTATGAGCAACAAGAAGCTTCTAGATGCTCTGAAAAGGGATCCAGACAAGCCCAAGAGTAGCTGGTTTAGGAATGTGAATCAGATTGTCTTGATAACCAACTGGTATGAAATGAAGCCGAATGAGCTGATCTCACTCATCAAATCATATGATAAGGCTCAAGCCAACACATCTGCTATAGTTTGCTTATCCACTCCTGTTGATTTATCTGTACATGTACTTAGATTCATGACTTCACTCCCACTACAGTTGGGGTATGCGTAGATAATATTTGTTGTACTATTGCGTGTAGGGAAAAAGTAAATGGCTATAAAGAATAGGCTAAAGACTTAATTATGTAACTGCAATAATCCAAATATGATTTATATCAGATTAAAAAGAAAATAAATAGATACAAGGATACGGTGGAGGCACAATTGTGTGATATCAGACAGTTGCATAAGGCTTTGAGTGATGAGAAATATAGGCATCTCCATTTTAAAGAACTCTCTGAAAAACTAATTGCTGAACTTGATTCTCTCAAATCAACTTTTTAAAATACAGAACTCAATTTTCTAGTGAAAAAGTCGAAAACATGATAAATAAGCAATTACAGTTCAGTAAGAAAGTAGTTAGGAATAAGGGTCTGGGATATTTGTGCATTCCTCAACCATACAATCACTTCTATACCTCTATTCTTATGACTGAAGAGGAGATTGCAAACTTGCCTGACATAGTCTATGGGCAGGCTAGTGATGTTAAGGTGGAGCCAGCAAAACCCTCAAAAGTTAAAATCTCAAAACGTAAAAGGAATGAAACAAAGACAACCGAACCAGTATCTGTGCCCGTCTTTGTTAAATCAGAGGATGTTTCTAAGCAAATAGAGACATTGACTTTTGAGAAAAATGAAGAATCGGCTAATGAACCGACTGAGCCAGCTGCACCATTTGACTCCACATGTGAATCACCTGAAGCAACTGATTCCGAGAAATAGGAATAAGTTGAATCTCGTGAATCCAGTTGTGAGTCTTCTAGAGCAGCTAACTCAACAACAGAGGATTAAGCAGAGCTACTACAAAAGGAAAGTAACTCAAGCTTTGAGATTAAGTGTGTGAACGACATTGATGCTTCTACTTCATGTGTTGATGAGGTAAAAGTAGAGGATTGGGTTGAGGGGATGATGTTGTTTGCCAAGAGACTGTTGATGTTCGTTTAAACACATCAAATTTGTTTGTTGATGCTACTCCATATGTGAAAAGGGCTAATTCTGAATCAGTTTTGAGAGGTCTTTCAAATAAATATGTGCCTCCAAAACCAACAGTTAGAAATGTAAATGCTAAATCTAACACTATTTTTAGAAAGGAAAACAGTGAATGTACTAACTCTTGTAGACAAGGACACATGAAGCAGGGCACAAATTTTTAAAAGTCTGCAAACAAATCATCCAACAGATCTTATAACTCAAGTTCTTCATCGGTTAGGTCGAATGGATCGGAATATGCTCCTTATGTGAAGAAGCAAACATGCTACAACTGTGGTATACCCGGTCACATTGCATGAAATTGCACACATCGTCCCTATGTGCCATACTATACACAACATTAGAGGGTTACACCAAGGGATAGATCTTATTCTAAGCCAATGAAGGTTGAACAACCCAAGGCAATGATGAATAAGCATCTGATGGGGATTGGAATGCTGCGAAAGCTAAAAGAAAACAAGTTTTGAAAATTAATAAGGTTGAAAGGAAAACTGTTTTTCCAAAGGCACCTAAGAAATTAGAGAAGCCTAAAGAAATTTGGAAAGCAAAACGTAATCAAGCAACATCACCAATCCTTGAAACAAAAGGGGACATGTGCTTGCGGGGTGTATCTTATTTTGATGCTTCAGGAAATCCCAGGACTACGATGGCCTGGGTACCAATGTCTTACTGTAACGCTGTCACACCCCGACCTGCAGCGGAAATAAGAGTCGGGGCATAATTGGGTTATCACCAAAGCACATGACATTTACTATTATGTTTCATATTAAAGTCAAAATTACATTTTCAAATATCCAAACATGTTCATTCAATACAAAGGAAATAAACCAAACATAACAATCCCAATACTAAATTGTTTTATTCATCTAATCCAGGTCCTATGTGTTCCTAGCTGCTGCAGGTTCACCTGTATCATGCGTAAAATGGGAGTTTTTGGGTCAACATAAGTTGGCGAGTGAACCTTATTAGATAAACATTTATTAATGAATTAATGGTTAGTTTATCAATGAAAAATTGTGCATAATCATAAATGAGCAAATGTAAGTAATCAAGTAATGGCAAAAAGCAGTTACAATTATAACATACAATAACACTTGATAGCATACATGAACATACCAATATCATACGATAAATAACATAAATGAACTGTGCGATCAAGGCTCAATCAAACGGAGCCGATCGTATTGCATGTACTGAAAATGTAAAATGAACTGTGCGATCAAGGCTCAATCAAACGGAGCCGATCGTATTGCATGTACTGAAAATGTAAAATGAACTGTGAGATCAAGGCTCAATCAAACGGAGCCGATCGTATGTGGGCACGCCAGGTTCAACTGCATAATAAAATGGGGAACATGCTCAACGCTCATAAATGGGGAGCGGCGGCCTATGAAATTGCATGTACTGAATAATAAATTGCATCCAATAATAACTACTTAACAGCAACAAACAAAATACATAAGTTCATGATATGATGTATGCACAATGGTTTAGTAATAATATATATATACAAAGACACATGATACATCCCAAAACGTGATTAAAACGGGGAATTTGTAAGATTCACTCACATTGGGTGCGTTGGATTGGAGATGGTGAGATGCGCACGATTTAGATGAGCGGATCAACGAGGAATACTAACCTAAATAATAATGGAAAAATATAATAAATGGATGGATTTTATTAAGGATTTTAATGAAATTTTTAGATATATTTTTGTGAGTTTATAGCTATTTTCTATCTTTAAAAATGTTATTTTTAAGTATTTTTAATTGATTTTTTAAATTAAATTAAATAAAAAATAAAGATATAAAAAAAAATATTATTTTTTTTAGCGTTGACCGTTGACCGGTTCGGTCAGCGAATTGATCTGCGCCGGGTGAGATTCGAACCGGCGACCTCCCGTTCGCGTGCACGCAGCTCTACCAACTGAGCTACGTGTCTAACCCGAAATATTCTTGTTTTTATTTATATTTAAACACTTATTCGATTTAACCGAATTTCCTTTATTTGCAAAAACATTTTAATTCAATCGGACCGGTGCTCGTGACGGGTTACGAACGCGCGACGTGTAGTTCATGTTGCACACAGTCCACCGCTGGACTGTGTGTCTAACCCGGTTAATATCTTGGTTTTTATTATACTTAACAACTAACTGGGTTATCCCGGTTTAGTTTTTAAACAATAAGGCGCGTTATAATATAAGGTGTGCGTATAGCAAGAATCGAACTCGGGACGTGTGTGTGAAATTTGCACACAGTCCACCGCTGGACTGTGTGTCTAACCCGTTTAAAATACCGTTTTTAATTAATCTTATGTTATGTTGTGTCTTCATCTTCTTCGTCGATTTACACAGACAGCATATTCCGACTTGTTATGATTGTTTTATGACTTATACAATTTTCAGACATTAACAGTAATTTAAAAGTAGAGAATGGAGAGAGTTTAAGGAAAAAAATATACCGATTGATGTTGTTCACAGAAATCCGGCGGAGGTTCTTCGGTACTGAAAGTGAACTCCGGCTGTTGAAACCAATTAACAGCGTTGATCGATTATTTATGAAGTTGAGTTACTTAAACAAGGTTTAACAGAAGTTTAGGAGATCATACCCGTTCACAGTGTGATTCCGGCAGTTTCAGAAGTTTTCCGGCGAAGATAAGATTTTCGATAAACGTTGACTAGGATCGATTCTGATGGTGGGGTTGTGTTAGAGACTGATTAATCACATGATTTAAACAGAAAGAGTCGGAGGAAATACCGTGTGGATGTGAGTCCCGGTTTTCCGGTGACTTGCAGAGTTTTTCCGGCGAGCTGATTCAGATAATCTGATGGTCCGAAATGTCACACCCCGACCCGCAGCGGAAAAGGTGATCGGGGCATGATTGGGTTATCATCAAAGCTCATGACATTTATTATGCGTTTCATAGTCATTAATACAATTTAATGGAAATTTACAATAAGAATTACAACATGTTCTAACTATCAATCTAAGCTTCTTTGTTCTCTTCTAAGGCATTTCCAATGTTTTCCTTGCTTCAACCTGTTCACCTGTATCATGTGTAAAAGGGTTTTTGGATCAACATAATGTTGGCGAGTGAATCCTAAGGAAAACATTTGAACAAGTTTATTTAAATTGATTATGAAATATGTGCACAACCAAACATGAGTAAAAATAGATGTAAACTTATTCAACAATCATAAGATATTAAATAAAGTACACATGAACAATAATGGAACATTTAGAGGCACGCGTTGCTCAACTCGTCTCTCACGAGGAACTGATGGGCCTAATGAATGAATTGCATAAACATGATAATATGAATGACACAACCACAAACAATATAAACTCAATGATACACACATGAATAATAATGAATTGGTTTTGAGGCACGCGTTGTTCAACTCGTCTCCCACGAGGAACTGATGGGCTTAATGAATGAATTCCATATAATTTGACAAATGAAATAAGTAATCACAACAATATAAACAATCTAAATTTAGATCATGATATGGTATGGCACAAGTTTAAATAAACAAGTTAATTATTTTTAAGACACATGACACACCCCAAAACGTGTAATTTAAAAGGGGGAGTTGTAAGATTCACTCACAGCGGGTGCGTTCGGTTGATGATGTTGAATGCACGCGAAGTGGTTTTAACCACGAGTGAGATTAACCTAGATAAATATCATTATGGTTCGGTAAGTAAACGGATTTTATTAATCTATTTTAGTAGGATTGTTGGGTGTATTTTTGTGAGTTTAAGGCTATTTTCTAACCTTAAAAATGTTATTTTTAAGTATTCTTAATTGATTTTTAATTAAAATAATTAAATAAAAATAATAAAAAAAATTTGATTTTTTTGCTACAGTGACCGTTGACTTTGACCGGTTGACCGTTGACTGACCGTTGACCGGTTCGTATGCGTATTGTTGTGCGCTGAGTGAGGCTCGAACCCGAGACCTCCCGTACGCGTGCACGCAGCTCTACCAACTGAGCTACGTGTCTAACCCGTCATATATCTGTTTTTAATTATATTTATATATTAATTAATTTAAACAGAAAATCCTTTTATTTAAAAACGATTTAATTTGATTCGGACGGTGCGCTCCACAGGTCTCGAACCCGGGACCTGTGGCTTAAACTAACACACAGTCCACCGCTGGACTGTGTGTCCAACTTGTTAACTTAACTGATTTTTATTATACTTAAACACAAATTAATTATTTTCATTTCTGACTTATTTAAAAAGCTTAATAATTGTCCGGGTCGATGCAGAAGACCGGACTCGAACTCGTGCACTTTGATTAAACATACACACAGTCCACCGCAGGACTGTGTGTCTAACTTGGTTATTTTTCCGATTATTAATATACTTAACATATAAATAAAATGAATCCGGTTCAGTTAACAAAAAGAACATTTTTATTTACGCAGCGTGTGTGGAACAGGATTCGAACTCGAGACCTTTGTGTGTTTATTGTGCACACAGTCCACCGCTGGACTGTGTGTCTAACCCGAGTTATTTCTTGATTTAAATTATACTTATCAATTACAGGTTCATCGTCTTCTTCGTCGGATTTTAACCAGAGTCGGAAAATCCGACTGGTTCGATGTGTTAAATCAGGTTCTTTAGCGTTTTATGATTAATCAAAGGTGAGATATAAATAAAAAGAAAGGAAATTAGGCGTGAGGTATACCGACTGGACTCCTCTGTTTTCCGGCAAAACTCCGGCGACAGCAATCCCTTCCGGCGACGAGTGTCTTGCAGCAGCGAGTCTCCAGAAAGCTTGAAAAAGGTATGGGTGACTTCGGTATAAGCTCAAAGGGTTTAGTAAGGCTCAGAAATGGGGAAACCGGTTTTCCGGCGACGAACAGAATAATTTCAGCGAGTGAGTTTTCGCCGAGAAAAGGTGCGGTTTTGAGCGAAAAGGTTTGCAGAAGTTCGAGGTGGTTTTTATAGGGCAAATCGTCGATGTATTTGGCCCGATTTCCAACTGGATTCATTGGTTTGAATTTCTCCAGCGGTTATAACTTTGGTCGCGGACTCAGACGTCGGTTATAACCGATGTCTTAGTAAATGTTTACGTTATAACGGAAGATGTCGTTAAAACTCGCGAGATTGCCGGGATTTCCGACGACTGAACTTTTGGGCGCCGGTTTTGAATTCAGAAAGTCACTTTATGAATTAAATGATTCCAATATTTAACAAACAATACAAGTGGCGCAGTGGTTTGTGTGTTGTGTGTTAAGTTGTTTGCTGGACCGTGACTGACCCGGGTTCGAAACCCGGCAGGAACAAAGTATTTTTATTTTGCGATTTTTAACAGTTTTTCAAAAACTAATTATATATTCCCGTATAATAATTGATTATGTATCGTTTAAAATTATTTTGGGCATTTAATTCTCAACGAAAATTTTAACTGACTGTTCGGTTGATAAACGGAGCGGGTTTGGTAAATCCGTTTTTGACGGATGTTACACGAAAATGCGACGAAATTGAAATGGAGTATTGATATGATAGCTCTGAATCGCGAGAATGGTCTGAAGCTTGAGTTATTCAGAGCTTTGATGAACTTTCGGTTTCAAAAACCGAAAATGATGAAACTTTAAGTTCAATCAATTCCAACTTGATTAGAAACCGTCATACATCGGTTATAAACTGAACATGTGAATTAAACAACGATTTGACGATTGGTTTGCCGATTACCGTTTCTCAGATGGCGCCATCGGTTTAACTGAATTGTGTATAAATTTCATTTGTGTTCCTAGAGTTAACAGAAAACACATTGTGGCGGAGTGGTCTTGGAAGCGAGTGATAAGTTGTTGAAGTGTCTTGGCTGACCCGGGTTCGACTCCCGGCAGCTTTATTATTTTTTTATTTATTTTATTTTAACTTTTTATCACATATAATTTTTATAGTTTAGTTTATTTATTAATTATGTATCGTTTTAACTCAAAATAATCATAAATATTTAATGTAACTTTTATAACTTGGTACTTGATTACAAAACGGAGCGGGTTTTGGAGACCCGATTTTTACAAATGTTACAGTATCCCCTACTTTTAGGAATTTTGTCCCGAAATTTAAGTAGTTGAAGTAGTAGGAAAAAGATGCGGGTATTTTTCACGCATTGACTCCTCACGTTCCCAAGTAAACTCAGGTCCCCGTTTCGACTCCCAGCGTACCCTAACAATTGGAATGCGACTTCGACGAAGACGCTTCTCCCCGTAGTCCATGATCTCCACTGGTCTTTCAATAAAATGCATGGATTCATCAATCTGAATATCTTCCAGCGGAATATGGAGATTCTCATCAGCGAGGCACTTCTTCAAGTTCGACACGTGGAATGTGGGATGAATCCTGTTGAGTTCTTCTGGTAAGTCAAGCTTGTATGCTACAGGACCTACTCTTTCGAGTATCTTGAAAGGTCCTACGTAACGTGGTGCTAGCTTCCCCTTTTTACCAAAACGAACTACTCCCTTCCACGGTGATACTTTTAAAAGCACATGATCACCAATGTGAAACTCTAAGGGCTTCCGTCGTTTATCTGCATAACTCTTTTGACGACTTTGAGCCGCTAGAAGATTGTTTCGAATTTGATGGATCTTATCTGTGGTTTCTTGGATCAATTATGGACCAGTAATTTGTGCTTCCCCAATTTCGTGCCAACATACAGGAGATTGGCACTTACGACCATATAAGGCTTCAAAAGGTGCCATGCCGATGCTCGAATGATAGCTGTTGTTGTACGAGAATTCAACTAATGGTAGGTGGGCGTCCCAATTTCCCTTGAAGTCTATTATTATGCTCTAAGCATATCCTCAAGAGTTTGAATGGTGCGCTCAGACTGTCCATCAGCTTGAGGATGATAGGCGGTACTGAGATCTAATCGTGTGCCCATAGCGGATTGTACTGCTTGCCATGTACGTGAGGTGAAACGACCATCACGATCAGAAATAATACTTAATGGTACCCCATGCCGGCTCACGATTTCGTTGATATAAATACGTGCAAGCTTTTCGTTCTTGAAATCTTCGCGGATAGGAATAAAGTGAGCTGATTTTGTAAGTCGGTCTATAATCACCCATATAGTGTCATACCCACCAGAAGTGCGAGGTAACCCGGTAATGAATTCCATGGTTGTATTTTCCCACTTCCATACAGGTATTTCCGGTTGGACTAGAAGTCCTGAGGGTCTTTGGTGTTCAGCCTTCACCTTGGAACATGTGAGACACTTGGAAACAAAAACGGCAATATCCTTCTTCATTCCAGGCCACCAATAGGTGTATCGTAGGTCTTAATACATCTTATCGGCTCCGGGGTGTATAGAATATCGCGTTTTGTGAGCTTCATTCATAAGAGTTTCACGAAGATTGTTGTGGTTAGGAATCCAGATACGATCTAGGTAATACAGGATACCGTCTGATTTAGTTTCAAGTTTTAGCTCGGCTCCACAGGACATCTCTTTTCGTACGTCTTCTTCTGTTATTGAAACGTGTTGAGCTTCACGAATTTGATCTTTAATGTCGGTTATAATTTGCGAACATAGAAGATGAATGGAGTTCGCATAACCCTTTCGACTAAGTGCATCAGCCACCACATTTGCTTTACCAGGGTGGTATCTAATTTCACAGTCGTAATCATTCAGGAGTTCGACCCATCTTCGTTGCCTCATATTTAACTCTTTTTGATTGAAGATGTGTTGAAGACTCTTGTGGTCAGTGTATATTTCACACTTAGTACCATAGAGATAATGTCTCCATATCTTAAGAGCGAATACAACGGCTCCAAGTTCTAGGTCATGAGTGGTGTAGTTCTTTTCATGTGTCTTGAGTTATCTCGAGGCATAAGCTATGACTTTTCCTCTTTGCATGAGAACGCAGCCTAATCCTTGCCCTGACGCGTCGCAATAGACTACAAAATCATCACAACCTTCAGGAAGAGTGAGGATTGGTGCATCACAAAGTTTTTGTTTAAGAGTTTGAAAAGCTTCTTCTTGCTTGGGTCCCCATACGAAAGGTTTTCCCTTATGGGTTAAAGCCGTGAGTGGCACAGCAATGCGAGAGAAGTTTGAAATGAACCGACGATAATAGCCAGCTAGTCCAAGAAAAGATCTTACTTCAGTTGGTGTACGTGGAGCTTGCCATTCTTGAACTGCTTTGATCTTTGAAGGGTCAACATGTATTCCTTTGTCATTGACTACATGCCCGAGGAATTGCACCTCTTTTAACCAGAATTCACATTTAGAGAACTTGGCATAAAGCTTTTCCTTTTCTAGAAGTGCAAGAACGAGTCGAAGATGACATTCATGATCAGCTTTAGATTTTGAATAAATAAGAATATCGTCGATGAAAACTATAACAAATCGATCAAGGTAAGGTTTGCAGACTCTGTTCATTAGGTCCATGAAAACAGCTGGTGCGTTGGTTAATCCAAACGGCATAACCATGAATTCGTAGTGGCCATAACAAGTTCGAAAAGCAGTCTTAGGGACGTCTTCTTCATGCACTCTAAGCTAATGATAGCCAGATAGAAGATCGATTTTCGAAAAGCAGCTGGCACCTTGTAGTTGGTCAAGAAGATCATCAATGCGAGGTAAGGGATAGCGATTTTTGATGGTTAACTTGTTGAGCTCTCTGTAGTCAATGCACATACGAAAAGATCCATCTTTCTTCTTTACAAAAAGGACAGGTGCACCCCAAGGCGATGAGCTAGGACGTATGAATCCCTTGTCAGTCAACTCTTGTAATTGACTGGCTAGCTCTTGCATTTCAGAGGGTGCTAACCTATATGGAGACTTTGCAACTGGTGTAGCACCAGGTATAAGATCAATACGGAATTCGACGTCTCTAACTGGAGGAAGTCCTGAAATGTCGTCAGGAAAAACTTGTGGAAAGTCTTTTACTACAGTAATATCTTCAAGTTTCTTCTCTGTGGTCCCCTTCTTGATGAAATGGGCTAAAAACGCGACATAATTCTTGCGAAGATATTTTTGAGCTTGAAGACAAGACATTAAGCTGAGCCCTTTTGACGAGGTTTCTCCAATGATTCGAAGAGTCTGACCGTTTGAAAGAGGAATACGAATAAATTTTTCATGACATACAACTTCCGCCTGATGTTGACTGAGCCAATCCATACCGATTATGATGTCGAAACTTCCCAGCTTCATAGGAATAAGGTCGACTGAGAAATCGTGGTCGTTTAAGGTGAGTGTACAGTTGCGTAATATAGAGTCTAATGAAACTGGTTTCCCGTCCGCAACTTCTACCGTTATGGATTCCGCGAGCTTATCCCGATTTTTGCTTAAGATAGGTTCAAATTCTAATGACACAAAACTTCTATCCGTACCAGTATCAAATAACATAGAGGCATATCTACCATTTATAAGGAACGTACCGTTGACCACATTGCCGTCAGCTCTGGCCTGGTTCACGTTAATATTGAAAGCTCTTCCTCTTGCAGGTGGAGGAGCTTGGTTCGCTTGATTCACTGGGTTGGCTTGGGCCTGAGCATGAATAATATTAACCAGCCTTGGACATGTGTTTCTGAAATGACTTGGGTCGCCGCAATTGAAACAAGCCCGCATAGGTTGGCCCATAGGATAATTGGGTTGATAGTATGTTTGGGCTAAATGTTGGGTGGGTGGAAATGGTAGGGGTTGTTGTGCTTGACCCATTAACTGTTGGTGGGTTTGGGTTAAAGGTTGGTGGCGGTTTGTTCGTTGAGGCATGCGGCAGTTTTGAACAGTATGTCCTGCGCGACCGCAGCCGGTGCAGTATTGGCAAGGATGATCAGGGGAGTGGTGATACTGACAACGGTTACATTTTGGTAATGGGCCTGTGTAGGGTCTTCTGTATGGTGCGGGTGAAGGAGTGACTTGAGTAATGGGTGCAGCAGGAATAGGGGTGTTGGTTTGGGTAACTGCAAAATTCCTGGTGTTACGCTTCCTCTTGTTAGCAAACTTAGAGGAAGGAATGGGGTGGTTTGAAGTTTGTCCCTCAATAGGGGCTTTCTTCTTCTCTTCTTTGAACTTCCCGTTGCGAATTCGGTTTTCGGTCAGTTCAGTTGCCAACTCCATGGCAGCTTCAAGTGTTACCAGTGAAACGCTGAGAACTGAATCTTGGATTTTCGAGGGAAGTCCTCGAATATAATGCTCGATCAGACGATAGGTTGGAGTGAATAAATTTGGAACCATTTGGTTCAACTCCAAGAACCTTTTGTTGTAAGTAGAGTGATCACCCTCCTTTTGCTTTAGAGCATGAAACTCATCCTCCAACTTCTTAATTTCACTTCTAGGACAGAAACGCCTAGTCATGATTTCCCTTAACTCCTCCCAAGTTAAGGCCATCGCATCTTCAGTTCCCCTCTTCCCTTTTTCAGTGTTCCACCAAGTGAGGGCTACTCCAAGTAGTCTCCCGGTGGCGTATCGAACCTTGCGATCCTCAGGACAATCGCAGTTTAGGAAGGTGTTTTCCATCTCCTCGAACCAATGTAGGAGAGCAGTGACACCCTCTGTCCCTTCAAATTTAGGAGGATCACAGGACTTAAAATGTTTGTAAGTGCACTTGTTGGTAGGAGGGTTGTCAATGTTCTGGTCCTGTTGTTGAGGAGGGTTAGTAGGATTTGTAGCAAAGGCTTGTTGTACTTGTACCACAATGTCAGGCAATATCGTGGCCATTTGTTTCACGATCTGAGTGGCCAAACGTTCCTGAGACCTTCCCGATCTTTTACCCCTTCGTTGCTGTCTAGACGACATCTACAGGATCATAAAATGAGAAGATTGTGAGTTTAGGGTGTCTTTTTAGGTGTCATGTGTCTTTCAAAAATGAAAATAACATAAATATCAATAATGCAACTACATCCATAGGATGTCTTGGGTTCGCTCATGTTGGGCCTCAAATGTCTCCCATACCTTCACCTATATAGTCATGTGGGCCCCATGGCTATTGGCTTGGTAGGATTCACATTAGTATTGGCAATTTAACACTCGCATCCCCCGAATGCAAACCACAAAATATGTTCACGAGATGTTTGGTCGGAACTTGTCCAGGTGTAGACACAATGACAACTCAAAGTGGGATTAGTTCACACGACGTTTGGTATAGCATGCTTTGGCCTAATAAGTACTTCGTACTCTCATCGTTAGTCCCCAGGTAGGCAAACTGGTCCTTTATTTTGGATTTATACGAGTGCCAGCCTAGACAGGACGTTCCGACTACCGGTACTAGTATCCTTCCAGTTACTACATGCCCGTCATGAGAACTCACTTTGATGAGATTTGAAAACACGAAAATCATTGTAAAATCAATCATGATGTGGTGTGTGCTTTCATGGATGTGATATGTTATGAGCATACGATTTCATGATAGGCATTATTTGATAATACATACTTATGAACATGCTTGCACAATATAAAATGTAACATTTAACATAAAACATATAAACATCATGAAATTTGGCATATAACACACAAAATTCTTATAAGTTTCTAACCGACTATAGTATAGGCTCTAAGGGTCTAATAACCTATCCTATATCCCTATAGTCATGGCTCTGATACCAATCTGTCACACCCCGACCCGCAGCGGAAATAAGAGTCGGGGCATAATTGGGTTATCACCAAAGCACATGACATTTACTATTATGTTTCATATTAAAGTCAAAATTACATTTTCAAATATCCAAACATGTTCATTCAATACAAAGGAAATAAACCAAACATAACAATCCCAATACTAAATTGTTTTATTCATCTAATCCAGGTCCTATGTGTTCCTAGCTGCTGCGGTTCACCTGTATCATGCGTAAAATGGGTTTTTGGGTCAACATAAGTTGGCGAGTGAACCTTATTAGATAAACATTTATTAATGAATTAATGGTTAGTTTATCAATGAAAAATTATGCATAATCATAAATGAGCAAATGTAAGTAATCAAGTAATGGCAAAAAGCAGTTACAATTATAACATACAATAACACTTGATAGCATACATGAACATACCAATATCATACGATAAATAACATAAATGAACTGTGCGATCAAGGCTCAATCAAACGGAGCCGATCGTATTGCATGTACTGAAAATGTAAAATGAACTGTGCGATCAAGGCTCAATCAAACGGAGCCGATCGTATTGCATGTACTGAAAATGTAAAATGAACTGTGCGATCAAGGCTCAATCAAACGGAGCCGATCGTATGTGGGCACGCCAGGTTCAACCGAATAATAAAATGGGGAACATGCTCAACGCTCATAAATGGGGAGCGGCGGCCTATGAAATTGCATGTACTGAATAATAAATTGCATCCAATAATAACTACTTAACAGCAACAAACAGAATACACAAGTTCATGATATGATGTATGCACAATGGTTTAGTAATAATATATATATAGAAAGACACATGATACACCCCAAAACGTGATTAAAACGGGGAATTTGTAAGATTCACTCACATTGGGTGCGTTGGATTGGAGATGGTGAGATGCGCACGATTTAGATGAGCGGATCAACGAGGAATACTAACCTAAATAATAATCGAAAAATATAATAAATGGATGGATTTTATTAAGGATTTTAATGAAATTTTTAGATATATTTTTGTGAGTTTATAGCTATTTTCTATCTTTAAAAATGTTATTTTTAAGTATTTTTAATTGATTTTTAAATTAAATTAAATAAATAAAAATATAAAAAAAAATATTTTTTTTTAGCGTTGACCGTTGACCGGTTCGGTCAGCGAATTGATCTGCGCCGGGTGAGATTCGAACCGGCGACCTCCCGTTCGCGTGCACGCAGCTCTACCAACTGAGCTACGTGTCTAACCCGAAATATTCTTGTTTTTATTTATATTTAAACACTTATTCGATTTAACCGAATTTCCTTTATTTGCAAAAACATTTTAATTCAATCGGACCGGTGCTCGTGACGGGTTTCGAACGCGCGACGTGTAGTTCATGATGCACATAGTCCACCGCTGGACTGTGTGTCTAACCCGGTTAATATCTTGGTTTTTATTATACTTAACAACTAACTGGATTATCCCGGTTTAGTTTTTAAACAAAAAGGCGCGTTATAATATAAGGTGTGCGTATAGCAAGAATCGAACTCGGGACGTGTGTGTGAAATTTGCACACAGTCCACCGCTGGACTGTGTGTCTAACCCGTTTAAAATACCGTTTTTAATTAATCTTATGATATGTTGTGTCTTCATCTTCTTCGTCGATTTACACAGACAGCATATTCCGACTTGTTATGATTGTTTTATGACTTATACAATTTTTAGACATTAACAGTAATTTAAAAGTAGGGAATGGAGAGAGTTTAAGGAAAAAAATATACCGATTGATGTTGTGTAACATCCGTCAAAAAACGGATTTACCAAACCCGCTCCGTTTATCAACCGAACAGTCAGTTAAAATTTTCGTTGCGAATTAAATGCCCGAAATAATTTTAAACGATACGTAATCAATTATTATGCAGGGATATATAATTAGTTTTTGAAAAACTGTCAAAAATAACAAAATAAAAATGTTTTACTCATGCCGGGTTTCGAACTCGGGTCTGTGCCGGTTCAAACCAACAGCTTATCACCTAGCCGAACAACCGCTCCGCCACTTTGTTTTTCTGTTAATAAAAAGAAACAATTAATTCAAATATTCAAGTTTCAAAGTTAAAATCAGTAAATTGCGCCCAATTAGCAGTCGTCGGAAATCCCGACGACTTCGCCGTTTAATTACGTTTACGCTCAATTTAACCGATGACTTAACTCCCTCGACGGTTATAACCGACATATGAACCCGCGACATCAGCTGTAACCGCCGGAGAACGGCTGACTTCGAATTGAGACCGAATTCAGACCCCATTCATCTCAATACTACCCTATAAATACACCCTCAACTCGCCAGAAACCTTTCACACTCAAATCGCACCTTTTCTCGGCGAAAAATCACTCGCCGGAAATATTTGTTACATCGCCGGAAAACCGTATTATTAGTCTCCGAGCTTTACTGAAACCCCTAAACTTTTACCGAAGTCACCCACAACCTTTGTAACCTTTCGGAAGACTCTCTGCTGCAAAAGACTCGTCGCCGGAAGAACTTGCTGCCATCGGAGTTCTGCCGGAAAACAGAGGAGAAACAGCCGGTACTTTTCACGCCTAATTCCTTCCCTTTTTACTTTTATCTCGACTGTAATTGATCATAAAACGCTAAAGGATCTTGAATCAACATTCGAACCAGTCAGTCGCCACTTCCGGTTAAAAACCAGTGAAGAAGACGACGTTTCAGTAATGGTTAAGTATAATTAAAATCAAGATAATTACCGAGTTAGACACACAGTCCAGCGGTGGACTGTGTGCATATTTAACGCTAAGGTCACGAGTTCGAGTATTGTCCCTCACACGCTGCCTTGATAAAAATTCTTTTTTTTCAGCAAACTGAACCGGGTTGATTTAAGTATATGTTAAGTATATTGATAACCGAGTTTATAACCAAGTGAGACACACAGTCCAGCGGTGGAATGTGTGTCCACTAACCCACAGGTCCCGGGTTCGAGACCTGTGGAGCGCACCGGTTCGCCAGATTTAATTCATTTTTAAAAATAAAGGGATTTCTGTTTAATTCTAATTAATGTATATATGTAATTAAAAACGGATATATGACGGGTTAGACACGTAGCTCAGTTGGTAGAGCTGCGTGCACGCGTACGGGAGGTCTCGGGTTCGAGCCTCACCCAGCGCACAATAATATGCCTTCCGAACCGGTCAACGTTAGTCAAAGTCAACGGTCAAAAGTCAACTGTAGCATAAATAAAATATTTTATTTATTTATTTTTATTTAATTATTTTAATTAAAAATCAATTAAAAATACTTAAAAATAACATTTTTAAGGTTAGAAAATAGCCTCAAACTCACAAAAATACACCCAACAATCCTACTAAAATAGATTAATAAAATCCGTTTACTTACCAAACCATAATGCGATTTATCTAGGTAAATTTCACTCGTGGTTAACACCATTTCGCGTGCATTCAACCTCATCAACCGAACGCACCCAATGTGAGTGAATTCTTACAAACTCCCCCTTTTTATTCACGTTTTGGGGTGTATCATGTGTCGTTTAAACTAATTCTCTTATGCAAATTTGTGCTATACCATTATATGAACTAAACTAGAATGTAACTATTATTGTTTGTGATATATTACATATTGTCAAAGTTGTATGCAAATTGTTTAGGCCCATCAGTTCCTCGTGGGAGACGAGAACAACGCGTGCCTTAAAACTCATTCATTAGGCCCATCAGTTCCTCGTGGGAGACGAGAACAACGCGTGCCTCAAAACTCATACATTAGGCCCATCAGTTCGTAAGAACAACGCGTGCCTCAAAACTCATTCATTAGGCCCATCAGTTCCTCGTGGGAGACGAGTCGAACAACGCGTGCCTCAAAACAATTATTTGGTGTTTGTGTGTTCAATATTCAATATTATGTGTTGTGTGAATAAATTTACATCTACATTTACTCATATGTGGTATGCACCTTATTTATAATCAATTGGATAAACTTGTTCAAATGTTTTCCATAGGATTCATTCGCCAACATTATGTTGATCCAAAAACCTTTTTACACATGATACAGGTGAACAGGTTGAAGCAAGGAAAACATAGGATATGCCTTAGAAGAGAACCAAGAAGCTTAGATTGATAGTTAGAACATGTTGTAATCATTATTGTAAATTTCCATTAAATTGTATTAATAAATATGAAACATATAATAAATGTCATGAGCTTTGATGATAACCCAATCATGCCCCGGTCACCTTTTCCACTGCGGGTCGGGGTGTGACAGATTGGTATCAGAGCCATGACTATAGGGATATAGGATAGGTTATTAGACCCTTAGAGCCTATACTATAGTCTGCCTAAATTTTAATTGATTAGGTGGTTACATACAAACTTGTGATATTTATTTGTTTCATATTACAGTCAAACATACATGCTTATATACATATTCGTTATACATATATCAATGTTCATATATTCAATTCATTTTCATACCCTCATTATTCAAGGATTTTGTTGCAATTTTCAAATCCCATCAAAGTAAGTTCTGCGACGGGCATGTAGTAACCGGAAGGGTACAAGTACCGGTAGTCGGGACGTCCTGTCTAGGTTGGCATTCGTATAAATCCAAAATAACGGACCAGTTTGCCTACCTGGGGACTAACGATGAGAGTACGACGGACCTATTAGGCCAAAGCATGCCACACCAAACGTCGTTCGAACTAACCTCACTTTGAGATGTCACCGTGTCCATGCCTGGGCACATTCCGAATATCAAACGTTACATATTTCCCGATTTTCTCCGGGTTTTAGTGTACGTAACCAGGCTAACACATGCGAACCATATGAAAAACCCGGTAATCATGGGGGCCCACATGATTACGAAGGTGAAGTATGGCGGCATGCAAGGCCCAATTACGAGCAAAACCCAAGACATCCTATGGATGTAGTAGATTTATTTTTCTATATTTATTTTATGAACGTCCATTCCCAAACACGACCCACGATCCCAAAGGCATCCAACTCATACTCTTGACATGTATTCCTTGTAGATGTCTTCTAACCTCGCCCGTAGGAAGATGAGAGCAGGAAAAGCCCGTGAACGCATGGCTACCCAAATCGCTCAACAAATGGCGACCGTAATACCAAACATCGTAGTTCAAGTTCAACAAGCCCTTACCGCTAATTCCGTTAACCCAACCCAACAAGAGGATCAAAACACTGTCAACCTTTCAGTCACTAAATGCACCTACAAACATTTCAAATCCTGCGATCCTCCAAAATACGAAGGTACTGAAGGTGTCACCGCTCTCCTCCGTTGGTTCGAAGAAATGGAGAACACTTTTCTAAATTGCGATTGCCCCGATGATCGCAAAGTGCGTTATGCTACCGGTCGTTTACTTGTAACGGCACTCACATGGTGGAATACAGAGAAGACCAAACGAGGTGTTGAAGAAACTATGACCTTGACTTGGGAAGAGTTGAAGGGAATCATGACAAGACGGTTTTGCCCAAGAAGTGAAATCAAGAAATTGGAGGATGAGTTCCATGCTTTAAAACAAAAGGAAGGCGACCACACCACATACAACAAGAGATTCCTTGAGTTAAATCAAATGGTTCCCAATTTGTTTACTCCCCTCTACCGTTTGATCGAGCACTACATTCGTGGTCTTCCATCAAAGATTCAAGACTCTGTAATAAGTACCTCGCCTGCAACTTTGGAAGCAGCAATGGAGCTAGCAACCGCGCTCACTGAAAACCGAATCCGAAACAAAGATCTCAAAGAAGAGAAGAAGAGAAGAAGAAGGATAAAGCATCAACCGAAACCTCAAACCCCACCCGAACCGAATCCTTTACACCACCTACTTCTAAGAGAAAACGTGATGGGCAAATCTTCGCCGTCACCCAACGCAATCAACCATTTGTACCTCCTCAAACTATCCCAAACGCTCAAGTAGCACCCAACTCAACTTACCCAAATAAGAAACCTTACATTGGACCTCACCCTCAATGCAACACCTGTTTCTATCACCATCCATCTACCTTACCCTGTCGACTATGTGCGAATTGTGGACGCTACGGTCATTTGAGCAAAGTTTGCCGCACCGCTCAAAACCAAACCTCAACCCCTACTCAACCCATGATCCAAACATATCAACAACCTCAATACCCCATGTACCCATATGTTCGAGCTTGTTTCAATTGTGGCGACCCTACCCATTTTAGAAACACGTGCCCTCGTTTGGTTAACATCATAAACGCCCAAGCTCAAGCAAACCCAGTTAACCAAGCAAACCAAGCAAACCCAGCTCCACCGCCAGCAAGAGGAAGAGTTTATAACATCAACGCCAATCCTGTTGAATATGTTAACGGTCCAAACCAACCACTTAACTAGCCTTCTCTCATCAAGAATCCAGATTCAACTCCAATCACTTAGTTTTTATGTTTTTTCTTTATGTTATCTCAATTTTCACGTATCTCAATTGGAATTTTATCCAAGAATTTTAATGCAAATTACTAGTTCAGTTTGTTTTATACTCATTGATTTAATATTCATATCATCATACTTTACGACATATCTCAGTTTCATCATTTAAAGAAGTTGAGTTGTGCCTCACTTCTACATAGACTAACCTCTCCATCATATCAAACGAGAGAGGTTTTGTCAAACACGGATACTATCAGAATTAAGACTCAAGCGCTGGTTGTTGTGTTATTTATGTTGTAGAGTCGCATAGAACTAATCATAACTTGCGGATAAAGTCAATGAGAATTTGACAAGAATATGGTGGATACGCCGCTGGTACTTCCTATATATAAGTATTCTTGTCAAATGATCGGAGGCATTATAAGGCGGTTATGAGAGGTTCCATGCATAGGTTGTTTGTGTGATTAAGTTATTCATTTTCAATACATGCAATAAGCTCGGCTCCGTTTGATTGAGCCTTGAGCACATAGACAATTTCATTTTTCAGTACATTCAATACGATCGGCTCCGTTTGATTGAGCCTTGATCGCACAGATATATATCATTTCAGTATTTTTTATGTTTGTCGTATTGGTTGTAGAGTTATAGGACTAATCATAATTCACTGATAAAACCAATGAAAATTTGACAAGATTATGGTGGATACGCCGCTGGTACTTCCTATATATAAGTATTCTTGCCAAAGGATCAGGGGCGTTATCAGGCGGTTATGAGAAGTTCCTTGTAGGATTTAGTATTGCCTTGGTTGAAATTTGTGTTACATACATATATCATCTCACTATTTAAAGAAATTGGAATGTGATCCATTTCTACATAGACTAACCTTTCCATCATAACAAACGAGAGAGGAACTGTCACCATTCAAACATATATACTATCAGAATGTGGATTCAATTATTAGTTGATGTGTTTTTGTGTAGATTGTAGTATTAGAAGTTTTGCCTTAGGATATAACCATACTTTTCCAAACATATCTACACTCTTATACACGATATCATTTTAGCGAATCATTCCTGCTTAACAATACTTATACAGTAGGCAACAAAAAGCGATTCCTGTATTAGGATACTTAACCTTTACAAGGAACGTTACCGCCTCAAACAAAAACCTAAACCCTTATTTTCTTCTAAACATGTAACTGGCAAACTCAACACCATCATTCTATTAGTCAATTATATCCCTATTTAAATTTCGGGATGAAATTTCTAAAAAGCAGGGGATACTGTAACATCCGTCAAAAAACGGATTTACCAAACCCGCTCCGTTTATCAACCGAACAGTCAGTTAAAATTTTCGTTGCGAATTAAATGCCCGAAATAATTTTAAACGATACGTAATCAATTATTATGCAGGGATATATAATTAGTTTTTGAAAAACTGTCAAAAATAACAAAATAAAAATGTTTTACTCATGCCGGGTTTCGAACTCGGGTCTGTGCCGGTTCAAACCAACAGCTTATCACCTAGCCGAACAACCGCTCCGCCACTTTGTTTTTCTGTTAATAAAAAGAAACAATTAATTCAAATATTCAAGTTTCAAAGTTAAAATCAGTAAATTGCGCCCAATTAGCAGTCGTCGGAAATCCCGACGACTTCGCCGTTTAATTACGTTTACGCTCAATTTAATCGATGACTTAACTCCCTCGACGGTTATAACCGACATATGAACCCGCGACATCAGCTGTAACCGCCGGAGAACGGCTGACTTCGAATTGAGACCGAATTCAGACCCCATTCATCTCAATACTACCCTATAAATACACCCTCAACTCGCCAGAAACCTTTCACACTCAAATCGCACCTTTTCTCGGCGAAAAATCACTCGCCGGAAATATTTGTTACATCGCCGGAAAACCGTATTATTAGTCTCCGAGCTTTACTGAAACCCCTAAACTTTTACCGAAGTCACCCACAACCTTTGTAACCTTTCGGAAGACTCTCTGCTGCAAAAGACTCGTCGCCGGAAGAACTTGCTGCCATCGGAGTTCTGCCGGAAAACAGAGGAGAAACAGCCGGTACTTTTCACGCCTAATTCCTTCCCTTTTTACTTTTATCTCGACTGTAATTGATCATAAAACGCTAAAGGATCTTGAATCAACATTCGAACCAGTCAGTCGCCACTTCCGGTTAAAAACCAGTGAAGAAGACGACGTTTCAGTAATGGTTAAGTATAATTAAAATCAAGATAATTACCGGGTTAGACACACAGTCCAGCGGTGGACTGTGTGCATATTTAACGCTAAGGTCACGAGTTCGAGTATTGTCCCTCACACGCTGCCTTGATAAAAATTCTTTTTTTTCAGCAAACTGAACCGGGTTGATTTAAGTATATGTTAAGTATATTGATAACCGAGTTTATAACCAAGTGAGACACACAGTCCAGCGGTGGAATGTGTGTCCGCTAACCCACAGGTCCCGGGTTCGAGACCTGTGGAGCGCACCGGTTCGCCAGATTTAATTCATTTTTAAAAATAAAGGGATTTCTGTTTAATTCTAATTAATGTATATATGTAATTAAAAACGGATATATGACGGGTTAGACACGTAGCTCAGTTGGTAGAGCTGCGTGCACGCGTACGGGAGGTCTCGGGTTCGAGCCTCACCCAGCGCACAATAATATGCCTTCCGAACCGGTCAACGTTAGTCAAAGTCAACGGTCAAAAGTCAACTGTAGCATAAATAAAATATTTTATTTATTTATTTTTATTTAATTATTTTAATTAAAAATCAATTAAAAATACTTAAAAATAACATTTTTAAGGTTAGAAAATAGCCTCAAACTCACAAAAATACACCCAACAATCCTACTAAAATAGATTAATAAAATCCGTTTACTTACCAAACCATAATGCGATTTATCTAGGTAAATTTCACTCGTGGTTAACACCATTTCGCGTGCATTCAACCTCATCAACCGAACGCACCCAATGTGAGTGAATTCTTACAAACTCCCCCTTTTTATTCACGTTTTGGGGTGTATCATGTGTCGTTTAAACTAATTCTCTTATGCAAATTTGTGCTATACCATTATATGAACTAAACTAGAATGTAACTATTATTGTTTGTGATATATTACATATTGTCAAAGTTGTATGCAAATTGTTTAGGCCCATCAGTTCCTCGTGGGAGACGAGAACAACGCGTGCCTTAAAACTCATTCATTAGGCCCATCAGTTCCTCGTGGGAGACGAGAACAACGCGTGCCTCAAAACTCATACATTAGGCCCATCAGTTCGTAAGAACAACGCGTGCCTCAAAACTCATTCATTAGGCCCATCAGTTCCTCGTGGGAGACGAGTCGAACAACGCGTGCCTCAAAACAATTATTTGGTGTTTGTGTGTTCAATATTCAATATTATGTGTTGTGTGAATAAATTTACATCTACATTTACTCATATGTGGTATGCACCTTATTTATAATCAATTGGATAAACTTGTTCAAATGTTTTCCATAGGATTTACTCGCCAACATTATGTTGATCCAAAAACCTTTTTACACATGATACAGGTGAACAGGTTGAAGCAAGGAAAACATAGGATATGCCTTAGAAGAGAACCAAGAAGCTTAGATTGATAGTTAGAACATGTTGTAATCATTATTGTAAATTTCCATTAAATTGTATTAATAAATATGAAACATATAATAAATGTCATGAGCTTTGATGATAACCCAATCATGCCCCGGTCACCTTTTCCGCTGCGGGTCGGGGTGTGACATGTTGTTCACAGAAATCCGGCGGAGGTTCGTCGGTACTGAAAGTGAACTCCGGCTGTTGAAACCAATTAACAGCGTTGATCGATTATTTATGAAGTTGAGTCACTTAAACAAGGTTTAACAGAAGTTTAGGAGATCATACCCGTTCACAGTGTGATTCCGGCAGTTTCAGAAGTTTTCCGGCGAAGATAAGATTTTCGATAAACGTTGACTAGGATCGATTCTGATGGTGGGGTTGTGTTAGAGACTGATTAATCACATGATTTAAACAGAAAGAGTCGGAGGAAATACCGTGTGGATGTGAGTCCCGGTTTTCCGGTGACTTGCAGAGTTTTTCCGGCGAGCTGATTCAGATAATCTGATGGTCCGAAAATGCGACGAAATTGAAATGGAGTATTGATATGATAGCTCTGAATCGCGAGAATGGTCTGAAGCTTGAGTTATTCAGAGCTTTGATGAACTTTCGGTTTCAAAAACCGAAAATGATGAAACTTTAAGTTCAATCAATTCCAACTTGATTAGAAACCGTCATACATCGGTTATAAACTGAACATGTGAATTAAACAACGATTTGACGATTGGTTTGCCGATTACCGTTTCTCAGATGGCGCCATCGGTTTAACTGAATTGTGTATAAATTTCAATTGTGTTCCTAGAGTTAACAGAAAACACATTGTGGCGGAGTGGTCTTGGAAGCGAGTGATAAGTTGTTGAAGTGTCTTGGCTGACCCGGGTTCGACTCCCGGCAGCTTCATTATTTTTTTATTTATTTTATTTTAACTTTTTATCACATATAATTTTTATAGTTTAGTTTATTTATTAATTATGTATCGTTTTAACTCAAAATAATCATAAATATTTAATGTAACTTTTATAACTTGGTACTTGATTACAAAACGGAGCGGGTTTTGGAGACCCGATTTTTACAAATGTTACAAACGCCCATCCTCTTTTAACGATTAGAATGCTATAAAATTTCGAAGCTTTAAAACATAACATAAAAATCCCCATTATACCCTTATGTCTTATTACGACAAAAGCTGACAACATGAGTTCAAACTACTAAGTACTAAGGTTAATTCATCTTCTTACAAAGCCAATTTTTTAAAAGCAAATTTATCATTTACATTACCAAAAGTATTTTGACTCGTTTGTTATTATCTTATCCGGAAACGTAAAGAGGGCAAGAAGTGTGTTCGTTCCAAGCGAGGAGCAGCGTCATGAGGAAGTTTTACCTAAACATCACAAGAGTTCGGTTAACGTTTCATGTAATAATTTATAACGGTTTCAATAATCATTCTATTATCACAATCCTTGACTTTTATAAAAGTCTTTCATTAACATGAACAACTTGAACTTATAGACTCATTTACATTAATTCTACACAAAGCAATCATTTAACTTTCACATTCTTATTCGGTTGATAGCTCAATACGATGTAACACAAATGTATGCCTTTACATTCATATTCTTACTCGGTTGACCCTTTCAACCCGCGTCAACGTGAAACCATTCTTTTACTTTCTACAATCTCGTCCGGTTGACCCATTCAAAACGAGTCAACACGAAACCATTCTTTTACTTTCTACATTCTTGTCCGGTTAACCCGTTCAACACGAGTCAACATGAAACCTTACTTTTTCATTCTCATACTTACCCGGTAGACTCATACTACATGAGTCAACACGAGGTCGTTGTTTCTACTTTCTTTTTAGTTTACCGATCCCTTGACAACTCTTTAGTCGTAGCAAATAAAACTATAATCTTTCATGAAAATACTAGATAGTTCGTTTACAACTAAATATTATTTACAAGTGAGAATACAACGTACCTTGGTCTTCTGCTTTCAGTCGTATCTCCGAGCTTGTTCCTTCTTCTTTCACTCCTACACATAATTCGTTCATACTTAGATTACTTGTCCGCTTTTACTCAATCCATATTACTCATAATGTAACACCCCGACCGCGTAAAACAACGAACCGCGACGGAAACGTCGGGGAGTCATGTCACAGAACTACTGTTTCACAACTCATGGAATTTAAAATTATGTTTGATTAAGTTAAATGTTTACATTGTCTTGGGATAAACAGAAACAACACATAAATAAATTGTCTTTCATGTTTTAAGTCTCTAAGGCCCACGTCCATTCCTACGTGAAGGATGCATCCTATTATCAAGTATTGATTCCTGAAACATATGTGAAAAGAGAGTGAGCATAAAAATGCCGGCGAGTACATATTGCAACACCTCGTCCGACTACAAGAGTCGTTAAGTGAAAACCTCGTATCAAAAGTGTTTGATATTGCAATACAATTAACCAACTAAAACAAGTTGGTTAGAATTGTGAAAACCTTATAGCCATGAATCTTGACAAAAACATTTCTTTTGTAAAAACCTTGTAATAGATTGATTCAAAAGAAAATTGCGTATGGTTTATATCTTTAAGTGAAAATCATTGCGTGACATTGTTCAAAACAATTTGTCCGTGTTATAAACCATTTGTCCGTGTTATAGATCAATCGTCCGTTTTTTTAATTGTGAAAAATTTTGATCGTTCTTTAATGAACACATTCAAACCTGTGTTGACTATACCACCAAAGGGTATCTTTAATAGACCACCAAAGGGTCTCTTTAACTAGACTAACAAATCAACAAATGATTTGTTAATCAGAAACAGTTTTTGTCATTACCCAAACTTCCACCAAATCCAGTGGACAGTCTGATAATGGGATTGTCAGTCCTATGGTACCATTATATACTACTGGTCGGCTTGACCAAAGCTAATGAATGTCATTCGTGTTATGGATAACTCATCAACAAGTTGTTCACATTATTGAAATCGTATTGTTTAATATATAAACCATAGACATTGTTTTTGAAAACTTGAAAATGATTTTGCACATATGAGTCACCCAAAACATTTGAAAAACATAAAAGAGGGGAACTATGTACTCACTTTGAAAATCATTTTTGTATACATAAACCATGTATATTGTTTTGAAATTTTGAAAATAATTATAGGCACATATGAATCACCCCAAAACATTTGAAAACGTAAAAGAGGGGGGGCTATGTACTCACTTGGGGTTGCGAAAGTATTCTTGATCAACGGAATAAACAAAGCTCAAACGTGTCCTAATGTGTGAGATAAATATGTTAGCGTGTCGGGACTATAAACAGGAGATCGGATAAAATGAAGTATTATAAACCAAACGAGTGTTGGAACTCATGTGATATGGTTTAACAAACTTAACATTCTGATTAGGAAAGGATCCTAAGTGCTTTTCACCCATTATGACTCGTTAAGGTAGTTTACGCTACTTTAATGGGTCATTAGCGTAAATGCGTGATCGGATGGTTAAACATGTCCTATGATAAGTCTTAAATGCCTAAACATGTTTGAAAATGTTACAATATCAGTTTATATGTCAAAAATTTGGTTACATGTGTTTAGAATGGATTTATGCGCAAAAGGGCATTTTAGTCATTTTTTAAGAACATAGAAGTGGCTTATCATAACACTAACCAAACAATGTGACCATAAGTTATAACCTCAGTAGGTTATTCCCTAAACAACTATGGTCACAAATATGTGTTTGGTCGGATCCTAAGATTGACCAAACGGGTCGGATTCGAAAGTCAAAGTGGTGGTCAAGACCGCTCGACTTACGACCCTAAATAAGCACTAAACTAGAAGTGACGAGTTAGACATGTCAAAATATGTCTAACTAAGTTTATAAAACTGATTTGGTATCAAAACTTGGTGTTTTGATACCCAAAAATAGTTTCGTCGTAAGGTGCACATCATGCGCATTTTTGACAGAAACTTTGACTCGTCACTTCGACTAGTAAACGTGGTAATCAGAAGGTGAAATCGTTAGGGATTATAACCTTCGTGATTATGATCACGTTTCAAAGTTCAATTGAACTTTGACTTGACCAAATATGGTCAGAACCAACAGTCAATCAGGTTGCCAAACTGTTCGACTTTTAGCTCAAAATAGCTAAAAAAGAAAAATTAAAGAACTAGGGAGAGTACTTACTCGTATTGAAGAACACTTTCGGAACTTAAGATAGGAGGCTTCCAAAGGTTGGAAACAAGCTCCAAGAAAGATAGAAAAAAGCACTTCAAACTTTGCTTTGAAGTGTTTTGAAGTGGTGTGAAAAAAATAGAAGAATCATGGGGTATTTATATTATTTTAGGATTAAGGAGGTGATGACAAGTGTCCTCAAGTGTGGATTAGTGTCCTAACATGTGTCAACACCATATTAGGTGTGGCAAAGTGGGTGCTAGGTGTCAAAAATTGGAGATAGGTGGCAAACTTGGTGAAGAAGGAAAAATATTTATTATTTTTTTGACATTTCTGGCCCTTGGACTTGTATTTTCACTTGTTTGCCATTTTTAACCCCTTTAACCTAAGATTTAGGTTATATAAAGGTGTTAAGACATGTGTAACTTGCATTATGCCCGAAAATGTCGTGGATGTCGGTTCGTTCGGTTGTACGGTTACGCGTTTCGCAAAAATGCGTAAAACGCTTTAACGAACACGAAAATGATCGAAATTGTGCAACGATTGACATTTTTGCATTCTCATCAATAAAATACAATATTTTATTGAATACAAAAATATTTGGAAATAAAACACAGGATTTCATTGAATTAAAAAGGCACAAATGTCACACATATCTCGCTTTTACAACTTAACCCATATTTAGTTCAATTTCCATTATAATTATAAGCTAATAACTTTCGACTCATATAAAGCCACAATAATATTCTCTTAGGCATTTTGTCAAACACTTGGTATGCGTACAACATTTTAAGCATCATGTACTAGTGTTCTCATGCATAATCTACCCGATCATATCAAGATTCATCAAATCAACTAGTTTCATACAATTTCTTCGTTTAATACTAATCCTAATTAACAATTACACATATCATACATCAAACATTAACCTATACCATCTTAATGGATCATTATGTTTTATCAACATTCTTATTCAAATGGGTTTCATTCAAATCATCAAAACAATCAGAATTTCGACATAGTTCATCTTCTACATGTTGTTACTAACTAGTACTCATGTTCAATTTCATCAAACACTCTTGGATTACACATAACCCACTTTATCAATTCACTAAAACGTAAAATGCAACTTACTTGATGATTAGAACACCTAGATGGTCATCAATTTTGGTTAATGCATAAACTTGGGCTTCAATTCTTCTCCTAATCAGTAGATTTTATTGAGCAAGGGTTTCCCCTTGCTTCTTCTTCTTCTGGTTGATACACACACCAGAAATGTGTGTGTGTGTTTCAATTTTTACTTAACATCTTTCTGTTGTATCCAGTTTTGGCCTTATATTTTCATGTTTATGTTATTTTGGTCAAAACTATTCTTTAATTTAAAACTCTATTTACATTCTATTAGAGTCTTAATCTTAGTCTCCTTAGACAACATTTATGTTTGCATACATTTTTTGTTAACGTATCGACATATATATATATATATGGGATGTTACACTTACTAATCTCCTTATTATTTGACAACCAAGGAGGAGTTGTTGACAATTCTTGAAATGTTGATAGTGGTTGTTCTAGAGACTTAACGGGTAATATCTCACTGTTGCAAAAAGTTCTATTTCTTTATAGTTGATATGTTTTTTTGAAGGAGATAAGTGAGGTAATATAAGATTAGCGAAAAAGGTACAATTTAAATTTCGTGTTCAAATCTTAATATTGATTTGTTTTAAATCTGATGACGAAACGGTTAAGCAAAAACAATAAAAAAAATTCTTTATCTTTTGTATATCTTTTGTGCATACATTGTCTTAATAAGGTAAATTTGCGCATAAGTTTTATGCACAAACTTAGAGGGACATAGGAAGAAAAAGACAAAAAGAGTTTGTGCTTATATGGTAAATGAAATACATGTTCGTGTTAAAGGATTTGACCAACACATGTAAGGTGCTATAGCTGAAAAGACTAGGATCTAATGTGATATGTCGGTAGGCTTGACGCTCAAAGTGATAAAATATACCAAGTGATATAAACATAACGAGCTATGTACCATGTGGGTAACATACCATCGATGTATGATTTTATAGTCTTAAATCTTGCGTTGATAGATAGCCAATGTCTGAGGTTTCGGGTCTTTATGCTGTTGAGTTATCCAGGGATATCTTGGTTGTCCTTTTTTTGCATCTAGATTATATGCAACCTAGGCACCGACATGGTATCTTAAAAAGGCAAAGAGGCAAAAAACCTTAAAGGAAGAAAATTCTCAAAATGAGAGAATTATGTGTGCTTTTAAAGCAAAACTCATACCAAAAAGGTATTTGCCTAACCCTTGTTGGACACAATTATTGGTTTTTCTGCTGTACGAAAGTACTGACCTGTTCACCAATAGTCTGACGTTGTAAAATTAAAAGGATGAACTCAATATACTCACCTTTTACGATGAACTGTTGTGCTTACCTTGATCACAGGGGTATGTCATGGAATGGGACACATATCTATTATAGTGTAATATTACCTTAAGAGTATCACGAAGTTGAAAAACTGAAAATTTGAGCGTTAAAGTTTAAGTGGACAAACATATTGGCAATCACTTAGACCGGTCTAAATAAGTTCGTGCTTAAAAGTGTTCCTTGGTCTCTTGAGAATGATTTTGATCCCATTGCAATTGTATATTGTAACTGTTGAATTTATTTCTTTGTTTGTTTGATTTTCAGTTTTATTATCCTATAAAATAAATATTAACCGTTCTTGAAGATTTGACTGATTTTCACAAGATGAAAGAACTTTGAATTATGAAATCCGAGTACAAGTACTAGGATGTAACATGTGTTCATATGGTATTTTCCTCTATTTTCATAGAAATGTGTGCTTACAAATTTATGAGAATTTTGCAGAACTTGATTTAGATCAAGAAACAAGGGTTGAGGAAGAATGAGATATTGTTAGCTGTTGATAAATATGAAGCGTCATGACAAGATGTACCTGAGTCAGAAGGACCGGATACGGGTCATCGTCTGACGATGATAGTACTTTTGAAAAAGTAACTGCGAACCTGCTTGAAAGAAAAAAACTTGACAAAGAAAAGAGCTGATGGGAATCCTCCTCTCGTATTAATTTCAACAGGATTTTCAAGCAAAGCTGATCATGATCAAGAAGAACAAAAGACCCAAGTTTGAAAGATGAAGAATTGAAGTATTTTCCCACCGATACATGATAAAGACATTATAAACCTGTGGGGATATTGTAAGGCCATAAAATTGAGTAGGTTTACGCTTGTCTTTATCAAACACAACTATAGGTTTTTGGACTTAGTTGTCTAGTGGGCTTGGGTTAGGCCATGTGGGCCGAGTTGTTAGTGGATCCTATATAATGTTATGTTTAGTTCATTATTAGGGTTAAGCATTGTAAGATATTAGAGAGAGCTTGAGAGGCGAATTAGGGTTGTTGATTGTTTTGCAAGGCTTATATTTGTGTACCAGTCGCTCCCTTATTGTTTTGCAAGGCTTATATTTGTGTACCAGTCGCTCCCTTTGAGATTGTGTGCACTTTTGATTTAATACAATTGATTTCATTTTTGTTCTTCTACACTTTTCTTAGTTTTTCGCATTTTGATCAGTGTATTGTGATATCCGATTGGAGTTCTTGGACTTATAGAATATGATAATAGAATGATTTGAACCACAAATCTCTAAAAATCACCCTCTAGAAGCCCAAAACGAATATGTGAAGTTGAAATTAGAAATCCCCACTAAAAAACTTGTTAATGGTGTGTTTTCTCACATAGGGATGGCAAAAATACCCGAGCCCGACGGGTATGCCCGAAACCTGACACAAATAGGAAGGGTATACCCGATACCCGACAGTGTAACACCCTGTAAAATCGTGTCCAATAGTATAGTGACACGTGTTGTATTTTTAAAAATAGTTTATTAAAGACCAATAAGGACTAAAGGTGTTAACATGCTCAAACTGAGCCTCTAAGTGGCGGTCCGATGTCAACATGCATAAATAACAGTCTCTGAGTGACTAATATGTCAATATGCTTAAAACTTGGCCTCTGAGTGACTGATATGTCAACATACCCAGCCTCTGAGTGACATCGGAGTCAACATGCTTATAATAAGCCTCTGAGTGATCCTTTGCGAAGTCTTAACTCTCATACGTGCCAATTGTTGAACGGGAGGGTTCAATTCTGTATATATGTGAAAGTTGGATAATGGAGGGATTAAAAGTGTCAACATATTAATTTATACCTCTGAGTGACCTTTTAACGAACCGAGAGCTCAACAATGTCCGGGCGTAACCCCGGGTATGCCAAGTATTGGCTACGGAGGGTTAAATATGCCAAAAAGGTGTTTTAGAAGGTTTTTAGAAGTTTTATTAAGTTAAGGGGTTAAAGTGTCAAAATTTGAAACTGGCCATAGGGTGGTCGCGGGCCGCGAGAGACCAGGCCTGGGTCTCTCGCTGGGCGCGAGAAGGCCTCTGTTGCAGAAAGTTTCGCTTGGCTGCCAAGCAAAACTCCAAAAACTATTTAATCGAAACTATGGCTTCCTAAACAACTATGTCACATTTTAGGACACTTGTAAGCTTCCTCTTATAGCCCTAAACACCTGGCATCACCTCCCTTGAGTTCTCCAACTATAAATAGGTGTTCAAGTTCACCATTTCAACTTGCACCTTTCTCATTCATACACTCTTCTCCCTACTCTGGAAGTTCCTAACTGAAAGGAGCATCCAACATAGTTGTTTTGCACCCTAGGAATCACTAGTAAGTGTTCCTTCCTTGTGCATTTTTGTTTATAGGCCTTTATAGCCAAAAGTCAAGCGTTTTACGGAAAACGCTTTGACTTTCGGTTAAGACCATTATGGTCCAGCCATTGTTCGAAATGAACATGGCTAAGTGATCATAATAAGGTAGGTGTTAATCCCTATAAAGGGCACCTCCTGAAGATCACGTTTGTTAGACCAATTGACGGGTCAAAGTTATGATATTAAAAAGTCAAACAAGACATTTTTCGGAAAAAAATCATAAATTGATCTTATATATATGTTATGAAACCTATTTTGACACTTAAAAAAGTTGGTAATAATTATTAGAACATGTAAGAACATAATTCGGCTCGTCAATCAGTTCTAGGGTCGGTCGCAACCGAAAGTCGCGAAGTTTGACTTCTGCTTTGACTTTCGATTCTGACCCGATTTAGATTAGTTACCTGCTGATCTAAAGTTCCATTATGATTGTAATATAATGTAGCATAACCCTCTAAGGTTATATTACATGATCATAATCAGAATCTAAGTTTATGCTCAAGTTCCATAATTATGACATCTTTGACCAAAATGCCCTTTTTGTATAAAACAAGGTTTTAAATGGTAATGAACTTGAAAATGAGTTTTCTACTAATATAATATTATAAGTAGGATTATTTGGGATGTTAAACCAAGTTATAAACTGAGTTTTCAAACAGGTCCTTAAACTATGTCGATAAATGACGATTTTAGCCCTTATGGCTCATAAAATAGTTTTAATCAAATCTTTTTAAGGTAATCATTTACCTACTGATATGTTATATTAAATAACATATCTAAGACATTTTAATCTAACCATAATGTCAGGTTTCATTAAACATCGCATAAAACGTCATTTAACGACATAAGCGCCGTTTCGGCACATAGTACGGTTTTAAACCATATTAATTGACCAAGACGTGTTACCTACTGATTTTTAAAATTCATTTTAAACATATTTACAGTAGGTACATGTTATAAACTCAGAATCCCAAATAATTTATAAACTATGTGTAAAATGACCAAAATGCCCCTTCGGTGTATAATTTGGTCATAAAAGATAAAATACACATATAATTGATATCCTACTAATATTATATCATAAAGAAACTATTTTTCCAGAATACTCATGATTTCAAACTTAAATTATATTCAAGTTCCTTTTATATGGTATGAAATTACCAAAATGCCCTTATGCGGCATAGTTTCAATTTAAAACCATAACGGCCATAAAAGTTGATATCCTACTTATATTACAACTTATTTAAAGTATAATGACATATAGAACTTTTCCATAACTTATCCAGTTACCCGATATCGCTAATATGCGCATGGTTAAGTATATGTAACTATTTTACGAAAATTAACCGAAACGGGTTTAACCTTATCATTTAAGTTTCAAAATCCAGAATGTTTATAGTTTACCCATATTATGCAAGTCAAAGTACTTGTCGGGTTTAAACTACATTCTATCCGATCATCTTTTAATCAAGTGTTATACGTCTTGATCATGTACACTACTCGGTCTAAGTCTATGACTTAAATAAAGACCGATAGTATTTAATTGGTTAGCTTATGCCATAATCCAGACTAGAGCCTTGCCGGTAAATACTATCTGCACTTAGTACTTTTGTATACGGCTGAGTTATTGAATTTAAAAGAAGACTAGCTCAGGTAAATACTCTCGACTTATTTTCCCTATACGGGCTTGGGATACGGTAAATTATTACCGCTTGGTCAGAAATGTGATCAATCGAATGCCGGATTGTGGCTAGTAAATCCGCATATTATATTTTAATCAGTTTTGTTTGATAACTTAAACATTGGGGGTTAAATTACCGTGTCCTGGATATTCTCGGCTCATTACATTAGTTAATGGCCACGACCTTAGCGCGGGGTGTAGGCATACACCTGACAGACGCTCAAATGCAAATTACCCAAGACGTTGGGGATAATTCCTCTGTGAGTTCTAAGTGGTGTGTATTTAATCATGTCTCGGTCTCTGTACTGGGCCCTGTATGTATGGACAAACATGTGAATTTGTCAACAAGGTTATAAAGTAACTTTCCCAAGCTATAAAAGCTTTTGTGCCCTGTGCACTTAAAATCATTTTAAAATGTTTTCAAAATGAGTCAGTTGGGTGTATTTACCAGCGAAAGTTGACGTATCGTCCAAAGACTAAACTGTAGGTACAATACGAAATAGGCCGAAAGCTGCTCGGTAGTGAATAAGAGGATCTTGCAAATCCTTAGATCTGCCCGAAAGTTTGTTTTATATTATTTTTGTACATTTTTATGATCCGCCTGTGGATCTTCTATTACAAGCTTGTATATTATTTTATATTTTGAACATTGGTTTGTAATAGTAATTTTACTCCAAGACTTCGTTGTGGCGTGTTTAATTGACAATGATGTTATCAACTGACGTCATGATACTCCCCACCCGGGCCCAGCGGTGTATGGATTTGGGTTGAAAATCCCGAGGTGTGACAGACGGGTAGTGGGCCGGGTTTGGGATTAGTTTTAAAAATTTTTCGTGGGTATGGGTCGGGTATGGGATTAAGTGATACCCGACCCGATTACTCGAAACCACATACCCGTTTACCCGAACTATATACCCGATCATATACCCGGATTTTTAATTTATATTTTTATTTTCCATTAACCCTTGTCTATTAGTGATTTATGTTCATATGTGAAAAACTAAATTTTCTTTTAATATATGCGTTTGATAATAGTATTTATATTTTGTATGTTATGAAATATATACATTTAAGTGTATATGTATTATAAAGTTATTATTAATTTATGATAAACTTATATTTTGTAATGTATGTTTTTTTATTTATAATAGTTGTTGTATAAATAAAATTTTTAATAATTATAATGGTAAAAAAATGTATTTGGAAACCCCCCAAAGTATATCTTTTAACAAATTAATGAGTATGCCCGATACACGACGTGTAATTACCTAACAAATACCCGACGCGTATTGGGTCGGATATGGGACACGATTATACAAGTGGGTATGGGTATGGGATTACTAATACCCGACCCGAACCTGACCAATTGTCATCCCTATTCCCACAATTTACGCAGGTATCGACATTGACCACATTAGTTTCTCCATCTCAGCGAGATACCCCATTTTCATATTTTAAGGCTCCCGTAACTCTTTTCCTAGCCCGAGATATACCCGTTTGAGGTTCTAAAGAGAATGTGGCTCAATTTTTTTCTTCTTTGACGCTTTGAGGCCTTATATTCTCTTCCAAGTCCTCCACAACACATAGTTAACGTGTTAGACCTGCAAATCACAAACGCTCGCAAAGTAAACGTGTTCCACACATAAGTCACATAAAAACACGATATTAAACGAATTTAACACCAAACATAACCCGAATATCATATACACATAGATTTTATGTTTAATTCCCTATACTTTAAGTGGGCTTTTGGGCAATTTTATGAGAAATGTATACTTATTTCTTTATTATGTGATTCTTAGGTAAACTGTTGAATAAAAGAGAAAATGGTGAAGAAAAGCGGAACCCAGAGGAATAATCGAGTTCGGGATGTAAAAACAGAAAATTAGAATTTGGGGCCCGTAACGAGCACTAGGGTTTTGTAACACTCTGTTAGGACATTTGATCCATAACGGACTGTTACCATTGGCAACGGTCTATTACGTGGCTGTTGACCCTCAAACCTCAAATTTGCTTATAAATTGTTTTTATGGCCATTCTTGGGAAAGTTCGATCAGAATATTCAGAGTACAAGTAGAGAGGAGATCTGTAGTAGTTCTTGGAGATTAAAGCTTAAGTGTTGAATATTAGAGAATCGAATGTCATTTGATTTAGCTTTGTTGTGTTCATAGCTAGACATTGTTTGATCCGTTTCTTTTGGTCTTTGTTTCTAACTGTGATATGTTTACTACTTTCCTTCTAAGTTTAACATTTCTAAACACCACGAGTAGCTAAACTTATGAATCACCTAGGTATCTGGATGATTATTGACATAATTTCATTGTTTTCGGTTTTTATTAATTATATGAGGTATTTGAGACTATCAATATTTGTTTAATATTGATATATAATGTTCATGAATACCGATTTAAAATTTGACATTCATGCCATGATGCAATCTATTTTGGTTGATTATGTATCTTTTTAGTTAGAGTTGATGTTTAGGGTGCCTATTTTGGGATTGTGAGCTTTATGTGGTTAAGTTAGAGATAGATAATTATAAGAACATGAGTGTTTAATGATTTGAATTTGTGTTTTACCAATATTGAGACCGAGAGGTGATAGATTGTTGGTTTCATCTTATTATATTGTTTGGTTGGATTAGGGTTGCACGAGAGTGAACTTTACCTTTTCATGTGTGATTCTTGTGTCTGAGTTATAGCTTTGTAATAGTTAGTTAATAGTGATATAGCCAAACCAAACCCACATTGGGGAATGGTAGGCAAATTGGGCTTGTCCAATTCGCCGGCTTGTGTGAAACCAGCCTAGCATGCATGCCTTGTGTTATATAAATAAAGCTTTGCATTAGGGTTAGGATTAAGCACTTCAAATCAGATTATAGAGACTTTAGAGAGAGAGAGAGAGAGAGAGAGAGAATTCGTTTAATAGAGTGGGACGAATTTGAGAGTGTTAGGATCTTAGGTTGATTGTTAAACTGCTAGTTTGAATAATCAACAAAGATCAGTTTATTTGGTTTTAGTTTAATTTGCTTCTACACCTTTCTGTCTTGGTTAGATATACAATTTTGTGAAAAATCCATGGGATTAATGGATCTACAGAGTTGGAGGAGATGGTTCATCATGCGAGGGTGATACATATTCCTCACTCGGGTCAGTTTCTTAACCTTCAGCCCAACTAGGTACAACTTGTGTTGGACGCAGGGTTATGGGTGGATGGTTTGTACTGGAGTTTTTTTAACCCTCCCCTATGCAATTCGAGTTGCCATGCTTCATCATACACCAGGTTCCACTCTTTGTCTGTAGTTCCACCCCAATCATAAAATTGCAGGGGTGAATCGTTAAAAAAATTAGGATATAGACGTGGTGATTGTCGTGGTCTATCTACAGGTGGGCGGTAGAGTGCTGCCGGTGTTGGGTAGACTTCTGCAGGTGGATTGTTTGACGAAGAATGGATAGAATGCCTTTGAGATAATTGCCTGCGGTTTGACGTTCCTGCTACACCATTTGAATTATAACCACCACCTATATCTTTGAACTAACTTGGGTATTTGCTTTGCATTTTGAACTGACTTATGGGAAATGTGGGATTAATATATAGGGCATGGATCAATTATTTATTTTTAATATACAATTTTTTAAGTAAGTAAGTAATTTGTTTTATTGGAATAGAGTGAACCAAATATCTACCTAGATTAAATCGAAAGGTGTAAAGTTTATATTCAACAAAATATATTTATATTCGTTTACACTTGGAGGAGCTAGTTGGTACGTCCAACAATACAGATCTCAACTCATATGGTAAGGAGTACAACCAAAAAGATATTACAAACGACCAAAATTGTTTCCGAAACGGATTCGCTTGCGTAAAAGACAGCTGATAAGCAAGCTCAAAAGCTAAAGAAGTGTTTATTGTGATTCATTACAAAATTCGGTTCACTTATATTGTGCTTCGTTAAAAAAAAAAAAAAAAAAAAAACTATTTCTATTATTTTCATATGATTACGATTTTTAATCATGTAAGAACATTTTTATGTTAATGGTGGGTGTAGTAGAATATCATAAACTGATATGCTTAAAAAATGAACATGAGCTTTGGAAGTATATACAAACCGTGTATATTTTAGTAACACATTCTTGTATACATTTGATCAACTAGATTTTACTTGTTAATTTCATTTGTTAACCCAAACCCGAATAACCCGAAATCGGCCAACCCCCACACAACGTTAATAGAGGACTAGACACATAATAGCGGTACAATGACAAACGAAAATGAAATGGGGAAATATCTAAGCTAGTTCTTACTATCAAAGGTCGAAGCTCTAATTAACACGTTGTCATCTCCATGTTACTTATTAAATCTTTCTGGATTAAAATGCGGTAACTTGGAGGGAAATTCTTCTTGATCCTCATCAACTATAGGAAAAAAAATCGGATCATACGGGTTCTCTTCAAGGTATTGTCGCCAATAGGTACCTGCAATTTTACGTCTAAGAAAAATGCCGTGTTGAAACAAAACGATCCCTTTTTTTTTTCTCAGAAAATCACGTGGGTGATTCATTATATGGGTTTTTCAGACCATAACATAACTTTAAAGAGTACAAGGAGACTTTATATTAACTTCTCCAGCCCAAACAATGATTTTATGAATGTATTAATTCAAAACATCAATTTTCCTTCAATATCTCCACTTCAAACACCGACTTTCTTAATGTTTCTAATTCAAACAACTACTTTCATCATAACATATTGGATTCAAACAGAGAAAGGTATACATTGGGAGAGGCTTTGTTTCAACCATCTAGATTGGGCTTAGAGGCCCATGGTATTGTTGAACAATTATTTCAACTGTATCATCCGGCATCAGCTGTTGGAAATCATGGTTGACTAAAGTAATTTAAATCATATGTAGCTCTTTGATATTATATGTTATATACAAGGGGCAAAATGGGATGTTCACAAATTAAATTTTAGAGAGTTGCAATTGAAATATACATAATCAAACAACAGAATTCACCTTTCACCTCTAATTTGGCTATTTCGTTGGACCTTTTTGACATTGTTTTATAACGTTTTCAATGTTGTTTTTAGAACCACTTGTCTCCAGGACCACCTAAAGATGGTTTGTTGACCTATTTAGTAACATGACCTCATCGGCGACCTCCATGCTTCACATGGAGCGGAGACTTGTGGGGCGATTGATAACGACCAACATGGTGTGGGCCTGTTGATTGGGTTGTATGGTCCTTTGGTTTTGTTTTGATCTCACTGATCTCTTGTAAACTCACCACAACTTCTTCCATTGAAGGCCGGTTTTTTGGGTCGTGTTCCAGACATCTCAAGATGAGCTCCGCAGCTTTACGGGCGCCTTTTGACGGGTAATCGTTTTCTAGCTGTGGGTCCATCATTTTTTGCAGTTTTTTCTTGACGCCCAATGCTGGTCGAGCCCAGTCCACCAAATTATGCTGTGAGCCCGGCCGATTAGTGTCAACTACACGTAGACCTGTTATCATTTCCAATAATACCACTCCAAAGCCATACACATCACTCTTGACATATAAATGACCTGCATTCAAATCACAAAACCTTTCTTAACTTTCGCACGAGTTTGATTTGGCATGACAAAAAACCCAAACCCGAAAGATTTAGGAAGGGTAATGGAACAAGTATTTAGGTTTGTGACTGAGTATGTGATTAGTTACAAAACTTTTCGATCGAAGTCCTGAGATGGGTATGTTACTATGGTATAGGGTCAATTTAGACAAGTTTCAAGAACTAACCGGTGGCTATGTATTCTGGAGCCGCATAACCGTATGTACCTAGGACACGCGTCGAGACATGAGAAGCGCCATTTGAGGGACCCAACTTCGCCAGTCCAAAATCTGAGAGTTTCGCGTTAAAATCCTGAAATAAAGAAATGAAAAATCAGAAATAGTTCTTAAAAGTAACTTCAAATGTTTTATTGAAATTATTGTAAATATATACCCCATCTAATAAAATATTTGCAGATTTAAAATCTCTGTAAATAACAGTTTTTTCTGTAGTATGCAAAAAAGCAAGCCCTTGTGCTGCTCCAGTGGCAATTTTAATCCTTGTACTCCATGGAAGTGGTTCAGGACCTTTTGCAATATCCAAAACATCTAATTTAGATATATAGTTATAATATTATTTTTTATATAAAAAATAAAAAAAAGAACTTACTTTTAAAAAGATGATTTTCAAGACTTCCCTTTTGCATATATTCATAAACCAGAAGAAATTCTCTGTCTTCTGAGCAATATCCCACTAGTTTAACAAGATTTGGATGGCTGTATTTTCCCAAAAAATTCACTTCTGCCTGCATATAGAACAATTAATGTTTAACAAATTAAAATTCCAAAATATTACTAGCTTTTAAATTTCTTGAATTATTCAATAAACATGCTTCACCAAAGGCCAAATATCTAGAACAAATAGGCCACTATTTTGACCCCAATTTAACACATTTTGCAAAATGGCATTGTACTTGTATTATTAAAGTCTATTCCAGAGTTAAATTTACTGAAGCCACAACATACATCCAACATAACTTGTACATTGTGCATCATATGTTGTACATTGATCTGGATTTAAAAATTCCAGATACAGAAAAGAAGCAGCCAAACATGCATTATTGGAAGTACAAGTCATAAAGACAAGTAATGATCGTATACGTCAATTTGACATGCAATAATAATAATAATAATAATAAAAATAGTAATAATTTACAACTAATAAACAACTAATTACCTCACGTATTATACTTATCCATATTCATTTTTCCAGTTCTCTTATTTCAACTCTTCCCTTCAAACTTTATTACTTAAATCCAAATTAACTATTTAACATTATCTTTATTTACAACTCCTCAACGAAACTTGAGATTTTGACTGGGGTTGGAATGACTTAAAAATATATCTTAAAAATTATAAAACTGGTCATCGAAAACGTATATACTTAAAAAATTCTACACGGCGTATATAACACTATTGAGCGAAAAGTTCGGGGGTCGGAAGGACCTAAAAATATATCTTAAAAGTTATAAAATTGGCGGTCGAAAACGTATATACTTAAAAATTCTATACGAAACCTACGTATATAACACTATTGAGCAAAAGCTTCGAGGGTCGAGCGCCCACCTCACGGCACTTCTAGCTTGCACCACCACCAGTAAAGATCGGTCGGTTTCTAAGCTAATAATAAATATAATAATAATAATAATAATAGAAATTAGAAAGCAAAGTTGGAATAAACAAAGCTACCTGCCACTCTTTGAGACCTTGAGCGCTGTCGGTATTTGATTTCTTGACGGCGACAGCGAGGCCAACACCGGCCTTGGACGGCGCGTATGTTTCACGGTCCACCCATCCTTTGAAAACCCGCCCAAAACCACCTTCTCCGAGCATGGTGTCCGGCCGAAAGTTCTTGGTGGCGCTTCGGAGCTCAGAATACGTGAAACACTTCAACTTTGGTGTCACTATTGCCCCACTAGCCGCCGCTGACGGACGGTTTTCGATCATGGGTTCTTTCTTTTTGTCATCATTGAGAATAACTGATGAAAATAATTAGGATTTTCTTATTAGATAGACGATTACAATAAAGCGAGAGAACCACTTATGAAAAACAAATAAATAAATCGAATTGAATGGAATGGAATGGTTCAAGAAGGTAATAAATAAATTTAAATACCTGGGGTGGGAATATGATTGGTGCTTGAGAGATTATTGACAGGTTTTGGAAAGCAGTTTCCCATATTATCTATCTCTCTCTCTCTCTACGCACACAGACAGACAGACAGACAGACAGTTTTGGATCAATCAGGGTTTTAGAAATATATATGGTTTTATTTTTGGAAAAGAAATGTGTTGAATTAGCTAGGGTTTCTGGGAAAGTGGAGAGAAAGGGTAGGGAAAGTGTGATGAGATGGTGAATTTTGTATAAGATAATAGTGTATCGTATCTATCTAATATTTTGCAAAAGTTGCAGAAAAGACACTTTGCTCTTTTGACTATTTCTTGTTTTGAAAATTGATGGGGATTCTTTCTTTTACTTGGAAGACTGTTAGTGGATTTGTTGTAGGTAGCCAGTAGCCCAACCCTTAACAGCTTGCTTAACGGGCCGCGTATAACGGGAGAAGGGGCTATAGCGTCGTTGAACATCGCTACGGGAGACGTCATGGGGTGTAAAATCAGATCCCGTGATTAGCATAGCGGCGTGATGAATGGTTGAGTTTGAAAAATCGACCATTCGCAACGGTCAAAAATTAAAAAAAAAATTAATACATTTTTAATATCTTTAAATATTCCCCATCTCTCGTAATTTTTTTAAATTCAACACACTCAACACACTCTCAAACCCTTTTATCTCTACTTTTTTTTTTATAAAACTATAGAATTTTTATACAATGCATCCCTTCAATCGCGGTTTTATTCCTCCGCGTTCTAGTGTGCACTCGAACCAAACTAGCTACCGGCCGGCGGATTCAATATCGGGCAAGCGGACCGATATCAACAAGAAGTATACAAATTTTCAATCTGTTTACCAACGGGTAAAAACGGATGGAAAAGTGGCCACAACGACGAGGACCTTAGACAAGCCGCCTTGATCAAGTATCAAGCCGATCAATGTAATTTCCCATACTTGAAGTGTTGGCAAATTCTTCGTAATAGTCCCAAATGGGCCAAAATCCCTACAGTAGGAATTCCTTGGGTCGGTCGGCAAATAAAAGGCCGTCAAAGAGATCAAAAACCAACAAGTCGGGTGAACCCGAAACGCCAACCTCCGACGCTCGAAACACTGACGTAGACGATGATATTCCGGAAGAAGAGCCGGCGGAAGAGCTACCACGATCCCTTGGAAGAAGAAGCGGTGCAAGATCGAGAAGGCCCGAGTCATCGTCGATGGGATCCGACATGACTAATGCATTTTTCGGAGATAAGGCGACGCCTTCAAGACATACACGAACTAAGGACTAAACGTATGGAAGAGAACCGGGAAGTGACCGAGATTATGCGGGATAGACAATGGGCTCATGACTTTAAATTCTACTTGAAACCGCAAGACCATCTTGTTGGAAATTTTAGTATGTGTGAATGAAGTCTCGAACTTTGTCCCACATAGATGTGGGAACAATGTGGAAATTAGTTTATGAGGTAATGTTGTACCTAACTAATATATACGTGTGCCATGTTTTACCAAAACTCCTACGCGGGCGCGCAGAGGGGTGCAAATGTTGAGCCGAAATTTAGTTGAACTCGTGTACGCCTGCACATCCTGCAGACACGAATGCAGTTCCGAAAAACCGGGCCCGCGCGGAGCGATTTTTTGCACCCGTAACCGATTTTGTTGAATAAGTTTTGAAAACTGTTTGATTCGTTATTGATGATCATTAAGACAGTTTTCAATTTCGAAACAGCCTGTTGAAGGTTATACTTACTAATTGCTACTGCACTGTTTGTCTTTTCAGAATGCAATCTCAATCCATGACTACTGTTGTTTCTGCCGTTATGACCGCTGCTGTCTACGTTGTCATGACTTCCGCTGTTGCTGTCACAACATGCCTGGTTGCACCCTTGCCTAATGCTGTATCGCATGCCGAGAAACCTGAGAAATTCAACGGTGTGAATTTCAAACAGTGGAAGCAAAAGATGTTCTTTTATCTGACCACGCTGAACCTTGCGAGGTTCTTGACTGAATCCAATCCCCATGTTGATGAAGGGGATATGGATGCTCAATCTGTGAGCGCGATTCATGCTTGGAATCATTCTGATTTCTTGTGTCGCAACTTCATTCTAAATGGTTTAGTGGATACACTTTACAATGTGTATTGCAAAGCCAAGACTGCCAAAGAATTGTGGGAGTCGTTGGATCACAAATACAAAACAGAAGATGCGGGCACAAAGAAATTTGTGGTGGCTAAGTTCTTGGAATTTAAAATGATAGATGCTAACCTGTCATGAGCTAAATCCAAGAATTGCAGGTTATTCTTCATGATATTCATGCAGAAGGAATGGTCCTCAGCGAGACATTCCAAGTTGCTGCAATGATTGAGAAGCTACCACCAAGTTGGGTCAATTTCAAGAACTATCTCAAACATAAGCGAAAGGAGATGACTATTGAAGATCTTGTTGTTCGTCTTCGCATTGAAGAAGACAACAAATTGGCTTTGAAAAGGGTTGATGGCCCTGAAACTGTGAAAGCCAATCTTGTTGAGCATGGCTAGTCTTCAAAGTCGAAAACAGTGGAAAGGGTGGAAAGAAAGGTCATGGGAAATGCTCCAACCTCGGTCCAAAAGGAGGCATTGGGAAAAAGAAGTTCCAAGGAACTTGCTATAATTGCCAAAAGCAAGGCCATAAGGCCAACGAATGCAAGCTTCCTAAGAAAGAAAATGCTCGACAAGTGAACATGGTTCATGAAGTCGACAACCTTGTTGCCATGGTCACGGACCTCTCAATTCTGGTCACTTGAAGTTAATTTGGTTGGCCAAAATAACAAGGATTGGTGGGTTGATACAGGGGCTACCCGTCATGTGTGCTTTGACAAGAATCTGTTTAGTACTTTCAAGGAGGTGACCAATGGGGAGAAAGTTTTTATGGGAAACGCGGCCACGACCGAAGTCAAGGGCGAGGGGAACGTGGTCTTGAAGATGACATCTGGAAAAGAACTCACTTTGTCCAACGTGTTGTATGTTCCGGAAATTCAGTAAAACCTTGTGTCGGGGTGGCAGTTGAACAAGTTTGGGTTCAAAATGGTGATTGAGTTGGATATGGTCGTGTTGACCAAGAATGGTATGTATGTTGGTAAGGGCTATGCCCTCAATGGAATGTTTAAATTAAATGTAATGGTTGTGAAAGCTATGAATGAAAACGTCACTACTTCTACTTACTTGACTGAGTCTTCTAATCTTTAGCATGGTAGACAAGGTCATGTTAATATTAATTCAATTCGCCGTTTAATTAAACTTAATTGCATACCAACATTCGATATCGACTCAAATAATAAATGTGAAACTTGTGTAAAAGCAAAACAAACGAAACCGTCCTTCAAAAAGGTCGAACGAATCACCGAACCCCTCGAGATGATACACACTGATGTGTGTGACCTAAAGGCAATTCCTACTCGTGGTGGGAACAAGTACTTCATCATGTTCATTGATGATAGTACACGGTATTGCTATGTGTACTTACTTAAGAGTAAGAACGAGGCCATTGACAAGTTTATCTTGTTCAAGGCCGAAGTTGAAAATCAACTAAATCGCAAAATCAAAATTGTAAGGAGCGACCGAGTAGGTGAATATGTTTCACCTTTTATTGATGTATGTGCGAAAAATGGAACCATACATGAACTCACGGCTCCTTACTCCCCTCAATTGAATGGCATATCGGAACGGAAAAATCGTACCTTGAAAGAAATGACGAATGCCATGATAATAAGTTCTGGTATAAACCAAAACATGTGGGGGGAAGCAATCGTATCAGAAAATTATGTGTTGAACATGATACCCAATAAGAAAAAGGATGTAACGCCATATGAATTATGGATGGGAAAGAAACCACCATATTAATACTTGAAAGTGTGGGGGTGTCTAGCTAAGGTGGTGGTCACACCACCAAAGCGACTACTAATAGGACCCAAAATAGTAGATTGTGAATTTATTGGATACACCCGTCCTTATGGTCCTTATCGTTTTCTTGTGCATGATTCTAAGAACCCTGGAATATGGAAAGGCACCATAATAGAATCCAAGGATGCATCATGGTTTGAACATGTGTTCCACACTTAACTAGAAGTGAACCGAGTTCTTCTAGACAAGTCGAAGAACATGTTCCTGAGGTTGAGTACAATGAGCCTCGAGAACAATCTAAGACTGAGCAAGTTGAAATCAAGAAAAGTAAAAGGCAAAGGACTGAAAAATCCTTTGGGCTGAGTTTCTTACATACATGGTAGAAGATGAACCTCAAACGTACCAACAAGTGGTACATTCCTCTAAAGGACCTCAGTGGAGGGAGGCCATCAAAAGTGAGATAGATGTCACACCCCGACCCGCAGCGGAATAAGAGTCGGGGCATAATTTGGTTATCACCAAAGCTCATGATATTTACTAATATGTTTCATATTTATTTAAGTCAAAATTACATTCCCAATAATCCAAACATGTCCATACAAATACAAAGAAAATAACCAACTAAACAATTCCAAGCTCTAAATCATTTTATTCTTCTAGGCCAATCCTATGTGTTTCTTGCTGCAGCTGGTTCACCTGTATCATGTGTAAAAATGGGGGTTTTTTGGGTCAACATAAGTTGGCGAGTGAACCTTGTTAGATAAACATTTATTATTGATTTTCTTGTTAGTTTATCAATGAAAATTGTGCAATAATCATAAGTGAGCAAATGTAAATAATCAAACAGTAGCAATAACAATCACAAACTATAACATACAATAACAGACAATAACATACCAACATCATACAATAAATAACATGAATGTAACTGTGCGATCAAGGCACAATCAAACGGAGCCGATCGTATTGCATGTACTGAAAATGATAAATGTCTGTGCGATCAAGGCTCAATCAAACGGAGCCGATCGTATGTTGGCACGCCAGGTTCACGCTCATAATGTAATGGGGAACATGCTCAACGCTCATAATGTAATGGGGAGCGGCGGCCTATGAAATTGCATGTACTGAAAATAATGAATTAAATCTAACAATAACCACACAAACAATTGAAACAAACTGAATACACATTTGTTCATGATATGATGTATGCACAATGATTTAAGTATAATAAGTGGCAAGACACACGACACACCCCAAAAACGTGATTAAAACGGGGAATTTGTAAAGATTCACTCACATTGGGTGCGTTGGATTGGAGATGGTGAGATGCGCACGAGTTGGAAGAGCTGAACAACGAGAATTAACTAACCTAAATAATAACGGAAAATATAGTAAATGAGTGGATTTTATTAAGGATTTTAATAGAATTTTTAGATATATTTTTGTGAGTTTAAGGCTATTTCCTATCTTTAAAAACATTATTTTTAAGTATTTTTAATTGATTTTTAAATTAAATTAAATAATTAAAAACATAAAAATATGTTGACTTTTTGGGTTGACCGTTGACTTTTTGACTTTGACTGTTTGACCGGTTTATTGTGTAATTGCAATGCGCTGGGTGAGGCTCGAACCCGAGACCTCCCGTACGCGTGCACGCAGCTCTACCAACTGAGCTACGTGTCTAACCCGAAATAATTCTGTTTTTAATTATACTTATATATTAACTCAGCTTATCCAAAATTCTTTTATTTTCAAAAACATTTTAAATCGTCGAACCGGTGTCACTAACAGGTCTCGAACCCGGGACCTGTGCTTTAACGTTACACACAGTCCACCGCTGGACTGTGTGTCTAACTTGGTTAATATACACATTTTTATTATACTTAACAACTAACGTAAGTTAACCCGGTTCAGTTAGAAAAATAAAACGTTTTTTATTATAGAGAGGGTGCGTGTATCAGGGATCGAACTCGCGGCGTGCGCGTATTATTTGCACACAGTCCACCGCTGGACTGTGTGTCTAACCCGTTTAAAATTCCGATTTTAATTATCCTTATAGTGTTAACACAGTTCATCTTCTTCGCTGATTTTTACAGACAGTAATTTATCCAACTGTTTCTTGTTTTAAAACGATTAACAACATTCACAAGACTAAAATGAAATGACAGAGACGATGTTGGAAGCAAACATACCGGAGGAATGATTTGTCTCAGAATTCCGGCAAGGCGTCGGCTCTGTTTTTATGAACTTCAACTGAGTGAGCAATTTAACAGTTTTGATTAGCTAACTGTGGAATTGAAGTGCTAAACAAGAGTTAACAGAAGGTTTGAAAATCTATACCGTTTCACAGCTGAAGATAAGGATTTTCAGAAATTTTCCGGTGAACTGGATTTATCTGATATTGACGTCTGAAATTGATTTTGATTGAAGGGTCTGAGTTAGCAATAGCTTAACAATTGATAGACCACGAAGGAATTGAAAGACTTACTGTTTTGATGGAGAATACGGTTTTCCGGCGACTTGCATAAATTTTCCGGCGAGTAAAATAAACTTTTCTGATGAACTGAATGCATGATGAAAGGGAAATGGCAGGTTTGTAGATTGTTTCTGAGTCGCGAGAAAGGTCTTGATTGCAGCAATTCAGATATTGAATACCTTCGGTTATAAAACCGATCATCATCAGAATTTAAGTTAATTCAAGTCTGAATTGATTAGAATCGTCGGTGCATCGGTTATAAACCAGAATCCGCGATTATTCAAACCTTTTAGACGGTTGAATAGCCGATTACGGTTTTCAGTTTTGGCGCAACCGGTTGATCTAAGATTGACTATAAAACTCATTTGTTTCCTAGAGTTGACAGAAAACAACAAGTGGCGGAGTGGTTATGCGTTTGTGTGTTAAGTCTTTGAGTTCTCTTTCGGCTGACTCGGGTTCGAGTCCCGGCAGCCTCATTTTCTTTTTAATTATTTTATTTTCACTTTTTATCAATTTTAACTTTTATAGTTTAGTTTGTTTGTTAATTATGGATCATTAAAAATTAAAATAGCCATAAATACGCAACGTGACATTTATAACTTGATATTCGATTACAAAACGGAGCGGGTTTGGAAAAACCCGTTTTTGACAAATGTTACAATAGACTTGATCTTGCAAACCATACTTGGGAGCTAGTGGATCTTTCTCAAGGATGTAAACCTCTAGGATATTGATGGATCTTCAAGAAGAAGATGAAGCCTGATGGAACCATCGATAAGTACAAAGCAAGGTTGGTGATCAAAGGATATAAACAACAAGAAGGTTTAGATTACTTTGATACATATTCGCCAGTCACACGGATAACATCCATCAGGTTGGTGCTTGCCATTGCCGCCATTAGAAATTTGGAAGTTCACCAAATGGATGTGAAAACAGCTTTCCTGAATGGAAATCTAGAGGAAGAAACTTACATGGAGCAACCCGAAGGCTTCATGGCCATTGGTCAAGAAAAGAAAATGTGTTAACTTGTAAAATCGTTGTATAGATCGAAACAAACTCCAAAACAATGGCACAAAAAAATTGATCATGTTATGCTTGATGCTGGGTTCAAAATCAACGAATGTGACAAGTGTGTATATGTGAAGGACACATCTGATGGGTACATCATTTTGTGTCTATATGTAGATGATATGCTCATTGCTGGAAGTGATGACAAAATCATAAAATCTACAAAGAAAATGCTAAAAGCAAGATTTGACATGAAAGACATGGGTCTTGTGGATGTGGTTCTAGGAGTTAAAATCACACAAACCCATCAGATGCTTGATGCTGGGTTCAAAATCAACGAATGTGACAAGTGTGTATATGTGAAGGACACATCTGATGGGTACATCATTTTGTGTCTATATGTAGATGATATGCTCATTGCTGGAAGTGATGACAAAATCATAAAATCTACAAAGAAAATGCTAAAAGCAAGATTTGACATGAAAGACATGGGTCTTGTGGATGTGGTTCTAGGAGTTAAAATCACACAAACCCAAAATGGACTTGTTTTAAGTTAATCCCACTATGTGGACAAAATTCTTGAGAAGTTTAATGCAAATGACTCCAACGTAGCTAGGACTCCACTTGACACGAGTCAACATCTAGCCAAAAATAGAGGTGAACCTATAAACCAGTTGGAGTACTCAAGAATTATTGGTAGCTTGATGTATCTTATGAGTTGTACTAGACTAGACATAGCATATGCTGTGAGCAAGCTAAGTAGATACATGAGCAATCCAAATTCAATGCATTGGAACGGTGTTACTTTTAATGATTCGACTAATTGTTACCATACCTAGTGAATCACCTATGTGAGAGAGAAGTGGGGTCGCTTCGAAGCTATTATTGGGGCACAATACTTAATGGCTCTCACAGAACCAGGCATCATGTTCATGACCATAACGAACATAACTATGAGGACTTGACTTTGTCAGGGAGAGTCTTTTATGAAATGTATTGTCGTCTACATAAACGGCAGACGAGTTCAAAGACATCAATGTCTACTCAGAGCTAGTGGGCTAAGTGGATTTCATGAGCAAAGGTTCAAACGGTAACACCTACCTATCGTATGCAAAACTCAACTGCTGAAATTTAATTGGAATAATGTTGTTTGAGATCGACCTCCATTCATGTGGGGGATTGTTGGATATTTGAACGTGTGTGAATGAAGGTTATAATTATCAGTCTAGAAACTGATAACTAATAACCATTATTGGCTCATTAAATCCGTGCAATGATGGTCAGATTTCGGTTATGGTTCTGCAAGTATAAATACAGACCAAGGCAGACCAGTTGAGACACACAAAAACACACAACTCTCTTCTTCCTCTCTAATTCTCTCTGCAACATCTCCGGTTATCTTTTCAGGCAAGTGTTCAAGTCCGGCAGTGCGCTGTTGCTGCTTCGGACCGGCGACGATGAATCTGTTTAAGGGAATTGTGTCAAACAGAAGCCGGTTCACTATTTCTGTCTTTAATTTTATTCCTTCCAGTGGTAATTTTCTAACACACACATAACTGGAAAAACGTTGAAGATGGCGTTGGTACAAAAGGAGCGGATTGAAAAAAATATAATCTTTGAGTTTTTTATTTTATTTTAGTGTACTGTTTTTTAGTGTAATGTTTTTAAATTTAATGAAATGGTTTTGATTTTATAAAGTTCGAAATTAATTATACAAAATTGAAAATTAATAATTGAGTAATGATGAGATACGGGTTTTATTATGAAATAACGCCCCATAAAACTCCTCTATGACATGGCGCGCCACTTATCACATGACGCCCCAAAAGAGGCTTTATTTCATATATGGCCCAATACTATTCTTTTTATAAGTAATACTATACTAAACTTTTTGGGTACTTACATGGACACAGATTGAAAGAGTTTCAAAACCATGAAACAAGTTATTAGTCGCAATTCAAAAGGGAGGTGAAAAGAGAAACCAAGTCGTGATATACTGGGAATACTTGTTTCAGAATACATTAACAACAGTGGCGAAGCTTGAGATTTCCGATAGAGGGTCGAAAACGTATATATCCAAAAATTTCTATAGAACCGGAGGGGGGTCAAAAACGTATATACACAAAAAAATTTATACGAAAACCACATATATAACACTACTGAGCGAGAAGTTCGGTGGGTCTCCAGCCCCTTCCTAATCTGCGCCGATGGTTAACAACCGTAAGTTTCTTGACAGTCAGTCGGTTATAATATACTACCGTTAAAAAATATGTTAAGAACTGGAATGACCATATAATAAAATTGTAGACAGTACATACAAGATAACTTCAAGTGGTGAGAGAGAACACAATGCAATTAGATAACCATCTTATTCAAAACGGTAATTACAAATGTATTTTATGCAACTCAGCATATTATTGAGTTTGAAACGTTGTGTGTGTGGAGTTATGTTCAATTAGATGTGTCAATTTCTGTGTCATGTTGAACGCTTTTAGTTAATATACTTAATACATTTAATTAAACGTGTGGTTTGATAAACCGTGTAACCTGTTTTTTTACAACACGAATTATACATTTACAACTTAATTACTTACCACTAACTACGATCAAAAAAATTTTGATTGCTAAATGCTTAAAATTGATTCAATGGATGCATCATAATCGATTTATTTAGTGGCCCCATATTCGGTTAAAAACGATTAATTAGATGAATTGATATGCACCTTGTGGATCAGGTCACCTTGGGTCCACATAACCTTCATTTGATGTTTTTTAACGGCAAATTTGGATCACTAACAGACTACTGAAGTATAATTGTGTCATCGAACCACTTGATCGTATCCATCTCTACTAGGCATAATGCCTATACACCAGGAAACCCAATAAATATGAGGAAACCCTCTTGTGAGAATCAAGATACCAGTAGACTATAAAGCCATGGGTTTCAATTGATGTTACAATTGAGGATTATTTATACAATTAAAAACAAAGTAGACATGAATATTTTCATCACTTTATTTAATGATCAATTCATCTAGTGCTCTACCTTAAATACAGACATTTATTTGGTTGACTTAATTTCAATCTAAACTAAGTCATTGCTTTTACCGACGAGAAATATCCATTGGTACTTGCCCCCAAAAAAAAGTAAATCATTCAAAAAAATTATGTGTTACTTTAAAATTTTGTGAGCATGGTGGGAAATGGGTACCAACAACTGGTCCCTCGGTAACACTAGAGTTCTCACCCCGAAATTTCAAGTCAATGAGGTACACTCAAATTGTGAGTTATGCCAAGAGAACCATGACACCGTTGACTGCCCACAACTTGCTTAACAAGTAAACTTTATGGGAAGTTAGAATCGGCAAAACAATTCATTCAACAACACAAATAATACTGGTAGGAAAACCATCCAAATTACACCTCAATATTAAGTCGTGGAAATCAGAATGGAGAATTAAGCAGTAATACAACTCAGTCCGAAAGGAAACTAAGACTAGAAGATATGATGACCCTCTTCATAGCATTTAATTAAAGAGTTAATTGGTAAAAAAAAGGCATTCGGAAATTAATAACAGTAAATATGAATTGGTAAGTCACCCAAATTCGTTTATTAATCAATAAACTATAATTCAAAACTTGACTACAGAAATCCCTACCCATTGAACACAGTATTTACAACTAATCTATCTAATTAGACTATAACTAAGATTCCTATTAATTAATTTCACTTTAATTATCTAACACAAATCCTATTGTAATTCAATTAGGATCATTTAGATGATTAACCACAAACTAATTAATATATTGTTTAATGTTTATCATCTCCTAAACTCGAGCATAATAATGTTCTTAGTTGATCCCCATGTATGGCAACCTCTGGGTACGAATAGAATTCCCCAACATTCACCCCCCCTGAATTTTTGAGTCGTAAACGAGAGGTCTTCAAAACCAAGCAAATCTTGTCCCCTAGAATGTCTGCTCGTTGTCTATTGCCAGATACATGTTCAACTGTCACTTCATTATTTTCAATACATCCCTGAATAAAATGAAACTAAGACTTTATATGCTTACTTCGATTATGGAACACCGGGTTTTTCACCAAGGCAATCATTGAAGTATTATCTACTTTTAACATCATATTCTGCGGTTGTCTTCCAGTAACTTCACTTATCAATTCTCGTACCCATGTAGTTGACAAGCTGTTGAATTAGCTGCCATGTATTTAGCTTAACATGAGGTTAACGCCATCGTACTCTGTTTTTGCGAACACCAAGTAATTGGTGCAAAACCATAGTAAAACACGTGTCCCATTGTACTCTATGACAACCAGCAATATTACGGGCTAATCCATACAATCTAATCACTGTTTATATACTTAAATATGTTCATTTAGACTTAATTACGTGTTATTTGAGTCCACAAAGTCTAGCAATGCTCGGGAATGAATGAAATTTTGCATTTAGTATAATTAGTATCGCCTCGTCGCGTTACGATGAAACTAATTTTAACGAGCGTTGGTGTTATCCAGTTAACGTTTTTGTATCGAAATTATTCCAATATATCTGGAACATTAAATCGATGGAAATATTATGTGATCGACAAGAATAATAGATAAAACATATTTTGAATAAATAAGTATTGTAATTATTCGGTGGATCGCACAAGTACTGTTTTAGTCTGTTTTTAACAACGAAACTATAATTTTCACCAAACGAATGCTAGCATATGATATACGGCGTAGATATGGATGATTGATGGAAGGAACACCAAACATATCCCAAACTTCTCGCTATCACCAAACATATCCCAAACTTCTCGCTCCCACCGGCCGACTGATGGAAATGGACTGACTACCCTTGAATTAATATGTGATTTTGATTAGTATTGGGTGCAAGTAGGGGATATAAGATGTCATAAGGATGCCTAAATAATAAATTGTTAGCCGAATAATTAGCATAAATAAGGATCGTTCCGCATCAAATCATTGTCTAAACAACGTCTAGTGAACTAGATAATGGTAGTTAGTGAACTAATATGTGATTAGTATCCTAAACATCCTAATTATCAAAATATCTAGGATTAACATCATTACAAGACTTCTATTTTCAACATAATCTAACCAACCCAATCCTACCCCATCTCCTCTCATGATCCGTGACGCACATGGGGGTCCTACAACCTCTATGTTTGGTGGAGTGTTGGCTAATGAGTATGGTTGAGCTTGTAACATCCACCGTAAACGAATCCTAGAACCTGATCCGTTGTAAACCGAACGAAAACCGTAATAAATGAGAGAAATAATTTCTTTTAAATTTTGGTTGTTATTTGTTTCAATGTAAAACAAAAATATGTGTGTATATATATATATATAGAGAGAGAGAGAGAATTAATTTATCAACTCTTTTAAACGAAAGTGACTTCCCAAACGAAGGTGACCTTTAAGCGAAGGTCCACCTTTGGAACGAAAGTCAATCCTTAAACGAAGGAGAACCTTAAGTGAAAGTGACTACCAAGCGAAGGTGCATTGCTCCAGACTAAGGTCCTAAACGAACGAAGGTCCACCTTCGTTGCTACAGTGACATGCATCGAAGGTGACCTACATGCATAACTTTTCCGCAAGAAACGAGTTCATGCATTCATTCTGCCCTTAGACCTTTTAACTTCTTCGCTTGATGGTAAACATTATTGTCCCAATCAATGGGATAATGATGGCAAAATTAAAAGCCATTTACAAACTAATAACTTGCCATTTTAGAGATAAAAAATTAGAGATCTTTTCTTTTCTACAACTTTAGCCATCACCTAAATTCTCTAAGAAAAAACAAGTATTTCTCCACCAAAAATTCTGCCTAAGTGTTCTGGAAATCATCAAGGGGAAGCAAGGAATTATCCTGAAGCAATTGACACCTAAACACACATCATTGAACATGTTGCATGATCGGAGGGGTACCTGTGCACATAACCACACGAACGTATAAATAAATGTCAATGTGTATGCATACGTGGTAGTATACGTGTGTAGAATTCAAGTGATTCATGTGAATATTAACTAACAATAGAACAGTGACTATATTAGGACATGGTTGATCACACCTAACCTAGTCACTAAAATTCTAGCCTAGCAAATCTAAGGTGAGTTCATTAATTTACTAAAAACATGCATCCCTAGTGTGGGACTACATTATCCCTAGTTTGGGACTACACAAATATTCTTGGAAGGAATACCACTACCTAAATACTCTAGTTTAAATCCGTTTCTATAGGGAACTAAACAAACATCTATCTTGAAAGTCCCTACCTTTATGCTGATAAGTTGTCGGGTGGCAAATGGGGTATTATTTGATAGCGATATTAGGTTTGACAAACCTCACACCGTGCAGGAACCCGGGCTTGAACTTTTGACCTTTACTTTGCATCAATGCCGATAGACATTGATGTGGGGCACAAAAACATACACAGTCCGTATTCGGTACTTCTAGTTTACTTGCTTAACAGTGGGTTAGTTACACATGACATGCCTTTATAACTTTTGTATTTAACTTACTTTTCGTTGAACTAAAACTGTGAACTCGCCAACTTTTGTTGATACACTTTAGCATGCTTTGCAGGACGCTAGGTACGACTCACATGGAAACTTGCAGCTTAGAGTGTCATGGCTTTTTATTAAACTGTTTTCTTTATTTATGCAAAACAACTGGGGGTTTTCAATTATGTCTGGATTTTTATCCTTTAGCTTTCAATGTCAAACTCAAAATGCATTTTCGAACATTTGAAATTATTATCACTATGCATATTGAATATAGTAGTTAAAGATTCTCCATTATTTTGAAATGGTTCAACATGATTAATGGCTTGATCCTTGTTTGTCACGCGCCTCGCGGTAAAACTCTGCAGGTGGTTTTGAGGGTGTGACATTAATCGTGCGTGTTTTGGTCTTTATTTTCGTTTTTCGACTGCGATGTAGGGTTGTTCAATATTCGAACCAGATTCAAAAAATCCGAATTTCGACTCAACTGGAATTCAAATCTCAAGGTTTGAATTCGGTTTTCAAGAATTCGATTCAAAGTCGAGTTCGATAATTGGTCGAGTTTAGTAATCGAATTTGAATTGAATACAGATTTACAATTTTCATTTTAATTTGAATTCAAATTATTCATATATTTTTATATATAGTTAAACGTGTATACACACACACTTAAAAAACTTCTAAACTTGGGCCAAAATCTAAATTATATCCATAAGACATAAGTCCATAACAGGACCAACCCTAATAGCCCATAGTCTCATACTACTTTTTTCTGGTCCCATACTACTTTCTAATTCCAATTTCCTAACCTATTACTTTAAATTTGTATATGGATGTTACAATTGTGATTTTGGCCTACTAACACAATGATAGTTTATTAAATTTATAGATTTGTATTTTTTATGTAAATAATAGTTAGTTTGTTGTAGTTTTAAAAATATGAGCGAAATAATTTATTATTTTAGGTGAATTTGAATAAAATTCAATTTATTTGAACTCGAGCTCAAATACGAATCAAATCAAATTTTGAACAGGAATCCAGGTAAAAAAAAACAAAATATTCAAATAAATTAATTTGATTAATTCAAAAACTTGTTATTTGATTCGTTGAACACCCCTAATGCAATGTGAGTGGTCTAGAGATTTCAAAGTTTCTTTCATTTAGATAATTTTTTATGGCCTTCACAATCTTTAAACATCTGAGTTATGTGTCCGACAAGTGTGCGGATACACCCACTGTTCGATTTACACTGAGTTTGTTTTAATTTATAATTTGTGACGTATGTATATCTATGTATAACTCATACAAATATGTTTTAGCAACTGTTAAGTTCTGTTCATCGGTACATAGTTTTTGTCTATATGGTCAAAGGGAGTTGTTCGGCGCATAAGTAGACATGGGAATTTCTTTCCGTCTCCAGCTAATTCTGCTGCAAAATTGGTTGTAGATCTAACACAACTGAGGATCTTTTAGCATTTGTTTATGAGACAAGGTATAAAAGTTTTACATGAACATCACACAATGTTGTTGAACTTAAGGACTTGCACATCAAGGGATCAAGTGAGAATCATTGAATATAAAGTTTTTAGCAACTTTCATGGAAGATCGACACCTGTCACGTGAAGTATGCATATTAAATTGAGGGAACGTATTATACGCCTACAATCTTTCCCTTCACTAAGTTTTGTTCCGCTCGGTTTTCTTAATAAGGTTTTAGTAAGGCAATATAAGTCAATGTTTTGAACAACTTTCACGGAAAGTCGACACCTCTCACTTGAAGTATGCATATCAAATTGATATAACACCCCAACCGATGGTGGAAACATCGGGGCGAGACGAATAGATTATAAGAGACTTCATAACAATTAGAAGTGACAAGTATTTAAAAAGTACAATTTCATTTCATTACTAACGGTTCAAGTACATGAATTGGAAACAAAATACGAGAAGTAACGAATGACTAATCTACAAACATGAATTAAAGTTTGGTGCGTTTCTAATTCTTCCTACTAGATTCTTTTCAATGCTTCACGATAACAATCCTGCAATATATAATAAAGTAACATATCAACACATAAGGTATTGGCGAACATACAAGTTTAGGTATACTAGCATAAGTTAAAAAAGAGTTTAACAAAATCCACATGGCAATAATGTATACTAAGGCATAACATACATAATCTAGCATGCAACACATAGTTGTCAACCCAATGATTTCCGCTAGCGTAATCTTATCGAAGCCACGACAAGACCGTTATGATTAACTTAACATGACCTCAAGAATACGGGAGGTGCGTTACTCGTATAGCGCTATACATGTTAAGGGAGGCAGTTAATGACAAAGCACTATGCACGTAAAGTTTCTAGCATGCAAGTATTCCTAAGTATAAATGTTTAAGCATGTATAATGGATTCGATTTTATGACTAAAGTATTTGCGTATAAGTGTTTGTCACACCCCAACTGATAGCAGAAACATCGGAGTGAGACGAAAACAAGATTGCAATTGTGACAATATTTAATAAATCAAAATTTCATTACATTACTAAATCAAGTACATGGTTCGAATCAAAACATAACAACTTATTGAGAAACTAAATACATCATATGTACTAAAAATTAAAGGTGTGTTTCTAGTCATCCTACTAGATTCCATTCATCATCATCATCATCGATTTCCTACAATACATATTAAAGTATAGTTCAACACAAAACGTATTGGCGAGCATACAAGTTTGATTACTAGCATAATATAAAAGTTTAAATAAATCCACATGTAGCAAGTGCGGCCATTGTTTGCTTGCGGTTGGGTTTGGTTCCCTTGCGGTTTTTGGCCGCTTCGGCATTGGGTGTTAAAGTGGCCAAACCTATTGCACGTAGTGTAAAGGCGGCTTGGTGCGGTGGTTTGGTGATGGTAGGTGCAAGTCACACACTTGGGATAAGTCCCAGTGTAAGCTCACTTGGCTGGTTCGGGGTTTTGGGTTAGGACGAGTTGTTGTTGTGGAGGGTTTTGCGGAGTAATAACCTCACAGGTTTGGTTTGAAGCCTTCCGCTTCTTACTATTGGTATTAGATTTGGGTGAGGGTTTAGACAGTTCGGCGATAGGTTTGGTGGTGGCTTGGTGAACTGTTTTGGTAGAACCCTTCGTGTCGTAGGTTACATCTAAAATTCGGTTGTGGTTGAATTTGGCGGCTAAGCGGTAGGTGTCTTCGAGGGTTTTGGGTTGGGCGGACTCAACGAAGTTTGAAACGGAGGGAGGTAAGGCTCGGAAGTATTTGGCGATGGACTTGTCAGTGGAATCGACTTGGCCAGGGCATAGGGCGCTAAGTTGCTTGAACTTAGCGGTGAGGCCGGTGTTGTCGCTCCCAACTTAGTTAATGTTCCAAAACCCATTCTCAAGTTGTTGGAGCTCGTGGGGAGGGCAAAACTCATCGTTCATGAGCTTCTTAAGCTTGGTCCAAGTTAAAGCATAAGCAGCATCGTCTTCGCGTGCGTTACGTTCGGCGGTCCACCAATCAAGAGCTCTTGATCGGAAGACGCTGTTGGCGTTGCTGGTGTGAGGTGTTCGGGACACCCACTTTGATGAAACATGACCTCAATGGCGTCGAACCATTGGAGCATTTTCATCACTCCCTTTTCGCCTATGAATGGCATCGGGCTGCAAGAGTTGAATTGCTTAAACGAGAAGGTTGACTGGGGTGGTGTGACTTTGGAATCGACCGAGGCATTATGGGATTCGACGTTGTTGGGGGGTTGGCTAGATCTTACTAACGATATCGGGATAGCCTTGGCCATTTGCTTGGCCATGAACTTCATCATATCCTTCTTGGACATCGAATCGGAGTTGGAGTTGGACTTGGAGTTCCTCCTTATGTTCGAGTGACGTGTGGATGACATCTAAAATGTCGAAATATGGGAAAATATGAGACTTGATCATAATTTGTTTAGAAAATATAGTTTGTCTGCATGAATGAGCATAAATTATTCCACATAACACGTAAGTTTCACATACTTTGCACAAGTATAACACGTATTCACATCGTATAATGACGTATAAAGATGATAAGAATGTAAATTTAGTGTGTTCACGATGATTAGTGTTGTTTTAGATTGCGGACAACGTGTGATTCGTGCCTTCAAATTGAGATGATAAATGTATCAAATGTGAAACACATAGAAATGGATATAACATAAAAGAAATGCGATGTAAAACTTGGAGTGTCTCGGAACGAAACTAAGACTATTTTAAAGTGAATCAAAAGTTCTTTCGAGTTAGGGAAACATGCTTTGGCCTAATAGGTAGAATACTATCACCGAGGAGCGGTTAATGGCATTCACCCTTTCGGTTACTACATGTGTAACGCTTCGCATTTTATACTTTCCTTATTTAGCAAGTGTAATTATACTCAAATTCTTTGTGTAATTAAACTTATACATCACAATTTTATGCTTAAAATACGAAAACATAACCCAAAACCAAACTCTTTATGCGATCTAGCTCAATTCACACGAAGTGGTGTCCAACTCGTACGAACTGGCCCTGTTTCCTATAAATTCGCACTCCACTCCACTCCTAAACCCTTTGCTCACTATGTGAAATGAAGACCAAGCATCCATAACTCTTCGTTGAGTCTTCCTCCTAAAATAATTTCGGGACAAAATTCCCTAAAGTAGGGGAGAGTGTAACGCTTCGCATTTTTATACTTTCCTTATTTAGAAAGTGTAATCATAGTTCTATGTATGGAAACTTGTATTCGTATCCATTTCTCCATTCGTAATCTGGGATGTTGATCATAATGAAAATTTGTACTCTATTTATACTTGTTATTCATACAAATCAATCATTTAAATACTTGTTTACATGTAAACTTATACTTATCATACGTGCAATACTCATACTTGAATGCTCGAATACTCAAATTTTATGTGCAATTATACTTACACATCACAATTTTATGATTAAAATACCGAAAAAACCGGCTAAAATACGAAAACATAACCCAAAACCGAACTCTTTGTGCGATCTAGATCACTTCGCACGAAGTGCACCTCGCACGACGTGGTGTCCAACTCGTACGAACTGGCCTTATATCCTATTAATTCGCACTCCACTCCTAAACCCTTTGCTAACTGCGGAAATTACTCTCAAGCTACTGATCCTTCCCTCTCGTAGCAGATCCGTATCTAAAGGTTTCCAAACCTTCCAACTCATTTTCTTTACTTACTTTTTGATGATTTCTTCTACTCTTTTCTAATGCATGCATCCTCAAGTGTTGAATGCCACCAAGCTCATCATCCTCTATATGATTAAGCTTGTGTTGGTAGTAGTGTGAACACTAGAAGCCTTGGCTTCCGAATTAGTTCCACCACCTCATATGTCCATTGCATGTCATTCAAGTGGCTTGCTAGCACCGAAGTTACCTAACCCCGTCTGCCCTCAGACACTTAGTTAACTCTTTCCATGTCGGGAATGGCTCACCTGGATTAATCATACTTGGTCACTTGTATAGCTAGATTTACATTCTGTTTGATGACCAACCCGGTTGTTACAACCTTATGCTTTGGTGAATTGAGGTGTTCGCACTCCTATGCTTGGCTTCTATGACAAACTTGACAAAAAGGACATAAACTATATGTAACCTTCATACTTTCTTAATAAACTAGTCTGAACAGAATATTAATCGCTTTATGATGAAGTATTATGATCCTAGACTGTTCGGTCTCGTTGCCAAATTTCCCGTTCACAGAAATCAGTGTCGAAATGGGTGCAAAATGAGCTAAAACATTCCAAAAATGACACTTCGCACGAAGTGGAGCTTTTCTATGTTTTCTTTTCCTATCTGCCGAATCCAAATCTGAATCCTTTGTTAACTACAGTCTCTTCACACACCTCTGTTTACCCTTGTAGGGTAACCTTGGTGTGCATTACTTCAACTCTCCAACTCAACAACTCACGGATTTCTAGGAGGCTTGCAAACCATGAGTATACTCGACCCATTTAAGTTTATCACTTTTGGGTGCGGTACATGTAAACTATCAAAATAACACAAACATGCTTATACTTAATCATAAACAATCCTTATACATGCTTACGTGACAAACTTGAATTCATACATGCTTATACTTAATATGCTTATACCATGTCATTAGCTTCGATCAAGCCTCCTTTAACATGTATAGCGCTATAGGATTAACGCATTGCCCGTATTCCTGAGGCCATGTTAAGTAAACAACTTAGGTCTCTTCATTGCTATGATTAGATCACACTTGCGGGAATTCTTTTGGTTGACACGTATAAACGCATGCTAGTATTTGACATGATAGCTTTAAGTTAACATTTATGCATGAGGAGTTGTTCATTTTTTATTATCTTAGTATTCAGATTTGTATACTCGCCAATGCCTTGTGTGTTGAACTATACTTTAACATGTGTTGCAGGTTGATGACGTTGACGATTTATGGAATTCTAATAGGATGGACATAGAAACTCATCTTAATTTAGATTTATGTAGGATCGTGTTTTTAATTGGAATGTTGTATTTTTCTTGTAATTGTACTTGAAATTTTTATTTCCAAGCAATGTACTTGAATATTTAGTAATGAAATGAAATATCGTTCCTTTAAATACTTGTCACAATTTAGCGTTATGTTGTCTCGAGCAATCTATTTATGTCAGCCCTGATGATTCCGCCATCGGTTGGGGTGTGACAGATTGGTATCAGAGCCATAACTATAGGGAATTAGGAAAATTGCATGATTCGACCTATAGTCTAAGCACCAAATCAGACCCCTTCGTACGAACTGAGACCCTTTGTGCTAACTGAAGCACTTGGTGCGAACTAGACCTCTTCCTGCGAACTGAACATCTCCGCACGAAGTGGCATTCACTTCGCACGAAGTGAGCCCACTTTGTACGAAGTGAACTCTTTTCCTCGATTAAAACGTCTAAACTTGCCTATTCTGCTTCTGATCTAACTCTGTTTCTTAAACATTACCTGCCTTTCCTAAGGCTGAAACAATACACACTTGAGGACATGAAGACACTCGTATTTTACTAACGAGGCGATTTGCACCAAGATAGGCCCAATGGCCTGCAATTTTCAGTGAATTCCCTTATTCCACATATTCGATTTTACACGAAGTTATGCCATCAAGTTAGAAGTGATATCCACACCTTGATGGAAAACTTCCATTTCATACACTAGTGGATCTTACAACGAGTCAGAATTTGCTCCTCGTTTGGTAATTGTCAACCACACTTAGGGCACGATGTTACCAAGTTAGGGGTGAAATCGGTATCTTAATAACTAGTCCCACTCCTAGATTTTCAATCTCGCCAAAGTTTCGAATTTTCAATCAATTAGGGACATGTAGTAACTGGAAGGGTAAGATACCGTTAAACGCTCCTCAGTGTGAGCATTTTACCTATTAGGCTAAAACATGTTTCCCTAATTTGAAAGGACTTTCGATTCACTTTGGAATAGTCGAAGTTTCTAAACCCGAGACACTCCAACGTTTTATCAAGCCCCTCTTTTATGATACATCAATTTCTATGTGTTTTACTTTGATACTTTTACCATTTCAAGTCGAAGGCACGAATCGCACGTAAGTCGCAATCTAAAACAACTCTAATAATCACAAACAAACTAAATTTATTACTCTTATCGCTTTTATACGTGATTATGCCATGAAGATACGTGTTATGCTTTCGAAATTATGTGGAACATACGTGATACATGATATTCTTTATGCTTATACCTGCAAACAACCTTATTTGTAAAACATGTTATGATCAAGTCTCATCCTTTCCTCCTATTTTCGTTCTCCTAGATGTCTTCTTCACACAACTTAAAAGGAAGGAAGAAGTCTAAGTCTAACTACGATTTGATGTCCAAGAAGGATTGTATGAAGTTCATGGCCAAGAAAATGGCAAAGATTATCCCCGATATCGTCAGCAATATTCAACCTACCGCAAACCCCGACAACACCGATTTCCCTAACGCATCAGTGGACTCTAAGGTCACCACACCCAAGTCAACATTCTTGTTCAAACAATTTAACTCTGGCAGCCCAATGCCATTCACGGGCGAAGAGGGAGCCACGAAGCTACTTCAATGGTTCGATGCCATTGAGGTTACGTTCCGTCAAAGCGGGTGTCCCGATCACCTACGCACAACCAACGCTACTAGCATCTTCCAATCAAGGGCACTTGATTGGTGGACCGCCGAAAGCAGTGTGTGTGGGGACGACGCCGCTTATACGCTCACTTGGGCTGAGCTCAAGAAACTCACGGGAATGAGTTATGTCCTCCTCACGAATGTCAATAACTCGAAAACGAGTTTTGGAACATCAGGTGGGGAGCAACAACATTGGCCTCGCCACTAGGTTCAAGCAGCTCAGTATCCTCTGCCCAGGACAAGTTGATTCCACTGATAAGGCCATAGCTAAGTACATACGAGCCTTACCCTCTTCCTTCTCCAGCTACGTTAAGTCCGCTCAACCCAAGACCCTTGAGGATGCCTTTAGCCGCCAAGTCCAACCATAACCTAATATTGGATGAAGCCTTTGAAGCCAAGGGCTCTACAAAGAAGGTTCACCAAGCAACCACCTAATCAATCACTAAACCATCCAAACCTTCACCTGAGGCCAACCCCAACAGTAAGAAGTGGAAGGCTTCAAACTAAAACGTTGTGGCGATTACTCGGCAAAACCGTCCCAAACAACAACAACTAACCCTAACCCAACCCCCTGAGCCAACCAAGCGAGCTTACACTAGGACTTATCCCGAGTGTGCGACATTCTCTTATCATCACCCGAGCACCGCACCATGCCGCCTTTGCACCACGTGCAATAGGTTTGGGCATTTCAGTTACCAATGATGAAGTGGTCTAAAACTGTCACACCCCGACCCGCAGCGGAATAAGAGTCGGGGCATAATTGGGTTATCACCAAAGCTCATGATGTTTACTAATATGTTTCATATTTATTAAATTCAAAATTACATCCTCAATATTCCAAACAAGTTCATACCATTACAAAGAAAAATAACCAACTAAACAATCCAAAGTCTAAACCGGTTTATTCTTCTAAGCCATCCTATATGTTTCTTGCTGCATCTGGATCACCTGTATCATGTGTAAAAATGGGGGTTTTTGGGTCAACATAAGTTGGCGAGTGAACCTTGTTAGAAAACATTTATTATTGATTTCATGTTATATTTATTATGGAAAATTGTGCAATAATCATATGTGAGCAAACGTAAATAAACATACAATAACAATAACAATAACAATCCATAACAAACAATAACATACAATAACAATAACAAACCACCTTGCATGAATATATGACATGAATGATACTGTATATGTTGGCAACGTCACGTTCACGCTCATAGGTAATGGGGAACGGACGGCCTATGATAAATGTATGTGCGATCAAGGCTCAATCAAACGGAGCCGATCGTATGTTGGCAACGCCTCGTTCACGCTCATAGGTAATGGGGAACAGCTCAACGCTCATAGGTAATGGGGAGCGGCGGCCTATGATAATGTATGTACTGAAAATGATAAACTTAATCAAACATTAACCACACAAACACTTGATACATATTGAATACACATTTGATCATGGATATGATGGATGCACATTTGTTTAAATGTAATAAATAATAAGACACATGATACACCTAAAAAACGTGATTAAAACGGGGAATTTGTAGAGATTCACTCACATTGGGTGCGTTTGTTTGAAGATGTTGAATGCGCACGAGTTTAGAGGATTGATCGACGAGGAATAACCAACCTAAATAATAATGAAAAGGTACGGTAAATAAGTCGATTTTATTAATAATTTTAATAGGAATTTTTGATATATTTTTGTGAGTTTAAGACTATTTTCTAACTTTAAAAACATTATTTTTAAGTATTTTTAATTGATTTTTAAATTAAATAAATAAATAAAAATATAAAAAAAAGTGTTGACTTTTTTTTGGTTTGACCATTGACCATTGACTTTGACTTGTTGACCGGTTCGGTCGTGTATATTGTTTGCACTGAGTGAGGTTCGAACTCGTGACCTCCCGTACGCGTGCACGCAGCTCTACCAACTGAGCTACGTGTCTAACCGAAATATTTCTGTTTTTAATTATATTTATATACTATTTAATTTATTCCAAAATTCATTACTTAAAAAGGATTTAAATTCTATCGAACCGGCTTGCGTATCAGGTCTCGAACCCGGGACCTGTTGATTATCGTTGCACACAGTCCACCGCTGGACTGTGTGTCTAACCTGGTTAAAACACTTGTTTTTATTTCTCTTATATACTAACTGGAAGTTTTCATATTTGGGTTTTATAAAAAAGTCTGAATATTGTGACGAATCGGAATAAGGGCGGACTCGAACCCGGTATCGCTGTGTTTCAATTGCACACAGTCCACCGCTGGACTGTGTGTCTAACCCGAGATATAATCCAATTTATATTAAATTTATACACAGACTCACTTCATCTTCTTCGTTACAATAACCCAGACAACGATTACTCTACTGAACTTGTTCAATTCAATTAACAGGCGTATGAATGATTAAAATGTAACGGATAGGAAAGGTTTTGGGAATGAACATACCGGAATGACGACTTTTCTCAGAACTCCGGCAAAGTCGTCGGCTCTGTTTTTATGAACTCCGTCTGAGCGGACCAATTAACAGTTTTTGATTAACTAATTGTAAAATTGATTGACTAAGCAAGAGTTATCAGAAGGTTTGAATGATTATACCGTTTCACAGCGTAACTTAGGAATTTTCAGAAAACTTCCGGCGAGTGTTGATTATCCGATATCGTCGTCTGGGACCGATTCTGATTGGAGGGTTTGAGTTAGTAAAAGTCTAACAACAGATAGAAGATGAAAGAATTTAGGAATTTACCGTTTTGATGAAAGACACGGTTTTCCGGTGAAAGTCCGGCGAGTTCAAAAAGCGTTTCCGACGAACTGACAATAGAGCAAAAGTGAAATTGAGAGTTCTGTGGATGATTTTTAGTCGCGAGATACTGATATTGTTGGAGTAATTCAGGAAGTGAATGTTTTCGGTTATTAAACCCGAACATCACATGAATTCAAGTTCATTAAAGGCTGAATTGATTAAAATGTCGGTTTATCGGTTATAAGCAAGAATCCGCGATCACTCAAAAGTCTTTGGACGTTTGGAAACCGATATCGGTTTCAGTTTGGTGCAATCAGGTTGATTCACGGTTGAAGTTATGTTTTAATTGTTTCCTAGAATTCACAAAGACATCAAGTGGCGGAGTGGTTATGTGTTTGGTGTTTAAAGTTTCCGGCTGACCCGGGTTCGAAACCCGGCAGCCCTATTTCATTTTTAATTGTTTTAATTTTATTTTTTAACCAATTTTAATTTCCATAATCTAAAATGTTTATTAGTTATGTATTGTTTAAAATTAAAATAAGCATTAAATGAGCAACAAAATATGAAACTGATTATTCGATTAATAAACGAAGCGGGTTTGGAAAACCCGTTTTTTCGACAAATGTTACAGTATCCCCTACTTTTAGAAATTTCGTCCCGAAATTTAAGTAGTAGTGGTAACAGGAAAAAGATGCGGGTATTTTTCGCGCATTGAGTCTTCACGTTCCCAAGTAAACTCAGGTCCCCGTTTCGACTCCCAGCGTACCCTAACAATTGGAATACGACTTCGTCTTAAACGTTTCTCTCCGAAGTCCATAATTTCTACTGGTCTTTCAATGAAATGCATAGATTCATTGACTTGAATGTCTTCAAGAGGAATATGGAGATTTTCATCGGCGAGGCACTTCTTCAAGTTTGATACGTGGAATGTGGGATGAATTCTGTTGAGTCCTTCTGGTAGGTCAAGCTTGTATGCTACAGGTCCTACTCTTTCGAGTATCTTGAAAGTTCCTACGTAGCGTGGTGCTAGCGTGCCTTTTTGGCCAAAACGAACCACACCCTTCCACGGTGATACTTTTAAAAGTACTTGATCACCAACATTAAACTCTAAGGGCTTTCGTCGTTTGTCTGCATAACTCTTTTGACGACTTTGTGCTGCTAGAAGATTGTTTCGAATTTGATGGATCTTGTCTGTTGTTTCTTGGATTAATTCTGGACCGGTGATTTGAGCTTCTCCAATTTCGTGCCAACATATTGGTGATCGGCACTTACGACCATATAAAGCTTCGAAAGGTGCTATGCCGATACTTGAATGATAGCTGTTGTTGTACGAAAATTCAACTAATGGTAGATGAGCGTCCCAATTTCCTTTGAAGTCTATGACACATGCTCGAAGCATGTCTTCAAGGGTTTGGATAGTGCATTCAGATTGTCCATCAGTTTGAGGATGAAAAGCGGTACTGAGGTCTAATCGTGTACCCAAGGCGGCTTGTACGGCTTGCCATGTTCGTGAAGTGAAACGACCATCACGGTCTGAAATGATGCTTAAAGGTACACCATGACGGCTTACGATTTCGCTGATGTAGATACGAGCTAACTTCTCGTTCTTGAAGTCCTCGCGAATCGGAATGAAGTGAGCTGATTTTGTGAGACGATCAATGATTACCCATATAGTGTCATACCCACTGGAGGTGCGAGGTAACCCGGTAATGAAGTCCATGGTTATGTTTTCCCACTTCCATACAGGTATTTCAGGTTGGGTTAGAAGTCCTGAAGGTCTTTGATGTTCAGCTTTTACTTTAGAACAGGTAAGGCACTTGGAAACAAAAACAGCAATATCCTTTTTCATGCCCGGCCACCAGTAGGTGTATCGAAGGTCTTGATACATCTTGTCGGCTCCTGGGTGTACAGAGTATCGTGTTTTGTGCGCCTCTTTCATAAGGAAATCGCGAAGGTTATTGTGATCGGGAATCCATATGCGATCTAGATAATACAGAATACCGTCGGATTTTGTTTCGAGTTTAAGTTCTGCTCCACAAGATAGCTCATTGCGTATGTCGTTTTCTGTTATAGCAACATGTTGAGCTTCTCGGATTTGATCTTTGATGTCGGTTATGATTTGCGCACATAGAAGACGAATGGAGTTCGCATAACCCTTTCGACTGAGTGCATCGGCCACCACATTTGCCTTGCCAGGATGATACCGAATTTCACAGTCGTAGTCATTAAGAAGTTCGACCCATCTTCGTTGTCTCATATTCAACTCCTTCTGATTAAAGATATGTTGGAGGCTCTTGTGGTCAGTGTATATTTCACACTTAGTACCGTAGAGGTAATGTCTCCATATCTTAAGAGCGAACACAACGGCTCCAAGTTCCAGGTCGTGGGTGGTGTAGTTCTTCTCATGAACTTTGAGTTGTCTAGAAGCGTAGGCTATCACTTTTCCCCTTTGCATTAATACACAGCCTAATCCTTGCCCTGATGCGTCACAATATACTACAAAGTCATCGCAACCTTCGGGGAGTGTGAGGATAGGTGCGTCACAAAGCTTTTGCTTAAGGGTTTGGAAGGCTTCTTCTTGTTTAGGTCCCCATATGAAGGGTTTTCCCTTATGTGTTAAAGCCGTGAGTGGTACAGCGATGCGGGAGAAATTTGCAGTGAAACGGCGATAATAACCAGCCAAATCAAGGAATGATCTTACTTCGGTTGGTGTACGTGGCGCTTGCCATTCTTGTACTGCTTTGATCTTTGAGGGGTCGACATGTATTCCCTTGTCATTGACGACATGTCCAAGGAATTGTACCTCTTTTAACCAGAATTCGCATTTGGAGAATTTGGTGTAGAGCTTTTCATTATCTAAGAGTGTAAGGATGAGTCGAAGGTGTCGTTCATGATCAGACTTAGACTTTGAGTAAATGAGGATGTCGTCGATGAAGACTATAACAAAGCGATCGAGATAGGGTTTGCAGACTCTGTTAATTAGATCCATGAAGACAGCTGGAGTGTTGGTTAAACCAAATGGCATGACCATGAATTCATAATGACCATAACGAGTTCGGAAGGCGGTCTTTGGGATGTCTTCTTCATGTACTCTGAGTTGATAATAACCAGAACGAAGGTCGATTTTTGAAAAACAGCTGGCGCCTTGAAGTTGGTCAAGAAGATCAGCAATGCGAGGTAATGGGTAGCGGTTCTTGACCGTTAACTTGTTGAGTTCTCTGTAGTCGATGCACATGCGAAACGTTCCATCTTTCTTCTTCACAAAAAAGACAGGTGCACCCCAAGGCGATGAGCTAGGACGTATGAATCCTTTGTCAGTCAGCTCTTGTAATTGACTGGCTAGCTCTTGCATTTCGATGGGGCTAACCTATAAGGAGATTTTGCAACTGGTGTAGCTCCAGGTATAAGATCAATGCGGAATTCGACTTCTCTCACGGGAGGAAGTCCTGAAATGTCGTCAGGAAAAACTTGCGGAAAATCTTTTACTACTGGGATGTCTTCAAGTTTCTTCTCCTTGGTTCCCTTTTTGACGACATGAGTTAGAAATGCGACATAATTCTTGCGGAGATATTTTCGGGATTGAAGACAGGACATTAATTTGAGCCTTTTCGAAGGGGTTTCTCCAAAGATTCGTAGAGTCTGACCGTTTGTAAGAGGAATGCGTATAAACTTTTCGTGGCATACAACTTCAGCATGATGTTGGCTGAGCCAGTCCATACCAATTATAATGTCGAAACTTCCCAACTTCATAGGAATGAGGTCAACTGGAAAATCGTGATCGTTTAGAGTGAGAGTACAATTGCGTATAATAGAGTTTAATGAGACCGGTTTTCCATCAGCAACTTCTACTGTTATGGATTCCATGAGTTTATCACGAGTCTGGTTGAGGATGGGTTCAAATTCTAAGGACACAAAACTCTTATCCGCGCCAGTATCAAATAACATGGATGCATAACTACCATTGATGAGAAACGTACCGTTAACCACGTTGTTGTCGGCCCTAGCTTGATTGGCGTTGATGTTGAAAGCTCTTCCTCTAGCAGGTGAAGGAGCTTGGTTAGCTTGATTCACCGGATTTGCTTGAGCTTGAGCATGTATAATGTTCACCAAACGTGGACAAGTGTTTCTAAAGTGGTTTGGGTCTCCACAATTGTAACAAGCCCGCATAGGTTGCACCATGGGATAGTTGGGTTGGTAGTAGGATTGGGCTACATGTTGGGTAGGTGGTAGTAGTAGAGGTTGTTGGGCTTGACCCACTATCTGATGGTGGGTTTGGGTTGAGGGCTGATGGCGGTTCGTTCGCTGAGGTACGCGACAGGTTTGATGGTGTGACCTGCGCGACCACAGCCGGTGCAATGTTGGCAGGGATGATCAGGAAAGTGATGGTATTGGCAACGGTTGCACTTTGGGTATGGGCTGGAGTATGGCCTTTTATATGGTGCAGGTGAGGGGGCAACTTGGGTAATGGGTGCAGCAGGGATAGGGAAATTTGTTTGTGTGACAGCAAAGTTTCTGGTGTTTCATTTCCTCTTGTTAGCAAACTTTGAGGAGGAGGTGGAATGGTTTGAAGTTTGGCCCTCAACGAGGGCTTTCTTTTTCTCGTCCTTAAATTTGCCGTTGCGAATACGATTCTCGGTAAGCTCGGTAGTTAGTTCCATAGCAGCTTCGAGTGTTGCAGGCGAAGTGCTGAGAACTGAGTCTTGAATTTTCGAGGGAAGGCCTCGAATATAGTGCTAGACTAAGCGGTAAACTGGGGTGAACAAGTTAGGGACCATTTGGTTCAACTCTAAAAATCGTTTGTTGTAGGAAGTATGATCTCCCTCCTTTTGCTTCAACGAATGAAATTCATCCTCCAACTTTTTGATCTCGCTTCTAGGACAGAAGCGTCTCGTCATGATTTCCCTTAACTCCTCCCACGTTAAGGCCATTGCATCTTCGACTCCTATCTTCCCCTTTTCAGTATTCCACCAGGTAAGAGCTACCCCAAATAGCCTCCCGATTGCGTAACATACCTTGCGATCCTCGGGACAATCGCAGTTGAGGAAAGTGTTTTCCATTTCCTCAAACCAGTGGAGGAGGGCAGTGACACCTTCGGTCCCTTCAAATTTCGGGGGATCGCAAGACTTGAAATGTTTGTATGAGCACTTTTTGGAGGGAGGGTTGTCAACATTCTTGTCTTCTTGTTGGGGAGGGTTGATGGGATTTGCGGCGAGAGCTTGTTGGACTTGAACTACGATGTCAGGAAGCACCGCGGCCATTTGTTTTGCGATTTGGGTGGCCAAGCGTTCGTTTGACCTTCCTGATCTTCTACCCCCACGTTGTTGCCTAGCCGACATCTACAGGAATATACATAAGAAGATTGTGAGTTTATGGAGTCTTTTTAGGTGTCATGTGTCTAAAAAAAATAAATAACATAAACATCAATAATGCAACTACATCCATAGGATGTCTTGGGTTTGCTCATGTTAGGCCTCAAATGTCCCCCATACCTTCACCTGTATAGTCATGTGGGCCCCCATGACTATTGGCTTGGTAGGATTCACATTGGTATTGGCGGTTTAACACTCGCATCACCCGAATGAAAACCATGAAATATGTTTGCGAGATGTATGGTCGGAGGGTGTCCAGGTGTAGACACAATGACAACTCAAAGTGGGGTTAGCTCACACGACGTTTGGTATAGCATGCTTTGGCCTAATAGGTCGTTCGTACTCTCATCGTTAGTCCCCAGGTAGGCAAACTGGTCCTTTATTTTGGATTTATACGAATGCCAAGCCTAGACAGGACGTTCCAACTACCGGTACTTGTACCCTTCCAGTTACTACATGCCCGTCATGAGAACTCACTTTGATGTGATTTGAAAATACAAAAATCGTTGTAAAAGTCATGGAAATTGTGTGGTGTGTGCTCTCATGGATATGATATGTTATGAGAATATGATTCATGATAGGCATTGTATAATAATATGTACTTATGAACATGCTTGCATAACATTGAATGTAACATTAAACATAAAACATATAAACATCATGAATTTTGCATGTAACACACAAAAATTTTAAAAAAATTCTAATCAACTATAGAATAGGCTCTAAGGGTCTAATAACCTATCCTATATCCCTATAGTCATGGCTCTGATACCAATCTGTCACACCTTGACCCGCAGCGGAATAAGAGTCGGGGCATAATTGGGTTATCACCAAAGCTCATGATGTTTACTAATATGTTTCATATTTATTAAATTCAAAATTACATCCTCAATATTCCAAACAAGTTCATACCATTACAAAGAAAAATAACCAACTAAACAATCCAAAGTCTAAACCGGTTTATTCTTCTAAGCCATCCTATATGTTTCTTGCTGCATCTGGATCACCTGTATCATGTGTAAAAATAGGGGTTTTTGGGTCAACATAAGTTGGCAAGTGAACCTTGTTAGAAAACATTTATTATTGATTTCATGTTATATTTATTATGGAAAATTGTGCAATAATCATATGTGAGCAAACGTAAATAAACATACAATAACAATAACATTAACAATCCATAACAAACAATAACATACAATAACAATAACAAACCACCTTGCATGAATATATGACATGAATGATACTGTATATGTTGGCAACGTCACGTTCACGCTCATAGGTAATGGGAACGGACGGCCTATGATAAATGTATGTGCGATCAAGGCTCAATCAAACGGAGCCGATCATCTGTTGGCAACGCCTCGTTCACGCTCATAGGTAATGGGGAACAGCTCAACGCTCATAGGTAATGGGGAGCGGCGGCCTATGATAATGTATGTACTGAAAATGATAAATTTAATCAAACATTAACCACACAAACACTTGATACATATTGAATACACATTTGATCATGGATATGATGGATGCACAATTGTTTAAATGTAATAAATAATAAGACACATGATACACCCCAAAAACGTGATTAAAACGGGGAATTTGTAGAGATTCACTCACATTGGGTGCGTTCGTTTGAAGATGTTGAATGCGCACGAGTTTAGAGGATTGATCGACGACGAATAACTAACCTAAATAATAACGAAAATGTACGGTAAATAAGTGGATTTTATTAATAATTTTAATAGGATTTTTAGATATATTTTTGTGAGTTTAAGACTATTTTCTAACTTTAAAAACATTATTTTTTAAGTATTTTTAATTGATTTTTAAATTAAATAAATAAATAAAAATATAAAAAAAGTGTTGACTTTTTTTGGTTTGACCGTTGACCATTGACTTTGACTTGTTGACCGGTTCGGTCGTGTATATTGTTTGCACTAAGTGAGGTTCGAACTCGTGACCTCCCGTACGCGTGCACGCAGCTCTACCAACTGAGCTACGTGTCTAACCCGAAATATTTCTGTTTTTAATTATATTTATATACTATTTAATTTATTCCAAAATTCATTACTTAAAAAGGATTTAAATTCTATCGAACCGGCGTGCGTATCAGGTCTCGAACCCGGGACCTGTTGATTATCGTTGCACACAGTCTACCGCTGGACTGTGTGTCTAACCTGGTTAAAACACTTGTTTTTATTTCTCTTATATACTAACTGGAAGTTTTCATATTTGGGTTTTATAAAAAGTCTGAATATTGTGACGAATCGGAATAAGGGCGGACTCGAACCCGGTATCGCTGTGTTCCAATTGCACACAGTCCACCGCTGGACTGTGTGTCTAACCCGAGATATAATCCAATTTATATTAAATTTATACACAGACTCACTTCATCTTCTTCGTTACAATAACTCAGACAACGATTACTCTACTGAACTTGTTCAATTCAATTAACAGGCGTATGAATGATTAAAATGTAACGGATAGGAAATGTTTTGGGAATGAACATACCGGAATGACGACTTTTCTCAGAACTCCGGCAAAGTCGTCGGCTCTGTTTTTATGAACTCCGTCTGAGCGGACAAATTAACAGTTTTTGATTAACTAATTGTAAAATTGATTGACTAAGCAAGAGTTATCAGAAGGTTTGAATGATTATACCGTTTCACAGCGTAACTTAGGAATTTTCAGAAAACTTCCGGCGAGTGTTGATTATCCGATATCGTCGTCTGGGACCGATTCTGATTGGAGGGTTTGAGTTAGTAAAAGTCTAACAACAGATAGAAGATGAAAGAATTTAGAAATTTACCGTTTTGATGAAAGACACGGTTTTCCGGCGAAAGTCCGGCGAGTTCAAAAAGCGTTTCCGACGAATTGACAATAGAGCAAAAGTGAAATTGAGAGTTCTGTGGATGATTTTTAGTCGCGTGATACTGATATTGTTGGAGTAATTCAGGAAGTGAATGTTTTCGGTTATTAAACCCGAATATCACATGAATTCAAGTTCATTAAAGGCTGAACTGATTAAAATGTCGGTTTATCGGTTATAAGCAAGAATCCGCGATCACTCAAAAGTCCTTGGACGTTTGGAAACCAATATCGGTTTCAGTTTGGCGCAATCAGTTTGATTCACGGTTGAAGTTATGTTTTAATTGTTTCCTAGAATTCACAAAGACATCAAGTGGCGGAGTGGTTATGTGTTTGGTGTTTAAAGTTTCCGGCTGACCCGGGTTCGAAACCCGGCAGCCCTTTTTCATTTTTAATTGTTTTAATTTTATTTTTTAACCAATTTTAATTTCCATAATCTAAAATGTTTATTAGTTATGTATTGTTTAAAATTAAAATAAGCATTAAATGAGCAACAAAATATGAAACTGATTATTCGATTAATAAACGAAGCGGGTTTGGAAAACCCGTTTTTCGACAAATGTTACAAAAACCGCAAGGCAACCAAACCCAACCAACAACACCAAACCAGATCCAAAACCACCAAATAGCCAACAACGGTCGCATCTGTTACAAATGTGGCAACCCAAACCATCTCATTAACGTCTGCCCTCAACGCAATCAAGCCCAGCAGCAAGCTCCTCGTGGACGAGCTTTTGTCATCACTGCAGCTTAGGCTTAGATCAGCAATGACATTATGAACGGTACGTTTCTCATGAACAATGTATATGCTTCATGTTTATTTGATACATGCGCGGATAGAAGTTTTGTATCAGTTGAATTCAAACCATTGCTTAAGTGTAGACGCTCTAGGTTGCCAAAATCATTCAGTGTCAAAGTTGCTAATGGTAAATCAATCACCGTCGATTTCATTCTTTCTAATTGTTCTCTTAGTCTCAACGATCACAAGTTTTTGATCGACCTCATACCCATGCAATTGTGTAGTTTCGACAACATCATAGGCATGGTTTGGCTTCGTAAAGTCCATGCTAGAGTCGTTTGCTCCGATATCAATTCATTCGTTTGCCTCTTCCTTCTTGCGATTCGTTACACGTCTATGGTGAGAAACCTTCTAAACGTCTCAAGCTTATGTCGTGTATTCAAGCGAACAAGTACTTACGCAAAGTGTACTTTTCCTTCCTTGCCCATGTTGTGGAAAACAAACATAAAGGAAAGAGCGTGAGTGATGTTCCTGTCATTTGCGATTTCCCTGACGTTTTTCCTGAAGATCTACCTAGTCCTCCTCCTCCTCGCTCTATTAACTTTCGCATCGACCTTATCCCTGGTGCTATACCTCTCGCTAAATCTCCTTACCGTCTCGCACCCTCAGAAATGCAATAGCTATCAAGCCGACTACAAGAACTACTTGATAAAGGCTTTATACGCCCTAGTACATCTCCTTGGGGCGCTCCAGTCCTCTTTGTCAAGAACAAAGATGGTTCTTTTCGAATGTGTATTGACTACCGTGAACTTAATAAACTAAACCTTAACAAGCGTTACCCCATTCCTCGCATCGATGATCTCTTTGATCAACTTCGAGTCCTCGAAGAGGATATTCCTAAACCGCCTTTCGTACTCGTTATGGTCACCACGAGTTTGTAGTCATGCCATTCGGTTTAGCCAATGCGCCTACGGTTTTAATGATGTGTGTGTGTGAATCATACTTATATCGTTTCGTGATTGTTTTCATAGGCGATATCCTCATCTACTCCATTACACAAGACGAGCACGAGTGTCATACCCTGACCCGCAGCAGATATGATAGTCGGGGCATGATTGGGTTTTCATCAAAGCTCATGACATTTACTATTATAAAAGTTTCATATTTATTATTTCAAATTAAAAGGAAATATTCCAACCAACACATAATCCATACAAACACAAACTGTTCTAAACATGCATTCAAATAACGCTTTATTTTTCTTCTAAGGCCCAAGTCCTATATGTTCCTTGCTTCAACCTAGTCACCTGTATCATGTGTAAAAATAGAGATTTGGGTCAACAAAAGTTGGCGAGTGAATCCCGTTTAAACATTAGAAATAATTGATATGTTTATTAATTTAATAAAATATGCATAAACCAAATATGAGCAACGTATATGTAATCTATCCACAAACCACATAATCATCTAACAATGTACATGTGAGCACGATAAGCGATGTGCTGTGAGATCAACGCTCAATCAAACAGAGCCGATCTAATTAGGCAACGCGACGTTCTATCCATTTGTAACAGGGAACAAAATGAGCCTAATGTGAGAGCTTGACTGAAATGAGAAAGTATAACCACAAATAACAATAAACCGAATATCACATAGCATGTTAGTTTATATAATGGTAATAGCACGAGTGTTGAATAAATCATATAAATAAGACGACACATGATACACTCCAAAACATGAATAAAAATGGGAAGTTTGTAGGAATTCACTCACAATGGTTGCGTTTTTTATTTGATGAAGTGCGTGCACGATTTAAAGATACCAACTGACGAGAAAAGTTAACCTAAATATTCACGTAATAATTCGGTAAATATATTTCTTTTACTTAAAATTAGTATTTTTATTTAATGAATTTTATTAGCCTTTTTTGGTCATTTTTATTGTATATTACTAATTTTTATGTTTAAAAAGGAATTAATTATATATTTTTATGATTTTTAAGGGAAAAAACAAAAATTTCAATAAAAAAATATACCCCTTTTTTTCGGGTCGACCCGGTCGGCTTTTTGGCAACATGTGAGACTCGAACACGTGACCTCTCGTTTACGTGCACACGCTCGACCAACTGAGCTACGTGTCTAACCCGGAATATATTCAGTTTTAATTATATTTATATACATATTAAAGTAAACCATAATCTGATTATATTTAAAAAGGTTTGGAAATTTCCGAAACGTGTAACCGACCGGACTCGAACGCGTGACCAAGGCTTCGTGTTGCACACAGCCCGACCAATTGGGCTGTGTGACTAACCCGAAGGATATGGGTTTTTAATTACATTTATACACTAACTGAGTCTTATTATATATAAGTTATAAAAAGGGTTGGTAATATATAGGAAATCAGCAGCGTAAGTGAGACTCGAACCCGGACTATTTGTTTAAAATGCACACAGTCCACCACTGGACTGTGTGTCTAACCCGGTATATTTACCGATTTTAATTTCCTTTATACATTGACACTACTTCATCTTCTTCATTATGAACCCACAGTTCACATACCCGATCGTTAATCTAATAAAACTTGCTGGATTACTTGATTACACTACTACTGATAAATAAAAAAATAACTAAAAGAAAAGGATTTAAGTGTGTTTATACCGAAACAGGGGTGATCTTGATTTCTCCGGTGAAGTTCCGGCGAGAAGCAAACTTTCCAGCGATGAATAATTTGAAAACTGAGAGTGTGCAGAGTGTATTGCGAGTGTGAGCGAGTTCTACAAGGGTTCATCGATCACTATTTATAGTTGAAGGTGCTGATTTGAGTTGGATTTCAATTTTATCGGTTTCGGTCAAAAATTTGATTGTGGAATGATTGTGTAACCGAATTGATCATAGCTGACCCCACGATTGAGTCTAACATATGATTGGAAAAGGTTTCTCAGTTTAAATTCGCAAAAGAAACGGATTTTTGATGATTGATTTGTAAGTTTTCATCCGTTACAGGCGGGCGTTTTGAAACTGGATTTAGAGTGTTGCTTCGATATAAAATTTATTTGATTTGGGTTGGTTTCAGATATGTGCGTGTGGTGTAGTGGTGTGTTGTGTGTATTGTTTGGGTGGAGACCCGGGTTTGATACCCGCGGTCTACACCTTTTGTTTTATTTTTATTATTTGTTATTATTATTATTATTTTAACTTTATTATCATTATTAAATAACAATAATATAACCAATTTTAATGCTTAACATAAATGCGTAACGAATCATCATAACGTATATTTGTATTACAAAACGGAGCGGGTTTTAGAACCCGTTTCACGACAAATGTTATAACGAGCGACACTTACGACTTATCCTCGAACTTCTACATGGTGAACGATGATGTGTGCAAAATGCAACATATAAATTACATCAAACAAGGCATAAAAACAACCCTTTTTAGGTACTAATGTTGGAAAAAGCATGTTTCTTTGTTTACTTTTAAATTACAGGATCAAAAGAGCTTACGATAAAAGAAGCAAATTAACAGCCAAAACCAACACAAATATAAAGAAGAAGGATTGACACGACCTGCCGAAACCCCATTCAAATTCAAAACAACAAAAATAATGAAGACATAAGCTTAGGCACGGGGCCGTGCGTAGTCAAAGATTCTCTCCAGAAAAAGACAACAGCAACAAACAACCTACTCGGGGCCATGCCAAGCCAACATGGGCCATGGTCAACTTTAAGATCCGTAGAATCTGGGATAGTACAACAAGTACATTGTCCACTGGGTCGTGCCTGTCACCCAGGGAGTGTTGGTACAACGACCTGACATCTACAGTTAATGAAGGTAGAGAAAAAGTCCACCACAGGGTCGGGCCAGGAGGGCATAGGGCCGTGGTCGCCTTCTGTTTTCAGCTATAAATAGAGGATCTTGGTTCATGAGAAAGGCATCCATTGGCAAACCATTTCTCTTACACTTGCCATCAGTTCACCACCACTACAACACCAGCACCCACCATTATCATCCATCTTTCATCTTTTAGAGTGTGTAGTAGTCTCAGGAGCCAAGATTGATCGTAAGAGTTTTTGTCAAACAAAGGCCATGCTTAGCTAAATCTCTTAAATCACTTGGTGAAGACAAATCTTTTATATATTACTTCTGATTTCCAATATTTGGCAACTTTTTATTTGGGTATGTATTAAAGACTTTAATAACTAGTTTTTTATATTGAAAGTGAACTTTATTTAAACATTTCTTCATGTTTTGTTGATTCATTCATTCGTGTCTTTACGTTCTATATAAAGCGCGTTAACTACCTAGAAGGGGGGGGGGGGTTAGAAGGGTGTTTGGGTAAAGTTCTTGTGTAGTTCAATGTATAGATACTGTGAGGACTTGGTTCAAGCTTATTAGGACTTCCCCTGAGGCAGATAGCATCATATCAGGGGAAGTAAGAACGGCTTGAACCACTTATAAATAAACCACTATTAAAACTTTACCCAGCCTTGTGGGACTGTATTTTTGCTGACTCAGACCAATATGGCTGAAGGTAACGTCGCCTTCACAAGAGGGGCCTACCACTTTTCACATTAATAACTTAATTATCTTTCAATATCCTGACCTAGCAGGACTGTATCTCTGCTGACTTAGACCAATAGGTTGAGGGTAACGCCACCTTCATAAGAAGGGCCTACTACTATAACTAAGATAATATCTTAAAATGCCAAAAGTGCAGAAATCATCAAAGGAGATGTAAAAGAGGAGTCAGAACCAAGTGATTCTTTCTTGTCTATTTGCTTTCCTTTTTATTTACGTTTGTACTTTTATATCTTTTAAACTTTCAAAACTTTTATCAAAAATTTGGATAGATTAGACGTTAACGATAAGCCGGTATTTAAAGCTCTTGTGTCCTTGAACGACCTCGGTATCTTACCATCACTATACTACGTCCACGATGGGTGCACTGCACTAACATGTGTATAGTGGTAGTATTGTATCGTGTTTTACAAATTTAAAGCTTGATCTACGGGTAAAAAGTATCTAAAAATATAACAAAAATCATAACCACACTCGACCACGTCAAGTTTTTGGCGCCGTTGCCGGGGGACACAAGGATTTTAAGAAAGCTTAAAATTAACGACCTAAACAAATTTTATCTTTTTCTTTTAATCTTTAGGATTTTCTCTTTGTTTTTGCAATTTCTACATTTTTCTACAGACTTTAGCACGGGGTCGTGCCAGATCAGACACGGGTTGTGCCCAGGTTTAAACATAAAATTTTTGTTTTCTGGGCTATAGAAGTACAGACACGGGGCCGTGGAGGTCCAACACGTGGTCGTGCCCGACTTACAGTAGCTGGGGATCCAGAAAATAGAAAACTTTAAACACAACTCATTGAGCACTGGCCCATGTTGAACCTTCTGATCAACAAAATTTTGTGTTTTTTATCGCAGAAATCGAGGCTCAGTCACGAAGCTCGCAACTCAACCTAGTGCATGAGCTCCAGCTACGACAAAGACATAAAAGAACCACTAGAGGAACCCGAGTGCTTTTTTAGAAAAAACTAAAAGCTAAAAATCAACAAAAAGCCTCGGAGCAAGACCCTCCCATGGCGGATCAACGTACTTTAATGGATTACTTATGGCCTACGGTCCGTAATCTTGGAGCCATTATTAACCTGCTAAATGTAGATGCTAACAACTTTGAGCTTCGAACCCATCTAATTCAAATGCTCCAAAATTTCGCTACCTTCCACAGCCTCCCGTACAAAGATCCCCATTTACATATTAACAGTTTCTTGGAAATATGTGAAACCTTCCGAATCAACGGAGTCTTCAACGACGTTATCCGGCTTCGTATGTTCCCATTTTCACTAGAAGACCGAGCCAAGGCCTGGCTTAATACCCTTCTAAGTGGATCTGTCCACACTTGGGATGAACTTGCCCAAAAGTTTCAATACAAATATTTCCCTCCTGCTAAAACGGCTAAATTAATGACTGAAATTAATTCATATTCTCAAAAGGACGGGGAATCTTTGTATGAAACTTAGGAAAAGTTCAAAGAGTTGTTAAGGAAATGCCCTCATCACAGTTTAGAACTATACAACAAGTCTCCACATTCTATAATGGACATTTGCCCCACATAAGACAAATCATTGACTCCAACTCTGGGGGCCTCCTTGGTAATCGTCGTCCCACCAAAATTTATAATCAAATCAAAGAAATTGCTCAAAAAAGTTTTCAATGCACACCCCTTGGGGCTCCAAATCCAAAGCTCCGTGAGCCCACAAAGTGGATGAAAGCACTTCTTTACAAGTCCAAATCGAAGCTCTTTCTACAAAAATAAAAAAAATAGAATTATCAAAACGCTTCGGTTATGGTTTGTGAAGGGTGTGGTGGGCCACACGAAAACTTGAGTTGTAGATGGCGAAAATCAAACAGAATTGGTAAACTACCTTAACAATCGCCCTCGTCCACCGGGCAATCAAACTAACACTTTCAACCCCGAATGGCGAAATCAATCCAACTTTGGTTGGAGAGATTCGGGAGGTAGTAACCAACAAAACCAGAACCAACAATCCAACTTTCAACAACCCCGAAACGAACAACAAGGCTTCCAACAACAATAAGGAGGAAGAGAAAGGCTTGAGGATCATATCACTCACCTCTTCTCCGAATCTGATAAAAGTACTCGGAAAGGTTCCTACAAATCGAAGCCGAAATTAGGAACCAATGGGCTAGCATACAAAATATCGAAAAACAAGTAAGCCAACTTGCCCAAAATTTTTCCGAGAGACCACAAGGAGCCTTGTCTAGTAATACTGAAACAAAACCAAAAGCCTAAGTAAACGTAATCAACTTGAGAAGTCGGAAGGTAGGACCCAAAATTGAACCAACACCATAACAACCCGATTCACCCCCTAAAATACTCAACCCCAAAATATCGAAACAACCAAACCACCCCTGCTTCCTTACCCCGGTAGTTTACTACAGCAAAAGACTGACGAGCAATTCACTAAATTTGTAAGTTTACTTAGACAACTTCACATCAATCTCCCTTTTATGGAAGTCCTCACTCAAATGCCAAAATACTCCAAGTTCATGAAATACTTCCTCACTCATAAAAGGAAGATTGAATCCATTAAACAAGTTAACTTAGGTGAAGAATGCTCGCCGGCACTACTCAACAAGCTCCCTCAAAAGAAGATTGATCCCGGAATCTTCACCATTCCTTGCTCATTGGAGGTTCACCAATAAGCAATGCACTAGCCGACTTATGGGCTGGCATTAACCTAATGCTTGCCTTTATATTCAATCGACTTGAGCTAGGCAAACCACACCCTACAAGGATGAGCATACAACTTGTGAATAGATCGGTAAAATACCCTCAAGGTGTCATACCTGTTGGTGAAAGTCGGAGAATTTGTCTTTCCGATCGATTTTGTAATCCTAGATATGGAGGAAGACACCGAAATCCCGCTCATTTTAGGAAGGCCCTTCCTTGCCACCACAAGAGCCATGGTGGACATGAATGATGGGAGATTAGCATTGAGGGTTGGTGACAAGGAAATCAAGTTTGTAGTAGGACAACGAGCGGAGGATGATCCGGTCAACTACATCAAGGCAATAGACTCCAGCTTAAATTAGGCCCTTCAATGATGCAACTCGGGATGCAAGTCATCCCGCTCGAGCAACATTTGACCGAATTTGGCTCTAGCCAAGGACCCTTATAAACGTGGCGCACCATGAAAGCATTTCATGAAACTATCCCTAAATAAATTAGTTTAAATTTAATGCATTCTGTTTTAATTTTTTCATTTGTAGGAATAAAGCACACTTGAAATGGTGAAATGATGTGAAAAAATGAGGGAAAAGGGACCCCATGTAGTTAAATGAAGCTTTTCTCTCTTGGATATTTGGCGTAAAGTTCTAATAAATCTTATTTTGGTAAAGAAGTATGCGCAAAGTTTCTTTAGAAGTTATTAATGGGTATGGTTTCCTTGAATGGCGCAAGGTTTTTGGGACCATACCCCTTCAAGTCCCCCCAGTCCAGTGTTGCTCCTATGTAAGAATAAAAAGTAGGTGGAGCACTGGACTTAAGATAAATGTGCCGCGCTAGGTAAGGACTAGCTTTTTGTTGCTTGATGCATCTTGTGTCGTAAGTAAATTTTGAAAAAGTATTTGAATTTCAAATATGCTTAGACACGTAAACCAGAGACTCCCGCTCCAAAAACTACAGAACCGAGTCTGTAGCACGGGGTTGTGCCCACCAGGCAGGCACAACCCCCGTGCCCAAATGTCCGAAGCAAAAAATTTTCTGCAGAAAAGGTGGCACGGCCATGCCCACCAGGCACGTCTCCGTGTCTACCACACTTTAAGTTTTTGTTATAATTAATTACTGGCACTTTGGCCACGGGGCCGTGCTCAGCTGGCACGCCCCCGTGCCCAATGCCTAGTAATTTTAAAATTTGTTGTTTAACCCCACTTTTTGCACATTTAATCAAAACAAATCATATTTAGGACACATTGAGGACAATGTGTAATTAAGTGCGGGGGGATGTTAAAACCTTGAATCGGTTGTCCTAAAATCAAGCCTTACATAAAACTCGCCTTGGAAAACCGCTAATGACCCCAAATAGTTTTTGAAAATTTTCGTTTTTACTTATCTTGGTTTAGTTTGGGAAAAATAAGTTCTAAAAATTATGTTTTTACAAATTTACACCTAATAGCGTCGTGAAAAATAACCAATTAAGAAAATTATAAAAACAGGTATAACAAATCTTTGTAAAATTTGATTATATATACACTTTTACATTATAACCCTTTCCCATAAAAGTGAGTTTTTAAGCCTTTACCTAGCATACAAATAAATATCTATACTAATTGCTTAATTTTTTGTTTCTTGTGTGAATAGCCCGTTTGGTTCTTACAAATTTAGAACTTGGCTAAGCAATATGTTCCCAATCCTACCGACACTAATACAAGTAAGTAAATTATAGAGGCACTAGGACTAAAACCTATTTTTCATTTTAAATCTTTATTTTCCTTTTCATATCCCCCTAGTTAAACTCCTTTAATCCTTAACCCTTCCGTTTCTAAAACCGCAAAAATATAAACTTTAGCAAAAACAACCACCTACAACCACAAAATTTCTTTTTTATTTACATCATTTATTTTTTTTGTAACAAGTTGTGTTATAAATAACAAAGTATGGTTTAGTTTCAACTTTAGCAAAAAAAACATTGGTTAAAGTTTTTTTCTAAGTCACAAAAATTGTTTAAGAAAAACCTGATACTTTTACGCTTTTCACCATTTTTACACAAAAATAACTACCCTAGTCAAAACCTACCCTTTTAAAGCCAATTTAATATTTACAAAGATTAAACATCACAAAGGAGTTGGTTTGATTGTTTGTCAAGCCTATGGTAGGCGTAAGCACCACATCGGGTCTGAGCGATTTCACTTAAACATCTCCGGCCGATTGTTGAGTGACCACTTATAAGATATGTAAATTTGTATATAACTAAATAGAATTTTATAAAGGCATGTTATGCCCAAAACAATTAACTTTTCTTAAAATATGTTCTAAATAAATTATGATAAATAAGATTGTAAATAAAATAAAAACAAAATAACTTTAGGACTTGGATTTCCGACACTCTAAAGATAAGCCCAAAAATTTCTCTTCTACCAATTTTGTTTGGGTGTCTAAGCCACATTATAGAGTTTTGCTTGAGTACAAGCAAAGATTCAAGTGTGGGGGTAATTGATGTGTGCAAAATGAAACATATAAATTACATCAAACAAGGATAAAAACAACCCTTTTTCGGTACTAATGTTGGAAAACGCATTTTTCCTTATTTACTTTTAAATTACATGATCAGAAGAGCTTAAACAAACAAAACAAGCAAATTAACAGACAAAACCAACAAAAATACAAAGAAAAAGGATTGACATGACTTGCCGAACCCACATTCACATCCAAAACAACAAAAATAATGAAAAAAGAAGCTTAGGCACGGGGCCGTGCCCACCACGCATGGGGCCGTGCCCAATCAAAGATTCTCTGCAGAAAAAGACAACACCAACAGACAACCAACATGGGGCCATGCTAGGTCCTGATCAACTTTAAGATTTGAAGAATCTGGGATAATACAGCAAGTACACTAACCACGGGGACGTGCTTTGTCACCACGGGACGTGTTGGTACAATGACCTGACATCTACAATTAATGAAGGGAGAGAAAAAGTCCACCACAGGGCCGTGCCAGGAGGGCACTGGGCCGTGGTCGCCTCTATTTTTAGCTATAAATAGAGAAGCTTGGTTCATGAGAAAGGTATCACTTGGCAAACCACTTCTTTCACACTTGCCATCAGTCCACCACCACCACCACTACAACACCAACACTCACCACTATCATCCATCTTTCATATTTTAGAGTGTGTAGTAGTCTCAGGATCCAATATTGATTGTAAGAGTTCTTGTAAAACAAAGGTCATGCTTGGCTAAATCTCTAATATCACTTGGTTCAGACAGATCATTTTATATATTACTTTTGATTTCCAATCTTTGGCAACTTTTTATTTGGGTATGTATTAATGACTTAGTTAACTAGTTTTTTTATATTGAAAATGAACTTTATTTAAACATTTCTTCATGTTTCGTTGATTCACTCATTCGTGTCTTTATGGTCTATATAAAGCGCGTTAACTACCTGGAAGGAGGTTAGAAGGGTGTTTGGGTAAATTTCTTGTCTCGTTCAGTGTATAGATCCTGCAAGGACTTGGTTCAAGCTTATTAGGACTTCCCTTGAGGCAGATAACATCAAATCAGGGGAAGTAAGAACAACTTGAACCCCTTTAAATAAACCACTATTAAAACTTTACCCGGCCTTGTGGGACTGTATCCCTGCTGACTCAGACCAATATGGCCGAGGGTAACGCCGCCTTCAAAAGAGGGGCCTACTACTATAACTACGATAATCTCTTAAAATGCCAAAAGTGCGGAAATCAGAAAAGGATATCTAAAGGAGGAGTCGGAACCAAGTGATTCTTTCTTGTCTATTTGCTTTCCTTTTTATTTACGTGTTACTTTTATATATTTTAAACTTTCAAAACTTTTGTAAAAAATTTGGTTAGATTAGATATTAATAATAAGCCAGTATTAAAAGCTCTTTTGTCCTTGGACGACCTCGGTATCTTACCATCACTATAATACGTCCACGATGGGTGCACTTGTCCTAACGCGTGTAGAGGGGTAGTATTATATCGTGTTTTATAAATTTAAAGCTTGATCTACGAGTAAAAAGTACCTAAAATATAACAAAAATTATAACCACACTTGACCACGTCAAACAACTATACGCCAAATTCTCCAAGTATGAATTTTGGTTAAAAGAAGTTCAATTTCTCAGACACGTTGTGAACAAGAAAGGCATACACGTGGATTCGGCCAAAATCGAAGCTGTCAAGAACTGGATTGCACCTAAGTCTCCGTCCAAAATTCGTTCATTTCTTGGATTGGCGGGTTATTATCGTCGATTCATTTCCAACTTTTCGAAAATATCGTACCTCTCACTTCCTTAACTAAAAAAGATAAACCTTTTGTTTGGGGTTCTGAATAGGAGGAGTCTTTCCAAACGTTCAAGGATATGCTATACAATGCCCCTATTCTAGCTCTTCCTAGTGATAACGACAACTTCGTGGGGTATTACGATGCATATAACCAAGGTCTTGGTTGTGTCCTTATGCAACGAGACAAGGTCATCGCTTACGCTTCGAGATAACTCAACATTCATGAGAAGAACTACACTACTCACGACCTTAAACTTGGTGCAGTTGTTTTTGCGTTAAAGAATTGGCGACACTACCTTTATAGTACCAAGTGTGTGGTTTTCACCGACCATAAGATCTTCAACACATCTTTAACCAAAAAGAGCTCAACATGCGTCAACATCGATGGGTTGAATTGCTCAATGACTACGACTGCGATATTTGCTACCATCTTGATAAGGCGAATGTTGTCGCCGACGCTCTTAGTCGTGAGTATTCGTTGCTTCTAGATTCTGAATAACCTTCGTGAACGTATTCGAGAAGCGTAATATTCATCTGTTAACGAGAACAACGAATCCAACGAAATGAAGTGTGGTGTTGAGAATCAGCTTGTGTCCAAATCTTATGGTATTCTATACTACCTCGATTGCATGTGGATTCCCAATCGTGACAACCTTCGTGACTTCTTGGTGAAGGAAGCTCACAACTCCCAATATTCTATTCATCCTGGCGGTAACAAGATGTACCAAGACCTTCATAAATCTTATTAGTGGCCTGGATGAAGAAGAAAATCGCTGTCTATGTCTCAAAGTGTCTCACCTGTTCCAAGGTGAAGGCTGAGCATCAGTGTCCCTATGGCCTACTCGAACAACCAGAAATCCAGGTCTGAAAATGGGAGAGCATAGCAATGGATTTCATTACCAAACTCTCTTGTACTTCCTCTTATCACGATAGCATTTGGGTAATCATTGATCGTTTGACCAAGTCCGCTCACTTCCTCCCCATTCGTGAAGATTACAAAGTCGAGAAATTGGTACGTATCTACACGGATGAAATCATTTGTCATCATGGTATCCTTTTGACATCATCTAAAACTGTGATGCTCGTTTTACCTCGATTCTTTGGCAAACCTTTCAGAAAGCTCTTGGTACTCATCTTAATCTTAGTACAACTTTTCATCCTCAATCCGACGGTCAAACTGAGTGTACTATCCAAACTCTTGAGGATATGCTCAGCTCTTGCGTAATTGATTTTGGTGGCAACTGGGATTCTCACTTACCTTTGGTAGAATTCTCGTACAACAACAGTTATCATGCTAGTATTTAGATGGCACCATTTGAAGCTGTATGGACGTACATGTCGGTCGCCTATCTGTTGGCAGGAGATCGGTGAAGCTCTAATCACTGGTTCCAAATTCATACAAGAGACGACGGACAAAATCCTGCAAATTCGTGATAACCTGCTCAAGGCTCGAAGTCGACAAAAGAGTTACGCTAATAAGAGGCGTAAGCCTTGGAATTCAATGTGGGTGATCATGTACTTCTCAAGGTGTCCCCCTTAGGAAGGGCGTACTATGATTCGGTAAGAGAGGTAAAATCGCACCTCGCTTCGCAGGTCCTTTCAAGATTCTCGAAAGAATTGGCAAGGTAGCGTATCATCTGGACCTACCCCAAGAACTCAACTATGTTCATCCAACCTTCCACGTTTCAAATTTGAAGAAATGTCTAGCTGAAGAAGGACTTCATGTTCCACTCGATGATCTTCAAATCAATGAGTCCTTACACTTTTAGAAAAAAAACGGTCGAAATCATGGACCGAGGAACAAAGCAACTTAGCCGCAGTCGCATTCCCATAGTCAAGGTTCGATGGGAATGCAAGCGTGGCGCTGAATTCACTTGGGAACTCGAAAGTGAAATGAAGACCAAGCATCCGTAACTCTTCGTTGAGTCTTCCTCCTAAAAGAATTTCGGGACGAAATTCCCTAAAGTAGGGGAGACTGTAACGCTTCGCATTTTTGTACTTTTCTTATTTAAAAAGTGTAATCATAGTTCTATTTATGGAAACTTGTATTCATATCCATTTCTCCATTCGTAATCCGAGATGTTGATCATAATGAAAATTTGTACTCTATTTATACTTGTTATTCATACAAATCAATCATTTAAATACTTGTTTACATGCAAACTTATACTTATCATACGTGCAATACTCATACTTGAATGCTACCGAATACTCAAATTTTATGTGCAATTATACTTATACATCACAATATTATGATTAAAATACCGAAAAACCGGCTAAAATACGAAAACATAACCCAAAACCGAAAACATAACCCAAAACCGGCAAACTTATACTTATCATACGTGCAATACTCATACTTGAATGCACCTTGCACAAAGTGTACCTCGCATGAAGTGGTGTCCAACTCGTGCGAATTGGCCCTATTTCCTATTAATTCGCACTCCACTCCTAGACCCTTTGCTAACTTCGGAAATTACTCCCAAGCTACTGATCTTTCCCTCTCGTACCAGATCCGTATCTAAAGGTTTCTAAACCTTCCAACTCATTTTCTTTACTTACTTGTTGATGATTTCTTCTACTATTTTCTAATGCATGCATCCTCAAGTGTTGAATGCCACCAAGCTCATCATCCTCTATATGATTAAGCTTGTGTTGGTAGTAGTTTGAACACTAGAAGCCTTGGCTTCCGAATTAGTTCCATCACCTCATTTGTCCATTGCATGTCATTCAAGTGGCTTGCTAGCACCAAAGTTACCTAACCCCATCTGCCCTCAGACACTTAGTTAACTCTTTCCATGTCGGGAATGACTCACCTGGACTAATCGTGCTTGGCCACTTGTATAGCTAAATTTACATTCTATTATTGATGACCAACCGGGTTGTTACAACCTTATGCTTTGGTGAATCATATAATTAGGTGTTCGCACTCCTATGCTTGACTTCTATGACAAACTTGACAAAAAGGACATAAACTATAGGTAACCTTCGTACTTTCTTAATAAACTAGTCTGAACAGAATATTAATCGCTTTCTGATGAAGTATTTATGATCCTAGACTGTTCGATCTCGTTGCCAAATTTCCCGTTCACAGAAATCAGTGTCGAAATGGGTGCAAAACGAGCTAAAACATTCCAAAACTAACATTTTGCACGAAGTGAACAGTCACTCCGTACAAAGTGCAGGTCACTTCGCACAAAGTGGAGCTTTTCCACGTTTTCTTTCCGTATCTGCCGAATCCAAATCTGAATCCTTCGTTAAGTATAGTCTTTTCACACACCTCTGTTTACCCCTTGTAGGGTAACCTCGGTGTGCATCACTTCAACACTCCAACTCAAAAACTCACGGATTTCTAGGAAGTTTGCAAAACCGTGAGTATACTTGACCCATTTACTTTTATCACTTTTGGGTGCGGTACATGTAAACTATCAAAATCACACAAACATGCTTATACTTAATCACAAACAATCCTTATACATGCTAGTATTTGACATGATAGTTTTAAGTTAACATTTATGCATGAGGAGTTGTTCACTTTCTATTATCTTAGTATTCATATTTGCATACTCGCCAATGTCTTATGTGTTGAACTATACTTTAACAAGTGTTGCAGGTTGATGACGTTGACGATCCATGGAATTATAGTAGGATGGACATAGAAACTCATCTTAATTTAGATTTATGTAGGATCGTGTTTCTAATTGGAATGTTGTATTTTTGTTGTAATTGTACTTAAAAATTTTTGTTTCCAAGCAATGTACTTGAATCTTTAGTAATGAAATGAAATATCGTTCCTTTAAATACTTGTCACAATTTAGCGTTATGTTGTCTCGAGCAATCTATTTATGTCCGCCCCGATGATTCCGCCATCGATTGGGGTGTGAAAACATGTTCCTAGTCGATCGAAAATTCAAGACTTCGGCAGGATTGAAAATCGAGTAGTGGGACTAGTTATCAAGATGTGGGTTTTACCCATAGTTTGATAATTTCGTTCCCTAAACGTTGTTAGTACTTACAAAACGACGAGCAAATTCCGACTCGTTGGTAAGGATCCACTAGAGTATTAAATGGAAATTTTCCATCAAGATCTGGATATCACTCATAACTTGATGGCAATTTCGTGAAAAATCGAATATGCGGATTGAGGGACTTCACAAAAAATTGTAGGCCTTTGGGCCTATTTTGGTGACAATCATATCGATTGTGATATATGAGGGTCTTCGCGTCTTAATGTGTGTATTATGTAATGTCTTAGGAAAGACATATGTATTTCTCAAGACAAAAGATAAGGAAGAAGCAAATAGGAAAAATTTAGACATTTTAAGCATGAAAATTTAAGAATGGTCAAGTATGGTACTTAGACTATAGACTAGGTCAAATCATGCAATTTTTCCTAATTCCCTATAGTTATAACTCTGATACCAATCTGTCACACCCCAAACAATGGTGGAAACATCAATTGAGAGGAAAACAAGATTGCAAGAGACTTCATAACACTATTGGTGACAATATTTAATAAATCAAAATTTCATTTCATTACCAAATCAAGTACATGGTTCAAATCAAATACAACAACTTATCGAGAAATAAAATACATCATTAGTGCTAAAAATTAAAGGTGTGTTCTAGTCATCCTACTATATTCCATTCGTCATCATCATTATCATTTTCCAGCAATACGTATTAAAGTATAGTTCAACACATAAAGTATAGGCGAGCATACAAGTTAGATTACTTGCATAATTGAAAAGTTTAAACAAATCCACATGGCATAATCGTTAACATAAACTAACATACAATAGTAGCATGCAACTATACATGTCAACCCAAAGATTCCCGCTAGCTTAATCTAATCATAACAATGAATAGATCGTTTTGTTTACTTAACATGACCTCAAGAATACGGGCGGTGCGTTAATCCTATTGCGCTATACATGTTAAGGGGGCTTGAATAAAGTTAATGACTAGTATAAACCATAAGAATACTCTAGCATATACGAATTCAAGTATAACGTGTTAAGCATGTATATTGGAGTGTTCGTTTGTAATTTAAGCATAAAGTATGTGACTGAGTGATTTTAATAATGTACACGTATTGCACTAAAAGTGTTAAAGGTAAAAAGGGAGTCGAGTATACCCACGGTTTTGCAAAGCATTCCTAGCAATCCGCGAGTTTTGACGTTTGGAGTATGCAACACCGAAGTTACCCTACATGGGGAAACATAGGTGTGTGAGTAATCGGACGTAAGTGTGGGTTCAAATTCAGGTATTACATGGATATAAAAGTATGTATGCGAAAAGTATTTATCTAGTCTTAAACACTCGTTTTTGACAATATAAGTTTTCATGTGATTTCATTGGTTAAAATTACCCATTAGAATCGTAACGAGAGATTTAAGACATAGATAATATAACCTTCATTCATGGCGTGTAATCATAATCCGATTACCATCAAAATTTTGGTTATGTGTGTATATATATATATAGTATATCCTATAATCGAGTCCATCGTATATAACCCTAGAATTCATATAAATCATGCATGGAGGTAGGATGATAAACATCCATTAAACCTCATTGTATGATTCACCAAAGCACAAAGTTTACTAAATTAGTTGGTACACCTTGTTGGTCATGAATAACAATAATGAAAAATAAGCTAAACTACTAATCATGCTAAGTAGCCAAATAAGGACAGCACGGGCGTGTCATTCCCAACATGGCAAATGTTGTAGGCGAGGCGGGGTTAACTTACTTTAGGGCTAGCAAACTACTTAGCGAATAAGCATAAAAACATCAAGTGAGGTAGTGGAACAAGGTTGAAAAACCCAAGCTCCCATGGTTAACACATTTAGACTCATGCAAGAATCACCGTATGAACTCTGGTGAGCTTGAATGGTCCTACACGTGTAGGTTGTCTAAAGCTTGTCAAAACAAAAAGTTTAGAGGGAGTTTGCACCTCTAAACTTGTAGGAATCAACCACTAACAAGTCCCATAACCATGGATGAGTTTAGGAACATGTTAGGCATGATATTCAAGAAGAAAAGTAAAGTTTCATAAAAGTTAATGGCATATTCTTCCAAAACAGAAAGTTTGGACATCAAAATGGTGATGTTCCACCTTGGTTTACCATGGTAAACCTGTGGAAACACTTCTATATATATATTGCACCCAAAAGTGATAAAATGGAAAAAAAAGGGTCATGTATACTCACGGTTTTGCAAAGCTTTCTGTTTATCTGCGTATTGGCGAGTTTGATGAGAATGGAGAAACGAAAGTGCACAGGTGTTTGGAGTTTATGGAATGTTTGGATTCTGAATCAAGTATAAAAGTATATGTATACAAAAAGTATATCACGTCTAAACACTCGTTTGGACACTAAGTTTTTATGTGTTTTCATGGGTCCTAACGTGCCCGTTAGAATCACAAATTAGAAATAAAGAACGAAGATAATATAGCCTAAGTTCATAACACTTAATCATAAATCGTTAGTATCACAAAGTCAGCTATATATATATATATATATATAGTAATAGTCAATCATATAACGTCAAAGAGTTCATTAAGTCAAGCATGGAGGTATGAAATACCTCATTGTATAATTCATCAAAGTACAAAGTTTAGTAACATAGTTGGTAAACCAGTTAGTCATGAATGATAATGAAAGTACAACTAATCTAATAAGATACTAAGTAGCCAAATAAGAACAACCCCGTGTCATACCCAACATGGAAAATGTTGGAGGCGAGACAGGGTTAACTTACTTTAGGACTAGAAAACTATTTAGTTGAATCATGATAAGACACCAATGAGGTGGTGGAATGAGTTTGGATAGTCAAGGCTTCCATGTTTCACACCTTTACCAAAACACAAGTCTCACCATATTGAAGATGGTGAGCTTGGATGGTTTCAAATCACTTATAGGTCATCTAAAACCTTTGTCAAAACAGAAAGTTTAGAGGGTGTTTGCACCTCTAAACTCATAACAATCAACCTTAAACTAGTTCCACAGCCATAGATGGGTTTAGAAACAAGTAGGCATAAGATTCACGTAGAAAATTTAAGTTTTCATAAAAGTTTGTAACATAACTTCCAAAACAGAAATACCTCAAAATGGTGATATTCCACCTTAGTTTACCATGATAAACATAAATACCTTAAAATGGTGATATACATCAAAATGGAAACAATCCTAGAGGTGTTCCAAGCTTTGAAGAAAAGATGAAGAAAACATGAAGAAAAGTAAGGTAAATGCTCACTTTGGCACTTAGAGAGTTCTGCCATAACTTGCAAATCCAACTGATTTGGGAGTGTTTTGAGAGTGTAAGAGAGTTGGAAAAGTGAAATGAGGTGATGGAGGTTTGGTTTTTTAATGGAGAATTAGCGTTTAGTGTTAAAGAAGGTTGAAAGATGATTGGGGAAAAAGAAGGTGGGAGAAATCAGCCAACCAGCATTCAAGAAACATAATTCATATATATGGTACTTATATTAAAGACAAAAAACAATCGTTATTATAGTGTAATTTAAAAATAAATATGTATAAAACATTATTTATGTTTAAAAAAGATCGGGAAACGTGCATGTGACATGTATGTGGGTATCTCTATTTAAAACACGCTTAATTTACTTTCATACACTTAATCCAAAAAATCAATCAATAATTTAAACACATATTACAAAACTGACGCTCCTTAAATCTCATCTACTACTTATTCGAATTTAAAGGCCGACACTTCATACAATTTTTAGAAAAAAAAATTCTACCTTAACTCCACATTATTTGAGATTATCAATGTATAATACAATTATCAACTTGGGTGAATAGTGATTTGGGTTTTTTTTCTTTTTTGTCCTTTTGTTTGTTTTTATTGTCTTTTTGTAATTTTTATATTCATACCCCTCAACTTTTAGTATTGACATTTACAACCCCTTAACTTTCTAAATAATTTATAATTGAGTTTTACGTTTTTATTTTAATATACATGTGAGTATAATTCAAGATGATTTACATTTCAGCGTAAATTTTCCTGAAAATTAGTCGGGTCAAATATAATATGTTCTTTTGCTTATTATTATTATGTACGTTTTCGATTGATCTACGTTTTGACGTAATTTTTTTCCTAAAAATGAGTCGAATCAAATATAATACGTTTTTCGTGGTTATTTTTATATAGTTTTCTGTTGGCCTATGTATTAACATAAATTTTTCACAAATCGCCACGGAAACGGGCTGAAAGATTCCCTAGTTGTCATTAATATATATTAAAACTCCTAAAACTTATTGATTTCTCGATAACTTCTCCATAACTTTGCATTCACCATAACTTTGTATTTATTATATTAACCATTAAACACGCTTACAAAGTATCTTAGGCCACTCGGTGTGGGGGTCGTCTATGTCCGGTCTGGCCCGAAGACGTCCGCCAACACCATTTCAAGGGTCTGGCATCATCTTGAACGGCAAATGCTAGACGTTGAGGATGAAGCATGTGAGGATAAAAATTCTGGCCGTTGACAACAACTATAATTTAAAAAAAACAATGTTCCTTAAAAACATTAAATACCAATGGCCATTTTTTTAAAAAATCAAAAAAATAATAATTTTACCTACAAATATACTAAAATCACCTCATTTTTTACACACTTCAACCAACTTCTCTCTCTCAACTTTATACAATTTTTCTACTTTTTATAAAATTCTTCTAATTTTTATAATATTCTTCTACTTTTGCCATGGATCCATACAACCCGAACCCAAACGCTAACCCAAACGAAAACGTTTTCTCGGTATCCGGCTACTATCCTACGATGGAACCAAGTTGGTCATCCTCGCAATTTTCTTACAACGCTTTATCGGGTTTTCAATAAACCCCCAACACTTTCTCTCAAATGAGCCAACTCTAATCAATGCAACAAATAAATAAATAAATTAACAAGGTGGGGTAGGGCCATCACCCATTTCCTTGCTTCCATCCTTGGATGGGCATCCTCTAAGGACTATGACGTGGCACTGAGGTGGAGGGTCATCCTCTAAGCATATAGTACTTGGAGGATAACCCTCCACCTCAGCACCACGTCATAGTCCTTGGAGGATGCTGTAACGCTTCACATTTTTTTGTACTTTCCTTATTTAGAAAGAGTAATCGTATTTCTATTTATGAAAACTCATATTCATATCTTATTAGTATTTCAACTCCAACTTTGTAATCCGAGACTTTCATCATAATAAAAATTCATACTTTATAAATGCTTGTTATACTTACAAATAAATGCTTATTTATGCGCTAACCGATACTTATTATGCCTGCCTATACTTATACATATACTCAAATTATATTTGCATACACTTATACTATACTTTATCACACGTTAAATACCTAAAAACATGCTAAATTATGAATTTCTAGCATAAAATAATGGAATTATCAAACTCTATGGGTCAAAATGCAAATTCTAGAAAGTTTGGTAATTCTGCAGGTGGTGCACGGCTATGCGACTGAGGCGCACGACCATGCACACTACGATCCGCATGACCACACACCTAATGTGCACCACCATGCGATCCGCACGACCGTGCACTTGATCTGCACGGCTGTGCAAAATGATCAGATCTGGCAGAATCTTTTAAAATATGCGAATTTTGGTTGCATTTCCCTTTTTCCAACTCGCAACCACCACCAACTTCATTAATTACCTAAACCCTAATTCCCCATTATAAATGGGAGCCTCCATACACTCCTAAACTCTTTCCAAACACTCAGATCACTCTCAAATATTCTTGGTTACTCTCTAATTTGCAAGACTTGGCAGAAAGTTGCAACCATTCTAAGTGAGTTTTAGCTAACTTTTCTTCATATTTTCTTATGTTTTCTTTTGTCTTTCTACTTGGATAACTTCTAAGAAGGATTTCACAAGCTTGCCTTGGTAAACTAAGGCGAAACCTCACCACATTTGAGGTCCAAAGTATGATTAAAATTCTGCTTTCATTTATACTTTTGTATCTTACTTTTCTTGATTAAAACTTGTTTGAATCTTGTGCCTACTTGTTCTTAAACCTATCTTAGGTTATGAGACTTGTTAGGAATAGATTCTTATGAGTTTAAGAGGTGCAAACACCTCTAAACTTTCTGCTTTTGCAAGGGTTTATGTTTGTCATGAAGGTGATGGTAATACTTGTGTTTTGGTATAGGTGTGAATACTTGGAAGCCTTGGCTATCCTAACTTCATTCCACCACCTCACTTGATGTTTTTAGTTTGCTATCTCAAGTAGTTTGCTAGACTTAAAGTAACTTAACCCCGTCTAGCCTCCGACACATAGTTAACTCTTTCCATGTCGGGAATGACTCACCTGGGTTAAAGCTTACTTGGCTACTTGATATAGTAAGAAGTTATACATTTCCTTTTCATTCATGACCATCCGAATCATCCTTGTGATGATTTGTGTATTAGTGAATCATACAATGAGGTTAATCCTCCATGCTTAACTTACATGACAATCTATGATACTCTTGATGGACTTAGCTTAGAATTATTATATAAACTATATAACATATATATATATATATACACACACATAACCGCATCCTTGAGGATAATCGACATGGTTACTTGTCATGGTAATATGTTATATTATCTAAGACTTGAACCTCTCGTTATGATTCTAATGGGCACTTAACCCGTGAAATCACAACAACCCATACGGGATATATAGTGTCAAAACACGAGTGTTTATGGCTAGATAATTACTTTCTTGAATACATACTTTTACATACTTTAGTTCCGAATCCTCCGTTATTATCCCAATACTCGCACACCTACGTTTCCTCGTGTAGGATAACTCGGTGTTCCATTCTTCAAACTCTCCAACTCTTCACGGGATTACTATAGGAAGCTTTGCAAAACCGTGACTACACTCGAAAGCCTTTTTTACGACTTACACTTTTGGGTGCAATGTGTTTAACCTATCAAATTACAGGCAAACACACTTATATTTTATGCAAACATAAACAATCCATTATACATGCTTAAATACGTGATACTTGATTTGTATTCTTGGAACATTCTTATGTGATTAGATTGTCATTAACTTCTTACGAGTCTCCCCTTAACATGTATAGCGCTATAGGAGTGATGCACCGTCCGTAGTCTTATGGTCATATTAAGTCTTTAATTCTTGCGGTAATAAGAGGGTTGACTTGTAAAACTGCATGCCTTGATACATTAATCTAGTTAACTATATTTGCTATGTGGATTCGTTTAAACCTTTTTCATACTTATGCTATATTAAACTTGTGTAATCGCCAGTGCCTTGTGTGTTGAACTATACTTTTAAACATGTTGCAGGTTGATGATGTTGATATTGACGAAATCTAGTAGGGACGACTTAATAACGCATCTAGAATTACTAGATTTTTTTTATTGTATTGTTATTGAGTTTTGTTGTACTTTGAGGTTTCCAATTGTTGTACTTTGATTTCTTGTGATGTACTTCACAATTTTATTTATGGATGAAATCGGTTTGAATTAAATATCGTCACAATAGTGTTATGAAGTCTCGAGCAATCTCGTTCGTCTCACTCTGATGTTTCCGTCATTGGTTGGGGTGTGACAGATGCCCCTCCAAGGATGGAAGCAAGGAAATGGGTGATCACCCTACCCCACCTAGTTAATTTATTTATTTATTTGTTGCATTGATTGGAGTTGACTCATTTGAGAGAGGTTTGAGGGATTGTTGAAAACCCGAGAAAGCATTTTAAGAAAATTACGAGGATGACCAACTCGGTTCTATCATAGGATAGTAGCTGGGTACCGAGAAAACGTTTTCGTTTTCGTTTTCGCTTGGGTTCGGGTTTGGGTTAGTGTTTGGGTTCGGGTTGTATGGATCAATGGCAAAAGTAGTAGAATGTTATAAAAAGTAGTAGAATGTTATAAAAAGTAGAAAAATTTTATACAAAGTAGAAGAATTGTATAAAGTTGAGAGAGAGAATTGGTTGAATTGTGTAAAAAATGAGGTGAATTTGGTATATTTGTAGATAAAAGTATTAATTATTTTGATTTTTTAGAAAATGGCCGTTGGTATTTATTGTTCTTAAGAAAAATTGATTTTTTTTAAAATTATAGCCGTTGTCAACGGCCAGAAATTTTGTCCTCGCATGCTCCGTCCTCAACGTCTAGTATTTGCCGTTCAAGACGACGCCGGACCCCTTGAAATGGTGTTAAGAGAAGTCGGCGGACGAACCCAATAAGATATTGTATCACTTTTCCCTTTTCCATCCTTATTCTCTTATTAGAAGAACAAGAAATAAGAATATCCCTTTTCCATCTTTATAAGAACAAGAAATAAGAATATCCCTTTTCCATCCTTATTCTCTTATTATATTTGCATATTGGATGTTGTTAAGATATTGTATCACAACATATACACTGTTTGAATAATATTCTCGATACTAAACATTTAATATAAAAAATGTAGAATTTAATAACATATTGAAAACAATGAACTATGATATTTTGTTAATTAATATTTATACTGTTCAATCAAATTATTGTAATAACTAATCAACTCTTTTAAAATAATAAAAATACTTATGTGTCCTTTTTATGGTTAATTTATCAAAAATTCGTAAATTATTGATCGAAACATTAAATTCGACAGAAGAAAAATAAGTAGAAAACAATACAAGTGGCAAAAAGGTAAACGTTTACAACAACCAAAGCAAAAACCCCAAAATACCCCCCTCTTTACAAATAACAATGATAATAAATTTACAACACCAAAGCAAAACCCCCAAAATACCCCTCTTTTTTAATTATTTGGTTTATCATCATAATCTGAATATCTGATTGATTACCAGTTTAGTTCAATGCACAAAGATAGTTATGTTTGATCTGTACAAAATCATTCCTACCCTACAGGATTACTTGCTCCATTGCGGCATCTCAGCTATTGACCCGTCATAAGCTTTAGATGTGGTACATAGGCCAATCCGCCAGTTAAATATCGTTACCTTTACCGTCGTTGTTACGCTGCCAAACACAACTAGTCAGTATAGAAATTTAAGCTGCAATTCTAAACCGCGCTTCTTGTGCAAACCGATTCAATTTAGAACACGCTGAGACCCTATATTCTGGTCGAGTGGAGCCGTAACCAAGCAAGGGTTTGGCGATGATACCTGCTGCCAAGAAGTCGGTTTCACAGGTTGACCACCCCCTTCACATATTCTCTCTTGTTCTACTCCTGTTGTACTTGTACTCCCAAAAGCGCTACTAAGACCGTTTCTAACATGATGCAATGGTGAGCCCGTTTTTGTTCCGGAATCAGGCTCGATTATCTCAACCTTTGCGTTTGGTCCTGAACTGGATTGAGTTTGACTTTCTGGTCTGTTTGGATTACAGTCGGGTACCAAACAGGACATGGGTCTCGGGTTTCCGGGTGGGAAAAACGATGAGAGTGGAGAAGGGTCGTTTTCACCAACTGATCCAGGAGCAAACTTCGTGCCAGGTGGCAAAGGTTTTTCTATTTTTTTTGAAGCAATTTTCCAGACAACTGGCCCGAAATTTGCGGCAAAACGAGCTAAGCTTCTAGCATAACCATGCTCCACATGTAAACCTACCTGTATTCAGAGAGAAGAAACTTAATAACCTTTATATGTTAATACGTTATTAAAATAACAATTCATTTTTTTAAGAGTAAAATGCTATGTTTGGCAGTTTTCGACTTTCGTCCAAAGGTTTGTTTTTCCGCATCTGGATCCAAAAGGTTTGAAATCTTGCATGTTCATCCGTCTCGTTAATTCCATCCATTTTTCTCCATTAAATCAGAGGTATTTTGATCTTTTTTGTTAATTTAAAGGGAAGTTCAGGTCTTTTTCACTTTATGCACAAGCATTTAGCAGTGTACAAGCCAGTCCTTAAGTGACAAAGATCGAATTGCTCTTTAAGTTAACAAAAAAGACGAAATTATCCCTGACTTAACGGAAAAAAATGGATGGAGTAAAAGAGCCGGATGAAAATGGCAAGATTTCAAACCTTGTCCAGAGTGTAGAAAACAAACCTATGAAAGTCGGAAAACTGGCCAAACCTCAGGGACGAAAATCGCATTTTACTCTTTTCTAACAATGGTAACAGTAGCTGCAAACTGAAACATGTAAGAATTGACAACATACTGCCAATAACTGCTTTCTTTCTCCACCAAAGTTGGATAAAAGAGACGAATCATAAGCATAAGTTGACGGGTGAAATTGCTTGAAGGTGTCTCGTCGAGTCTCATCAATAATAAGGTTTTTATTCCCATATTTCATGTCAGCCTTCCGAATACGCTCTGAAGTTTGAGAATTGGTTAAGATACAAAAAATAGGGTATAATACCATTTTTGTCCCTGAGGTTTCACCAGTTTTGCAACTTTTGCCTAAAGGTTTGTTTTTCCGCTTTGCGACTTTTGCCTAAAGGTTTGTTTTTTCCGCATCTGGATCCAAAAGGGTAGAACTTTTGTCGTTTTCATCCCCCGTTAACTCTTATCCATTTTTCTCTGTTAAATCAGAGGTATTTCCGTCTTTTTTGCTAACTTAAAGGGCAATTCGGTCTTTTTCACTTTATGTAAAAAGACCAAATATCCCTTAAAAGACCGAATTGCCCTTTAAGTTAACAAAAAAGACAGAAATACCCCCAACTTAAGCAAGAAAAATGGATGGAGTTAACGAGCCGGATGAAAATGGCAAATATTTCAAACCTTTTGGATCCAGATGCGAAAAAACAAACCTTTGCACGAAGTCGCAAAACCGGCCAAACCTCAGGGACGAAAATGGCATTTTACTTTATGTACAAAAGAAATTAAGTAACACTTGAAAAAACCTGGAAACTCTTCATTCCAATCTGACAAAAATTCTGAATAATGTTCACCATTACGAGAAAGATGTGAGCCGAGTAAACCGTCAGCCTGAAATCTATACAAAACAGGTGGTGCTTTTCGTAAGTTGTACGGAGTAGACTCGTTTGCATTGTCTTCAGTGGTTGCCAGGGTGGTAACTGAGGTAGACTCAGGTCCAACACGGTCCAATGGGGGTCTGCCAGGTGTCTTCTTTACTAGCTTGCCAGGTGGCCTGCCTCTCCTCACCACTTTCGGCTTCAACTCACCATCTTCTCCCTCTTGCCTCAGATTTTCAAAGTCCCGTTTTGCCAACTCATGTATAGACCTCGCCTAAGAGCATCGAGTACAAAATAAATATGTGTAGACTATTATACGATATTGTGTGTAGGCAAAGTTAACTCTACCTGCCGAAAGTATACGGTATCAGAAGAATTATACTGCATTGCATTTGTGCATATCAAATAAACATCTGCCTGCAAACACAAGGAATGAAATTATGTGACATACTTCTGGCAACTGAAGCATAATAAACGACTACAAACCTCTAATTCTTCCAAATTTGAATAAAGTCCCCCATCAAGTTTGCTTCTAACAGTACCAAAATCCATAGGTTGCTTAATGATTTCAAAGTAATCAGAGAGCTGCATAGAAACAAGTAACAAACCTCTTCATCTTAGTGACAGAAGTATTTTATAAAACAAGTAATGACACTCCGCAAAGGTTCAAAACAAAGTACCTCGTCGGGATCAACTGGCTCGGAGAAAACAGCATGAGTGTCCTTCCTGCAGACCAATTTAAATAAAATTAAAAAAAAGGTACAAGAAATAGGATGTATTGTATTTAAAGAAGCAAAAAGAATAAAGACCCACTTTTGAAGTCTGTCAAGAATGAAGACCAACAACTTTTTTTCAGGCAAAGGTGTAGTGGGTCCAGAATGTAATGGAGATCCTGCACAGACATAAAATGAAGCATTAGAAAACAAAACCCCCATTAAAAAACTTTCTTCAATTCTTGAAGGGTTTATGATTAAGACCATGTAGAGTGTCCATCGCTTTCAAAACCTTTTCACCCTACAAACATAAATCCATCACCAATCGTCCACAACAACGAACCACAAGTTAAATAACAGAATACACACATAAGATTCATCAAGCACCCACACTATACCAACCAAGTTCCCGTAAAGTAATAGAATAACAATAATTATCAAAAAAAAGACCCAAGTTTGAACTTTTCCTTTAACTCTGAGTATGCACATGTACATATATATAATTGTATATAATAAAGGTAAGATAGATCAACAAAGAACAATAGCAGACTTTATAAAAACACTAAAAGGTAAATATATGCAAATAATTAACTCACCATACGTGTTAGTGATATACAGACACATGTATCTATTCACAGATTTTGTAGTTATCAGTGTGTTTACTAAAAACAAAACCAGAACGAGTCAAAACAAGAAGAAAAAGGCTGTTTAAAAACCCGCGAAAATCCAAATAAAAATTCAAACAAAAATAATGACAACTAGAATATTATTTATTCATATCCCCTAAAATTTAAAAAATCTCAACATTTGTCACACTCTCGACACTTTTTCCCTCAATTATTCTTACTTCAAACTCACAAAAAACCTAAACCCTAATTTTGAAAATTTGATGAATAATTTCACCTGATGATCCGCAACAACACCGGAACCGGATTGAAGTTTGCGATTATCCACGTCAGCCTTGGAATCAGAGCCCGAAGAAGATCTGATTAAATCAGAAGATAAATGTGGCTGTTGATCTGATTGGGGCAAACGAACAACGAGTTTGACTTTTTTCTGTTTCCGCTCGTCATCATCATCATTGTAGTAGTCGTCTTCACCGGCGGAAGTGGAGTTAGGGTTCCGGCGCGTGGATCTCGGGTGTAATTGTTGTTGATTTTGCTCTAAAGCGCGTTTGTGGAGATCTAGAAGAGACAGTCGGCCTTTCTTCTTCTTCGCCGCCGTTGCTTTATCCATGGTGGTGGCGCTTTCTCTCTCTTGTTATCTTCTTTGTTTCTCTCTCTAGACAAGATGATGATTTTTGTTTCTTTGGAGTTCATCAATTACAAGTGTTGTACTTTGGCCCTTTAACTATTGAGGTATGCACATGTTATACTTATGGTCGTAAAAATTTAAGATAGTCACTGATAATTGATGGTTAATGGCCGATTAATAGTTAGGCGGCCAATGACGCTCCTATTTTGGCGAAACTTTTGCCAGATTCCGGTCAAATTCCGATGAAACCTTGTAACTCGCTATTATTTAAGAAAATTGGTCAATGAGGGGTTAAAATATGTTTACTATAATAAAGTACATATAAAAGTTGTGTGTGTGTAACTAAAAATTACATATAAAAATCTCAATCCGATTAATCCCTATTAATCCCGATTAATCGCTAGTCGGTACCCGACCGACCGACTAGCGCCTAGCGATTCCTTCAACATTGGTTATACTCCATTCTTAAATAAAGTCAAGTTGTTAACAAAAGCTAAAGCATTCAAGAAGAGTAATGACAAAAGTATTTGAATATGGCATTAGCTTTAAAAACATAAGTGGATATGAGATGGGTGTGATTATACCAGCCTGGCTTGGAAGAAGTGGCTCTAAAGAGGATTTAAGATAGAAAAAGTGCTATCACATGACGTTACGTGTAACACCCTAAACTGAAAACATGCAACAAAAATACGAATTGTAAAATTTCATATTTTATAAATGTTCTATGACACTTGGAAATCATCAAAACAACTCATTCACGAGCATCACATTCTTCACTTTTGCTCGTTGTGTTTAAAATGAGATGTGTTTATAAGACTACGTTACCCACTCTCGTACAATTCGCGCTTTGACTCGATCTTTGGCCGTTATGCACCTCACATGGAAGACCTATATAACCTACAGTTAACATACACCCATATCATTGGAGAAGTGTGTGACTTCTTATAAGACATGAAAATAATATAAATAAACTTTTAATGAACCAATGGACCACGTCAACTCCCTCAACCCAGTACTGACCCATCCGTTTATAATCTTCAATTCCATTATTCAACATTCAAGATCACACTCTTGAATATACCTGCACTTACATTTATCATTCTCATGACACCATGGTTACTAGCATTCAAAATGTAGTTGTACATGTAATCCCAAAACATACTTACATACAATTCTCATTTACATACGTACAAACAAACCCCAAACATACATATAAGTCCTATCCATAAACACACACATGAATCCAATACACACATGCACACATACAAGTCCCATCTACATACACACCAATAAATCCCATACATCCATGCATACATACAAGTTCAGTCCCCATACATGGTCACACACGAGTTCCACCCTTAGCTGCACCTCACAAATCCCATTGATAAGGTTAGGGTGCATTTGGGAAGCTTAACGAAGCTTTGAAATAGAGCTACGGTGATCGAGATAAAAGAAAACGAGAAAATCTAGGCTAAGCTAATCGCCAACGGCCTGAAACCCCATTGGTGACGGCCTTCCCTGTTTCGACCCGCGAATTTGTGTCTTTTGCCCTTTCCAACCCCTGTTACTAATTCCCACGACTCTCAAAACATACATTTAGAGTTTCTAAGAATTATTCCAAGACCCTGCATTATCCCAAAACGAATTCCTTACCCCAACATCCATGTCGAATGTTTTACCAAATTTACCAAACTCAAACCCCACACATGCTCCCCATGCACCAACCTGTAACACCCCAAAACTCGAATTTTTAATTCGCTAGCATGTCCCCTTGTGTTATGGTATGAAATGAGATAACTAAGTTATTTAACTTAGTTAAAATATATGTCCAATTATAGGGAAATAAACTTTGTGACTAGCAAGATAACAAACAAAATTATAGGGGCTAAAAGGGGCAATTTGGAAAGTGTTTTAATTAACAGATTAGAGAAATTAAAACCCAGTACTTGGGTTTATGTATGTGTTGACACATACTTAGTGTGTGTGTGTGCTCTTGTGAATTAAATGAGGAAGAAGAAGAGGATGGATCAGAATTTGCATGGATAATCCATGAATTCTAAAGTGTTTATCACCTCCTAAATTGTAACAACCTAAATATTTAAAATCAATCCTAGCATGACACGTGTCCAAAACTCTCTATATAATTTAGATATGTTGAAGGAGAGGGATGAAAATGATTAAAAAAGGGCACTAAGAAAAGTTGAGGGGCTGAAAATATTTTTCGTTGGGAGGTCCTTGAGGATCTTTACACTTATCCTTTGTGATCCAAAAGGGATGTTTAAAATCTTTTGCGCGCTAGGTCTCCTTACGGTTCTTGACAACCAATCCATGCCAATAAGGATGTCAAAGCTTCCTAACTTACTTGATTCTAAACCAAGTAAGTGTTTAAATTCAATAGATGCAAAACTCAAACCTACACCCGTATCAAACAGATTGAAGCATAATGATTGTTAAGGAGGAACGCAATCTGACTACATTGGGGTCTTCGCGAGCATCACAAGCACCAATCACAAATGCTAGGCCACGAGCTTGATCTTTCTCCTTTGGGCAGTTCTTCTTGAAATGGTCCGTAGCATGATATACAAAACATGCCTGATTTTTCTTGGTTTCTTCAATATTCTTAACGTGGTAGTGGGTGGTCTGGTATCTATGTCTCTTGTAGTTTCCACACCAGATGCTATCACAAGAGCCCACACGATGATACTTACACCAGTCACATTTAGGGTGTGGCCCAGTATACTTGATGTACTAAAAGTAGTTTAATAAAAAAAACTAAATTAACCTAATCTAGACACGAAGTAATACTCTAGACTCTCTAAAACTTGACTAAACTACTAACCGAAAATTGAACCGATCGACTCTAGTCAAGCTAACTAAGTCCGGATATCAAACCCAAAAGACTATTTAACTACGTTAACTACTCTATCTAGACTAACACTGACACAACCAAAGACATTGGATGGAAATCCTAAGTGACTACGACTGTGAAATTCAAAATCACAAAGGTAAAGCTAATACAGTAATTGATGTTTTAAGTCGTAAATATCATGAGAAGCCAAAATGAGTACGTACTCTTAGGTTAAATTTGCAAGTATATTTAATTGAACAATTGAAAAGTGCCCAGGAAACAACAATCAAGGATGATGCTGAAGGATTAAAAGGAATGATGAAAGATTTAGAAAAAATACAAATGGAATATGGAGATTCAAGAAAAAAGAGAACCTGGGTACCTAATCAAGAAAACCTATAAGAATATGAAAGATTTAGAAAAAAATACAAATGGAGTATGGAGATTCTTGAGGAAGCTCATAAATCAAAGTATACGATGCATCTTGAAAGTGACAAGATGTATCAAGAATTGAGGAAAAGTTTTTGGTGGATAGGAATGAAAAAATGATATAGCTAGATACTTTTATATGTGTTTAACTTGTTCGCAAGTTAAAGCTGAACATCAGAAACCCTCAAGTTTACTTTAACAACTAGAGATATTAGTATGCAAATAGAAATTTATAACAATGGACTTTGTTATCAAATTACCCAAAACAAGAAAATGTAACGACAGAATCTGGATGATTGTAGATCAACTAACTAAGTCAGCTCATTTTCTACCAATGAAGGAAACCTTTAGTATGGAAATATTAGCTAAACTGTATGTAGATGAAATAGTTTTGTTACATGGAATTCCATTATCCATTGTATCTGATAGAGATAGTCATTTCGCTTCTCATTTCTAGGAAAGTTTCCAAAAGCCATGGGAACACAACTAAATTTAAGTATAACTTATCACCCACAAATAGATGAACAGAGTGAAAGGACAATCCAAACATTGGATGACATGCTAAGGGCATGTGTAATATATTTTGGCGGAAGTTGAGACGATCACTTGCCATTAATGGAATTCTCCTATAACAATTGTTATCATACCAGCATTAATGTTGCCCCATTTGAAGAACTTTATGGACGAAAGTGCCGAACTTCACTGTGTTGTGAAGAGATAGGAGAAAAGCAGTTATCAGGTCCTGAGATTGTACAAGAAACAACCGACAAGATAATTCAAGTCAGAGAAAGATTAAAGACATCACGAGATCGTTAAAAGAGCTATGCAGATAGTCGACGTAAACCATTAGAGTTTCAAGTTTTAGACAAAGTATTACTGAAAGTTTCTCCATGGAAAGAAGTAGTTTGATTCGGTAAGAAAGGAAATCTAAGTCCAAGATTTGTTAGACCATTTGAAATTATTAAACTTACCAGCAACTTATCAGCTAAAGTTACCATAAAAAATGGCCGGTATACATGATGTATTTCATGTATGCCACTTAAGAAAATGGTTAGTTGAGGAATCTTTAATGGTACCTCTTCAAGATATATAGGTGAATGAAAAATTTAAATTTGATGAGAAACCCTACGAATCAAAGACAAAAAGGTCAAGAATCTCAAGCATAAAAGATTAATTCAAGTCAAAGTAAAATGGTAGTCAAAGCAAGGACCAGAATATACTTGGGAACTAGAATCAGAGATGAAACAAAAATATCCTTACTTATTTCAATAAATATCGAGGACAAGATTGAAAACAAGGCGGGGAGGATGTAACAACCCTCAAAAAGATCTCACAACAATCCGTAATCAAAACCCTGAACACGGGACGCGACAGAGCGAGATTCACAAGAGGCCACATGTCTGACTCCTGACACCTATTCCCCAGCTTGCTTCATTGTGTGATGCGACCAGGCTGTGTTGGTTCGTCACGTGGCGCGACGAGCACCAGATTCCATCTGGATAAACTTGACCTCGTCGAGTGTCGTGACTGGGAAACAATGTCTCGTCTCGTGGTGCCACAACGCCATTTTTCAGGTATAAATAGAGCAAAAGTTGAGCTTTCAATATGCATAAATGAATTCAAAAATCTGATCTCTTTGATCTTCATTTCTCAATTCCCAAACCTCTGTCTCGAATCCCGTATACGAAATCCTAGCAATGAAAAGCTAAAGTTCTGCCTAAATAAGGTGATACTTAATCTGTTGTGGTTTTGATCTCGCGATTATCGTTGAAGTTTGATTTTGTTTCTTACAATAATACGTGTTACATTGTGTGTATATCTAAGAACCAGGACTTAAACCCAGGAGGCTTGAAAACCCTAAATTCTACAAAGTGAGTCATTCTTTTTATCAAATGTTTTCAAAATCTTAAATGTTTTCCAGCTTTTACTTATATTATAGTGATTAAAACTTTGTATTCTTTCGGGAAAACTACTGTTAATATGTGAGGTTTTGTATACAATACTTATAATGCGTTACTGATTGGAAGGACCAATAGTAATATGACCACAGTCATAGGAACTGACGAGTGACAAATACCTTTGGGTAGTTGTAAGATATAAACAGACGAAAAAACCCAAAATGCTGTAATTATAAGAAAATGTCTTTTTATACAATTGAAGGAACTCACTAGTATTTTCCACTAATCAAATGTTTTTAAAACGCGTTTAAGGTGATGTACAATGAAGAGAAGGAAAAAATGCTATGAGGCACTAAAGCTTAAATAAGTGGCTATGTAATCTGAATAAAACGTGTTTTGTAATTAAGGGTTTATCCTTTTGGAAAACCCTTTATGTATATATGGGTTTCATCCATAGTTTATCAAATGAAAATTACGGTGTTCGAAAACTTTGATATATTTCCTGATACCCGGTCCTGATTAAATTTTCCGTTGCAATAATTTTAATAAACACTGATATCATTGGAATCTGTTCACGGATCTCGTACAAGGTATGGTCGGGGTTGTGACATATAAGCTTTGGACAATTATCATACCCCCATCAATAATCAATAATCTACTGCTTGTCGGGGTGCGACAACTTATTCATATAAGTACAAGCTTTGAATTTTCTTTAGGTGTGTAAATTCAAAGGGTTAATGTGGAAGGATAGTTATTTTAGTTTCAGTAGATGTTTTGTGTGACAGGAACAAGCACGAGTGTTAATAGGTATTTAAATTATTATCTGATGCAAGCAAGTAGGTGTGGAGCGCACACTTTTATGTAAGACTAATTTAAATTTGGATTAATGTTAAACGTTTTAGAATATGTTAATTATTAAATATTAATGTTTATTAATTTAGAAAAATGTCATGTGGGTTTGCATTTACTTATGAATCCCATGGGTCATGGGTTTATCTATGTTTTAAAATTCAATAAAATAGTCGGATATGTTTATCTACATTTATATAACCGTTAAAACTAGAAAAATAGAAAAACCATCTATGTTCTTGATTTGCTTTTTTTGAAAAAAAGATGAATAGGATCGAGGCCTGCGTTAATTTGGCCAGTGTTTTTCTTTTTGGCATTCTCTGGTTCAAACTAAATTAAAAAAAAACCAAACATATTGGTGATCTCATACTTTGGTGTTTTAGATACAAGTTTGGCACTCTCAAGAAATCAGACCAATTCTATATATCTGATTCGTGACTTGGATTCAGTGCCTTGGATGAAAGTTGTTTTTGATAGATTACCCCAGATTACATTTCATGGAACCCAAGTTGTTAAAACAAAGAGAACGGGGAAGGTCCAGGATCCACTCTTACATACAACTCCTTGAATGATGTTTGCGAACAAAGAAACACTGTTAGTCTTAACGCGGGAGGTGGCCTCCTACGCTTGAACTCCAGCGTGAGAATAAGTAAAGGGCTCTAGGAAGTTAATAAGCTAAAGAGAATAAAAGAGTATGTTTTTTAGAAAGAGAGAGTAATGGACGGAATATCTTTGGAGTTGTGAGGAGAATCCTTTATGTAGGCGTAGTTCTCAGCCTTGGGGAAGCCTCCTTGACAACTCATCTCCTATAAGGGGTAAGTCTTATCCTCTAAGGTGTTGCTTGTGCAGATGGCCTTGCCTCTTTTTTGAAAGTATGAATTGTGAGTCTCAATGTTAATTTTGCACACTTTTTGATAAAGTCCCCCAGTTTGACTTTGCAGCCTCGGGACTTGTTGAGTATACACTAAATGAACTTTTAGCTACTAGTCATCTGTGTGACGGCTTCCAGCTCCGCTGAGTGGGAGCTTCTGGGCACCCGCGGCATCACGTGCAATTAGGGTCAAACTATTAATCAAGGAAAGTGTCTTTACATGATCTATCAAAGTATCTAGGTTATTGTTTCATGATCTGATTTGATTCATCTACCCTAAATCCCCAACAAATACCAAAGTGACGACTTAAAACTTTGAACAAATATTAATTACTGGTCGTATGAGTTTTGAAAGATGGATCAACACCCCAAATACTTTCCTAATTCCTCGGTAGTACCCTCAACAAGATAATCACTTTCTTTGGGAACAGGACTTAGATTGATTTACTTACTAGGCCATATTGAGGCTACACGTCTGAATGCTTTGCAGATAAAATACAATATACCCAGTTTTCTTGGCCTAGCCACCAGTGTTATTCCATTGGTGTTGATCTTCCTCCAAAATTGCTTTGGAGCCCTCTTCTTGGTGAATTTATTACCCGGCATCTTTCCTTTAGAACAATAGGATGACAATCTCTGTGCAACTTTCTTCCCTGTATTGCCAACCCGTCAAACTTTTCTTTGTTGAACCCGACACCACTATCCACGACCTCATCCCCGTTTGCTGCCCTTCTCAGTGCAAATCGTAGCGTACCCTAGTTCATAAATTCTTCCCTGGATTCCAGGTATCACCGATTTCATGATCCTCTTCCGAACTTAATTTGGAGCCATTGGCTCTAATACTAGTGTTGGACATTCATCACCAGGTCTTCTTCTGGAAACATGTCGCAATGTTCACAACACTTTTCCATGTTATTCACTATGCACACAAATAACACAACCACAATCAAATAGTAAGAACAAGAAATTAAGAACTACTTGACTTTGATTGTGAATTTTTTTTAAATAATATTATTTTAAATTCAGAAAACTTGCCAAGTTACATCAAAACAGAAGGTAGCCGGGCAACAAGCTGCGCCGCCAATCCTTTCTGAATTGCAAACACTAACCTTCCAAATACAAACCCTTGCCCCTTGGGGTTGAACAATTGCTGTAGACGACCCGTTGAACCCTCGTCAAGAAGTGGATAGCTTCTGGCGCTAGGGAGCCAAAAGTATCAAAGGCAAAAGGGACAAAGACATGCTGGTTCTTTGCGCAAGCTTTAGCGTGCTTATCCACTTTCTTTGATTCTGCCTTTCTTGCCGCTTGTCCAGCTACAAACCCGTTTTCCCTTAAACCAACCAAAGGGGAAACCCCCGTGAGGTCTACACAAGCATGTTTCCCCCAGCCCAGTCAAAGACGAGCAGATCCGCTGGTCGCAGAGTAGATCTCCCTTCCATAGGGTCCGTGAGGAAATTCACAGGGGCCTTTTTCTTAGCCGAAATCCCAACTCTTCTTAAGATGTCCCACAAAGCATCACGCACCCAGTCGTGCCGATATTTGAACCCAGGGAGCTCTTTACAGTGAACTGCATGCTCCCCGTATTTATCCATACAAGCTTTACGGCATATCGGACAAGTTTCATCTTCCGGGTACATAGGGATCATCAACCGGTATTTGAGAATGGCTCTATATTCTACTGCAGACATACATTGTCCTAACCCCTCAATTGGTATAGCGGTCAAAAATTCCTGAGCATGGGGACCTTTCAGGCACTCAAACACCGCCTTCTGGCGGGATGACAAATCAAAAGCTTCTCCCAGACTTTGAGCGATTTTGCTAAACAGAGCATTCGCCAAAGTTTTTTGTGGCTTCGAGGGGGCGGTGTCCTTATTAGAAAAACCGCCAATATCCAAGTCTGGGAGAGAGACATTTAAGCGTTCAAGCGCCTGCTGATAGTCCGGGTCAAGCCCGACGACCTCACAGTTTCGAAGGATATGATCCTGTAGTTCCCAAGACTGAGCTCTAGACGCCACAAAGGCATAAGCCCCAACATCTCGAGCTGAGAAGAGGCCCAAACCACCTAGACGCATTGGCAAAGATGCCAGACGCCACTGGAGGTCACCAAAGAGGGGTCGCAACCCACTATTATGTCTTCTATAGCCTCTCTAAGGCCATCATCGAACCGAGATACCGCATCCTCCATAAAATGCGGTTGACAAGTCCGCAACCCAAAAAGTAACTTAGTGACCCCCATGCACGACCTTAGTAGAAGGAGTTCACATTGGGGATCTCTCAGGCAGGGTAACAGTTTCATGAGGTCAACCGCCCCCGAGGCTCGCCGCCCTGCCAACTTCTCAATAAAGCTAGGATCCCGACTAACAGCTCCACCAAGGAGCTTAATCCCCTTCTCTGGTCTACCGATCCCTCTCGGGAAAAGCCCATTTTGAACTTTCCGCCCGTCGCATGTCGGCCAAAAAACCTCTGTTTTCTTAATGTTGAGATAAAGCCCTAGAGATGGCCCCTCCTCGTTGATGATGTCTAAGGCCTTAGCAACCTCAGAGGCGTTGCTGATAATCGTCCCATCATCCAAGTACCAAGCATGAAACGGGAGTTTACAGCGGTCCTGAACCCGGAGAATAAGGGGATGTAAGGCAAGGGCAAAGAGAAAGGGCCCCAAGGGATCTCCTTGTTGAACTCCGGTAGTAGCCCCAATACACTCGTTACCAACATACAACCTAGCAGGCTGAGCGTAAAGAAATTGGACCCACCGATAGATTGACGGGCAACGCTGATGAACCTTGTGCAGAAAAGCTGTGCGGTCGACCATGTTAAAGCATTGGAGAAATCCACAGTAAGCAAGGCTAAGGAACCATCTGCATGAAATGAGTTGAGAAACCTGTTTGCACTGTGAAGCACAGCCTCTGCCCCATTTGGCACCCCCACCCCAAATTGATAGTCACCCAAGTACTGGGTCATTTCTTTCCCGACCTTCTTCATCGCCACCTTTGAAACCAACCTTCGCCAAATACCCCCCCACAACAATAGGTCGAATTCCTTTATCAGGCTTCAATAAGGGGGTGAGGGGGGCCGATGCAACAAACTCAGCAAGCACCTTAGGGCAGGATCCCCCAAGCCATAAGTTAACAGCTTCAGTAATGCTCGTAAGAAAACCTGAGGAAGTCACCGAGCCCTCGCCACCAATAGCATCTAGCAGGTGTTGGGCCCGTATCCCGTCTCTACCACATGACGTCCCTTTAGGAAAGGATCGAATACATTTGAGTACACACTCCCCAACAACAACAAGAGTGGGTTGGGCCAAAGGGTTGGAAGGCAAGGACGGGGGCGACACCACTGGGTGTTTATCAATAAGAGCTTTCAATGTCGAACCACCTAGAGGGGCAACTCCACTAGAGCATAGGACCTTAACCGCAGCTGTGAAATGTCCATCCCTGACTTTCCAAAGACGTTGCTTAATATTAGGGTTCCTTTCTTTGTCTTCCCCTCTCCTGCATTCTCCCATTGAAGCCCCCGTCTCCCCACGCTATCCAATAGGGAAGAGACCAAATCATCAAACCCAGACCCATCTTTCCAAATTGTAAGCGCGTGTAAGATGTTACTACACTGTAGAGATTTCCTGTTCCCTGACCTTCGCTCTTATCTGGAGGATGGTCTAACCACCCGCAAGGTGCAACGCGGTAGTAAAAACAATTGGACCCAATTGTCAACCGATCCTGGCGACGCTACCACTTTGCAAAGCACCTGTTAGAACCTGAGCAAACAACAGCCGGCAACTGGGGGGAATGCTTTAACAGTCTGAATAGGGAGGGAGAAAACACGCTCGAGTAGGTTAACATCACCCCCGAGCCCTGCTAGGTGACGTGGGTTTGTGTCAACCACCGCTTGACATGGTTTCCGGATCCCAACAATGAAATCTTCAACATCCCCCGAGATCATGGCAAATGACACGACCTCATTATCATGCTTGCATCCCCTACTGAGTGCATGCATCACCATGCACTTTCCACATAACCATTTATCCCCTTCCCTAAGAACTTCCGCAACATCCAAAAAAAGGTCCAAGTCCTTGGAGATAGCCTCCTTCAAAGATAGCTTTCGGTTTTCTGTCTTGAGGTGTGTGCTTTGCATGTGTTCAAGTAGGCGGAAAAAACCCACAGACCCCGGTTTGCCATCTTTACATTCGTGGAAAAATTTGAAATGGCAGGTCCTTAAACTACGCAGAACCCTGCACAGGGCCCACTGACTTAACGTTCCAACCCCTTTTCGTAGGAGCCATGCGCGTATGTTAATTGCCACCGAAGAAAAAACACACTAACAGTACACCAAACTCGAGATGAGTTGTTGGGGGTAGAAAACCAGTAAAATTCTATACAAGACGAAGGAGGGCAGCAACCGCGGGTTGCCCACCCTCTAAATGGTACCCCACATAACCCCTTACCCCATGACGGATAGTTAAAGATTATCACAATCGAATCTGAATTACAAGATCAAATCGCCTTAACCAATTCCCACTTCACAAGTGCTAAAGAAACAAGTTTTTTAAAACCTTCACTACATTGAGACATTTGATCAAACACCTGGTGGGTCAACAAAATACAAACCATCAACAGTTTCACTTAATTAAAACCCCAAATCGCACCTTAATATAGAGACAGTGACGCCAGAACCCTAAGCGCCACAGTGAACCAATTTTCAGACACCTTAATTGTTAGAAAGCTTGCCCTCACCAGTGGTTATGTGACACACCACCGTCTCTCTCTGCCGACGGTTTTAGTTTGCTTATTATAAGTCGGTGATTTGAATAACGAGCAATGAAGCTACCGCCGGCTAACGGTTCCGGTTCAATTTTAACGGCGAGTAACGGCGAAGGTTAGATTAACATATTCTCTCTCATCGGTAACCTTTAAAAATAGAATCAAAATATGACGGGATGAAAGCTAAGTCGACCTAGATAAGGTTAAAGCTTGGATTGATAGCTTGGATTGTGAATATATAAGAATGTTACAAACCGTTCTTTGACACCCTAAATACTTGGTGATACGTTGCAAGAAAGAGAGGCACCAATTCGTGAATCGGCTTGTAGATAACATTCAACAATTTCCTAGGCCCCTTGCAACGTATCTCCTAAATAAACGTAATAGGCTTGGGCTTTAACCAAACCAAACCATATAGTGCTCATGGCCTATGGCCCAAATACAAGACATAAAACATTACTATTGTTTGACCCAATAACATAATAAACATAAATAAAACAAGCCCACCAAGTCTTTGATGATTATCAGGTTACAGGCTAATAATACCTTGATGGTAGCACTTGTGAAGAACCCCGTCTTTCATGGTAGGAGCAAACACATAAAATCCCGTTACCACTACATTCGGGAAAGTGTTGAATGTGATAATGCACCATTTGACTGTTATCCTCAACCCCTAAGTGTTTCTAAGTGTAAAAACTTTTATGGCCTTATTTATAGTACAAATAACGGGATATGGAATAGACGCACAAACGACCAGAATTTTCTAATTTGAAGACCAAACAACATGCCTAGTGCAATGTGGTGACTCATCATCAAGTCTTGCAGAACTCCATTCTTGACTTAGATGGAACACACTGCCATCTTATGTTGGAGTTAGGAAGCCTGTCATAATATTCCTTTCTGGCTTTTCTTGTATTTCTTCTTCACAAATAAGTCTTACACCACACTCCACCGCAATGTTGTCAAAACCTCTAAACAAGAAAGTTACAAAACTCGTTGCTTCCATCCAACTTGGTTTACTTTTTGAGTAATGAAACCATGTCACATATGATCCGATGTTCAATAACATAGTTTCACTAATAAGATGAACGGGGCGCATGTGGACATTGTCCAAACAAGCATTATCAAAGTTGTAAACTGAGAATCCTGGTTGACCATTGTTAGCTTTGTTACTACAAGATTTATGGGGCATGAAAACAACATAAGTTGCATATCCTGTAACTTATCATAGCACCAGCGTTGAGGTAATTCAACCTTGATACACTTGACAGCACTTGCTTTTGTAAACCATTGTGGAATTCTCTTTTGGTAAAACAGTGCATCCAGCTGCTGAGAGAAGTAATCCAAACCCTGCATATAGAAAATGTTGCCTTTTTTAATTCCAGCTGACAAATGCTATAACATAATTTATTTTTTTTATTTGTTTTTATTTTGATATCTACATCCATGGAGAGTTATAGACAAGTGGAGTGGGAATGGAACCTGATGGGGTAACAATGACATCAAGGGTTTAAGATCCTTAACCAACTTTGGACAACCCATAAGAAAAATATTCCGACGAAAGCTACTTTGTGTGACCATTAAATTGCCTAGTTTTTGCAAGGAGTGGCAGCCTGATGCATGGAAAGAAATGATGCTGTGCGGAAGTTCTGGCAACCATTCTAGCTTGTTGCAGTCATCGAGTATAAGAACTTGAAGTCGAGAAAGTTGACTCAAACTTGCAGGCAAGCAAGTAAAACTGTTCTTGCTCAGCTTTAGAGCTTCTAGACATGATAACCCTCCAATGTCAGGGCTCACTTCAGATATATTGCAGTCATTCACATTTAAACGCCTTAAGAAATGTAAACTCTTCAAATAAGGCAATGCCCGACTTTTGGGTTGCTGCAAATTTCTTTTCATATATTCAGGCCAAAATACTGATGTCCACCATCTAGACTTGACGACCTGATGTCCACCAAGTGAAAGTACCTGAAGGTTTGTTAGAGTGCAAAATATATAAGGAAGGGTTGTAATAGCCATTTGATCAACATAAAGCTCAAACAATGTCTTGGTGGTGCTGAAGACCTTAAGCAATTTGTCCCCTTTTAAGCATCTTAAGAGATCCAGAATTTGAAGAGAAACCATTTCTACTTTAGAAGGGAAACTACTAAGGCGAATGCAATCTCTCATATTCAAGACAACAAGCCTCTTGAGCATTCCAATAGATGGGTCAACTTTAACCAGATTCACACAACCTTCAAGAATGAGCTCCTCAAGATTCGTCATCTCCATAAAGTTGGGGGTACTTGTTAGATTATAACAGTGCTTTAACTTCATCAGTTTTAACCTTCTAAAACACTAACATCAAAGAGTAAAAAGAAAGTTCATATTAGATCTTTTGATCTTAAGTTATTAGTAATATAAACTTAATTATTGTTAATATGTAATTAATAGGATGTTTACTACTATTAGTTGTTAAGTATAAAAGGTAATGAGGATGACGGTCGTTGAATTGACATACCATTTTTCAGTGAACAGTTATCCCCCCTAAACCTAACTGTCATCTTCTAACCGCTATAGTAGTAGGTATAAATATGTATTCACTGGCAACATTTACCGGTACCAAGACAGTTATAATTCTAGTAATTTTGATTGTCCAATTATCATCATTCTCATTTTGCATACCCTGGTTTTACAATCCATTATTATCATCATGTAAACATTTGATCACAGTCACAATATGCCCCAAACATCCGCTGCAACAATCAGTGAAAACTAACATAAGTCGGGAAGAAATTTTTAAACAAGTAATTACCTTAGGTGTTCTCCAAAGATTTTGGATGTTGCTGTAAGAGAAGTCAATGGCAACAATGTTTTCTGGATAAAAATTTGGTGGCAGAATCTTCATAGGGTATCCATGCCAATAAAGCAACCTTAACGTATTGGATAAAAATTGTACACTCCCATAGAAGTGCACTTTAGAGTCATGTCGTAACTTCAACTCAGACATCTTCCCTGAGTTTTCTAATTCCAAATCACAAATTTTGAGGATACGCAAATTATTCATACGTGCAAAAGATTTACAGTCTATGTGAACTTTTTTACAAGATTTCTCCAGTAAAAGGACGAGAACTTCAACTGAGTTAGTTACCTGAATACAATAAATAACATCAGCACAGTGTAACTGTTAGGATCATGTAACTTACAAGAAATAAGTATCATAGGTGATTGATTATACCTTGTTATTATCCAATACATCATAAACATCTGTTGGAATCCATAATCTACTACGGTCCCCAGGCCTATCAGATTCTTTGCGTACAATTTCTCTTGCCATTGATTGAATCAAGTCATGCATTTGCAGTGACCTACTAGTGCTGGAAATTGTGATCAGTGGCTTATCAACTAAAACTCTGATATCTGCATCTGCAAAACAATTACAGCTGTCTAACACACTTGCTGCCAAGTCTTTATTTACCCCAATGAATGAGCATGCAATATCAAGGAAGATTCTTTGCTGGTCGGAGCTCAGTCCATCAAAACTCAATCGGAGCATTTGCTGTATCTCTGGATGAGGATATACCTTGAGCCTTTGTAACTCGCTTTTCCACTCAGGCACGGTTTTTTGTACAAAAAGCGACCTAAAACTTTGAGGGCCAGAGGGTGGCCTTGCACATATTGCACAACTTCATACGCAAGCTCTTTAAAGTCCTCAGTTGGATTTATTTCACCAAAGGCATGCAAATTGAAAAGCTCAAAAGCTTCATTTTCATTCAAAAATACCATGTCATATATTTCATCCCCTATATGAGAGGTTAACAACTGTTTATCTTTACTGGTGAAAAATAATCATACTTCCTGGGAAAAACCAATCTTGTGAACCTGCTAGTGCTTCTAGTTGGTCTGAATGATCAACATCAACTAGAACAAGCAGGATCCGTTTTGATGCAATTGCTTGCTTTAATATGGTAATACCTTGACTAACATTTGATACCAGTCCCACTCGTGTTTTCATGACGTCATCAATAAGTTGTGTTAGCACATGAGCTAGGCCATGCCGCTTTGCGGTTCCTTGGACATTTTAACAAAAGCCACATGCCTCAAAGTGAATATACAACATGTTATAGAAAGCTTTGGCAAAGGTTGTCTTTCCTATTCCACCAATACCACATAATCCAATCCTATTAACCTTAACATCCCCAATGAGGCAAATCAAGTTTAGTCTATTTACACGGGCTTCCACCCCTACCAGGTTTTCACCAACATGTAAAGGGCCATTACACAACTTTACAAGGATTTCTTTAGTGATGCTATCAATGAACTTGGACTCGTACCTATTTACCAAAAACAACAGAAAAAGATAAGCACCTACAGTAGGAAATATAATTTATGGTTCATGTCAATTAGTTTGAACGAAAACAAAAAACTTACCCATTTGCCATGTCCTGGAGATCCCATCCAGATAAGTTAGCTGCCCATGATAAAGCTTCCTTCCATTTAGCCACCTCTGTCTTGTTAAATATTTCATGTTTTGCAAAGGCTTCTGCATAACTCCCAGTTTGTTTTCTCACCACATCAGGCTTAACATCATAAAAGATTATTAGAACCTCATGTTTGGCCTTTCCAATTTGCTTGCAATCAAGAATTTTTACTAGTTCCCTCAAACACCATGATGAAGAAGCATAATTTTTTGAAAATATAACTATCAAAAACCTTGATTCTTCAATGGCTTTGTAGAGTTGGGAAGATAGCTCTTCTCCTCTGGGCAACTCATTATCATCTCTAAAAGCATAAATCCCTTTTTGCTTAAAATCTTTGAATATGAAGCTTTTACGGATGTCTTTGCCTCTAAAACTTACAAACATATTGTATGTCCATGGATCATGAGTGGATGTAGCAGCCATTATTGAAAATATAGTTGGGAGTTTTTGGAGATTTGCACAAAGGATAGCTTCAAAATACTATTATAGCATGCAGTCTGAGTGAACACATGGAAAAATAAATGAGAAGGGCTTCACAGATGTTGACTGGGAAAGGATCATTGTTGGGTAACAGTATTAAAAGATAAGCTAAACTTATGATATTACTATTATTGTTGTAGCTTAATCTTTGTATTCCAATGATTATTAGGATTAGATATGGTATGATGGGTGGCCTTCTATCCGATTAAGGCTGCAGTCACACAATACCATTTATAATAGACAGTGGTGTAATGACACCAAACCGTCACAACGGTTGGAAGACAGTTACCCACCATATTTGTGTGTGTGTGTGTGTATATATAGGATTAGGTTCAAGAGTGAACACTAGTGTATTTTGCGAGCGAATTAGTCCTGGCCATACACGTGTGTAAATCAATGGCCATGATTTGTTCACTCAGGTCGCAAATACACTAGTGTTCACTCTAGAACCCTACACTATATATATATATATATATATATATATATATATATATATATATATATATATGTTTGTGTGTGACATTATATTGAATGGTGTTCTTCACCAAGATTGATCCACGTACTCTGCGTTTAATCCACTATCATTTATCTTCATTTCGTGTTTGTACAATTGAATTCTGGGCCAACAACCTGGTATCAGAGCAAGGTTTTCGAACAATCAAACATATCACACTTGAAAAACTTCACAAACGACACCACCACATAAAATGTCGACAAACAAACAGGGAATTCAAACACAAGATCAAAGAATTTGTTATTATTGTGGCGAACCAGGGCACAAAATACAACGATGCGAAGTGAAAGAGAGGGATGAAACGGTCTTACTCATTTGACAAGCCATCAACACTAGAACATGAGGAATGCGAGAAACGACAATTAAGCGAAAGTATACATCATTAGCGGAACCAAATTATGATGTTGGAATGATATATGGTATGCTAATACTGAGTTCCAAAATCATTTCACTAGTATTCTTAGTCACTATCATAAGATTAAGAAATCTTTTGGTGTTGAAACCCGAATTAGGAAACATTTTATGCATAGGGATTGGGGTAATTAGATTACACTTGCTAGAAAACTATTTAATCCCTAGTGTTTACTACACCCCGGACATAGATAGACACGTGTTGAGTCTTAATCAATTAAGACAACAAGGATTTGTAGTGAAATTACTAAATTAGAAGGAGATAAATGGACTATAAACCACATGTTTAAGCAAGAACCCTTACTATTTGATTCAAGTTGATCGATTAATTATGAAAAGAATGAAGAACACCAACTTGAAACATTGGGTGATAGTAAGGAACATGATGAGTTTAAACAAAGTTATTTAGAAACCTATTTTGAAGATCTAGAAATGAGTTCCAATAATTGTTAGAAAGGAAAGACTAACCTTGGAATAAACCGCAGCTAATCGACAGCCGGATATCCTGCGGCAGTTAATCCACAGCTGCATATCCAGCTAATCTTCAGCAATCAAACAGCAAAGATAAAGACAGCTAGCAATCAGCCGCTGTCTTCTATATTTAGATTGCGTTTTTTGTGTATAAATAGAATACCCGTCTTTGTAATGAGATGTACAAAATACACACATCAATTCAGTGTTCTTGAATCAACTTTCTATCATGGTATCAGAGCAGTGTCGTTCTTGACCTGTTCATCATCTACCTTGCTCACCCAAAACCGAATCATCCTCTCAACCAAGCTGCCATGGCCGAAGCCGGTAACTTGGGAGAAGATTTATCCATTCAAATCGCCAATCTGCTCAAGAATGGCCTTAACCCACAAAACCGAAACCCAAAACTATCCGATAACCTTCAAATAAACCTCAAGCTCAATAGTCAGAATTACGCCTTATGGACCCGGATGATGAGGGTAGCCATAGGCGGTAAGTCAAAAACCTTTCTAAATCATCTATCAACCAACCCACCAAATCAAACCAGCGAGCAGTATGAGCAATGGGAACAAGACGACCTAGTCGTCTTCTCATGGCTCATACAGAACATCGAACCAACTCTTGCCAGCAATCTAACCGAATTCCCAACAGCAAAATCGCTGTGGGATGCCCTAGCTATAACATATAGCAGTGGGCGTGACAAGCTCCAAACTTTCAATCTACATGTCAAGGCGAATGAAATCAAACAGAACAATCTCTCCCTAGAAGAATTGTGGATTATACTCCAAGGAGTATGGGGAGAAATTGATCGGATTGACCCAAACCCTATGACCTGCCCAGCCGATATCCAAGTGTATCACAAAATCAGGTCGGAACAGAAACTGTTCCAGTTTCTAAACGCTCTCAACCGGAAATATGATCCTATAAAAAGGGAAATACTCCGGTTAGAGCCCCTTCCAACCGTAGAAACTGCATACTCTACTGTCCGCAAGGAGGCCGCTCACCAGAATATTCTGGGAACACCTCTCAATGACGCACAGGGTATCACAGTGGGTCTAATGGCCTCGGAAATTGACGGACTAGGGCTTGCGTCAAAGGGTTACCGACGAACCGGTGAAAAAAGAATCGGAACAAGTAAAGACGACAAATCTCACCTCAAGTGTGATCATTGCGGGATGATGAAACATACCCGGGAACAATGTTTCAAACTCGTCGGATATCCGGAATGGTGGTCTGATGGTCAGAAGAGAGGCACAAAGACTACAGAAAAAGGAAAGTCATCCGGCGCCGCTAACCGAGAAGCTCCCAAAGATGAAAGCCGGAACAGATCGGGCTTCGGCGGAGTGGCCAAAGCAGATGACGAAGAAACAACAGGTAAAGGGTTTGGGGCGCAACCCTCAAACCCTAATTCATACATAAGTGAAGAAGACGAAGATAATACACATATAGTCTCTCGGTCACTTTTAAAAACAAATATTACACAAACAGTCCCTGGAAATAAGGGAAAAGCCAATATGGCCCACGAACATCAAAAACAAAAACTATGGATTTTTGATTGTGGCGCAACCGATACGATGACTTATGAGCTATCGGATATTATTTCAGCAACCATACCAGAAAAAACACATATTCAAACGGCAAACGGAGGAATAATGGATGTAAAATCGGGAGGAACTATTGAGATTTCACCCACAATAAAAATCTCTAATTGTCTTTATGTTCCTTCGTTATCACATAAGCTGCTTTCCATCAGCCATGTCACGAAGGAACTCAACTGTATTGTCCTAATGTACCCTACATTTTGTATTTTACAGGATATCAGGACGGGAGTGATCATTGGGCGTGGCACTGAAAATCAAGGGTTGTACTATGTGGATGAGGTGACTCAAACTGGTGCTGTGATGCTGACTCATGGGACATCGGAACGGGAAGCTTGGCTATGGCACCGGAGATTAGGTCATCCTTCTGCAAGTTATTCGCATATTTTATTTCCGAAACTATTTCCAGTTAATTCTATGTCACATTGTGAAACATGTGTTTTAGCAAAAAGCCATAGAAAAACTTTTAAACCCAATAACACTAAGGCTGCTTTGCCATTTTCATTAATCCATTCTGACGTATGGGGTCCTGCCCCAGTTCTTGGAGGACAAAACCTTCGGTACTTTGTGATGTTCGTTGATGATTGTACCCGAATGACCTGGGTTTATTTTTTGAAAAACAAATCCGAAGTATTTGAAAAATTCACTATGTTTTACGCCATGATTCAAACCCAATTTCAAACAAACATCCAAATATTCCGATCTGATAATGGCGGTGAATTTGTTAATACCTTGTTTAAATCCTTTTTCCAAGACAAGGGAATAATCCACCAAACTACATGCCCAAATACCCCAGAACAAAACGGTGTCGCCGAAAGGAAAAATCGCATTTTGCTAGAAATGACACGAGCCCTCCTGATTGAATCCCAGGTCCCGAAATATTTTTGGCCTGAAGCCCTTGCTACTGCTACCTATCTTCTCAACCGACTCCCAACAAAAATCCTAAAGCTTAACACTCCATTACACACCCTTTCAAAATTCTTCAAACTACCCTCAGTTCTCACCCTTCAACCACGAATCTTTGGATGTACTTCCTTTGTTCACATACCTAAATCAGATCGAACCAAACTTGACCCTTGTGCTGAAAAATGTGTCTTTGTCGGGTATGGAATGAATCAAAAGGGATACAGATGTTATAATCCAAAAACACGTCATATGTCTACCACAATGAACTGTGACTTTCTTGAAACCGAGTATTACTACAATTCCCAACTCAGTGGTCAGGGGGAGAAGGAATGTTTAGACACACTAAGCTGGTTGGAATATGTTCCCTATGTACCAACTACAGAGTCACCAACCACAGAGTCACCAGAACCCAATCTTAGTGCCACTGACGGTCCTAATGTTCCTCCTAACCTGGTGTCCGAGGTAAGTGATACTCATCCTATTCAGTCTGGTGGTATTTTTGAAGTTTCTAATGACTTTGAGGACACCAATACTTCTAACCATGAAACTGCCACAGAACAAACTGAAAATTTGCAGGCAGATGAATCCAGACAAGAAGAACCACCATCGAGATATGTGTTACCCCCTAGAACAAACAGAGGGGTTCCTCCGAAACGGTATTCTCCTGAAAAAGAACCGAGAAGATCTAGTTATCCTATAGCTAGTGTGGCCGATGGAAACTTCACTAAGGAAGCCAAAGCATTTATCTCATCTGTTTATTCCGAAGAAACTCCTACAAACGTAGATCAAGCCTTAAAATCTAAACATTGGAAGGAAGCAATGAACACAGAAATGGAAGCCCTAACCAAGAACAATACATGGGAAAAGTGTACTCTTCCGTTGGGAAAGAAATCCGTGGGTTGTCGTTGGGTCTATACGATTAAGTATAAACCAGATGGTACAATTGAAAGATATAAAGCCCGACTGGTAGCAAAGGGGTATACTCAGACACATGGGATTGACTATGCTGAAACATTCTCCCCGGTTGCAAAAATGAACACAATCAGGGTCCTTTTTTCGATAGCTGCAAATGAAAGGTGGCCACTTCAACAGTTTGATGTAAAAAATGCCTTCTTACACGGGGACCTAGACGAAGAGGTATTTATGGATGCTCCTCCAGGATTCACAAAAGATTTCAAAACTGGAGAAGTTTGCCGTCTGAAGAAATCCCTTTATGGTTTGAAGCAGTCTCCCGGGCCTGGTTTGGCAGATTTACGGTAGCTATGAAAAAATTTGGATATAAACAAAGTAATGCCGATCATACTTTGTTTCTCAAAAAAAGAGGCAAATTCGTAACCTGTCTAATCATCTATGTAGATGATATGATCATTACAGGGAACGATAGAGAAGAAATGGTAAAACTCAAAGAAAACTTGTTTGCTGAATTTGAAATGAAAGATTTGGGCAGACTTAAGTATTTCCTCGGTATTGAAGTACTAAGGTCGAAACAAGGAATCTTCATTAGTCAAAAGAAGTATGTCTTAGACCTGTTGGCAGAAATTGGAATGATCGATTGCAAACCGGCAGATACTCCTATGAGTGTAAACCAAAAACTTTACATGGAAGAAGGAGCAAAATTAGCAAATAAAGAAAGATACCAACGGCTGGTGGGAAAACTAATATATCTCTCACACACTCGTCCAGACATCGCCTATGCTGTAGGGGTAGTAAGTCAGTTCATGCACCAACCTCAACAGTCACATATGGAAGCAGTTTGGAGAATTATTAGATATCTCAAAGGAACAGTGGGTCATGGAGTCCTGTTTGAATCACATGGACACCTAAATGTTCAAGTCTATACTGATGCAGACTGGGCAGGAGATAAGGGAAGTCGGAGGTCAACAGCAGGCTACTTCGCTCTAGTTGGTGGGAATCTTGTCACTTGGAGGAGTAAAAAACAAAAAGTGGTTGCTCTTTCAAGTGCAGAAGCTGAATTTAGAGGTATAACTCGAGGCTTAACAGAAGCCATGTGGATGCGGAGACTCTTAGCTGAGATTGGTTTTCCACCAAAAGAAACAAGTAAGATTATGTGTGATAATAAAGCTGCAATTCAGATTTCAGAAAACCCAGTTCAACATGATCGAACAAAACACGTGGAAGTTGATAGGAACTTCATCAAAGAAAAGTTGGAAGATGGTACGATTGAATTACCATTCGTTCGATCAAAGGATCAGCTTGCTGACATTCTAACAAAAGCAGTTAACGGGAAAATTCTCAATGATTGTTTGGGCAAGTTGAATTTTGGAAATCCAACTATTCAACTTGAGGGGGAGTGTTAGAAAGGAAAGACTAACCTTGGAATAAACCGCAGCTAATCGACAGCCGGATATCCTGCGGCAGTTAATCCACAGCTGCATATCCAGCTAATCTTCAGCAATCAAACAGCAAAGATAAAGACAGCTAGCAATCAGCCGCTGTCTTCTATATTTAGATTGCGTTTTTTGTGTATAAATAGAATACCCGTCTTTGTAATGAGATGTACAAAATACACACATCAATTCAGTGTTCTTGAATCAACTTTCTATCAATAATGATAAGGCTGCATGGATGACTCTGGTGTTAAACAGTTTAGAATTCAATACGCTAAAGATTTAATAACTTTCTTAGATCTCATAGAGGAATTAAATGACCCGTAGACGTTTAGAGATCAAATTAAAGAAAGGTTTCTTCAAATGGTACATTGGTTCTTACACTTTTATTTAAGAAATTCGAATAGACCAATACCACCATTGTGTGAGAAAGGGAAAAGGGTAGAGTTGTATGATTTGTATATAATAGTTAACAAAGGGTAGAGTTGTATGATTTGTCATAGTAGGTATCTCAGTAGAACTTATGGGTCGTAGTGGAAAAAGATCTTGGGTTAGATTATGAAGATGGAATATAGTTTAAATCATATATGCACAATACCTGGATGTCCTCAAATGGAACTATCGTATTATAGTTGCAACAAGGAGTTCATAAAAGAAAGAAAACAATGTTGGGGTAGAAGCAAGCACATCATTACAACCTGCAACACACAGCCAACAACAGCAGGAATGGTCATTAACTCGGGCGAAGACAACAAAGGACTGATACAAGAAGAAGCAGATTATGCATTGTATATGGGAGGTGATCGGAATGCTGCCAAGCGACTACTCAAGAGGTGAAGCTATGATTTCTCTCAGGTGGTTAAAGCACTTGATGAAGCTAATAGATCCTTGCCAAAGATGAGGAAAGAAGTTTAGTTTAGGGGATGGTATTAGAAGATAAAGTAAACTTATGTTTATATTATTGTTGTAACTTAATCTATGTATTCTAATGATTATTAGGACTAGATATGGTATGACGGGTGGCCTTCCATTCAATTAAGGCTGCAGTTACACAATACCGTTATAAACCAACGGTTGTGTAATGGCGCCAAACCATGGTTTGAAGACAATTACCTGCCATATTTGTGTGTGTACATATGACAGTATATTGTATGGTGTTCTTCACCAAGATTAATCCTCATACTCAGAGATTAATCCATTATCAGTTATCTTCATTTCGTGTTTGTACAATTGAGTTTTAGGCCAACAATCAGGTCATATAGAAACACTTAATGATAACTTCGACCAATAGTTTTTTTCTTTGATATAAAGAGTTGAAGATTATTAGACAACTATCTATCTATCTATCGATCTATCTATCTATCTATCTATCTATCTATCTATCTATCTATCTATCTATCTATACACATATGTTCATATATTAGACGGATGAATGTGTAATTACGTTTCCTGTTTATTATGAATACAATCTCCCTGATATACTTGGTACCAGAGCCAAGTCTCTACAATTCTGCCACCAACTTCCTACAGCCACCATCTTCTCTTTTTTTCCAGCAAACAGCAAACAATCTATATGTTACAACAAACAACCTGCAACAGCCACTGTTCACGACAAACTGTTCACGATTCAGCACTGTTCCAGTAACCACAACCGATAAAACAACAACAATAACAATGGCCTTACTTGCCCCATTCACCACAGCTGATAAAACCAACCAGGACTCTCACAAGTTTGGCTTTACACTCTCCTCGACTAACTATGGTTACTGGAAAACTATGATACAACCTTTTCTTGTCACAAACAAGCTTTTTGATTACATTGATGGGTCCATCCCATGCCCCAATGCCACCACTACAATTCCAAATGCTAACAAAGAACTGCCTCCTACAACCCAACGAAATCCCAATCATGCGACTTGGATTTCTAAGGATGCCCACGTACGCATGTTACTTCTATCCACAATTTCTGAAGGAGCATTCTTGCATGTTCAATGCACCACGTCTCGGGAATTATGGCTGGCCTTGGAGCATGCTTTTGCTCCTCACACGATCTCTAGCATGTTCAATGCACCACGTCTCGGGAGTTATGGATGGCCTTGGAACAGGCGTTTGCTCCTCACACGATCTCTCTTAAAATATACCCTAAAGTCACAATTACACAAACTCTAGATAAAGTCCATAATGTCCGATGAATCCTCTTCCGCCTACCTCACAAGATCACGAGAATATTCTAATGCCTTGGCCAATATTGGTGAA